>OY728161.1:1653792540-1654992540 GCA_963277665.1 Viscum album
ATTAACTTTAGTTTATTATTCAGGATATTAAATAATGATCGAGTCAAGTCGGACATGAGGTAAGGGACTTTGTCTCAATCTCTTTTCCTTGAGGCATTTTTGTTTTATACATGACTTTATTTTAGACGCTGTATAAACCCATTTGAATTTTCATTTTATTGAAAGGGTATATTTTTATATGAATTGTTTTACTAAATAAATAAAAGGAATATTTTTTTAACGTAATCGGTTGCAATGACATTTCCATCGCCGCGAGTATTATTTGATCTTTGGCTTCCTTAACAAGATGGAATGTTTTTAAATGGAAAAATAAATACCATATACTCTTTTTACATATTTTGGTATTGAAAATGATTTTGAGAATGGATTTATTATTTCAATATATTTATTTGATATATTGTATTGTGGAAATTTTATCTTTCTTTTATACATTTGTTATATTTTATGATTATGTCTTGGTTATTGGGGATTGATTACGTATACGGGTGGTTCCGTGAAAACCCTATGGAGGGTGAGCCCGAGATAACTCTACAATGCATTGGGTAATGTGACAGAGGTAAACGTGAATGTTTATCCTAGGAGATTTAGGTAATATACTGTGATGAGTATTCCAATGTAGCTCCCAATGTAGTTGTGATAGCGACAATGTAAGTATGATATGGATGCCACAAGTTACTATTATGATTTATGATTTCTATGTGTCTTTCATAAATCATATGATTTCATGAGGTAAGTAAAATATTTCATGTTTTGTATGTATTTATGAACAAATGTTTTCATTATTTGTTTTATAACCCATACTGAGCTTTTTATGCTCATCTGATGTTTTGAAATGTTTTCACAGGACTTAAAGATGAATAGGGTCAAAGATGGGATCAATAAAATTTCATGTTGTCTAAAACATGGAACTAGACATGACTCTTTTTTTCAAGAATTTTTATTTTATGAAAAAATGGAAAATGTGTAGAAGTTTCTACCTTGTAATCTTTTGAGATGTAATAGTTATGACCAATTTCTCTAAAACTCTAAACCTGAAAAGATCCTCGTTGTGAATTATTTGTTTAATTCAATATTATGTAATGTTTTAAGGCCGCGTCCTTGTACCCAATGTGCTATTTTTTCAAAATAATTTAAATAAAACATTAACATTGTTTTATATAATATTTACAATTAAATAATTTATACACCCCTACTTGAAAATTTAATTTTTAGTGACAATCATATTTTAATCATTCCATGGAATATAAGAACGGTAGAAATATAGTTTTAAATAAACCCCTTTAAAAACCCCCTTTTATGTCTCCTAAGATGTAATTATTAAAAATAGATCTAATATATTTAAAATCAATCAATTTAATAAACCAAACCAAATGAATTTATAATAACATAATGTTAGTACTAAGTTTGAAACCTCATATAGGGATGCATACATCTCCAAAAGAGGAAAACTTTTCACCTTCTAGAATAGATAATGGAAATGTGGACATATGGTCCTCACAATCCTATAACCCTATGAAATGTCATAAATTCGACATATAAACCTAGAGATCCATAAATCATATCGCAATTAAATTTTAATGAAATAATGGGAAGATATCAATGATATATCTTGAAATATGAGAGGAGGTCGAATAAAATAAGGAATATACCGTAAACATGTCTACTAATAATGAAGAGAAATCACCAAGTACCAGGAGACTAAATTCTATAAATAATTTTGTAGATGCTAAGTTTGTACTAAGATAGATTAGAAGAGGATGATACTAAACAAATACCAAGGTTATTGGGGTAAATATTCAATATTAAGAGGTTTATATCTATGAACATAGTTAGCCTACATGGTTTAACCAACCATGAACCCAACAAGGGGAAACCTCTATCCATTGAAAATAAAAGCACACAGTTACCTTGGCAGATCTTTGTGGTTTGGAAAACCACTCCAAACTCATTTGAAAATCCCTATACTAACTTCTAGAAACCCATAGTGGTTTTATGAAGATATGAATGGTTTGTAAATTTTAAAATTGGGATTGTTACTCAAAATGATTCACCACATAGTAATTACTAATTGTTCCCCTAAACCGTGTACCTGGCCAGATTTTATCAAAAACCCATATTTCAACCCCTAGCTCCTAAAAATATTTAATACCACTGAAGAGAATAATAAATCTCAAATTAATGGTAAATTTTGACCCAAAGGGTGTCACAATTCTCCCGACTATAGAATATTTCTTCCATTAAAAAGAGATATAATTATTAGACTCTCAAAAAAGACATGGCCATTGTATCCCCATCAATGATTTCCACTCCAACATCTCATGGTTATCCCCTTTTCACTACCAAATTACATAAAAATGTAATTTTTTACCTTACCATTCCATATCATGTTGATCCATAATAAAAATATACTATTCAAACGAAGATATGTTGGGACCAAAAAAACCATCCCATTGAATCACATACGAAGGATCTAATTGACACCTCATAAATTAAAAATCATGAAACAAGTATTGTATCTATATCAGTAAAACCGAATGTTCCAAGCGATTGCCTATATTTTAAAGGGGTTCAATGATATTAAAAGTATTAACATTCCTTGGTTCCAACATATAGTACTTACCCAATTAAGGATGTCCTAAGGAAGGTGAATTTCTAAGAATGACCTGATCTCTAAACTCGAACTCTAATAAGAAATTAAAACTCTTATCTTTAGATTTCTAATATAGGAAACCTATCATTTTACAGATATTATTATATCATTTTAAGGACATTTATAAATTAAATACCACCCAAGGATCAAATAGTATGGAATATATGGGAGACTAAGTACATAATTAAGAAACCTGAATCCAAAATAAAACTTTTTTATTATTCTCCATAAAAACTTCCTACCTTTCTTTTAACCCCTACATTTGTAAAGAATATCATGAGGAATACATATTCAATAGAGATAAACTAAAAATATTAGTAAGGAAAAAACATGGAAACAAGGTACAAAGCATGCGTGAGAAGGCATAACATGATAACATAAAATTAACAAATCAACAATAAACATATGGAGGCATAACATGTATAAATTTCTATAATATTATCATAGAAATAATGGAATCTGGAAGTATATAACATGGACCAAACATGAGCTAAGGAAAACTACTAGTACTATATCACATAGTTGAAAAATTCCTATAATGGATTAGGTTTACTCCCTAAACCCATACATTACATCTCATGAGGCAAAAACATTACCCAATACATTGGAGTTCAATCTTCTTTCACCCATCATAACATGTATATGCACATGTGTGACACATAATGAAATTAGACATATGGATTACCAATGTAATGAAATGGGTTTCATAATTATGTATTATAGAATAACCCAAGGGTGTATCATAATTGTATACATGAAATAAATAATTTAAATCATTCTTGTACATTATTAAGGTAAAATAAGAATAAATCAGGAATAATTATGTTCATTTAAAGTGAAAACATGAAAAGTAGAAAATATATTATTTTAGAAATGTTCCAACTAAGCGTTGTTTTTGTGAAGAGAATAAAGAGTCTTTAAAGAACAATTATTTCCATAAAACCAAAAATAAACTAAAATAGTATTCTTAGGAAACAATACATGATTGTTGTACATAACATTGGTTTAAAACATTATATGTGTTGTTCTTGAGAACAGATAAGAAACATAGAAGTTTCCTTTAATTAGGTTTACTTTTAAAAAAAATTGAGAAGGGGAGTATATAAAATATGTATTTACCCATAAAATAAATGTGAATAGATAAAGATATATATTTTTGGAACATATAAACATAATATAGAATAATTATATTATTGTAATCATGAGACAATATTAGTATGGGATAGAAAAAACATTATCCAAAAGAAATATGGATGTTCGAAGAGATCCCATAACATATATCTGAATGCATTCTACACAAGATCTTAATGTCTTAGATGATGAAATATGATTCATTAATAATTTAATTATAATCCTTTTAAAAATATTTTTTATTAATTATAATTTATTTAATTTCATTTCTGTCCATTTTGATGAGTTATAATGTTCAATTTCATCATTTCGGGATTGTTCATTTCATGGTTTAATGATCGGTTCACTTGTTTATTATTATTGATGTTCTTGTAAATTTGGAATAATTCTATAGAAGTAAAATTATATTGTATTAATGAAATTATATATTTTTATATATTCCCATTTATCAGTTTTTTTCTAAAATTAGGAAGAGTCATTTGATAAAATTTTAATAGTGAATGTTTAGGTTTTTTTGTGATTTTTAAGATCAACATGAAAAGGAATCGTTTTATTTAATATTATCTCTATATATGATTTCATATTAAATAAATAAGTTCCATTATATATATATTAAAATATTATTTGACCATAATATTTTTTTTGTCCATACTTGAAATAAGTAATGGATAACAAAAACTCATTATCCATCAATGTAGTGAACCTACATATTACGGATAATGATTTTGTTTCTATGATAAAAGTATGAGAGAAGTGATACGATGATGGTTTTGCATTAATAAAAAATCAATATGTATATGAAAATATAGTTATAATGTAAATTTGGATATGGGTGAGCATAATGTTGAATAAATAATTAATTTAAAATAGTCAGATGGTGGATTTTACCTCTTGAATATAAACTCCTTGACAAAATCTTTAAGGAACATGGAATTTGGTCTTTTGGTGAGACCAAAATCAATAGGAATTGTGGGAGGGGATTTTAAATGTAATTTCTTAGAATATTGGAGATATCCAATACGTAGAGGGTCTAAGGAGAAGGGGTGGTGAGGGGTGGAATTTATAAGGGGATAAGAGGGGTGCTTTTGATTATAAAATTCATTTTTTATTTCGGTTCAAAACTATCAAAAATATTTATTATTATGAAAATATAAATTAAATATTTTATGTGAGTTCATAACCTTGGGTGATTAAATTATTCATAACCTGAAAGATCATATTTTTGGTTTAAAATTTAAAATACCATAAATTAAGATATTTCCCAACTCATAAAAAAACTAGATACATTAGCTAAATCCTAAAAATGAACACTAAACATTTATCTATATATAGAAATAAAAAAACAATCCATTTTATGAAAATAATTTTATAAATATGATAAATTTAATTTTTAAATAAAATCATCATTTATTTTAAAAATAATAATTTTAATATTATACTCGAGTTTATGACCCTTTGTAAAATTACTAATGGTCTCATAAAATTATCATGTGAATATAATAGAACATATTATTAATTTATGAATCAATTTTATGTGAATATTTTTTCTTTTAAATAATTATATTAAATATAAAGTTGGAAATAAAACAATTACTTTTTTCAAAAAACTTCAATTCTTAACTTATCATTTTAAAAAAAATTATTTACTTTTACCATGATATATATCATATTTTTATTTAATAAGATACCTAAGTAACGTTTTACATTTCCATGGGTGATTTTTTTATTTTAACCCTCAGATTAATATTCCTCACTAATATATTTTATTTCCAGTGGTCATGTTACTTTTCCAATGGTCAGGTTACTATTCCAACAGTCAGATTGATAGTGGTCACATGGGTTTCTTAATTGTTATAAATACCAATTATTGCATTCATTACTAATTAAATTAATATTTCTAAATTTTTTACATATGAATTAATCTTTAGAATGGATATTGTACTATTAGCATTATGTTTTATATCTAGAGCCTTATTTGTTACTGCAGTCGCTATGGTTATTCAAGAAGGTCTAAATTATCCTATTATTATTCTCTTATTTTCTATCTATTGTCCCACTATAATATTTATAACTATTATAGTTTTATTTGATGAATAATTTATGCTTATTAATTTATAATAATATTTTTTTCTTTTTTAATCTATGTGATTTTTTTGATTTACACTAAAAGACGTAATTTTAAGAAGGGAAATTACATTGATAAACTTATGAGTCATTACATTCTCCCCCCTTATAAAATTTTTCCCTCAGAATTTCATTATACAAACTAATGTTAAAACATGTTAAGGAACATATCCTTTATCACCTCATATGGTTCCAATATTGTCTCATTGTATTTATAGTTCCTCCATAGTACATTGATTAGGCGAGTAGTCATGTTTCATAGAAGTTTTTCCTTGCCATCAAAGATCTTCAAAAATTCCTCCTTTAAGAGATATCATTTTCTATTTGAACCACCACTAAATTTTTTACATGTGAGGGGACTGGTATGTCCTTTCTCAATACATATATGTGTAATATATCATATACTTGATACATGTTTGGTGGGCATGCTAGTCAATACATCAGAGCTCCAATGCGATCAAGAATCTCTTAGAGGATGATGTACCTAGGAAATAACATTCCTTTCATCCCAAATATAATGAATTCCCTCTATGGAGGTATTGGGAGGAATAAACTCTCTCTAACCTCAGACTCTAACTCTTTTTGATGATTATATGCATGCCTATTTTTTCAGATTTGGGCTTCTGTGATGTGCTGCTGAATGGTCATAGCCTTTCAAAAATTTTCCTTAACCATTTCAGGTCCTAGAAAATTATGTAAACTAATTTCATCCCAACATATTTTAGTTCAACATCTCTTAAAATATAGGTATTCATATGGAGCTATTTGGATGCTTGAGTTCAAACTATCACTGTTTGAGAATTTGACTATAGGAATATATTGGTTTGATCCTTATTTAAAGTCTGTGGAGCCTAATATTAATATATCTTCCAATATCTAAATAGTCTACTTGGATTATCATTCAGTGTAGGGTTAATAATACCTAATAAATTTCATCTATATTTTTAAAGGATTTTGGAGATTTTTCTAGACAATGAGGTAAATCTCAGATCTTCATCAGATATAAATTATTATAGTTCTCCATGCTGCCATATTTCTTATCAGATTCTTATTTTTACAACATGATTGATTGAGAAGTCACATAAAATTAAAATGAAGTTATAAGCTATTGTAACATGACCCACAATAACCCATATAGAATTAGTTCCTCTAGATGTCTTATAATGTCTAGTGACAAAGTGCATGGTAATGTTTTACCATTTCCATATAGGTATGGGTAATGGTTGCTTCATCCCCTTAGAATTTTTCCTTTCAAACATCACCTGCTAAGATACCAGTCGCATTGATGTATATTTGGTGATCTCTATCTTCATATTTTCTAACCAATCATGTTGTGGGAAATCTCGGTACATCTATATACTCCCAAGGTGGATTGAGAAGCTCGATCTATATGAGTCATTCAAAAATGCCCTCTTTATCATGGTATTTTATTATAAAAATAGCTATTACCCTAATCTTGTGACTCATTCCCAATAAATTTTGAATTCATGGGGTTTCCCATTTCATATTACATTGACCATATTCTAAATTTATGCATGATATCTTTGAGAATATTTCAACTTCTATAAAAGGGATGGTTGAGAAATGATTTTTTTGATGAAGGATTATGTTCCTTACTTTGTGATTCAAATGTTTATCCTTTTAAATTCTATGAATATTGGATCCTTATAAATTATATTCATTGATAAATTTGTTGGATCCATTATACATAGATCATCTACCACTTTTTTATTTTTACCAAGATGGTAGTTGTTTGAGATGTAGTAATCCTAGATGAGATATAAGCAACTTTATGGGTTTATATTAAGATCCTTCTATGTGAATTTATGTTTTAGGCTCCTATGATCTGTATATATCTCACACTTCTACCCATAGAGATAATTTTTCCATATTTTTGATGTGAATATCATAGATGCCAACTCCAGATCATGTGTGCAATATTTTTTCTCATGATCTCTCATATTCCTTGATATATATGATATTACTTTTTAATTTTTCCTCATTACTCATCCTAATACTTTCTTTAAGACATCTATGTATACCAAAAATAGTCCCCCACATATTGGTATTATATGTATTTGCGCAGTGATATGACTCATTTTTTAACTCTTTAAATAAGTCTTCGCATTCACTGGTCAAGACAAACTTTACTCCCTTTTAAGTAATCTTGGTTAGTTGTTTTGAAAATCATGATATGTTCCACATAAATCATCATTAATACCCATCAATATAAAGTAAACTACAAATATATGTTACAAATGTTTGTATGAGACTCTCATCGATTGACTTTTTTCTAGAAGGGTACACTAATGCCCCTTTACTAATGATAACATGAACTTATAATGATACTTCCTACCACCAAAATTCAAATTTAATATAATTTTAAAATATTTTTTCCTTTCTATAGTTATTCAGGAGAGTATTGAAATTCTCCCCATTCTCTCTTTTTCTATTGGAGTATATCAAAATATCATCTATAAATACTATCAAAAAAATTAAGATAATCTTTAAAAACTCTACTCATTTAGTCCTTGAATATTTATTAAGAATTAATGAGTCCTAAGGGAATCAATATGAACTCATAGTGTCCATAAATCAATCAAAAGGTGGTCTTTGGAACAACTTCCTTCTTCACCTTTAATTATTAATATCCTAACCTAAGTCCCACCATTGAGAAAAACATGGCCCCACATTGTTGATCGAAAAATTCATTTATATGTGGTATGTGATTCCTATTATTTATCATTAATTTTTTGAGATCACCATAATCAATAAAGAAGATCATTGATCCAACCTTGTTCTTGATTAAGAGGAATGGTGCACCCCATAGTGAAGCAAAATGTGTATATAACCAATTTCCAAATTCTCCTTTAAATGTTTCTTCAGTTCATCTAACTCAACAGTGGCCATCCTATATGGGCTATTTGATATAGCTAGATATCATGGGATAATTAAAACTAAGAACTCAACCTATTGGTTATGAGGCGGATCAGACAATTCTTCTAGGAACACATTGGTGTAGTCCCCCATGGTGGGAATGTATTCATGCATGGTCCTCTTGTTATCTCAATCATTTATAATCAATATTATTTCTCATATATAAATAGTATCCACTCTTGGGTTGAATTTTTTTGGAAATTTTTTAGGGGAATTCAATATTTATTGAAAATAAAATAAAAATACACTTTTATGAACTTGGTAGTGTGGGAACCCATATAAGACACAGAGGAACATAAGCCTACAAGAAACCTGATAGTTGGTATTGGTTTTATATAATGAAATAAAATCAATTCCTAATATATAATAAAACATTTTAAATATAAGTAAAATGATATTTTATAAAAGGATTATTCCACAAACATTGACTAGGTAGGAGTTATATACTTTAGATGATATAATTTCCCCATTTTTGTTCACATGAATAACTCAATAACCATATATTGAGGTGGTGTCTAAATAGTTCTACTAAATACAGAAGATATGAAAGAAATTCAAGGATCTATAATCAAAAATTATTTTTTCTATTTTTGAATGAAAAACCAATGTACCTATCACCACATCATCGCCATGATCATCCACAGTAGTAGTGTTAGTATTTTCTGTAACACCTCGAGATTTTGTGAATTATTTTTTTCAAATTAATTTAATATTATTGATATTTTTTAATTTAGCACAACACTGAAAATAGTTTCTTTTATATTAAAAAATTATATATGTATTGTATTATATAATATATAAAGTTAATTGTGAACAGAAAATAAAAATTATAATTTTCTCTACATGTAACACTGAGGTTATCTTATGTTACATGAAAGATTGACTTTCCTTGAAGGAAAACATGCCCCGCAAGACCGAGAGTTACAAGACAATAATTCATTATTAATATATTTATATTTAATAGGATATAACATGTCTAATAAATTGAAGATTATAGGATTAAATAAATTATTAATATATATATAGTTGAATTCATTGTTTAGCTATTAATAAGAAAACAATATAGAAACTAGATGAATATAATGGGTCTTATTTTATAAAAGTCTTTTTTTGTCAAAACCAAAATTTATATTAATAAAAGAAATTAGTTAAAAATATTTAATGATATTAATTAAATTTTCTTATAAAATATTCAAAAAAATATTTTTAATTATCATCAAATATATTTTATAGATATAAGATAAGAACAAACCCAATTTCATTCTTAAAAACCTTTGTTTTTATAATGGTAAATTTATCATTTCTTAATGTGGAACCCATTTTAAATCCAATTTTTAGAAATTTTATAGATTTAATATTCCAAAATAAACAGTATATTAGAAATTTGATCATTAAAATTAGGTTATGATAAAAAAATTATATTTGTCTTTAAGGTTTCACTTCTTAATGAGTAGTTGAAAAAATTGAATTTTAATTCAAAACTGCTTTTCATCATATTAATTTATAATATAAAATTATATTTTAAATTGGTTTCAAATTCTAATTAGAAACTAATTTTATAAATTAATCAAATTTAGGTCATTGTAATCTATTTAAATTAAAAATTGGATATAAAAACATAACAAATTTTTGGAAGTTTTTACTTTATAAACCCAGAGTTTCATCCCATCAACATGATTATTTTTAAACTAATTAAAACCAATTATGTGATTATAATTTGATAATTTTATTCTCTATTTGGAATTAGACAACTTTATAATTTATAGTAAGGTTAAATTTTTTTTACCATAAATATTACTGAAAATTATTAAATTTTATTACAATGATTAAGAGAAAATTTAGGTTAATGAAGTAATAAACCTCGAATTTACAACCATAAACAACCTAGACACCTATCCAACACACATTGGATGGATATTATTCTAGGACGAAACTTTCATTATTGTTTTCGGATTCTTTTATAACTTTTTTTAGGTATAAACATAGGTACACCTAACTTATTTTCAAAAATTCTAATGTGTACTTTCCCATACTTATAAAAGGCCACCTATATCCATCTTGTTCAAACTTATAAAACAAATATCTTTGGATAAGATTTTACACATACACAATTAAGAGGTAACATGTTCTCTCAAGTTCCTTTCTTTTCTATTCATTCTCCACACCCTCCACTCTATTTATTCCAATATTTTTTAAAAACAAAAATAACATAAATATACTAATATATTTCTTAGGGTTATACCTACACTTATACACACATCCATCTAATGGGTAACGAACATACAGTTTACATGTACGGTGAACTACAACCTCACGAATCGAGTATTGTTCATTTTTCCTTTACCACCACTCATAGTGGACATTATAATGGATAAAATATTTATATAAGATATATATTGTACATATTATATATTTAATCTTCTATAATTATTTTACATCAAAAAATTTTGTACATTCCATTTTGTGTAAATATTACAATTTCCTTTGAGGAAGTGTGGACTACTACCCCCTTAAAGTGATGTGATTCATACACACAATAGATTGAATGTATTAAGGACATGATTAGTAAAATTTTATAATATATATGACATAATAAATCTTACAGAATAATTATATATATACATATATATAGATATATTTTACTTACATACTTTCTTTCAAAATTACTATTACATGGAATCAATGTTCAGGCATATATATGGCTTACCGTCTCTATGAATGGTGTAGTAAATTTCATATATATATATATTATATAGATTATTATAATACAAATATAATTAATATACATGATATTTATATAAATTTTTAAATTCTGGAAATAATGATATAAGTCGAAGGGCTAAAGATATAACAAATTAAGACACATGCGAAGAACAAAGAGGATATTACCTAAAGTAAAACCTTCACATAGAATTGTTAAAAAGTGGGTAATATAAAGTCATAATAAACCCCTATAAGGTCTTTGATATAATTATATTTTTCTTTGATATATATATAATAAAATTATATTTATTATAGAGGAGTTTTATACAAGTACAATGAGAGTCAATATATATGGTAATGGAATTTCATCTTAGTTTTTATTTTTGTGACATACATTCTTTATTCACTAGTAATACTTTTGGTGTGGTGTATATATTACCCATGGATTTAATATGTAATTATTATACATGAATTTATGGGAATTTATATATCCATTGGATTATATTTCTATCAGGGGTACTACATTTCAATATTTACCAAATCAATAAAATGATTTTCTCTCAATTTTCCTTCTTTGAGACATAAGCCATGTTATGAACCTAAATGTTTCCATGAGGTGTATATATTTCCATTAAAATTGTATATCATGAATTTAATTTTATTCATTATATTGTATGCATAATTTAATTTCATGTTCATAAAATGGGATTATGGTTCAAAGATAGCATGTGGTAAGCATTTGTTAAAATAATCTCATTGCTTTTCAAGATTTCTTGTGATTATGATTCGTTTGGTGAAATCATATAATCCATCTATCAAGAACATTCATGAATTTTCATCTCCTCTTTTTGTTGATGATATATTCATGTATTGGTTCCATTTTATTCTCCTCTGTTTATTGATGATATATTCATGATATATTCATGTATTAGTAACATTTATGTGATCCAGGTATTGTTTACCATAACAGTGCTTTTCGAGATTATTTATGATTTTTATTCTCTTAGGTACATAAGAATGTGAAGAATGTTTTTTAATAAATCCACGATTTACCCTCTCTTTACTTTAAAATGTGTGTTCTTTCAAAATAATGTTTTCAAAAATTGATTTCCAATAATATTATATTATTCTCCAAAAATATTTAAAGGAAAATTTTTCCCATACTTTCTTTTACCAACGTTTTCATAGGAAACTTCTTGCAGCTTTCCAAACAAGTTATTTTTATAACCTATCCCCTTGAAAAAGTAATGTTTTTCTACCCCATACAACATGTATATATTTACCCACCATCATTACTATGAAGTTTCCTTTTTTAGGTTTAGAAGGAATATTTTAAGGAAAATGTTTCTAAAAATAATTTTCAAGAAAAGGTATTCAAATTGTTTTCATTAATTAGATACATGTTTTCGATGTTATTTTCAAAGAAATATTTATTAAATTATTTTTGATATTTCATTATATGTTTTCAAAGTATTTTTAATGAAATATTTTCCAAAAAAATTTCAAGATTTCTGTACAATTTTCAATGTTTTTTTTCAGTGAAATGGTTTTCCAAAAACTCATGATTTAATTTTATGTTTTAAATGTGTTTTAAATGAAATGGTTTTCAAAACATTTTCAGTTTTTCTTTTCATGTTTTCAATGTTATTTTCAAATAAATTTTATTCATAAAAAATCTATATTTCTTTATAAGTTTTCAATGTATTTTTAATGAAATAGTTTTTAAATTGTTTTCAAGGTTTCATTTAATTTTTAAAATGTGTTTCAAATGAAAAATGATCGTAATTTTTTTTGAATATGTTCTATACTTTTTCAAGGAAAATGATTTTAAAAATGATATCATATCTTATTTATATGTTATTACGGTATTTTGTAAGAAAATTACTTTTAAATGGTCTTACGTATTAAAACTAAATTTTTAGAGAAGAAATGATATTTTCTTCATATACTATTTTGTTGAAAGATATATCAAATTTATTGTGCATCTATATTTACATCTGTTGATGTTACTCATGCATTTATATTAAATTATTTGAAGGTTCCATTCATATACTTTCATGAATGGTTTATGTTTTGATGGAATGATTTTTATGAAACCAATATTTATTCCATGGGTTATATGCTTTTGAAACCCACATATTGTCATGGGTTATTATTCTATGAAAGATTATTAATCCAATCCCTTTCTCATTGGTTATTATGTGATAATAATGTGAGTGATCCCCATTTCATTTCAAGGGTTATTGTTTGATGTTTATAAAACCCATCTATTTTTATGGTTTATGATATGATGAATGTTTTGTTATCTTATGGTACTTTTATGAATGGGTTTAATATGATAAGGGTTGGAACTATATCTCCCTTCAATGAATTAGGTAATGGTAAATGATTTATTTGATCAAATTGTACATAGGAGGGAATCCGAATCCCAAACCAAGAGGGTATATGATATTAAATCCCACTACTAAAATAATAGGGTACATGGGAGGGAATCTCAAGCCCAAAACAAGACAGTACACTAGAGGAATTCCCAATCCCAAAGCAAGAGGGTATATAGTAGGAAATATCAGGACTGATAGAAGAGGATACAAGGGAGGACATCCCTAGACCAAATCAAGAGGGTACATGGGAGGACATACCAATCATTAAATAAGAGGGTACATGGGAGGGAATACCAATCCCTAAGTTGGTACGTAGGTGATTATCCAATGAATAACATGTTATAAAGGCATGGTAGGAAAACTTGACATATGGTTTTTATGTAATTATGTGTCTTTGATAACTTCATGTCTTCTTGTTGTATTATGCTTTCTTGAATAAAGTTATTTATTTCCTTATGATTCAGGTATTATGAACTGCTAATATTTATTCCCTGATTCATGTTTATGATATTTATATATAGGTTATGATATTTTTATAATCATGATCGCATTCTCATACCCATATTTTGATGATATGCTTACACATTTCATTTACTTACCCTTACTGAGCATTTGAGCTCGTCCATTTCTTATGTTTCCATTCCCCTGGTTATAAAGAATGGTTTTTATGTAGAGATACTAAGGGGTATATTATTTTCGTAAATTTTGAATATATTTCTCTCAAATATAATATTTTTATTTAAGGTTCCAAATGCACTAAATTAATATAGCCTATTGGTGTCTGTTTTTTTTAATGTATTGTATATTCAACAATTAGTCATTCACTGAACATGAAATTGCATTACACCACTTGAACCGGCCTACAAACGGAACACAGCCACACCAAATAAGGAAAGGTGCTTTCAAATTTAACAAACATTTTTTATTTAATTCCACATTGATAATTCGGTGGTTATTATTAATCATGTTTGATCATAAGGAGTCCATTTATTTAACAGGGTATATGTGGATAATCTGATTTTCATATTTACCAAAGTTTGATATAATACCATAAAAAAGAATTCACAATCCATCACATGTGCGCAAACAAATAAAACCAACCACAATGATTTTGACTAGGCATATAGCCCATACAGATCATAATATCAACAAATACCAAAGAAGAAAATAAGTCACTTCTTCCCAGCCCTTCTTGTTGATCTCTAAACAAATTTAATTATCTTTATAAACTTTGAATCGATATATCTTCCCAAATATGATTTACATACACCCACCTTACTTGATACGCAAATAAAATATAGATTAATGGATCCCTACCTCGATAAATAGATGATCAACACCTCCTCCTTGTGCCAAACAAGGAGGTGGGAAAGGCACTAGGGAAATGTAATCCTAGGATTACACATAGATGCATAGACCCTTAGGGAATAAAGGTTATGGGGACAATTCATAGAAAGTGTAAAGGGAAACATACAAGGGGGAAAGGGTCTGAACATTAGAAAGTATAGAGCTTATATTAATTGAATATATTTTTTCAAAATCTATCAAAGTTGGATCACGATCATGATGGCATGTATTGACCATATAAAAGCCTCTTGGGCATTAGGAATATAATGATATATATTTTTTCATCATTTTAAATGGATTCAAAAACACTTAACTATGGTTTTAAAATAACCTTGCATCGAATAAAACATTAAAATGGTGAATCTGGAAAAATTGGGAAAAACTAGGATTTTGACGAACTGTAAAAATTGACTCACTGGTGGGTGAGTTAGTAGTATGAGCTACAAGTGGTGAGTCACTGTTCAGTGAACTAATATTTAGTGAGTCAATGTTTTTTGACCTACCTATTGTATGACTCACATCTGGATGAGATAGCATCGCAAGACACTGCCGGTGAGTCCTAGTTTGGTGAGTCACTATTCGGTAACCTATCATTCGGTGAGCTACCATTTAGTGAGTCACCGTCAGTGAATCACCATCAGCAATTCACTTTTGTGAGTCACCCATGCGACTCAACATTGGGATGACCTACCTTCACCACATATTGGTTAATGACTCATAATCTGATGAGCTATAATTCCTGACTCACCATTAGAAAACAGAAAAACTAGAAAACTATTGAAATGATCCACCATGACCTCCCAAAACACCTAAAACATTGTATTTTAACAAAATAATGGACTAGAGAGGTCCATGACATTACATCATGTACCTACCCAACTATTACCTCCGTATATAACTCAAAAACAAAATTAGAAGAAAGAGGGGTCTGAACAACCACCCCCATAAGATACCTCTCAAGGACCATGATATACTTGAAACACTGCTAAAATTTGGACACCCCATGGTCCAACAATAAACCACCCTGTTTGGTTCGAATGCTATTGTGAAACCTCAACATACTAGAACACCTCCTCTAACATATACGACTCCAACTGACCACAAGACACACCACATAGGAACAATAACCATGCCATCCAAAACATATGAATCCTGTAATTCCCTCCTCCATGTCAAGAAATTTTCTATATTGGATGAAACTAACTCACCCGCATGGGTTTAATCGCATCTCAATTAATGGTTTTGGATTAGTAAACAGGTCCTCTCTTTTTCATGTTTTGGTACTTTATAACATATAATGGGAAAATGAAACAACTCATCTCATAGAAAACAATGTTCAAGAATTGCATCACAATAGATCACACAATAGGGAAAACTCAGAACAACTCTGGGTACTGGGAAGGAATCATCACTTCTCTCTCCAAAGTACTCTCTTATATGCCACTATTCCTCTACAACACATGAAAAAAAAATGGCATGCACATGCATCACCTTCACCCGATGATCCTGGATCTCTACGGGAAGCTCCACAAATGTCGTGTCGTCTTCGATGTCCAACACTCCCTACTCAAAGACACCAGAGCCATCGTGAAGATACTGACAGAGTTGAGAGACGTGAAATATGTCATGGAACTCCTCCAACAGTGGAGGCAGCACCAACTAGTTTGCCACCTTGCCAACTCACCCCATCTCCTCAAGGGGTCCAAAGAAACTGGGAGAAATCTTTATCCCTAAACCAAACCTTTTTTGCCCTCATCAAGGGGAAACCTTCCCGAAGACATGGTCCCCAACCTAAATCGCTAAGGTTATCCTCTTATGATAATAATATAGCCTATATCGGTAATGTGTTGCATTCATCCTCTCACAGACATGCTGATCCTTCTCAATTGTTCTCTACTAAACCTCGGGACCAAAAATATATGTCTCTCCGACCTCTATCCAACATAATGGTGAAAAACATTGTCTCCACTATAGACCTTCAAATAGAGCCAAGATAATGGAAAATTTATTACTATTATTGTAAGAATATTCTACCAAGGGAATGTACCACACCCATGATCTGCCAAATCCTAAAACACAGGCCTGATGCATATCATCCAACATCTAGATGGTCCTCTATATCTTCCTATCTGTCTATGGTTTGAAGGAATTGCTTAGGTGTAACTAAGTGAGAGAAGCATGTAAAAATCCCATCCAGACTCATGAGGTAAAATGTGTGTCCCGATTCAAAACAATGGATCTTGTAACTCTTTGAAACCACACCACCTCATCCATATTCTACCTAGACAAGGAATCTACTACACCTAACTCCTTAATCACTAATAAGTGAACTTATTTCATCAATCAATCTACTACAACCAAGATCACATCTCACCCCCCCTTTATCCTTAGTACCCTAGTGGAAAATCCCTCGATATTTCATCCCATTTCCACCTAGGGACATATAGGGTCTACAACAAACCACCAAGAACATAGTGATCAACCTTCATCTATTAGCATACTAAGCACTTCACCGCAAACTCATTCATTTTCCATGTCATCCCGGGCCACCAAAATTGTTCTCCAAAGTAGCAGTACATCCTAAAAACTCCTGGGTGTACTTATAAAGGTGATATGTGAAACTCACAATGAATTCTCTATCACATCAACACTATAAAAAATAGCCTCCCATGTAAAAAACATATGATTCTGACCATCCTCTAATCATCCCTTCGGAGCATCGCCATGGCCAATGCCATCACACTTAACCTCTGCTTCTAATTTGCACTGTTGAGACTCCTCCTCCCTCAGAATAAAATGTGATTGCACTACCATCTAAAATAGACACACTCTGCCTCCATCCATTCCTTCATCTAAGTACAAGGTGTCAAACTCCTCCATTTCCATTCAAGCATCTTCAGATTCCCAAACTACCTACCTCTTCAACTTTCTGCTCAATTCCTCTGCCAAAACATTCCACATTACTAAGTTATAGGAGATATCAAAATCATATTCTTGATGAAACTCCATCGACCACTGCTTTCAAAAGTACATATCTCTCTGGGAAAATATATAACTCATGCTTTTGTGATCTGGAAAAACCCAAAAACACTCCCCAAGGAAGTATTTCCGAGACAACATCAGCATGAACACAGTTGCTTCTAGATCTAGATCATGGGTGGAATAGTTACATTCAAGGGGACATAAATTCCTAGACCCAAAAGTGATCACTACCTGATTTTGAACAAAAAATATCATGACCATATACAAATACTCACAAAACACATCATATAACATCCTGTATTTTTATAACATAACTTTCATTTCATTACACGAAACTGAGTATCTTTAAGGTTTAGTGTCTTGGAAACAAGGAACATAATACATGAAAAGAACATAAAACATTCTTCTTAAACACTTGAAAGGATTATCCTTACATTCATCCTAGGTTCATTACTTCATCTCATAACCTGGGGACATACATCAGAAGAAAGGGTGAGCAGAAGGCCTAGTAAGGGAAACAAGAGAAACATTTTACATGTGAACTTGAGATACTTCAATAAGGACATGAAAAGAACTTTAAGGCATGAGAAAGAAATCATGAGATACATCATAATCAAAATAACATTTTTCATAACTTGAAGATTTGGCTGCAACATTCAATATTGACAATCATTTCGTTTCACCAAGGTTCATCCCCAAGGAGTCATTAAAATTACCAAGGTTATTCGCCAAGGTATCAGTCTAAAAAGTCATCTCTAGAGATTAAGTCTTTACCCAATCCATTGGAGGGATATCTGGGCGCACCCTTTACATGTCTTTATTATCATGTGAGCCACATATATCATCATCAAACATTTCATAAACAACCCATATAGCATAAAAGAAATGGGTTTCATTTCATAATCATAACGTTTTAAAAACTGCTTTAAAGACATGATCTTTATGTCACTTTAAACCCACGAAAAGGGGAAGCGGGTTTCATGTATGTAAATCCCAGAATTTAAAATAGAACATTTTGATATATATGTGAATACCCTTTTATAAATAAGATCTTTGAGTATTCACTTTATAATATAAAACAATTTTGAAAAAAGAGAGAGGCAGTTTGAGACGAAAATCCTGCAGCATAACGGCTATGTTACAAGGTTTTAGAAAACATTGAAAAGAGAGGGAACATGGGTCACCCACTCATAAATGATCCATAAAACAGTAGCGGGACAGAATATAAGGGATTTAATAACATGGTAATGAAATTTGAAAGATATACCATATGAAATGAAAAACATGGAAGTGAGACAAAATAAGATTTCTCTTATGAAAATTTGGCAGCTTAACGGTGTCACTTAAACTTCAATAAAAAAAGATTTGACAAGATCAAATAGGGTCTCTCATCATACGATCATAAGAGATAACTATGATAGATATATAGATCATATCCCAACATAATAAAAAGTAACTTGAAAGACTTGACATGATAATCGAACTTGAAAAAAATGAGAAGGGTGAAAGAATCCCTTAAAAATTCGGCAGCCTAACGGCGTCACTTAAACTTTCATAAAACGAAATGATGAGAGTAAGAGGGGTTCCCTCATCATATAAACATGAAAAGGTCAGTAAGAGGAATATAGAATAACAACCTCTCATATAAGAACATGGAGCATAAAAGGAATGACATAAAAGAGATTACATGAAAAGAAAGAGAGAGGTCGGATCCCTTACCTTAAAACGTAACACTTAAAACTCAATGGTTTGGACCTTGAGGGCTTGGGGGCACCTTGGGAGGACTAATTGGGAGGTAAGAGGACCAGAACTTAATTGGGGGAGAGTTGGGAGTGAAAAATAAAGGAGGAAAGGGTGGGTATTTAATGGGAAAGTGAGGGGACAAGGCATTAATGGCCAAGGGACACCTCATTAGTGGTTTTGGCAAAACCATGGGCTTTCCCATGGTATTTGCCCATGGTATTGGCCACTTGGGACACCTCATACCTTATATTACTATTCATAAGTCGACCATATTTATTACATACTTAATAAATCATTTAATGATGTCATTAAACACTCGTAACATAAAAACTGTATTTTCACTATTCATCGAAAATTCATCTTTCTCATAATAATCCCAAAATTTCACCTTAACCAAATATCAATGCTCTGATTTCAAAAATAAAATCCATTTTATAAAAATAATTTTCTAAATATTTTTTAATTAAATTTTTAATTAAAAAACACTATTCACCGAAAATTCATTTTTTTCAGAAAAATCCCCAAAAATTACCTTAACATAATATCGATGCTCTGAGTTCAAAAATAAAGACCTTTTTATAAAAATAATTTTCTAATTATTTTTAATTAAATGTTTAATTAAAAAACCACTATTCATCCGAAAAAACTAATACTTGACTAATAATTTATGAAATTGTTATTTACCCATTTTATTGAATCACATTACTTAATCTAGGTGTCTAAATTATATTAAAACTTTCTTTGAGTGAAATTACTAATACATTTGGTCACATTACAAATCCTAAGCGTAAAATCACTATTCATATTTTACTATTCATCAAAAATTATGTTGATCTAATTAGACTCAAAATTCCTTACTGAACACTTTTGTAGAAGACCATTTTTTGAAAATCATTACACATCATTAATTATTTAGGGTTTACATAAATATTTTAAAATATCCCTTTTTCAAAATTCAACAATAAAATATATCCTAAAATTATCCGGACATTTGAAATTTCACAAACATCACTAAAGGAAGAAATCTCAATTCATTCATCCCAAGGGATTACACAAAGAAGTTAGGGTCTCGTCACATAGCCCCTTATAACACCGGCATATGACCTAAGTGTAAGGTGTGCTATGGTGAGAGAATCTGAGCAAGGCTTAGATAACATTGCCCTAGTAGTAATCTCTACTAACTTGAAGTTCTCTCGCAGGAGTTTCCATTCAAGCTTGACACGCTGGAGTTCGTCTTGGGCTTGGTCCAAAGCGAAGCCCACAGATGCTACCTCCTTCCCAAGCTCTGATAAGTGGGCTTCATAAGGTTCGAGTCTACTGGATGAAGCCATCGTCTCCTCTTTCTGCATTAACCATTAACATCTTTTTAAATCATTAAGAGTAAGTTAATATACTACTCAAAAGATTGGGTCGTTACACATCAATCATTACCCCTACATACAGAAATCAGAGCACTGGAGCACTGACCAACTTCCCCTTTAAGTAGTTGAATACTGGATGACACTTCTCACACAACACAAAGTCATATTCTTTCCATGGGCAGGCCATCAACAGTGATTACACTCAATAGAAATCAGGTACGAATCTCTAGTAATATCCTGCAATACTAAGAATACATCGAACCATAGCCACATTCTTGGTTGTTTTCCAAGAAATAACTACTTCAACAATCAATGGGTCCACTGATACATCCTGTTGTGATAATAGATGTCTACATAAATGCACATCTCACATATAGAACATATAATTTGATAGTTTTCCATAGAGATGCTAGCATTGAATGATATTCCATATGGTCCTGAGATACTCATCATGCTCTTATTCTGACATTGAGTAGATTAGGATTTCATTAGTGAATATAATGATGAACCAGTCCAAGAACAAATGGAAAATGGAGTTCATGGACCCCATGAACATGGATGGTACATTTATAACACCAAGCGACATAACCATTAACTCAAAGTGTACATACACACACCTGAATGAAGTCTTTGGGATATCACCATCCTTTTCACTAAATTGGTGATATAAAAACCACATATCAATCCTAGAAAACTAACTTGTTACTCTTATATAGTCGAAATTATTTTCTATCCTTGGGAAGGGGCAACAGTTCTTTACTATCACCTGATTCAACATCTATTAGTATATGAACAACTTAGACCACCATCCTCCTTTTTCATAAACAAGTCTGGAGCACCCCATGATGACACACTGGGTCATCTAAAACCATTCTGCATCAGATCATCTATATGGATCTTTATCTCCTACAACTTAGAGGGTTCTATCTGATAAGGAGCCAGTGAAATTAGAGAAGCACTAGGTTTTAAGTCTATCTCAATCTCAACATCACTTTGAGGGGTATAATCATAATCTCCTTGGGTAAGATATCCATAAACCTTCCAACATTTCTAGGAACGTCCTCCATCTAGACATCCACTGATTCCATTGACTGCATGGCTAACAAGAAAATAAGGGGTTGTATATACTGATTTTACATCTAACAACTCCACTCGCCAACAAAAGCCACACGCTGGCCATCCACGTCTGAAAACATGACCCTTCTTTTGAAGCAGTCAATAACAACATGGATAGAATACAAGTAGTCGATTCCAAGGAAGATATCATATGGTTGAATCTAAATAAAGAAGATAATCTCATGAGACTGATCTGGCCCTATCATTATTCTACATCCCTAGCATACATCAGAAATGATGGTCTAACCTATGATTGGTGTACTCAACACTAGGGGCCCAAAAAGTCTCTCTATGTCTAGCCCTAGAAAGTGTCCTAGAGTGGGTGCAATGAAAGAGTGTAAATCTCCTGATTCAAATAAAGTTCAAACAAGATTACTGAAAAAATTAATCGTACCTCGAATGTTTTTTGGTCCGACTCGAACCACTTCCTCGATGGTGCAAAACGGACCACACTCATCTCCTCTACCCCTCTATTGATGACCACCTCCTCTACCTTTCTCACGTTGTGGTCTGTGAGGAACACCCGAAGGTTGGTATACACCTTCTCCATCTCCTCTTGGTGGAGTAGGAGCCTGATGTCCTTATTGTTGAAATGGAATGGCCAGCAATTGTTGTTGAGGCAAGCTCTGAACCTGCCCACCTCAACCATACTGATCTTGAACTGTCCTTGGGAATTGAAATTGAAGATTCCCATAGGCCCAAAAAGTGAAACACCATAGTCCCAAGTTCATTGGAAATGAATGAGGACTATGAGGTTGAAACAAAAAAAATCTGAGCTCGAATCCTCGACGATCAAAACCTCAAGGTCCCTAGTGCCTAAAACCTACTGTTGGTAACCCTTCCTCTTGAAGGACTCTATTGGATCCCCTCTCATGGTGGATCTCCTCTTGAGTGCATCCTCTCAACTACCTCAAACCTCTTCTAGACCTCCTAGTATTTTGGTAGGTTGAGGGGAGTAAATGTATACTGAAGAGAAGGATGAAGTTCCTCCTTTAATCATCTCTCAAGAGACTCCTCATTTTTAATGAGATCTAAGAAAAAAATGAAGAATATCCTTGAACATGATCCCCAACTCATGTACTGACATACTCCCATGGTGCTGGGAGATTAAATCCAACCTTTTCTCACCCTTCATGGTTAAAGAATGGAATAATTCTCAAAACTCTTCCTCAAAATCAACTCATAGAACATCAGCCTCATTCCTCTCCCCTAGGTACAGTGACCACCACAGGCGCACGGCTCCCTTAAACTGGATCACTGCCAAAGGAACCGAGTACACTGTCAGAGGCCAAATCAAACTGAAGGTGATCCCAAGATCCTCAATCTATCTCTCATACTCTATATTCTAAATTATTCCTTCAAACATTCTTAGATACTTATACTGGAAAGAACATAACATTCGTTACCACTATTCACCCTTTTCAACTAAATCAACCGCCCCCCAATTAACTGAATTGGCCTACTGAGCCTCAATAATATGAGCCACATGTGGATGACGACCAGTTTCTATAGTAGAATGGAAAACAAGTAATTCCTAATCCCATGTAGTGTGGAATTTTATTTAGTATTCACATTATCTCTTTATTTATTTAAATTCCCTGAAATTCTCAATTCAAAAAAGAAAACCAATATTTATGATGCATGTAACATTTCTAAAGTCTCAACCCTAAAAATTGTGTAGCCTCACCTGGTCATTCATTAGACTCAGATTCCTTCCATTAGATCATGGTAGGCCCTAAAATCTATTTTCTTAGTTGGTCTTCCCTAGCCTATGTTATGCACCAAGAGCACCTAAAAATGTTTCCCTTATAACCCATACAATCCTCACTATTCCTAACATAAAACTCCATCATATCTCTCCAAAATCATCCACTGATACTATTCAATCATGACCCCCTCCGTCCTAAGATTCCCATCCTTATTTAGCATTAGAGAAAGTGAGATAATGACCCCCAAGACCTGCCTCTAGTAGGCCTTGGGGGGGGAGACTAGCACTATGGGTATAAAAATCTCACAAAATGGGAGGAATTCCCCTTTTTATATTATACAAGATCGAGATAAATGATTTAATAACCTCAAAAAGACTCTTAGGCATATATATATAACAAATACAAAACCATCCCACATGCATGTTTAAAACAAAATTAATACAAATACAATAAGACTCCAAGGTAGGTACCGAAAGATAAATGCTAAGCAATGACACAGAAACTATCCCCACATCTGAGCTAATAAGGTCAAGAACAATCCATGTAGTCCTATTGAAATCCTAAAATTAGTTGTGTATATGTAGGGTGAGCATACAAGTATTATCATTTGGGAAACACCAATGTCTCTCTTGCAAAATTGGGAGAAGCATAATAATGTCTTTGTGAGAGAAAAACTGAAACCCACACCACCTAATATGGAATACTAGTCATCCCCACATTACCAAGGCATGCTCACCCTGTAACGCAAGTAATGTAAAGTAATATAGTAATCACATCAATGTTTGGGGTACCCTTCACCACTTCCCTCAAGTTAACTTCTCATACCTTAATGGAAAATATCATAGAACTTCCCCACACTTTCACAAGCCTCATGTCACGACCTGACCACACACACCTGGGCCTCATAGATAATCCCATAACATAGGAAAACAAAGCTCTTCACATCCCTACTATAGACACCTGGGCCACAACTATACCACATCACTCCCACAAACACCTAGGTCACAACCACAACTCATCTCATCCTGTAGACACCTAGGAAAGAACACCTCTCATGTAGACACCAGCCACTCACCATTGCACCACAACCTACCCAAAGAATCATGGGCTACCAATGCCTAGAAGTGGGATAAAGGAAGATAAATTAACCAGTCATCTAACCTCCCATTGGGGTGTTGGTAAAGGCACCATCCCTCATGATGATTGTGGTGTTTGACACCTAGTGCTCACTTTGGGTGGGGCGTGTTTAGAAAATCATAAAGAAGTACAAGTATATATATATATAGGTACCAAACACTCAGCCCAACCAATACATTTTTTTAATAGACAACCATTCCAAAAAACCTCATTTTCAACTACCTATAAATGCATGTATTAACACAAGAAATATTCACTTAGGATGTTGAGAAATAAAATCCACTTCACAACATGATAACTAAAAACATACAGCCAACTAAATTATTTAGCCAATTACCATTATTTATTAGAAAATACATCCATTAATTATATCCCTACTTGGGAGACTACCAACCACATCACACAATAATCTGCACACCATAAACCATGAAATGGAAATAGAACCATTGTATATAATCTCACTTCATATTTCCACTTCAATCAACAAACATAAAAAATGCATCCATCATCATTCTTCAAAGTCTTTCCTCCCAATCCATCCTCTCAATAGGAAAACCTCAAACACACAACCAAATCTCATAACATATATCATCACAACCAAACCTGATAGCCTCACAATATAGAAACACCACACATATCACACCGAGCAACATAAAAATAGCACAACCCAAACCTGCAGCCTTGCTACTCAAACAATGCCCATCCATTCAACCATCTGTCAATCTCTCAACCTAATATTCAATTACACCTACCAAACCACCACAGACACCAAACACATCCACACCAAACAAAAAAATGTGTATTCAGATTTAGCAAACATTCTCTCTTTAATTCCACTATGATAATTCATGGGTTATCACAATAAATGTTTAATCCTGAGGCATCTATTTATTTAACCGGGTATACATGGTTAATTAGACTTTCATATTTACCATAATTTGAATGAAGACTATCAACATGAATTCAAAATCCATAATAGTTGAGAAATAAAATACCACAAATGTCCATGATTTTCTATAGGCATATAGCCCATACAAATCCCAATATCAACAGATAGCAAAGCAGAACACAAGTTACTTTTTTCCAACCACATATGTTGATATTTAAACCAATTTAGTAATTAGTATCTGCATGTTATGAATCTATATCCCACAAAAGTACATTCATACAAAAACACTTAATGATACACAACTAAATGGGAGAATAAGGTATCTCTATGCTGAAAAATTGGAAATCAACACCTCCCCCTTGCTCCAAATTGGGGGTGTGCAAGGCTATTGGGAAATGTGATCCAAAGGTGAAAAACAGATGAATGGATCCTTAGGGAAAAAAGGTTCTAAGTATGATTGGTACAAAGTGTAAATAAAAAACATAAAAGAGATAACAGGTCTGTCCTTTAGGCAGGTTAAATCCTATATTAACATAAGAAATGGTTTCAAAACCCATCAAAGAAAGATCACAACAAATACCACCCATTTTGACCATCTAAAAGACTCAAGAGAATTAGTAATTTAAATATGTAATTTATATCATTTTTAATCGATTTAAAAATAAATAAATTTTGTTTTAAACTCAATTTTTTTCAAATTAAATGTTAAAGGGGTGAATATAGAAAAATTGGGACATTTTGGGATTTTGAAAAACTATCAGAATAAACTCACCCTTGGGTGAATCACCGGTGTGAGCTACCGGTGGTGATTCACTATTTAGAGACCTACCATTTTATGACTGAAAATTGGATGAATCCCCATTGCAAGTCACCATTTGAGGAGTTATCGTTTGATGAGTCATTGTTCGGTAAGCTACTGTTTGGTGAGATACCTTTCAAGGAGTCATTGTTCATTGAATCACCGTCAGTGACTCACCATCAGTGAGTCAGCCTTGAGAATAAACTACATGACTCACCGATGGGATGACCTACCATCACCACCTATGGGTTGATGACTCAATGTCAGATGAGATACCATTCTGGACACACTATTGAAAAACTAGAAAACTTCAAAAGTCATGAAATCGACCACCGTGACCTCCTAGAACACCTCAAACACAATATTTTCACATAGTAATAGATTATAGAGGTTCGGGAAATTTCACAATTATAGATTATGCCTCATGAAAATTAATGGCTCATTAGTGAAATTACCAGACTTATGATTTGGAGTTACTTTGGGAACATTTTTCATTAAATATATAGATGCATTATCTTTATAGATAAATGTGTTATGAATATACTAATCCTAAAATTTTAAAGAATTAATTCATTAAAATATAGTTAAATATACAACATATAAGATGGTTGGATATTATAAAATTTCATGACTTCTCAAAACATTAAAACCCCTTGAAATAAAAAAGGAGTAAGGTGAATTGAGTCGAAAGAATCATGACATCATATCTATGATAAAGATCAAGAAAGATATAATACTCCATCATTTGTAAAGTATGATGTTTTAAATATTAATTGACGGTTAAAATATTATCTTTATAGAATGATTGTTCAACCATCTATCCATGTAAATATTAAAGTTTCACAAAAAGAAGATGTATAATACTAAAAGCAGGTGAGAAATGTTCATTATTTCAAAATTGATTATGATGGAATGATAAGGTCAAGGAACTGTGTATGTGTTATATTGATACAATATTTGAAGGATTTGTTGGATGAATCTCATAATTCATTATTCTCTATTCATACTTGTATTATAAAGATATGTATATATCTGAACGATTATTTTTTGGGGGATAATATGAAGAGATATAATACAAAGTATATATCTCGATACATGGAATGTCAGTAAGTTAAGTCTGAGAGAAGAAAGTATAATAGTATTTTCCCACCATTACCCATACCAGATTAGAAATGGGAAATCATCACCATTGATTTTTTTCATTGGACTCCCCAAAACATATAAAGTATATAATTCTATTCGGGTAGTATTCAATCACCTTAAAATGTTATAAAACATCATTTCTACTAGAGATAATTTTTATCATGATAATATTGCTATAATATATGATAAAAAAGTTGTATGGATTCATAGAGTACCTCATTCTACCATATCTGATCAAGATCCAAATATTACCACATTGTTTTACCAAATTCTTCTATAACCTCTTGATTTAGAGTTCAGTTTTTATATTTCCTATCTTCCCCAGTAAAATATTCAAACTAAAAGAATGATTTAAACACTATAGTATATGATGATATCTTATTATATATATTTCAAATATTATTGAGATCAACACATTCTTCTTGTCAAATTATCTAGTAATAATTGCTTCCACATGAGTATAAATATGGCTCCTTATGAAGACCCTTATAGAAATAAGAGTATGAACCCTATGTGTTGCATTAAATATTGATAAATAAAGTTATTAGGAACTAATATAGTTGTGGGAATGATGGAAAATTCTGATCCATTCAGTAATACATCAAAGAAGATAATAGTTGAAGAAAAATTATACCAACAAACATTATAAAAATATGGAAGTTGATGTTGGTGAGAAGGTATTAACAATTTTATTTCTATGATCCAATTTCATGAGATTTGAAAATAATTTAATGTTTATCACAAGGTATATTGGCCAATTTTATATCCTTTATTAAGTATATATTGTATTTTATAATGTAGAACTTCCATCAAACCTCTCTCAAGTTCATGATGTGTTCCATGTATCACTCCTAGGAAAGTGTATACATAATCTATCAAACATAATAAACATGGAGGTTTTAACATAGGATCATGATACATTATATGAATATAAATTGGTGTAAATCAAGAAATTTTGATATAAAGTGTTATGGAATAATATGACCCTTCTATTTAATGTTATATGAAGGATTCATAAATTCAATGAAGCTACATGGGAAGTTGATGGTTTGATGAAATAGACATATCCCCATTTTTATATCAAATTGATTTATTTATTAATGAAAAAACAACTTTTAGTTGGTTAAAATGAAACAAACCTTGATTTTATGATATATTTCACTTAAAACTAATTTAAATTTCCCTAATATCTTGGGAGAAAAGCATCCCCGAGACCCAATTAACTATAATATGATATGAAATTATAACCTTGTTGTTGAATTGGTGAAATAAATAGAAGTAGCCAAAATTTTCAAATTACATGTAAATTTTTTACAAATAACATAAATATTGTAAAATATAAAAAAATTAGTAAAGTCATTATATACTTTAAAAATATATTTTTACTCAAAAATTTTTTTTATTAGTTTGTTAGTAAATATAAGAAAAAAAAATTACAACATTTAGAAAAATTTTCTAAAAAAATTAAATTCATTTTGAAATATTCAATTCTAAAGTAATTCATACTACATTTTGTTTCAATTTATTGAATGATTTATTTTTTGATAAATAATGAAAATTAATTATTTTTATTGAAATTTTTCATTTTTTTCCTCAAGAATTTATAAAAATTATTTTTGTTTTTATATTATTTCAAAAAAAAATTATTTGTCTTATTATTAATCTAATTATGGTCATTGTTAATAAATATTTGTTGAATTTTGTCATAAAAACTTAGTATACTTAGTAAAATATTTTATTTCAAAAATAGCTTTTCATCGCACACTATGGGTTTAATTTTAAATTAAATTCTTCCAATTCTAAGAATTCAATTTTAAAAAATTGTATATATATTTGTAATCAGAAATTACAACTTTCTTAATGATTCAACTTAAATTTTTTCCTAATTAATATTCAGTAGCATAAATTTGTCATCGGAGTTAATGTTAAAATAGGTTTATTGGGAATTAAACCAAGAGATAAGAGTTGGTTTACCAATTAATATTCTCTAATTAATTTTATCTACAAATTACTCAACATCTCCCTATAAAAAATTTACATTTCTAATAATTTTTTATTCATTTTTCTTTAATTTTAATTTATTATATTTTAATCTTTTAATAAATTTCATGTGTGTCCTCCCTGATTCATATAAAATGGTACCCATCCTTTCTATTCATTACACCACTTTTAACCATATATATCAACATACCCCTAAACAATTATCTTCTCAAATTCCTATATAAATGAAGTATAGATTTTTCCTCCTAATATAGCATTCCAACAGTCCTTGTGAAAGGATCTAATGAGGGTCAACCACAGAAGACGTAATTGTATTACCCAACCACATTCAATTGATTTATTCATCTACATCATGAAATAATGCGGTATTTATAAAAAAAATAACAGCATTAAACTCAATATACCAAAAATTTTATTATTATTTTAGACCCACCAATATCCACCCTTTATTCCCTCAAATTAGAAGTGAAAGTATCGCTCAGGCCGATGTGTGGACTATCGCCTCAATGTAGATATATAATTCATTCTTCATCATCATATTTCATGGATGGTTATTATTTTGGGTTTAATTTTGATATAGCATATTTATGAATTAATTGTTAGTTTTTCATTTTAATATCATATTGACCTTATTAGCTTCCAGTAATTTTGAAAATAATAATGTCCCTCATGTGTATGTGAGAACTACCACATCCACAAAGTTATGTGATTAGTTTATTGATTAATTTTTAAAAGGATGGTAATAAAGATTTATTTAATAAATATATATGATATATATGATATATAAATTATTTTTTCAATGTGTATTATTATTTACCTTTCTTTTGTACCATTTTTTTAAAATTGAAAATAATATTCTTGTGTACGTATGGTCTATTATATCCATGAATGATGTAAATCATTTCTCTATCCATAAATATTATAGATTAATATTTATATATATAATTAATGTATTATATATTTATATAACTATTAACATTCTCTATATGATCAAACCATGATCAAAGTACATGTATTAAAACTACCAAACCAAAATTCTTATGAAAAACAAAACAGTTAACACCCAGAAGTAATGATATTAAAAAAAATTACTAATAAATGGGTGTTAAAATGTTATAAGTGGATAGTATATGATAGTATAAGTATGAACCTGATTATAAAGTATAATTATAAAGAAAATTAATTTATTATACATAAGGTTAATGATATTTTTAAGAATGTAAAAATTGTGGTAAGGGATTTATTTTATAATCTCATGTGTTATGTGGATTGTTTATAATTGAGTTTACAATGATGATCTTTTATGTCCTATCTCTCCATAAATCAATGAAATTTATTTGAAAATGGTTATTTATAAAGATTATATTTTTTCCTTTCATTGTCCTCTATTTTATAACTCAAAATATTAAAAAAATGTTTTAAAAGAAAAATAAATTTATTTCTATCTTTTATAAAAAATCATATTTTCTTACATATCATAATTTTATAAATATATTTTAAATAGTGTTTTTAATATTATGATATGATTTTTTAAATTCATTTCTACCTATGATTTAATTTTTATGGGTTTTCTTAAAAATAAGTCATTTTATGTTTTTTGAACAATGTACACTAGAATTTTTATTGAATATCTGAAATAAGTATTTATTCTAACATATATTGCATGAACATAATTTCCCACCATCATGACCACCTAATGATTTGAATCATCCTTTCTAAGTTTCTATGTTTTATTATAATGAAACTCATTTAATTAATATTTGGAAAAAAAATTATTTATTATGTCATTTAAATGTGGGTGGATTAATTTCCTTAATAAGTCTTCCGGTTATATTATGAAAGAATTTTTTATCTATGATAACATGCATTGGTGTAAATTATACTATACTGGGGATATGATCCTATGATACCATCTACATTCTTTATTTGGATGTCTTGGGATGATGATCCAAGGATTCTTATTTCCCATGGGATAAATAATTTATGATGATTCTTCTATAAATCTTATTTATTTATCATAGGTTATTCTATGATTATTTGGGAAAAAAATTATGAAATCTATTTCCATTCCATGGTTTATGAAATGGTGAATGTTTTATGATCTTTTAGAGCACATATATGATGTTATCATTATGTCATAGGTGGTCTTGGAATTATATATCCTTCCAATTCATTACGCAAAGATAAATATCTCATTATATAATACAGAATTGAATGGGACGTCAACCCAGTAAACTAAGAGACTTTATCCACTCTTATAGTCTTTCATTGAAACTTGAATAATTGAATGATGGAATGGGGAGTGAACCCAATCTAGTATGATAGTATTACAAGTGAGAATTGACTGAATAAATTATTTTCTGTTCTTATGTGTATTATAAAAACATATGTCCTATTCAAATTATATGCACTCAGGGCGCATGTTCTTTGATTACTTTTTGATTCATGTATTATAAACTCTGAAGATTTATTCCATGAATCATAATTATGATCTATGTTATTATGGGTATATTTTTTCAATTTTAATCCCATGTTATCATACATTTTTTATCATGTTATTGTTAAAAGAGAATTGGAATCTCTCTTATTTACTCTTACTGAGAATCTAAGCTCAACATTTCATATGTTTCCTTTCCTTATGTCATGAAAAAATTCAAAGTATAATATTTGAAAAAAATCTATTTATGATGATCTTATAGGGATATTATGTAGATATATTATGTTCAAGTTGTATATGTATCCATTTTTTCATAGACAATAATCTTATATGATTTTGGTGGGGCTTTTAATGTAATTTATTGAATATTCAAAAAATATGAAGAAATATTTATGTATGAATGTAATGGGTTGTTATAAAATTTACCTCTCTCTAAAGAAGAAACCTATAAAAATATTCATGAATTACCGCATGGTAAAAAATCGCCACTATAGGTAGTATACTACTCAATAATTATTCAAAGGCATCAAGAAACATCTTCAAAAACTAGAATGAGATCATTTCTATATATGGAAAAACAGGACATTCTCTTCCCAACCTAAGATCCTAGTCATATATAAATACATGTTGGATTCAATTAGGTGATAAAAATTTAACTAATAAATGGTAACATTCATTCTTTAATTTTACACTAATTATCCAACCTAGGGAAATAATAAGTTCGAATTTATCAAGGTCAAGAACTATGAAATCCCACGAGACTTCGATTTCATCAATCATTACCCTACATGTAGGACATTTTGAATATTATTCCTTAAACTTTCCCAATGGTGTATAATTATCCTATAGGAAAGATATATGATCTAATAATAATCTAAACATGTTAATCAACATAGAAAATATAATATAATTTGATTCGCCTATATCAAATAAATCTGGGACCGTAGATGATGAAATGTACAATGCATCTATAAATTAAACATAACTACTTTGGATTCCTCTGATGTGAACACTAATACATAAATATGTATTACCTCATGTAATCCATTAGATTTATTCATTACTTTATCATCCCTATTTCCAGGAAAATTAGATCCACCACCTTTTGATAAACATAATGAACATGGGAGCCTTTGTAAAGAGTGTATCAAACTCTTTTTCCTTGGAAAATTCATCCTCAGAATTTCTTGATGTGTCTCTATTTTCCACAATGATTGAATGTCCTGGGTGATTTTGTATAGTTAGTCTTGGTATGGTTAGGCCTCCCAAACTAATAGAAAAATACATGATATTATCCTAAACAAGACCCTGAAACTGATCCCGATAAAAACTGAGTACCCTTACTCTTCCTTTTCAATCCATATAAAACAACATGGATACCTACTATAGAAACTAAACACAACATAAACCTACTTTACCATATATTTTGACATCATCTATATATGATTTATCACCCACCTTAGCAAATGTCAACAAGAATAATATAATCTATATAAATCAATTATCAGCCCTCAAACCCATCTCAATACTCAAATAATTATTGTGGTCATTAAAGAAATTAACATATGATAAGTCAACCGACTCTATAAAATGAGTTGAATACTCAATAAATAAACATTCCCCTTTCATTATGGTTATAAATTCTTGATTCATTTCCACTAAAAACATTTTGAGATAAAAATACTGATTGGAGAAATTCATAAAATAGGTCCTTCTATGGTCCTCATGTAACATTGATTACACAATGTATTCCCATAATTTTATTCCCATCCCTTCAAGTACATAAGTATAAAAATCAACCATAGAGTAATCTAGAGTTATTAAAAAAATTAAATCCTCTCAATCAACGTGATTCGTTCTTAAAATTATTTGGTTCCTTTATTACCATGAAATATAGGTGGATTTTCTAGGTATGTTTTGTGCTATTATCCACCACTCATCACCATTTTCTGACACCCACTTGACCCAGAGTCATTATTGTGTGGATAATTGCTTCCACCAATAAAGGTTAAACTAGATGATTCACCTGTGGTACTTTTCTCATAGCTTCCTCTAATAAATTTAGAATATCTCATCAAGTTAGAATTTTCTAATAAACACAAAGGGGTATATCAAATTATCATAGAAGAAAATCTCTAAATCATTTGATGGATTCACAAATCCATGTGAAATACCTCAAATAATAATAAATTAAAATAAACCATCAATTCAATGAACAAGAGAAAAAAAAATTTAAAAATTAGTTTGATGTAAATAAACCTAAATCTATGTCTATTTAAATAACCTCAAAAACCAAGAACATGATTGGAGAAAATACATGACCACTCAAGGTAACTCAATTTCATACATTAAAGTAATATATACAGCCACACTTCCACACATAATGTATTAAATATGAAGGTCCTAACTCTTATCCACCATAATCCTAGAACCAATTTCAGAGAGTTTCATTGATATCCCATAGGGTTTCATTAAATTCTTATGGGGATAAAAAATATAAATAAATAATAAAACTCATACAAAATAACATAAAAGGTGTGGTAATTGTAATGTAATATTTTTGAACCCCTAAGGATGGTCTGTATTCTCTAAATAATATAAATAAATTGAAATTTAAATTTTATGGTTGTATATAGAAACGAATAAATTAAATACAATGTTTTAAATCAAGAGATATGTCATACAAGGTTCATTTATTATCATGTTCATGTGCTAAGGATTTAATTGATTATGAGTTCAATAATATTTGGTGTTAGAATTGGGTCAGAAGGATCCTTGACATAGATACCCTACACTAATCTTGTGATTTAACCTTAGGAATGATCATCTACTAAGTATAATTTCAAAAATATGTGACCCAAAAACATATTTAAACATAACTACACTAGATTTCATAATTATCATATGAAATACTATGAAATTAATTTAGTCAATAAAATAATACTCCTAAACTAAAAAAAATTGATCATGCAATTTTATGTAGAAGAATAATATAATTGATAATCGAAGTTGCTGAAATCCAAAACATGAAGAATGAAAATAAATAATCCCCAATATAACTATAAGGACCCGGCTATAAACATTACATAATCTTGAATTATGTCAATAATTCACATTGATGATCTTTTCCAGTTTAGAGTTTTAGATAATTAGGCCATTAATATTACATAACAACTTGAATATTACATGTAGAAACTACTACCCATTATCCATTTTTCATAAAATAAAAAAACTCTTGAAAAAAAAAGACATGTTTTGTTCCATGTTTTAGACGGCATGACTTTTCCTTGATCTCATCATTGACACTATTTATCTTTATGGCTTGTGAAAACATTTCAAAACTTGGGACGAGCATAAAAATATCAGTAAGGGTTATAAAACAATGAAAAGAAACAGCATTCCATTAATAAATACAAATCAATGAAACAATACTTTCCAATCATAACATACCTCATGAAATCATAAGATTTATGAATACCATGCAGAAATCATAAATCATAAAGTTGACTTATGGCATGCATAAAATACTTACATTTTAGCTATCACAACTACGTAGGGAGTCAAATTTGGAATACCCATCACAGTATATTCCTTAAATCGCTTAGGAGAAACATTAATGTTTACCTTCAATATGTTACCCAATGCATTTGAGAGCTATCTCGGGCTCACCCTCCTTAGGTTTGTCACAGAACCACCGGTATATGTAAAAAATGCCCAATAAACATATCATAATCATGACACATAACACAAGCATAATGAAAATATAACATTTACACATTCCAATATATTAAATCAAGATATTGAAAAAACAATGCTTTATCAGACCATTTTCAAAACCATTTAAAACATCTAATAAAGAGATTTTTTAATCAAAGTGTCCCATGCCACTTTGAAGCTTTTAATGAATTATCATTTGAAAACATTAATGTCCATATAAATAAATCCTAAAAACCATTTTTAAAACATGGACATAAATGATAAATATTTACAATAATAAATCATTAAAACATTTAAAATGATATTTTAGTTAAATGGTATTTAACCAAATGATAGACGCGTGAATACAAATAATTGAGGAATAACATTTGATTAGAAATTTATAATATCATAAGAATAAATGTATTCAAGATATATTATGCCAAAGGAAAGTATATACACCTTATAAAAGTGAATTGGTGTATAATGACAATTAAGTCTCAATAGAATGAAAATTGAGACGAAATCCCTTATAAAACTTGTATCCTTGGATTAAGGATAAATAAATTATATAATAATGTGTAACAAATATAAATACACTCAATATGATTGTATATTAATTTTAAATCTATCATTGAACATTCACACATGTTATTTTTAAGAAAAAACCATTTACTTGGATGTTTAACTCGATGAATGTAAATTGAGTAAAAATTACTCTAATCAAGTTCATATCAATGACATGAGAATTTAACAATGGAGGGATTATGTGTTTCAAAAGTATATCCACAAAAAGTTTAGTCAAAATTACAACATAAATAAATAAATACTGATTCCACACATAATCATAGCATGATATAATTAATAATTATAAGATTAACCCAAGGAATGGAAATTGGGTTAAAAGGTTCCCTTACTGATTTGGGAATTTACAAAACATACATCCCAGGAAAAAAAGGATCATAAAAGGAAGATTTAAATACCCATAAATTGAATTATATTACAAAATGAATAAAATAATTTTCATTACATACACCACACAATAAAATAGTGGAAAATATAGCATGAATCTCACCAGAATAAAAAGTGAGATGAAAATTGGTTACCACATTGTAATCAATCGAGTCGTATGAACAAAAGCTAATAACCACCAAATTATTCATAGAATAAAATGTATATAAAGAGGATCATTGTAATATATATCAAATGGTAGTATATAATACACCACATTCAATAAATAAATGATTGAAAAAATATTAGGTGTTGGAGAAGTAAAATAAAAGAAAAGAATGTAAGAGAAATTGTTGCCTTCAATTCCGGTTACTCCCATTGGTGTGAACCAAAAGGACTTCTTGAAGCTCCTTATGCCTAAGTTAAGGCTTCTAAGATGAATAGGGGGATATTGGGAGCTTATTTGGGCAGGTTTTTGACTATTCAAGGGGCTTGAGTGGTTTGAGGAATGGGTTAGATGTGATGGCATTTTATAAGGGGGAGGAGGGGTCCTTTAGGAATGTGTGATAATATTATTTTATTATATAATTATTTTCGGTTTCTAAAGGTCAAAAACTCATTAAGGTCGAAGCTAATATGATTCATGGTCGAAATAAATTCATCCAATAAGATTTGTAAAGGTTTTGGAAGTTATTTTAATATTTATAATCTTATTTATTTAAATCATTTTTAATGAGGTAAATATTGCACCATTTTTCTATCAAAAATAATTTTATTTATTAAAAGTATAAATATTATAAAAAAATACCATGATGTAGGAAATAATATGAATATTACAATTAAAATTTATAGCCAAAAAGATAACTTATATAACCCCATGTAAAAATTAATTTACTAAAAAATATTTTTTTGTGTCATTTTTGTTGTTACTTTAAATTAATTAATCTAAAGTGTCATTATCACTCTCAACTGGCTTCATGGGGTCCCAAAATCGACCCACGGATGCCCATGGTCGGCCAGGACTCATTAAATATGGTTTTTACAAGTTTTAAGGTAATTTTTTTATAGTTATAATATTCTTATTTCCTTGAATTACCCTATTTACCTTTAACTATGGTAAATAAAAGTCAAAAGTTACTATTCACCAAAAATTATATTCATCTTATTGAGAAACATTTTACTTACTAATAACAAACATGTATTCAATATTTTCTTAATCCAATTCATAGAAATTGTAAATTTTCACTTAAATGAAATGGTTAGTTTTTTAACTACTACTTAGTGGTTTCACTATTCATCAAAAATAGATGTTTTCATAAAAATACCAAAAAGTAAGCCTAAGATATATTTGATATTAAGAATTAAAAAATGATATCTATTTTACCAAATTTAAAACATAGATTTTGCATTAATTAATTTAAAATTAATTCATATTTTCAAAACAAATTGCGTGTTTATAAGAAACTGTAATTATCAAAAGATTGATAATTGCTTATGTCAAATTTCAATGTGAAATTAATTCCAATGACCAAAATTGTATTAAATTCTAAAAAAAATTTCTAATTACTCTTTAAAACCATTTAAAAAGATAATCTAACCATATAAATAAGTTATATTAAAAGAAGGTTTTGAATTAAAATACAGTGTTTTTCACTATTCATAAAAAAATGAATTTTATCAAAAAAATACCAAAAAATATCTTAGAGTAAATTTTGTTGTCCCATTTCTAAATAATAATTTTATTTTTTCAAATATAACATATAAAATTGTCCAAAACTATATTTAAAGAGGGTTCTCCATCAAAAAGCGGTAAATTGACCTTTTAAAGAATATTAGAGTATTTATTCTTAAAATTATATTCATTATTATTTTAACCCTCTAAAATTTATTGGATAAATGTAAAAACATTTATCAAACATGTATATTCATGTTTTAGTTAGTTATGTACATTCCCAAAAATACAATGGCAAGTCATTAACTACTATTTAAAATAATATTATATTTTTATTTTTCAGTATGACTCAGCATTATGTGAAATATAAGATTTCAAAGAAACTCGTTGTTGTGTATCGGGTACGCCATCGAAAATAGAATCCACGTTAAAGTAAAATTGATAATTAATTTACCAATATTAATAAATATTGAAATTTCATATTCGTTATTTACTTGGATGTTACATCCTTCCCTCCTTTTGGGAATCGCATCCTCGCAATTTTTAAATTGGGATCGGAAACTTCATTGAAAGACCCACATCAGAAAATGTGTTAATAAATTTATCACTTTAAAATAAATAAATTGAAGTAAAATAGTCACATGAGACAGACCATACTAGGATTCCATGTATAAATACATGGATATGGAAGAGAAAAAAATCCATCAAGTTTTAATGGAGGGTGGAAGAAAATATGATTAGCAGAATGTTAACCACAAGAAAATAACAAACTTATGATGTGTTAAACAGTCTTTGATTACCCAGTAAGAAATGTAAACAAATAAATTTTTTTTTACATTCCTTTTCATAATTTCTAGGAATTTAATTATCACATAGAATAAGAACATAAGTAAATATACTTACCTTCATATAGAGTTTCATCCTTTAATAAGTTTCTACAAAAAAAACTGATCTTTTATCCAAACAATGAGCATTCAAAAAGATTTAGTAACATCAAAATCACAAGAATCATCTTTGAGAGAATCACATTATCCACAAAAGAAGAACTTTATATTTTCCTTGTCATTAGAGATCAAATAAAACCAAAATGGTTAGTACGAGATCATATAATACACAAAAAGGATAATCCTTTATAAAAAGAAATACTACTGTTAATATCCAAAATTCAACAAAAAGTACCCAAAGATTAATAAAGATCATTCAATACACAATTATACTTAAAATTCATCAAAATAATCAAAACTAAGATTGAAACCCAAAACTCGGTAGGATTTAATCACATAGTCTTCCATATTAAATCTTAACATTTAACTCAAAAAACATAGACTACTTTTAAAGTCTCATACCGAAGCAAAATTAACCAAATTTCATATTCTCTATGATAGGTTAATCATTTCCATAAATAATCCAAATTGTCATATATCCACAATAAAAACATAGATTCTTCCAAACTAAAATTTCAACCATTATTCCACAATTAATATCCCATAGTATTCTATCTACTTTAGGCATATGCTGTTTCAGGAAAAGAGATAACGTCTTTCATAATATCCTTTATCACTTAGTCACCAAATCATTTTCATATACAAAGTATATATATTTGATAAAACATAAGTTCCCAAAATCAACATATTATTCTTCAATAAAATCATTTAACTAAAATAATAAGTCATACTAACCAGGGAATTCAAGTAGGCCAGTGGAAGGCGATGTTCCCTTGTCACCCTTCTGTTTTGGGTTCGATTCCTACGGCATTGTTGGATGAGACTGGTTGTAACCTATCCTACAGGTTGTACTTTTTATAAAACTCAAAAATAACCCTGACGTGTTTTAACCTCAATAGTTTCCTTATACCTCTCATTTTCATCCCAATTCATTAAGATCTCAGCATCTTAATTCTTCAATTCTTATATATATTGTCAATTTTTTATTTCACCACCATATGATGAAATAAAACAATCCCCAAAATAAAGAATATTATAACTTGATCATGGTGTACACTTTGTTTCATCATCATCTTGTTCACGTAGGTAGAAGGTCCATGCATTGAAACAATGATTTATAGATCCTTCAAAATCATTTTATTCCTTCATCGAAATAAACCTTGTACAACATGGGCCATAGGGGTGTTCAAAGAAAAATTGTTTTGGAAAATAATCAGGTATGTCTTATAATTTAAAAAAATCTCATAAATTATGATTTCTATAAAATAATCGGACTGAATTTTAGTTGAAACATTCAATTAATGGTCCTTTTAAAATACCATAAGTATGTTCTGAGAGACTATATTGTAAAAGAAAATATAAATAAGTTCCACAATGGTTTCTTTCTTCAGCACCTTTTTCAAATTCATAATATGCTCCAAAATATTTTGATAAGGTAAAATATTTAAAAATTCCTAGATAATATTTACCTTTCATGAAAATATGAGAATATTGTGAAAATATGATTTGATTAAATACAACACATGATCCACTATGATATCGAGGTATGGTGGTGGTGTTTGATATCTCAAAAAAATGCTTGCAAGTGATTTTGATGCTTGAAAAAAATTTCACAATCATCTGAACATGAATTTGCAATAATCATTACAAGCAAGTCATCTGGAAGATATAAGAATGTCTTTTGAGATCCTCCTCCTTCCATTTATAACTGAATTTCCTTGATCTAAAAATTTTATAAAACAAGTATCTAATGGAAATAATAGATATAGGGACTAACCATGTGTCAAACGAAAACTCTTATTATCTAAAGATGTCTAAAATGACTTCTGATTCAAACTATAAGGACCCGGCCTTAAACATTACACAATCTTGAATTATGTTAAGAATTCACATTGAGGATATTTTCACGTTTAGAGTTTTACAGAATTAGTCCATAACTATTACAAAACAACTTAAATATTACATGTTGAAACCGCTAACTAGTATCCATTTTTCAAAAAATAAAAAAACTCTTGAAAAATAAACAAATGTCTAGTTCCATGTTTTACACAACATGACTTTTCCTTGTTCTCATACTTAACCCTATTCATCATTATGTCCTGTGAAAAACATTTCAAAACATGGGATGGTCATAAAATGCTCAGTAAGGTTTATAAAATAATGAAAAGAAACATTATTCCATCAATAAATACAAATCCAATAAACCATACTTTTCAATCATAATATACCTTATGAAATCATAAGATTTAGGAATAACATACAGAAATAATAAATAATAAAGTTAAATTATGGAATTCATAAAATATTTACATTGTAGCTATCACATCTATATAGGTAGTCACATTTAGAATACCCATCACAGTATATTCCCTAAATCTCTTAGAAGAAACATTAACGTTTACCTCTATCACATTACCCAATACATTGGAGAGGTATCTCGAGCTCACCAACCCTAGGTTTATCACGGATCCACCCGTATTCGTAAACAATTCCCAATAACCATAACATAATCATAACATATAACAAAGTATAAAAAAATATGACATTTCCACATTCCAATATATCAAATCAAGATATTAAAATAAATAATTCTTTATCAAACCATTTAAAACATTTAATAAAGATATTTTTGAATCAAAGTGTCTCATACCAATTTGACTCTTTTAATGAATTATCATTTGAAAGCATTAATTTCCATATAAATAAATCCTAAAACCCATTTTTAAAACATGTAAATTAATGATAAATATTTAGAATAATAAATATTTAAAACATTTAAAATGATATTTTTGTTAAATAGTTTTTAACAAAATGATACATGCTTGAATACAAATAATTGAGGAATAACATTTAATCAGAAATTTATAATATCAATAGAATAAATATATTAATGATATAATACGCAAAAGGACTATATATACACCTTATAAAATTGAATTGGTGTATAACGACAATGAATTCTCAATGGAATGAAAATTGAGACGAAATCACTTATAAAACCTAAATGCTTAGATTAAGGATAAATAAATTACATAATAATGTGTGACAAATGTAAATAAACTCAATATTATTGGATATTAATTGTACTTCAATAAGAGAACATTCACAAAAAAAATTAGATAAAACCAATTACTTGTTTGTTTAACTCAATGAATGGAAATTGAGTTAAAATTACATTTATCAAGTTCATATCGATGACTTGGGAATTTATCAATGGAGAGATTACATGTTTCAAAAGTATATACACACAAAGGTTAGTGGAAATTAAAACATAAATAAATAAATATTTATTCCACACATAATCATAGCATGACGAAATTAATAATTAGAAGATTCTTCCAAGGAATGAAAATTGGTTTAAAAGGTTCCCTTACCAATTTTGTAATTTACGAAACATACAACCCATGAAAGATGGATCATAATATGAAGATGTAAATATCCATAAATTGATGTATATTACACAATTAATACAATCATTCATAGTAAACACACCACACAAATGGAAATAGTGGAAAATATAGCCTGAATTTCATGGGAATAAAAAGTGAGATGAAAATCCCTTACCGCATTGTAATCAATCGAGTCGTATGACCAAAAGTTAATAACCACAATATAATTAATGGAATTACATGTATATAAAGAGTATAATGATAATATATATCAAATATGAGTACAAAATACAACACATCCAATAATTAATTGGTGAACAATGTAAATCTCACGGAATTAAAAGTGAGATAAGAAACCCCTTACCTCGTGTCTGACTTAACTCGTTTATTCCTTGTTCTTCCTGAATAATATACTAAAGTTAATTTTTAATTTCTTAAAAACCTTTTTAAATTTTATTATTCCTTTTATATCACTTATTACCATGTTATAAACATTTTTTAATCATTTAAGTTAGTAACATTCGTTTTGCTGATATTTGGTAGTTGAGTCAAAAATAGACTTCATATAATTACAAGTTGTTCACATAGTCAAATGTTCATTATATCAAGAATTATATTAATTATTTATATATCATATATATCATATATATCTAGTATATACATGTATTTATAATAGTACATAACATTTGGAGGTAAGAAATGAAATGCACTGTTCATGGAGACGGTAAGTCGTACGTACGAATGAAGGCTACTTTCATTTCTATTTCTTATTTTAATGGAATTAAAACATAATTATATGTAGGTATATTATAATTAAAGTATTATATCATATATAATATCATTAACTTCATCCTTTATACATCCAACATATGGCATTAACAAGTCATATCACTTTGAGGGGCGGTAGTCCGCACTTCCTCAAATGAAATTATCGCATTTACCCATAATGAAACCCTAAAGGTATACTATAAAAGAAAAAATATAGGAGAATAAATAAAAAAACATTTTATATATCATATATAAATATAGTGCCATCTTAATAGACACCATGAGAGGTGGAAGGAGATAATTGAACAATCATCGTTTCGTGGGGCTTTAGTTCGCCATCCACAGAAACCGTATGTTCTTTACCAAGTAGATGGAGGTGTATGTAAGTGTAGTTAGAATAATTCTCATAAAAACATAATAGTATACATATTATTCCGGTTTTCTTATAAAATAAAGGAATTAAAATATTTTAGGGGTTGGATAAGTAAATGAAAAGATAAGAATTTAAGAGAAATTGTTACCATTAATTTGAGAAACTCCCTTTGTTTTGAACCAAAAGGTATTCTTGAATTTCCTTCTTCCTAAGGTAAGGTTTATAAGAGGAATAGGGGGATATTGATAACTTATCTAGGAAGGATTTGGAAGATTCAAGGGGCTTTAGAGTTGTGAGGAATGGGTTAGAAGTGAGGTCTTTTTATAAGGGGGATGGGTTCTTTAAGAAATTGTGAAAATAATATTTTATTATATAATGATTTTTTGTTTCTAAAGATATAAAACTCATTAAGGTAGAATATAAGATGATTAATGTTCTAAATAAATCCATTAAATAATAATTGTAAAGGTTTTGGATGTTATTTTAATATTTATAATCTTATTTATTTAAATCATTTATTAATGAGGTAAATACTTCATCATTTTTGTGTCATAAATATTTTTATCAACATGATTTATAAAAACTATAAAAAAATACCTTGATATAGGAAATATATTTATCTTTAAAATAAATATTTATATCCAAAATTATAACGTATATAACCCCATGTAAAAATTAATTTACTAAAATATATTAGTCTGTGTCATTCTTTAACATTAAATTAATTAATCTAAAGTATCATAATCACTCCCAAGTGGCACCATGGGGTCCCCAAATGGACCCAAGGATGCCCTTAGTCGTCCATGACACATAAAATAATGTTATGACAAGTGTTAATGTAATTTTGTATTATTATAATATTCATTTTACCTTTAATTACCCTATTTACCTTTAACTTTGGTAAATAAAAGTCAAAATTTATTATTCACTAAAAATTATTTTCATCTAATTGAACCAAATTTTACTTAATAATAACAACCATATATGTCTTATTTTTGAAATCCAATTCACATAATTATTAAAATTTTATTTAAATGAAATTGTTATTTTTTTAACTACTACTTAGTAGTTTCACTTTTCATCAAATATTGATGTTTTTCATAAAAATACCAAAAAAATCAGCCAAAGATATATTTGATATTCCGAATTCAAAAATGATATCTATCTTACCAAATTAAAAACATAGTTGTTGCATTAATTAATTTAAAATTAATAATTGTGTTCAAAACAAATAGCGTGTTTTTAAGATATAATAACTATCAATTGATTAATAATTATTTATGTCCAATTTCAATGTGAAATTAATTACAATGAGAAAAATTGGATTTAATGGTGAATATATAAAATAATTACACATTAAAACCATTTATAAAGATAATCTAACCATATAAATATGTTATATTAAAAGGTAGTTTTGAATTAAAATACAGTATTTTTCACTATTCATTAAAAAATGAATTTTATTAGAAAAATACCAATAATTTTCCCAAAGTAAATTTTGATGTCTCGATTCTAAAAAGGATTTTTATTTTGTCAAATAAAACATATAACAGTGACCATAACTATATTTAAATAGGGTTCTCCATTAAAAGGTGGTAAATCGAACTTTAAAAGAATAGTAGCATATTTATGTTTAAAATAATATTCTTTCTTATTTTAAGCCTCTAAAAATTATTGGATAAATTTAAAAACATTCTAAAAACATGTATATTCATATTTTAGTTAGTTTGGTCCATTCCCATAAATAAAACGGCTAGGAATTAACTACCATTTTAAATAATATTATATTCTTATTTTTTAGTATGACTCAGCATTGTGTGCAACATATGATTTCAAAGAAACTATTTGTTGTTTATCGGGTACGCCATCAAACATAACATCCCCTTTTAAGTAAAATTAAAAATTTATTTACAAATATTAATAAATATGAATATTTCATATTCATTATTTACCTGGGATGTTACAAGAACTTCCCCCTATAATCACATCATCTAACATAGAAATGACTACTTTACCATGCTAGGCAAGGTGATAACTAGTATCATGGATACCTAAGGATGAATAGAGGCCAAGAAAATTGGTGAATCAGGGATCGAAATCATCGTACTAGTCTCTGGTAATTTTCCCCTCTCCCTTTAGTCATAGTGTCCCCTTAGTGTATATCTATCATTTGAAATATAAAGACATACACTCCAAAATTATATCTTGTATATCTTATTTATTTCAGCTTTCGGAAATGTTCTCAACCCTATCTTTACACATTGTGTAATCTATGTCCACATAAAATTCTTTATGTCTTTCTCTATCCTAAACTTTCACATCATGTATGGTGTAAATGAATTGTAAATTATTTTCATAGCATGCAATATGTTATTACATGAAATGGGTGGTGGTGGATTCTCTTAATGGAATCATGTAATGTATTGAAATAATTGATGTGTAAATTTCATGCTTCGGTTCTATAGATTCATTATATCCTATATTTTCTTGTGTTGCACCGCAAAGCGGCATAATGTGTCTTTCAGCTCTTATATTCACACATGTTTTCTCATTTTCCAAATATAGGTTTTATCTAACCATAAAACATAAAATGAATAAAATAATTCACAAATTTTCAAGATTCATCAATTATATAAAAAAATAATGAATTAATATACCATAAAATACATGGACAAAATTCACATATCAAATACCCACACACTAGAATTCATATATTCCCTCAAGGATGGAATCTATGAATACTACAACAGATGATTACCTTACCATGCTTCAAATATTTTGTCAATAGAAATAATTGATCAAATAGAAAATTAAATGGTGACACATAACATAAGAAAAATCATCAATGCCTCAAATTTCAATGAATCAAATAATCATGTATTTTACTTTTCCACTTCAAAATAACCATGATTTTCCAAAAATAAATTCTCATTTTTCAATTATTTATTAATATGCATAATATTAGAAATTTTCCAAAAATTATTTTTTTCAGTCATCATCATAGAAAAAATGTAAACATGGTTTAACACATACCTCAAGAACATGTCACTTTCCATAGTATTGAAATGCATATCACATCTCTACTATGTAAAGAAAAAATATCAAGTATTCACGAGGGATTTACCATTTTAGATTAAATGACTCTTAGGATTCAGTGTAAGTTGGTAAATGATATATAAAATTAAATCTCAAAAATGAGGTTTTTTTCAAAATCATAATTCATGATATCAAAATATAAACTCAATAAAATGACCCTTTGCAAATTTCATCTATTTATTCCTCCCAAAAGGATCAAACTGTGATCATGATAGATGTAATTTCCATGGATGAATCAACCTCTCTTACTTTTTCATTCTCAATTTCATCCTTTAAAAAGATACTATTAAGAAAAATTTCACATCTGGAACCTATTAAAAAATTATCAATGGATCATCGCCCTGGTAGTGGTGCTTTTGGATAATCTTAAGAAAAAATTGTTTTTTTTCTTTATTTTCAAATTAGAGGTGAAAAATAAAATTCAGTAAAAAATAAATGGGTAATCCCCAAATATTAAAAACCCAAAAAAATGTCTACTCAGTGAAAAACAGCCCTATCCATTATGGATAGTCTCTCCCCCAAACTTATGCTCTTATTTATCATGAAAAACATTTAGAAGAAGGTTGGAATGTTTTAAATAGTCTTATAACACAGCTTGTTTCCATTCAAGGATATTCAGTCTCCAACATGATTAAAGATGATTATTTCAAGGTGGGTCAAAGGATAAATTATTAATAAAAAGAATAATCAATCATATTAAAAGGGATTTTATTCAGTTATACCTTTGATAAGATACCAATAAAGTTATTGATGAGAGCATGCTTGAGCTTCATAATAAATATACTACAGAAAGAATGGGAAATATATAGTTCATAGAATATCCCAGGAATGAGAAAATGGTTGGGGAAACAACTCATGGAAATTCACATGAATAATAAAATCAGTTAATTAAAATATAAAAAATTCAATTAATGATAAAATATCAGAAATTTTCATTTATCAATATCAACAAGCACCCCAAAATCCTAATTTTTCAAATACAAAAACACATTCTTCTCTCTAAAAATTCATTTCCACATTTTTAGAATTTAATTTTATTGAAAAATAATTTAAAATTATGATTTTTTAATGATCTTAATAAGTTAATATATCTTACATCGAGTGAGTAAAGAATTAATGAACTTTGGGCATGCACTTTTCAGTTAAGGATCTAAAATAATCTAAATGTGGTAATACAATTAAAAAATAAAAACTGAATTTCTTGATCCCCTTTAAATTATTTTTCCTTTCATTCAATATGCTACATAATGTTTTTTGGTGTCTTCATTGTCCTTAAAAATATTAGGAGAATGTATATTTCCTTTCAATAAAATATTAAAAAATTTGTGAGAGAGTACATACTTCTAAAAATAGAAAATGAATTAAGAGAATTCCAAAAAAATAATGGTGGTAGCAAGAAGAATTTTTTTTACCATCAATAGATTAACCATACCTTATTCAAATCATGTGGATGACTATAGGAAAGAGGTTACTTGATCTGGATATATAAAATTTTGATGATGTGATTCCTCCATATAGATGGGTCCTCTCCCTTTTTCTAAAACTAATATTATTCTTAAATTTTTAACACCTTATCAATCTCCATGGGCCTAATCAACTAGTACATGGACCACTTTAATAATAAAATTTAACTCAGTGACATCCCAAACCTATTAAACTTCATTGAATTCTACTTAGATGAATTTTCATCAACTATCTTTATATTGTTAAATTAATTTATTACATCACTCCAGTTTTTTCATAAATTCTTATTTACTTTATATAGACTCTAATTCTACTCTTATTTCATGGACTAAAGTATCCTCAGTATCTATTATACTATCATTTGAAAATTCATCACTATTTCTTCTGATTTCTTTATTTCCTAGTGAAAATTGAACTTCACATATGATCTGCATACTCTTAAACTCAGTTCCCTATTGTGAACATCCATAATTTCCCTTCTCATAGCTATGAATATTCTTCCCAGTATTATTGGGACCTTCTCCTCATCCATTCCCATATCCATAAAAAATGAAAGATAATAGAAATTTTCTACCTTGACGATGGAATATTCAATTATTCTTTAAGGATGTCTCACTATTATATCAACTAGTTCAAGCATGACTCGTTTTGGGGTGCCTCTCTCAATACCTATCCCTTGAAGGTTTAATATCCCATAAATCACAACCATACTCATTAAAACAAATAATAATTTAAATAGAGAAAATAATAGGATCACTTTTCTACTTTTTTGGATACTTGACACTACAGCTGAAATTTATCCTGTTAGTGGAATAATGGAAAATTCCTCAAGGTTCTTTTTATTCATCACCAACACCTTTAAGAACATTTTGTAGATGGGAATTTTTATGAACTCCTTAGAAGATGGGATGTTTATATTTTGTCTTGAAAACATATCTATTAATAACTATTTTATTCAATCAATATTTAACTGCATAAACTAATCTGAATATGGTTATGGTGTTTGGTATGGTTGGGGTTCTTCACCTTCATTATATTCATTAGTTTCTATATTATATTCATCCATTACTCCAATGGGTTGATGTAAATATTTAATACTAAATTATATATCACTTTAATAGATCTTCCTCCCACTTATAAGTAATAAATATTTCATATCTTTATGGGGATGTTGATCTAGGCATCCTAGCAAATACTCCTCATGGACTTTCTCTAAGTTTCTCGGCAATCTGACCGACCTAAATTTCCAAGTTCCTCATTGGATATTATTTGTCTTATGAGTCATTTTTCAATTAACTAATCATATATCCTTGATACTTATAGTATGTTTTCAACTCTTTATGTACATCTCCTTCTGTTATTATAATGGTTGTAAGGGCCTCTTCTAATGAATGGACTTGTCTAGTAAGTGATGTCCCATTGTCTTGAGGTTGAAAACCTTATTGTATTGAATGAAATCCTCTTCCTTGATTTTTATTCTTCTATTTTTTTTGTTATAACCTCCATCACCACACATAATTTTGATGATCATAATCTTTATTAGTAATATATTCTCAATAAAAAACATGAGGATTTTGGTTTTCCATCATCGTATTGAGTTTCTTTGACATGACATTCATTTGGTTGGAAACCCATATATTGCCTACCATGTTAACTCCTTTTACATTCCCCTCTACTGTATACCAAATAAAACTATTGTCAGAAATATCATCCAACAATTTGTTACTCTACTATTCTGATTTTCTCATATTTTACCCTCCTACACCAGTAATAACTATCGAGATATTTCCCTATGGTATTAATTTATATAATATTTTAATTTATAACCATTTATCGATTTCATGGGGAAGGAATCTTTTTATTATACCATTAAATATCTCCAATGAACTATATAAATATTCTTCAGTAATTTTCTCAAAATATTAAAAACATACCCACATATTGATTAAATTTAATTGTTAGAAAACCCATTTTAGAAATTTTTTTACTAGATCCTCCCATGTGGTGATCAAATGTGATGGAAAAACTAAATCTTCTCTCATCCCTTGTCCTTTAATGATAATTTGGAGAGTCATATACTTACAAAACCATTTGTGACATTATAAAATTTGAAAATGTCACATATTTTCTTGAAACTCTAGATGTGTGAGTTGGTGTCTTCATAATGTCTCCCAATAAATTTAAATGAATGTGTGATCATTTGGTTGACTTCCTCTTTGATCTTGAAATATTGAGTAGGGATTGGGTGTATGAGAATACTTGGATCAACCCCAATGTTCAAGGGTATTTTATAACTAAACACTTATTACCCCCCTTTATTTATTCATTAGATCTGTGTTCATGCTCTCTAGCCCAGATCGTCATAATAATCTGGATATTGATCCCTTCTATCCGTAATGACCTATTCTTAGTTACACTACTTCTTTTTGTTTATTTTATTTTATAATTTATTCTCTAAATCTTGTTCGAATGAAATACCATCCAATTTTTCCTTCCACTAACTTTATTATTAATGAAATTACTAATTACTTAAAACTAATGCATGACAAGAAAAAAATTAAAATAATAAATTAAAAAAATTATCAGGATCAGTAATTAATTTAAAAATAATAGTAACCCTACCCTAAAAATGGCATATGAATTTGAGATCTAGTAGAGAGTGGTTAAATTATAATGGGGCTACACAAATTTAATAAATATTATAACTCAAAAAAACTAAAAAAAGTTTGGTACTTATCATGTTCATGTGTCAAACCCAAAAGAAAGGTCCATATGCTATAAATTAAAAAATTTAATTAAATTTAAAATTGTATGACTATTTTGAGAAAGAGGATGAAATCTATAAAATTGGTATTTGAGTCAATAGATGTGGAATTCCATGTTAATTGATTTAAGTGTTAATTTTAAATGTATTCAATTGACTATGATTTCATTCATATTTGGTGTCTGAATTGGGTTAGCATGAATCCTTGTTCTAGGTACCCTACATTAATCATGTTATTTCCCCTTTGGAAATGACATTTTCTGGGTGAAATTGAAAAACTATGTGACCCAAATCCTTATTTAAACATAACTACACTAGAATAAAAAATGGTCTTAGGAAAAATAGATCAATTAAGTGATGTAATTAAATAATAATCCTTGTATCAAAAGTAATGGTCAAGAAATTGAAGAAATAAGAAAAATGTAATTGACAATTGGAGTTGAAGCCATCCAAAACATGACTAATAAATAAAAATAAACCCTAATAGTACTTCCCCATACAATAAAATCACATGGAAAAAAATACTAATTATTCATTCTAGTAATGATAAGAAATACTGACACGGATACCTGAGGAAGAATAATAATAAAGAGGAGCAGCGAATCAGGGTTCAATATCATTGTACTTGGCTCTTCCAGTCATCCATCACTCCACTCGGTCATAGGGTTATGATAATGTACTGTCTTATGTACAAATATGAATTCATCCCCAAAAAAATGTATATGTCATATTTAATATTATTTTAGTTTCATGAAATGTTCATGATGTGTAAGCTTACATGACATTTAATATATGTTTGCAGTGAATTATTCATATTCTTCTTTGTCTCAAACTTTCACATCATATATAGAGTACACGATGTGTATTGGGTTTTCATAGCATGAAATATTTCAAGAATTTTAACGGGTGATAGATGCTTCTTCTAATGAAACCATGTCATGTAATGAATGAAATAACATTTAAATTTCCTCCTCTAGTTCTATGAAATCCACTACTTCCTGGATTTTCTATTTTTGAATTGAAAAGTTGTGTTAAGTTTCATTTAGTTCTTCTATTCATCTCTTATTTTCTATTTTCCAATGATAGGATGAACCCTTACATAAAATATAATACAAATCAAAAAATTCAAAAATTTGAGTGACCCATTAATTATTTATAGAAATTAAGGTATTAAGATACAATAAAACTCTTGCATGAAATATAAATATCAAATACCACCATAATAGAATTGAATATTGACCTCAAGGATGGAATTTCAACATACCAAAAAGGATTCTCACCTCACCATGCTTCAAATTCAAAGCCAATAGAAATAATTGTTAAAATAAGAAAATAAATGTCCAAGAATCACACTGGAATATTCATCAATACCAAAATTTGAAAAGAAAAAAAATTAATCATGCATATTTCTTTTCTTATATTAGAAAACCAAGATTTTCCCATCATCCATTTTCATTTTTTAATTAATTATTAATTTTCATTCCATTTTCAATTTTATATACTTGAATTTTTCTACAAATCATAAGGGAAAAAATGTAAATATATTTTGAAATATTCCTCAAGAACTTGTCACCTACAATAGAATTTCAAGGAATCTAACATCACCACCTCATAAATATAAATTCATAAGTAATTATGAGGGATTATCCAATTAATATAAAATGAATCTACGTTTTTGGGGTAAGTGGATAAAATAAAAATATATATTAAATCTCAAAAATGAGGTTTGATTGTAAATCATAATGCATGATATCCAAATATAAGGGCAATAAAAATATCCCTCTATAATTTTCAACCCTCTCATCCCCCAAACACTGTCAATATGGGATCATGATATATTTTATCAAAATGAATGAATCATCCAATCTCTCTCTATTTATTCTTTTCATTTGAAATATATGCATAAGGAAAATCTCACATCCACCACCTAACCAAATGAAATAAATTGATCCTCAATATGAATGTGGTGATTTTTTATCCTCCGAATACACAACACATTTTTTTGTATCCTTGTTTTAATTAATTTTTTCTGTAAGATAGGTGGAAAATAAGACACAATGGAAAATACATCGACTCTCTACAAATCATGAAAACCGTAAAAATTTATTCTCAATAAAAAATAATCCTATCAACCATGGATAGTTTCTCAATTACACTTATTCGTTTAAATTACCTGAAATGCATTCAAACGAAGGTGGGAATAGATAATATAGGATTTTGACACAAATCACTTCAAAAAAAAGCCTATTCATAGGGTATAAAATTTTGAAATGATTAATTGAATGTAGGTCCATTTATGATGGTCTAATAAAAAAATTATCAATGAAATTAAAAGTGATTATGTTCAGCCATAACTTTGATAAGATACCAAAAATGTACATTAATTGAACATGAAATAGTTTCATAATAAATGTACTGTAGAGTGAATGGGAAATATTTTTCTCTAAGGATGTCTTGGGAATGAGATGAAGGTTTGGGACAACTACTTATTCCAATGAACATGAAAAATAAAATAAATAATTTAATTTTCATAAATTAATGCCATGACAAATATCTCAAAAAATCATTTATCAATAACTACATGCACTACTAAATCATTATTTTTCAAATCCAAAACCAAATTAGTTTCATTAGAAATTAATTTAACCATTTTTATCATTAAGTTTTTTATACAAATACATTTAAAAATATTGTATGGTAATTATCCTATGCAATTAATGTCTCCATAATTTATTAAGGAAATAATCAAGTTTAGAAATTAAATTTAAAGTTAAAGTACTAAAATAATTTAAATGTGGGAATATAGAAGAAATATATAGAATTAAAACTCTTACTTCTATTTTAATGAAGTTTATTTCCATTCCATATACAAATTGTCACATGATGTTGTCTTGTTTGTCTAAAAAAATTACAAGAAAAAGTTAAAGAGATATGAATAAAATTTAAACATTTTTAGGGGAGATTTATTGCTCTTAAAATAGAAAATAAATAATGAACATTCCAAAAAAACATGGGTTTCATCACGAAAAATATTTTTTATTTACTATAATTGACATGACCTTACCTCCTTTAGCTTAGGTAATTGACGCTAAGAAATATATTACCTAATCTAGATCTGTAAAATGTCAATGTCAGGACTCCTCTGTGTAGATGGTTTAACTCCTATTCTCTAAAGATAATTTTACTCTTCCATTTTTTAACACATTTTCCATCTCCATTGGCCCAATATAGTGATTCCTAGCCCATATTTTAAACATAAGGTAACTCATTGACTTACCAAACATGTTATCATTCAATGAATTCTTATTGGATGAATGTTCCCCTAATATATTCAGCTTTCCAAGTAATTTATTACCTCTCTAAGGATTTTTCTTACTTTTATCTTTACTTTTAACAGTAGCTACTTCATCTAATATTCAATGGACCACAATGTCCTTTGAATGTAGAAGACTATATTACAAAAATTCATCAACTTTTTTGTCTTATTTCTTCATTACTTGTTGAAAATAGAACTTCAACTCTGATCCTCCAACTCTTAAACTCGGTTCCCCATTGTGAACATCAATCATTTCCCTTACTTTATCTAAAAATGATTTTATAATATTATTTGGACCTTCTCCTAATCCATGCCCATCATAAGAAAATACACAAGAAAATATAAATTTTATACCTTGATGATGAAATGTTGAAGTAGTATTCATAGATGTCTCGCTGTTGTGTCAACTAGTTGAAGCATAACATCATTTGGTTTCATATCTCTGAATCCAAGTATATTGAATGATGCATTGAAATTATATTTATAATGGAACCTAAAACACATAAATAACTACCAAACTAGTTATATCAAATATTAATCCAATACAGATACTACATATATTGATTTTATTATTTGGCAGGATGTTTAAAACTACTACTGAGATTTATCTATGAAGTGGAATGAGAGATAATTCCTTCAGATTATTTTAGCTCACCACCAAATATATCGTGGAAATTTTTATGATGGGTATGTTTTCAATTTCCCCATTAAATGGGATATTTATATTTTTTTAGTATCTCAAATAACCTTTTCTTATTTTATTGATCATTACCTATATAAATTGATCATAATATTGTAGTGGTGGTTGGTTTGGTGGTAGATCTTCCGCTTCAATATCTTCCTCAGATTCTCTATCTCGTCTTTCCTTGCTCCAACTAGTTATTCTCCATTTTTCTTGTAAATTCTACATAACATCCTTATTTATTATTCCCACATCTAATCTATACGGCTATCAGTTCTACATGCGGATTCCAGGTTGGACATCTTGAATGTACTCTTCGGGTTCATTCTCTATGTTTCCTGGTAATCCGACCAACTTCACATTCCATGCTCCTCATAGTATCTTGTTGATTTAATGAGTCATTCTTCAATTCTATGATTTTAGATCATTGATTGTTATATAATGTTATCATATAAATATTTTTAGCACTGATGGTGGTCAAAATGGAATAAAGGGTTTCCTCAAGTGAATGGACATGACTATTTTTTTGATAGACCTTAGTGTTGAGGTGGAAAACGTTGTTTTCTCAATTGATATACATGTCCATGATTATGATTTTTATATTATAGTTATTGTTTCCACCATCCATGAAAATTATTCTAATTATTATAATCAAGATAATTTATAATTTTAAAATATATACCTTGGGGAGTTTGGTTGAACATCCTCATGATGAGTTTCTTTGAAATGACATTCATTTGGGTGGAAACTCGGCTGTGTTCTACCAGGTACACTCCATGTATTCGACCCTATTCTAGATTCCACTAAAAAATGTTCATGTACATCTCATTAAACAATTTTTACCTCTCTTATAGTGATTTTATTATAATATTACCTTCTACAGTAACATCAACTATTGAGAAATTTCTCTATAATAATATTTTGTTGAATATTTGAATTAATAAAACAATTACAATATACGGGTGAGGGAATCATCTTATTTAACCCTTAAATCTATCCCATGAAATATATTAGTATTCTTCACTTAATTTCTCAAAATATAAAATACTTTCCCATAGATCCATTAATGTTGGCTGTGAAAATAAATGTGTTACAAAATTTCATACTAGATCATCTTAGGTGGTGATTGAATATGAGGGTGGTCTTTAGATCCAATATAATTCCTTATCCTCTAATGAGAATATAAATAGGCTTAGTTTGACTACATAATTGGAGAAATTTTTATATTGAGAAATTTCATAGATTTCTAGGAAACTCTCAATGTGTGAGTTTGGGTCTTCATGGGGTAGCCTATAAATTGGAGTGAGTGTGTGATCATTTGGATAACCACCGTCTTGATCTAGAAATGATGATTAATTACTTGGGGAATGTGAGAACATGGATTGAACCCATTTTAAAGGGTCTTAAATAATTTATCAATGCATACCCCCCATGAATACATCCTTGGGGATTTGGTCCTCCCTAGCCCAACTCATGATCATCTCCTTGATATTGATCCATTCCATCCCTGATGTCATGTTCTCGGTTAAAATCCTCCTTTTGATTTCTTTTACTGTGTATGGTATTCTCTATTCTCTTTTCAAATACAATATCTTCAAATTTTTCCATCTCTTGAGTGGTGTATTCATTCAAATGATTATTTCCTAAAACTATAAAAAATTTACCAAGAGTAAAATAATGATTCATCATAAAGAAAATTTTTAGGATTTATAATTAATTTATATATTGTACCAAATGTTCCCTGAAAACAGCGCAAAAAAATTTAATCCTGTAGGGTTTCATTAGATTCCTATTGGGCTATAAATTTTTTTTAAATAATAGAATATATATGAACAAACTAGAAAAGTGTGGGTCATTGTAAAGTATAAGTGTCGAACCCACAAGGACGGTGTGTATTCTATAAATTAACTAAAAAATTGAAATTAAAATGTTATTATTTTCTGCTAAAAGAGAAATAATGTAGAAAATCATGGTTTTAAATCATGTTATAATTCATGTCTAGTTTTTTTATTTTCAGGTTTCTAATCTTGGAATTCAATTGATTATGGGATCAATCATATTTAGTTTCATAATTTGGTCAAAAAGGATCCTTAGTCAAGCTTCCCTACACTAATCACTTGATTCTACCATTAAAATCCTCATATACTTGGTAGAATCACAAAACTAGGTGACTTTAGTCCCTATTTAAACATAAATACACTAGATTTTACAATGATCATATAGAAAATAGAGACATTAATTTATTAAATCAAATAATACTCCTCTTATCATGGGGAATGGAAAGGAAATTGAAAAATAAAAGAAAAATGGAATGGATAATCAGAGATTCATAAATAAAAAAAACATAAATATTGGTAGAATAGGACAATGAAGAAGTAGGGATCTGGAACATAACACTCAACTCTAGCAGTTGTCCATCCATCCCCTTAGAAGAAGAATCCCCCTGGTGTACTGTTGTCAGTCAAAATATTAATACCTCTACATAAAAATACTATATGACATTTCTTTTTTTCAGTTTCCCAAAATTTTCATGACACATAAGTTTACACAATGTGTAATCTACATCAGCAATGAATACATTTTATCTTTCCATATCCCAAACATTCTTGTTATGTACAGTGTATATGATATGTAATGGATTTCTGAAACTGTTTAATATTTCATGACTTTCAAGGGGTGGAGGGGGCTTTTCCTGAGGAAATCACATCGTTTAATGAAATGCACATTGTGTAAATGTTCTATTGTTGTTCCACGTCTCTACTATATCCTCAATTTTCTAATTTCATTCTATGAAGTGATGAAAATTTTCTTTAATCTCCACATCCATATCCTTTTTCTTATTTTTACAATTATAGTTTGTAACCATCCATAAAACATAAAACAAATCAAATCATATAAAAATTGGAAATATTCATCAATTATATATTGAAATCATTATATTAAAATAAAATAAAATACTATCATGAAATACACATATCAAATACCCCCACAGTTGAATTCAAACATGTTCTTAATGATGGAATCTCAACTTACTAAAAAGGATGTTCAACTAACCATACTTCATATTCCATAGCAATATAAAAAATTTATCAGAAAGGGAATAAATTTTTCTAAGAATAAAGACATATAATTAATCAATTCCCCAATTTTAAAATATAAAAGTTACTCATGTATTTTACTTTTCTCATTTAAAAAACCATGGTTTTCCAGTCATCGATTTTTATTTATAAATTCATTATTAATATGTAAACCATTTTCAAGTTAATTTCTTCGAATTTTTACACTCGTTATCGAGGAACAAATTTAAATAGATTTTAACACAAACCTCAAGAACATGTCATTTAACCTAGCCTAGTAATGTATCTAATATCTCCACTGTGTAAAGGAAAAATTCCATGCAATCAAGAGGGATTCACCATTTAGGATGAAATTACTCGAAGGAATCATGTTAGGTGGGTAAATGATATATAAAATTAAATCTCTAAAATGATAACTGATTATGAATAATAATTAATAACATTAAAATATAATCTATAGAAAAATCACCTTATACAAATTTCATCTCTCCCTCCCCCCCCCCAAATTCTCAAAGTGAGATCAAGATACAGAATGAACAATGAATGAATCTACCTCTCTCACTCTCTGTTTTGGTTTTTTCTATTATTATCTTTATAATGAAATAGTTTAAATGGATCTCACATTGACCACCTAACCAAATAAGATCAATAGATTATTGGTTTGACAATGGAGATTTTTGATCCTCTTAAGACACAGCCCATGTTTTTATCTTCTTTTTTGCTATTTTTTAAAATTTATATTTTCATAAAGTGACATGAAAAATAAATTAAAATGTAAATCACATGGCCTCTCCAAAAATCATGAAAACCCCAAAAATGTTTACTCATGGAAACATAACCATATCCACTATAAACTACCTCCCCACTACACTTATTCTTTTAAATATCATTCAAAATATTGAGAGGAAGAGAGAAATGTATAAAATAGGCTTTTAACTGAGATTTTTGTACTAAAAATGCTTTCCATTGATTCTATTGGATTAAATGGGATTAATTAAAGATAATTCCTAAGATATAAGGTTAATAAAAATGTCCTCAAAAATATTAAAAGTTATTTTTTTCAATCAAGTCATTGATAATACACAATGGAAGTTATATAAGAGAACATTCCCAAGTTTCACAAGAAATACACTATATAAAGAATGAGAAATATTTTTCTTAGAGGATGTCTCATGAATGAGGTGTAGGGTTAAGAAAAATACTAATGAAAATTAATAAGAATAAAAAATAAATGAATGGAAATATCGTAAATTCAAGGAATGAATAAATCAAAGAAAATTTACATTTATCAAAATTTACATTCTCCCTTAAATTATGATTTTTCAAATCTAGAATTATATACTTCTCTATAAAAAATTATTTCCCCAATTTTCTCATTTAATTTTGTTGATGAAAACATTTAAACTTATAGTATAACAATTATCCTAAGTATGTAATGTCTCCAAGATCTGTTGAGTAAATGAAGATTCATGTGTGGGCATTAAATTTTATGTTAATGCTATAAAATAATTTAAATATGGGAATATAGTTGATAATTATATTATTAAAAAGATTACTAACCTCTTATTGAAGTTTATTTTCAGTCCATATTTTACTTTCTACATGTTTGTGTATTCATGTTCCTGAAAAAAATAATATGTGAACATATATTCCATTTCGAAAAAAGTAAAAAATATTTAGGGGCGAGTTCATGCTCTTAAAAATAGAAAATAAGTAAATAAAAAACCTAAAAACTTGAGTAAGCTCTTGAAAATTATTTTTTTACCATTTTTGGCTCAACTTTACGTCCTTCATCTCTGGTGGTTGATAGGAAGAAAGAGGCTAACTGATCTATATCTAAAAAATATAGATTTTTTTATTCCTCTGTGTAGATGGGTCCTTTCCCTTTTTCTAAAACTAGTTTTACTATTCTATTGTTTAACACTTTATAAACATCCATGTGAACAACCTATTGGTTCTTAGACCATCTAATTAATTAAATGGTAACTCGCTAACTATCCAAACCCTTTCTCTTTCTTTGAAATCCTCTTTGATGAAATTTCCTACACTCTCATTGGATTTTCCCTCAAATTTATTACCATTATTAATATTTTTCTTAATTTGTTACTTACATTATATAATAGCTATTTCAAGTCTTCTTTAATGGAACACATCATATTTGGCTTAAAATATAATATATTATGAAAATTCATCACCTGTATCACCTGATATCTTTTTTACCTTGTGAAAATTCAACATCACCTCTATTTCTCCGACTATAAAAATCAATTCCACATTTTTAACATCAATAATTTCCATAACTATTGGATCATAATAGTTTACACTAGCTACAGTATGGGGTGAAGTGTAGTCTAAAAATTAAACTAATAAAAGACAAAATAACATGTTAGAGTGAAAAGATCATATATATTATTTTTAGATAATCAGAGTATTAAAATCGGATCAAATAAGCATCGGATATATCCAAGTATTAATTAGAATCACAAATGTGCTGATAAAACCATTATTAAAAAATTGAGTATAAACCATGTTTCCAATGTATATGAAAACTGTATAATTTCACTTGTAAAAAAAATTAAAACACAAAGCTTATAATAGTATGAATGAATTATAGGTTTAATAAAATAATTTTATTTTAAACCATATGAGTTAATGTAGTACCAAACCATGACATAAGGTATCTATGGTTTTAGTACCTACAATAAAGGTATATCTTTCCTTACCAAAAAATACCATTATATGATTATCTATGTGTCCTTATCTTCTAATCCCATAGAATCCCTCTATATGATGATATGTGTAAATTATTTCTCTCTTAAACAAGAATTTCCATGATATAATGATTGTAATATTTATCTTTTTATACTCATAAGCCCTTTATTTGATGGATCATATTCAACTATGTCTTCCACCAAAAATCACGTGATCATATATTCATCAGACATAGTGAATACAAAATAAAGATGTTCTATGGAATTGATAATTCTCACACAAACTCCATAGAACTTCAAATATATAAGAAATTACATAGTGTATAGTGAGAGAGGTTGAAGAAAATTAATATCTTAGACAGCTTATATTGAAAATTAATTATCTCTTACCACATAAAATGACCTTATATTTATAATAAATTCTCTAATAGTCATATTTCAGAGTTGGTTGCAATATCATCATAAATATTTCACTTTAATAACTCATAATAACATGTATATTGATTCTTTATTGATAATATTGAGTTTTAATTGATTTATTAAAAATAGTTTTATTTATAACCATTAAAATTATATCAGTTATTCGATCCAATATATATAATTCTAATCACTTTGATTACAAAATTTGAATAGTCTGATTAAATTCACGGTTAATTATAAATTTAATACTGAATAAAGTAAAATCCAATATATTTGTGTCAGTGTCTCATAGATTTTATCAGTATGATAGAAAGGAAATAATTATAATCACTGGTTAGTACAATAGTATGTCAAATTTACCTAACATACCTTCAGTCTGATGGATCAGATTGAAGAATAAAAGTTTATAGTTGTTTTATAATATTACATATTTATATGTTTAGTAAAAAATATTGTTTTCACCAAAAACACACTAAAACACTTTGAAAATATAATGTTAGTAAAATATTTTTTTAATAAAATTTATTTGATTTCCAAAACTAATGAATGAAAAATTATAATTTATAAATTTCAACTAAACAATCTCCCCCTTTTTGGAAGAATAATAAAAAACTCTTCAAATGAAAAATAATAACATTGAAATACTAAAAACCCTTTTAATTTTAATATAATAAAATATATACTTCATAAAATATTGATTCCATTATCATATTGAATGTTCCCTAAGTTAATACATTATTTTCCATCATTATAATTGATCCGATGGAAATTATTCATTCTTTAGATTCCCCATACAAAAAATTATTTGTTAGAAATAAACTCTTCCCCATAAATATATTCTCCCAAAACTATCTCTATATTTTCTAAGCCTAATTTTATCCAATAATACATACAAACTCCTCTACTTTGGGATTTAGAAAAAGTAATAGGGAAATAATTATAATTTCTTAGAAATATAAAAAATTAATAACATGAGAAACAATTGTAGCTAAATTAACTATTCATATAAGACATAAAAGACAAAACATAAATCCAAAATTAAATTTGAAGCCATTCCATAATTTTCTATTTAGATAAAAAAAATTACCATTAAACATTCATTTAATATTTTTCAAAAAATTAAATAAATATTTCAGATGAAAATTTTTATTCTTTCTTCATTAAAAGTTTCAGAGTTTCCTTATACATTTTTACATATTATTGGTATCTCCAAGCATCAAAAACTGATGTTACAAGATTTAAAATCTTTTCCTCCATAACTTCTTACTTCTTAACTTCTTCATTCAACCTTTTGACATACTAACTAATTTTTTTATTCTCCTCATTTACATGTAATAGTTCATCTTCATAGGATACGAGCCTAATATTTTTAACTTTAAAATTGTGAAAAAAAAATCAACACTTTATCTTCCACATGCCGATTATCTTCCATGTATCTAAATTATTCTAAAAACATTACTCTATTTGAAACATATGTTAAAATATTGTCAAAAGAATCCACATATTCAATGGATAGTTTCTTAAAATAAACTAACATATCCTCATGATCCTTTAAGTCATTATAAACCTATATATACCATTTAATAATATTGTTAAAATGTATCTTGTGAGAATTTGTTTTAATTTTTATGATTTTGAATTATACTTCATTTTGAATTTCCATATCAGTCAACATCTTCAATGATTCCATGTTTTCATTAAAGCATTTCTATATTTCATTATATCTCATTTCAATGTTCTATAAATATAGTTTTGAGTCACACAATACGTTCATAGGTATGAAAATATAGTCAATTTTAATGTGTGCCACTATTACTGAAGAGTATGATAACTCTGATTTCACTTCTGAAACATATGGTCTTGAAGGACTAACATATGACCTCTTTTCTTTTGAATTAGATTCCACGTATTATGAAACTTTCAAAAATTCAATTTATTTACTTGAATCGACCTTGTGAGATACATTCAGGAAATATTTTGGGTCTTATTTGTATTTTTTATGATGACTTTACTTCCTCTAAATATTCTAAGTCTGAATTATTATCGAATTGGGAATGTAATTGAGTCAAATTTGATGATAAATCTATTTTACGCACATTTTTATTTTCCTATTTGTTAGTCTAATTTTATTATTTTTGTTTTTTTAATTCTTATTCTCCCAAATATCCTTCCACTTATAATTATTAATATTCCAATTCCTTTTAACACCCATGATGTTCTATGAATTCCTTACCCAAACATCATAACTGCTTTTGTTTTTTCCGTCTCAAAATTCTTCTGAACTTGTACCAGTTCTGATCTTCTTTTAGTCTATTGAAATTATTAAACTATATCTTTATATTACCTTTTCTCTCTAACTACATTTAAAACTAATGTCATTACTTAATTTTATACAAACATGATATGAAAATCCAAATTTTTTTATCAATATGATGTATAGTTCTTGATCCAAGAATTGGTTACATAAGAGATAACAGATATATAGATAAGAGCGATACGTAATAATATTTTTCTACAAACATCATTAACCATTCAAGAATTTTAGCCTACTATAATCTTTTCTTCTATTTATTTCATTTCACATCATCTGTTAACTCATCAGCTATCTAGATTTTTAATGCCAAGATAATCACCTTATCAAGACCAAATGCACAATCACTAGGTTTCTTTTTATATTTATAATCCATGAGTATTTGTAACTCCTCATCTGACATTGGAATCAATTTATTTTTCTTTTTCACTGGATATGATTCGGTCTTTTTCTTTTTTATTATAAACATTATTCTCTTTATCTAGTCCAGCATAGGACGCAGTTTTATCATTTTTTTCATATAATTTTTTGACTTGGAATCAAAAAAAAGTTCCATTCTTGACTTAATTACTTCACCGATCCGGGAAATACTTTCCATCAAATGATATGTCTAGTTCTTAATCTAGAAATATTCCTACAATTTACTGAAAATATAATAATGAAATAAGGGATCATTAAAGAAAATTAATGTCAAAATTTTCTTTTGATTGATTCTATTAAAATTTAAAAACCATTACAAGGTTAATCACCCTCATATTCATCAAAATATATCAAGAAAATATATCAAGGACTTTCTAGGAGTCGCTATAAACATTTTGTAGAATTAGATAACCATGGAACTATATGTTTTCTTTATCATGATACAGTTTGAGGTGAGAACACTTCTTTACATTATTAAATGAAGTTAAAAACAATAACTCTAATTTTTATCTTATTCATCTCTACATATTGTTAGGAATAATATGGGAAGGATGGTAAACTTCACCCTCCAAGGTTATATCTGCCAACATGGAAACATTTTCAATATACTAATTATATTTTTTACCAAAAAAATTAAAAGAAACTTGTTCTTTTTCATCCTTGGATGAAATTTCAACTTATTCCTAAAACGCTCTCACTATTTAGATGTGAAAGAATTCAAAATAATCCTTCTATGAAATAAATTTTCCAAATAATTAAACATTATAATTCATTGCAAAAAAGAATCATATTTCTCAAACCATGTTATCTCGATGAATCTTTCTCTGAAAACTTGTCTCCTTGTAAAATAATTCACAGTGCACATTGTACTAAGCTGGTTTCAATGATTGAAAGAATGAAATACATCAGAATGAGCACTAATATGATTATAAATCATTAGGATAAAGAAATATGAAATGTGATGTGGGACAATGGTCGGACGCACCCTTATACAGGCATGGGTGGTGACATTTCATAATCCAAAACTTTCTAAGTTGAGATTGATTATCTTTTTCTTTCCCAACAATCAAGATTTAATGGAATAATGTATTTACATAAAGATTAAAACTCTTAATATAAATTGAATTATTTTAGATCAAACTAAAGCCTTATTAGAAAATACCTATAATTTTTTCAAAGAATAAAATTTTTAAAACTAGAAAAATATGTGTCAATAACCATGATAAGCATAAGTAATGAATTAGTACAAAAACTAAGAAAATAATACCATCCAGAGATTAAATTTTTCTTTGGTATAAGTTACCTATTATTCTTGGTTTTGTAATAGAGAATGATTACAGTATAATTTAAAAAAATTATTTTCGTGAAAATTTTATAAAATATTTTGTGTCCATAAAATTTTACTTTTGAAAAATAATTTATACCATTTCTATTTCAAAGAGATAATAAAAATTATGAAACAAAAAAATAATTATTAAACTATTTAATATGAAAAATTTATTACTAAAAACTGAATTTTTAGAAAACTAAAAAGTAAATTAAACAATAATATTTAAGTAAAACTAATTTTTTTAAGATGTAATAGGCTTTAAAAAGACATAAAATTTTACAAAAATGATTTAGAAATATAAAACCATATTTAATCCCCCTTTGAGTAGGAGTGAAATAATATAAGAATATTGGAAAACAAGAAGTAGATATGAATAATCACTTTATAATGATAATTTATAGATTCTATTTTATGTATTGAAATCTATTAGAATTAATGGGTTTTGTAAAAATATTGGAAAGTTGTTATGGATTTATGATGAATTGTAAAATGATATAACCTTTTACTATTTGATTCCAAAGAGAATGGTGTATTATATCTATGTTCATATAACATGAGTGATGTTATGGGTTTTTAATTAATACAATATAACTTTTGTTATAATAATATATTTTAATTTTAGTAAAAAACATGCCATAGTCTATGATTGTGTGTTTAATCCACCATTCTTGATCACAAAAACTTCCATATTCCATATTTTCATCTCCTGTTATAGAAATTTCTACTGAGTTTCTTTCCTTACATGTCCAAGAATATAAATCTTCTCCTAAGGAATGATATGTTTTGGATATAGTTTTTACATTCATTCTACATCTATCAAATTCATCATCCGAAAAACTTTTTAGTTTAAAATCAGTTTAAGAGGAGTAAAAAAACCTAAATCCATATTTACCTTAAGGTAACAAAAAAAGTAGTTTAATAGCTTTAATATGGGAAAATTTTGGTTTGTCTTGACATCTAACACATAATCATACTATAAACCGTAAATCCTTATGACTATGTTTAATGTAAATTAATCTTTTAATCATACCTCTAATTTTTTTGATCAACTGGTTTCCTAGATTCATCAATATCTAAATTATTTGAACTTTATATAAGAGTATGAATAATTTTATGTTTTTTATAAAAACAATTATAATAAAATATTTTATATACTTATAATGAGATATAAATATTCAAACTATTTTTATAGAATTTGAAAATCTAGAAATCATATTAACTCACCCATCATACTCATTTAAAACTCATATTTCATGAGATCAGAAATATAATTTGTTAATGAAAATTGAGTTAAAAAAATATAATGACATAAATATATATTTTTTAAATAATAATATTTTTCTTAATTTGTTTAATAAAATTTTTGGGTCTTCATATACTATAACAATTTTTTTATAAAAAATCCAATTAAACTATCATTCTAAGTGTAACATCACAAGTAAATAAACAATAAGACATATTTCATATTTATTAATATTTTTGAACTAAATATTATTTTTACTTTAAAGGGGTTGCTATGTTCGATAGCGTACCTGATATGCAACAACGGGTTTCTTTGAAATCTTACAGTGCACACTAATAATATAATATTATTATTTTAAATAGAAGTTAACTCCTAGTCGTTGTAATGGTGGGAATGAAACAAACATACTATAGTATGATTATACTTGTTTTTATAATGTATTTACATTTATCCAATAAAATTTAGAGGCTTAAAATGTGAATGAATCTAATTTTAAGCATAATTTACATTAAAAGGTCGATTTACCGCCATTTAATGGCGAACCCTTTTTAAATATAATTTAGGTCATTTATATATGTTCTATTTGACCAAATAAAATTATTCTTTAGATTTGGGACATGAAAATTTAATTTGGGTAATTTTTTGGTATTTTTCTGATAAAGGTCATTTTTTAATGAATAGTGAAAATACTGTATTTTAATTCAAAAGTTCCCTTTTAATATAATTAATTTATATGGTTAGATTATATTTTTAATTAGTTTTAAAGAGTAATTAGAATATATTTTTACAATTTAATCCAATATTGGTCATTGGAATTAATTTAATTTTGAAGGTGGACATAAACAAGTGTCAATATTTTGATAGTTATTGTTTCTTAAAAACACTTTATTTCTTTTAAAAATGAGGATTAATTTTAAATTAATTAATGAAACTTCTATGTTTTGAATTTATCAAAATAGACATCATTTTTGAATTCGGAATATCAAATATATTTTAGGTTGAATTTTTTATATTTTTATGAAAAACCTCAATTTTTGAAAAATAGTGAAACCACTTAGTAATAGTTAAAATACTGGCTTTTTCATTTAAATGAAATTTTACCACATCTGTTAATTGAATTTTGAAAATCTGACATACATGGTTGTTATTAGTAAGTAAAATTTGGTTTAATAGGATGAAAATATTTTTTTGTGAATAGTAACTTTTGACTTTTATTTACTGTGGTTAAAGGTAAATAAAGTAATTCAAGGTAAAAATAATATTATAATGATTCCAAATTACCTTAAAACTTTTCCTAACCTTATTGGATCAGTAATCACCAAACATGGGCATCCTTGGGTCGATTTTGGGACCCCATGGAGCCACTTATTAGTGATAATGACACATTTGATTAATAAACTTTAAGTAAAGGCAAAAATGACATAAACAAATATTTTTTAGTAAATAAATTTTTACATAAGTTTATTTAAGTTATCGTTTAGACTATACATATTCATGGAAAATCTAAAAATATTTCCTAAATAGTGGTATTTTTTTAATAATTTTTATACATCGAATAAATTAAATTATTTATGACACAATAATGATGCAGTGTTTACATCATTAATAAATCATTTATATAAATAACATTATAAATATTAAAATAACATCCAAAACCTATCCAATTCTTATTGGATGATTTTATTTTGACCAAAAGTCATCTTATCTTTGATTCTAATGATTTTTGGACCTTAATAAACTGAATATCATTATATTATAAAATAATATTATCACACTTTCCTAAAGAGCCCCTCCTCCCCCTTATAAAAAGCCATCAATTCTAACAAATTCCACACACCTATAAAGCCTTTCGGATCATCCAAAATCTAACCAATTAAGCTTCTTTAATCCCTCTCCTCCTCCTAGAAGCCTTACCTTAGGCAGAAGGAACTTCAAGAATCCCTTTTGGTTCAAACCAAAGGAAGTTACCCAAATTAATGGTAACGGTTTCTATTAAATTCATTTAATTTATTTTACTTCTCTAACCCCTAAACTCTTTTTATTTTTTTTATAAGAACACCAATATCCTCAATATACTAGGTTTTTTTTATGATAAGTATTAGAACTAAACTTATAAATACCTCCATCTAATGGGTGAAAACATAATGTTTCTGTGGATGGAAAACTAACGCCTCACGAAACCATGATTGTTCAATTACCTCTTACCGCATCTCATGGTGGCGATTATGATTGAACTATATTTATATATGATATATATTATGTTTATGTTTTCTTTATGCTTCTGTATTTTTCTTTTATAACATACCTTTATGGTTTCCATTATGGGTAAACACGATAATTTCATTTGAGGAAGTGCGGATTACCGCCCCCTCTAAGTGATATGACTCGTTAATGCGATATGAGGGAAATATAAGGGATGAGGTTAATGATATTATATATGATATTTTAATGGAATTATAATATACTTATGTATCATTATGTTTTAATTTCATTAAAATAAAATATATAAATGAAAGTAGCATTCAAGTGTACATACGGATTACCGTCTCCATGGACGGTGCATTTCATTTTTTACCTCCAAATGTTAGGTACTATTATAAATACATGTATATAATGGATATATATGATATATATGATATCTAAAACATGAATATCATTCTGGATATAATGAAATTTTGACCATGTGGACAACTTGTAAATATAAGGTGTTCATTTATGATTCAAGTAACAAATATCGACAAAACGAACGTTATTAACGTAAATGATTACATAATGTGTATAACATGATAACAAATGTTTGGAGCCTTGTGGACACTCTCCTATGCAGTCATGAAAAATTGGCTTGGGAAATCCATGACCCCCGCTCTCTATCGGGCAGGGTCATGTACATCAGTTTCGCAGATCACCTGGAGATGCTTAGCAGCTACGCATCTCCTTTCTTATACAGCATTCTCCCTCATTTACAGGGATGCTTTCCCAAACCCAATGGATTATTGGAGTACAGTATCTGAACTTATAGCCTCACAACTGGGCTTGCACAGTGCTCGGATTTCCAGGATTCCCGGCCTCCAACATATCATTCAGGGAGGTGAGAAACTACTCGGGTTTCATCAGGGTTGTGCTGAATGTTGACCAGAAATCCACCTTTAACATCATCAATATTAACTCTGATCCGGATATGTGCTTTTTTACCATTTCCACTTTGGGGGTCTTCTCTGCAAAGTATTACCGTAACTCTCTCCTTCTCTAGGGGCAGACAGACTGTTGGAGCGACATCTGGCTGAAGGAAATTCCAATGGAATTCAACTTTTTTATGTGGTGAATTAGGAAGAATGTGGTTCCCACCGATGAAAACATTCTAAGATGCGGAATCAGCATGGATTTCAAATACTCTTGCTACACCAATCAAAAAGAAGAAAGTCCAGATCACCTATTCTTTGAGGTTGAATGGGAATGTGATGTCTGGTCTATTTTCTGGGAGTTAACTGGCTTCTCATCCAGCAGCCTATGTGAAGAGATGTTCCTTGTCTGCTAGTTCCATGGCTCATCTGATAAGGGCCCGGAGAAAATGGTGCATTTAATTATCCTGCTCGTTGGGTTTTGGTGCTTATGGCAGGCTAGAAACATATCATGATATGAGGGGATCCACTCCATAGTAAGAGGCATCACCACAAGAGTCAGAAACCTTGTCATCGACCTTGCCAGACTCTCTCACAAATGGAAAAATTCTCCATCACTTGTCATGCTTTCTCCCAGAATCCAAGCCTCTCTTCCAAGTGGCTTTGTCGTGCGAGGCCAATGGATCTGAATTCTTCCTCCTCCCAAGGGTTTAAAACATAATATTGATGGGTCTTGTATCTCGGTGGTCAGGAAAGGAGGAGGGGATGTCCATGACTCTAGAGGCTCAGTTATCTTGGTATTCACTGCTCATTTTGGTTGTGGATCGTATCTACAGGCAAAATCTCACGCCCTCCTCACTGGTCTCTCCCTCTACCGCTAGGGGAGCATCTTCATTTCTGAAGTTGAAACTGACTCCCTTATACTCCTCAATTCCCTTCAAGGCATCAGGTCAACTCCATGGTCAATTGCCTACATCATCAAGAAATGTCATGGCATGATTTCCACCAACATTAGAATAGTGCACACACAACGAGAGGGGAATAAAGTGGCAGATCACCTTTCTTTTCTAGCGGCTCATAACTCTGGCATTTCCTCCTTCTATGATCTGAATTTTTTGAATCCTGAGGGGGTTAACATCATTAAATGGGAGACCCTTGGTTTTCACTATTTTCCCCCTATCTTCTATTTTTCTCACTTTCTTTGCCATGTTCTTATTTTTTTCCAATAAATAAATAACATATGATGATGAAGAAGTGATATAAAAGGAATAATAAACATGAAAAAGGTTCTTAAGAAAGTATAAATTAACTTTAGTTTATAATTCAGGAGATTATAGAATGATCTAGTCAAGTCAGACACGAGGTAAGGGACTTCATCTCAAACACCTTTCATTGGGGCATATTTTGTTTTAATACATGACTATCTTTTATATGCTGTATAAACACCCTTGAATTTTCATAGGGAATCTTTTTCTATGAATCATTTTACTAAACGACAAAAATAATGATCCTTTTAATGTAATAAATGATAAAAAACTTTTCCACCACTGCGAGTATTATTTGATCTTTGGCTTCCTCAACAAGCCGTAATTTTTTTAAAAGAAAATAAATACCACATACTATTTTATGTATTTTTTTATTGAAAATGGTTTTGATAAAGGACTCTTTTATTTCAATATATTTAAATTATATTTTTTGATTGAAATGTTGAAATTTTGTCATTCCATTATATTGGTTTTATGTGTTATGATTTTATAATGGTACTTGGACATTTGATGTGTGGGTACGTGATAAACTAAATGATGGGTGGTGTTGTGAAAACCAGGACTGGTGGTTATGTTATAACCTTTAATGCATTGGGTATGGAAGTCAGCCATATTGCTATTCCATTTAGTGATATATGTGGAAGTTGACCATATGTTTATTCTATTTAAGCATGTTTATGTCCCAAGTTACGTTTATATGTTATGTGTTCTTTATATGGGTTTAATGGTAATATTTTGGTTACAAAAAGGGTAAGTCATGATCTTTTATTCTGTGAAGAGTATTTACCACTTCATAAAGGTGAAAAGAATTAATTATGTTAAAGTATTCATAGTTTACTTGTTTTTTTGAAAAACTAACAGTTTTCCTTCTTTCTGTATCCCTTACGGAGCTTTTTATGCTCATCCCAAGTTTTTGAAATGTTTTTCACAGGACATAATGTGGAATAGGGTCAAAGATGGGATCATGGAAAAGTCTTGCTGTCTATAACATGGAACTAGACATGAATATTTTTTATATGTTTTTATTTTATGAAAAAAAATGGATTCTGGGTAGAAGTGTCTACATGTAATATTCATGTTGTTATGTAAATGTAATGACCTAATTATCTAAAACTCTAAAACTGAAAATATCCTCAATGGGAATAATTCATTTAATTCAATATTATGTAATGTTTAAGGTCGGGTCCTTATAGTCGGTATCTGAGGTCGGTTTAGACAACTTTAGGAGTTAGGGTATTGTTAAATTAATGTCCATAAATCAATTTATGGTAATATTGAAATGATATATAATTTACAGATTACCTTGTTTCTTTGCCTAAGATATTTGTGTGTTCATAATGGTTTTCCATAGAGGAAACATGGCAGCTATGTTGGGAAGAAATCAAGAGGAAGACAACCTTCCAAATCAGCAACCTGAGAAGGTCATAATTGAAACTGAAAAAGTTTGTTGAGGTGATGGCACTGTTGATTCAGGATATAAATGGTGGTGGTATCTATGCATGAGATTGGATAGATCAACCAAAGAGAAACATGTTAGTAGTGGATCATTTCATGAGGCAACATCCCCCATCATTTAGAGGATAATATGACCTCGTGCTAGCTGAAGGGTGGATTAAAGAACTGGAGAATATTTTTGATATCATGGGTTATTCAGAACATCAAAAGGATAGTCTTGTTGTTTACCATTTTGAAGGTGAAGCTGATCAGTGGTGGTCGATGGTGAAAAATATCATGGACAGTGAGGAGATTGTTTCTCTTGATTGTGATGAATTCAAAGGTATGTTTCTTGAAAAATATTTTCCTAAGATGGTTCATCTTAGGATGAAAAAACAATTCCTATAATTGAGGCAGGAGGATGACTCATTGGCTGCTTATGAAACAATGTTCACTCCACTAGCAAGGTATACACCATATTTCATCTGAGATCTTGATAGTAAGATAAATCCATTTTACTCATAACTGAAGCCATGATAATGAAGAGCATTAGCCTCTCGTGAGTTCGGAAGTTATGAAAAACTTGTTCAATGTGAGGAGAAGGTGGAAATGGAGTTTTTAGATGATAAGGTGTTCTTTGACAAACAATACAGTAGGAGGTCCAGTTGATAGGCAAACAGAAATAATTCATCAATGAATCCTAGAGGTAAGAAAATTAAATATCCAACTTGTGAGAAGTGTGGTAAAAATAATCCTGGAGAATGTTTATCAAAGTATAGAAAGTGCTTCTGGTGTGGTAACTCTGGTCATATTGCTCGTAACTGTAAGTAATATGATCAAGCAGGAAATGAAAAGCCATTAGTAAGATGTTTTGAGTGTAATGAAATGGTTCATTATGAAAATGAGGGTCCAGAAAAGAACTCAATTGTGGGAAAGAAGCCAGACTACAAGCAGAAAGGGGTGGTGAAATCCTATGCAACTAATTCAACATATGTTGGGTCATCGAAGTAGTATCTGGTATACAATTTTTTTTGTCCAGATTATGCCATTGTGTTGTTTGATTCAGAGTCTACACACTATTTCATTTCTGAGAAGTTTTCGGATAAATTTGGAATTCCATCTCAAGATATGAATACGGAACATATGGTAAAAACAACTGGAGGAAATGTTGAGACAAAAAAGAAAACATAATAACCTTCATGTCCTTGTTTTTGGGAAGAATCTACCTGAAAACCTTATTATTTTGCCTCTGGTAGAGTTTCATGTTATTTTGGGCATTGATTGGATGTCTGTTTATCATGTTAAGATTGACTGCAGAGCTAAAGAGGTTTCATTTCAGAAATATTTTCAGTTTCTATAAAAGAATGAACACTTGTTTTTTATAACATATTAGGATGATGAGAAACTAGTAAAATATGGAAATAAATGTTACGTTACACATATTGTTGAAAAAATGGAACTGTTTAGATTAATGATGTGTCAGTGGTAAATGAGTATCTTGATGTTTTTCTTGATGAGTTTCCTGGTATTATATCTAATTAGGTAGTTGAATTTACTGTTGACTTAGTTCCTGATGCTAGTCCAATTTCAAAACCCCCTTATCTAATGGATCAAATTGAACTTTTAGATTTAAAGAATCAATTGCATGAGTTATTAGATAAAGGATTCATTTGACCTAGCACATAACCATGGGGTGATCCTATCTTGTTTGTTAAAAAGAAAGATGGTTTAATGAGACTTTGCATTGATTATGGAGGATTGAATAACATCATTGTTAAGAACAAGTATCTTTTTCCTTATATTGAGGATTTGTTTGATCAGCTCCTGGGAGATCAGTATTTTTCAAAGATTGATTTGAGGTCGGGGTACCATCAGTTGAAAGTAATGGAAGAAGACGTTCTGAAGACCACGTTTCATACTAGATATGGATATTATGAATTTTTAGTTATGCATTTTGGGTTGACCAACGCACCTGCTGTATTCATGGATCTTATGAAAATAAATTTTCATGATTTCATGGATAAGTTTGTGGTTGTGTTCATTGATGATATTTTAGTTTATTCAAAAAGTAAAGAGGAGCCTGAAATTTATTTAAGGTTTGTCTTGCAAACCTTAAATGAAAATAAAATTTATGGGAAATTCAGCAAGTGTGAGTTTTTGTTACAAAAAAATCTTTCCTTGGTCACATTGTTTCAAAAATGGCATAACAGTTGATCCTGCTAAAACAAAATTTGTTGAAGAATAGACAAGACCCACAAATATAACAAAGATCTGTAGTTTTCTTGGTTTGGCTGGTTATTACCGAAGGTTCGTTGATAATTTTTCATGGTTATCTATTCCAATGAATAAGTTAACTCGAAAAGGTGTTAAGTTCATTTGGACAAAAGAATGTGATGATTATTTTCAGGAATTTAAAAGAAGATTGGTGAATACCCCGATTTTGGCACTGCCATCTAGAAATGGTGAGTTTGTTATTTACATTGATGCTTCATTGAAAGGACTTGGTTGTGTCCTAATGCAAAATTATTAGGTAATTTCTTATGATTCATGTTAGTTGAAACCACATGAGTTAAATTACCCTACACATGATTTGGAATTAGCTCTTGTTGTTTTTTCTTTCAAAATTTGGAGGCATCGTTTGTATGGAGTAAAATTTGAAATATATACTGATCAGAAAAGATTAAAGTATATATTCAATAAAAAATAATTGAACATGAGATAGAGGAGATGGATAGAATTAATTAAGTATTATGATTTCACGATCCATTACCATCCGGGAAAAGCAAATAAAGTGGCTAATGCTTTGAGTCGAAAAAGTAATTCTTCATTAACCATGATAGATTTCGAATGAGATCCTTTGGTTTTTGATTTGATAAAATTTGTAATAGAATTTGTTGGTGTAGGAAATTATTCTGTTTTGTTTCAGGTGTCAGTGAAATCATCTCTATTAGACAGAATAAAGAAAGCGCAGAAAGAAGTCCGTGAGTTGCAGAAAAAGGTAGAGTTGGTTCAGAAGGGTAAGTTGCATGATTTGAACATTGATAATGATTGTGTTTTGAGGTTTGGGAAGATATTATGGGTTACTTGTGATTTATTGCTGAAGAATTAGTTGTTATGTGAAGCTCATAGTTCTCCGTTTTCAATTCATCCTGGTAGTACTAAGATGTATAGAGGTCTTCAGAAGAATTACTGGTGGGATGGAATGAAAAGAGATATTGCTGATTTTTCTGTGAAGTTTTTGACTTGTCAGTAGGTTAAAGTAGAGCGGAAATTACCGAAAGGGATTCTTCAATCTTTACCGGTGCCAGAATGGAAATGGGAAAATATATCCATGGACTTCATTGTGGGATTACCAAAGACATCTTGAGGTAATAATGCAATCTAGGTAATTGTTAATCGATTGACTAAATCTGATCATTTACTTCTTATTTGAGATACATTGTCACTAGATCAACTTTCTCGGTTGTATGTTAAAGAGATAGTCAGGTTCCATGGAGTTCCCATCTTCATCTGATTGTGATCTCATGTTTACTTATAACTTTTGGAAATCCCTTCAGAAGTTGTTGGGTAATGAATTAAATTTTTGTACAGCTTTTCATCCTCAATCAGATGGGAAATAAGAACAAAAAATTAAAACATTGGAGAATATGTTACATGCTTTCTCGATGGATTATCATGGAAGTTGGGACCAACATCTTCCATTGGTTGAATTTTCATTTAATAAATGTTTTCATTCAAGTATGCAGATGGATCCATTTGAGGAATTATATTGAAGGGATTGTCGAACTCCAACTTTTTGAGATGAAGTAGGTGAAAGGAACCTAATGAGACAAGAATTTGTAGAAGATATGGTAGAGACAGTTCAGTTGATTTAGAAGCACATAATAACAGCTCATAGAAGATAAAAAAGTTATGTGGATAACTGGAGGAAGGATATTTCTTATGAGGTAGGTGGTCATGTCTTTCTCAAAGATTCTCCATGGAAAAGTGTGATGCATTTTTTTAAGAAGGGAATGTTGAGTCTGAGGTTCATTGGACCTTATGAAATCCTAGAGAAAGTCGGATTAGTTGCGTGCAGAGTGGATTTACCTCCATGTTTATCCCAGGTACACAATGTTTTTCCTGTTTCGATGTTGAGAATGTATATGCTAGATCCATCTCATGTTTTGAGCCTAGAGGTACTTTAGTTAGAAGAGAATCTCTTTTATGAAGAACATCCAGACCAGATTCTTGACTGAAAATAGAAAGTGTTGTGGAATAAGGTAATTCACCGGGTAAAGGTTTTGTGGAAAAACCATATGGTTGAAGAGGCACCATGGGAATCTGAAAATCTTATGAGTGATAAATACCCCCACTTATTTAGAAATGTAAAATTGTGAGGACGTAATCCCCAAAATGGGGGGAAGGATGTAACATCCCAGGTAAATGAAGAATAAGACATATTTCGTATTTATTAATTTATTTGAATTAAATATTAATTTTACTTTAAAGGGGTTTCTATGTTTGATAGTGTACCTGATACGCAACCACAGGTTTCTTTGAAATCATACATTGCACACTAATAATATAATATTATTATTTTAAATGGTAGTTAACTCCAAGCCATTATATTGGAAGAAATGAATAAAACTAACTATAATATGATTATACATGTTTGTTAAATGTATTTACATTTATCAAATAAAAGTTAGAGGCTTAAAATGTGAATGAATCTAATTTTAAGCATAACTTACATTAAAAGGTCGATTTACAACCTTTTAATGGTGAACCCTCTTTAAATATAGTTTTGGTCATTTTTATATGTTCTATTAGACTAAATAAAATTCTTCTTTATATTTGGGACATAAAAATTTACTTTGGGTAATTTTTTGGTATTTTTCTGATAAAGTTCAATTTTTAATGAATAGTGAAAAATATTGTATTTTAATTCAAAAGTGCCTTTTAATATAATTTATTTATATGGTTATATTATCTCTTTAATTGGTTTTAATGTTTAATTAGAATATAATTTTTCTATTTAATCCAAATTTGTTCATTGGAATTAATTTCACTTTCAAAGTGGACATAAACAAGTGTCAATCTTTTGATAGTTATTGTTTTTTCAAAACACGCTATTTGTTTTAACAATGGAAAATAATTTTAAATTTATTAATGAAACTTCTATATTTTGAATTTAGAAAAATAGACATAATTTTTGAGTTCAGAATATCAAATATAACTTAGGCTTAATTTTTGGTATTTTTCTGAAAAACTTCAATTTTTTATGAATAGTGAAACCACTTAGTAGTAATTTAAAAAATGAATTTTCATTTAAATGAAATTTTACCACTTTTGTGAATTTAATTTCTAAAATATGACATACATGGTTGTTATCAGTAAGTAAAAGTTGGTTCAATAGGATGAAAATAATTTTTGGTGAATAGTAACTTTTGACTTTTATTTACCGCAGTTAAAGATAAATTGGATAATTCAAGATAAAAAAATATTATAATAATTCAAAATTATCTTAACACTTTTCCCAACATTATTTAATGAGTAATGGAAGACCATGGGTATCCTTGGGTCAATTTTGGGACACCATAGAGCCACGTAAGAGTGATAATGACACTTTTGATTAATTAACCTAAAATAATTGCAAAAATGACTTAAACAAATATCTATTAGTAAATAAATTTTTACATAAGGTTATGTAAGTTATCTTTTATACTATAAATATTCATTGGAAATCTAAAATTATTTACTACATAATTGTATTTTTTCTATAATTTTTAGACATCGAATAAATTAAATTATTTAAGACACAATAATGATGCAGTGTTTACCTCAGTAATAAATCATTTAAATAAATAAGATTATAAGTATTAAATTAACATCTAACACATTTCCAATTCTTATTTTCTGATTTTATTTCGACCATGAGTCATCTTATCTGCGACTGTAATGATTTTTGGACCTTTATAAACAGAATATCATTATATAATAAAATAATATTATCACACTTTCCTAAAGATCCCCTCCTCCCCCTTATAAAAATCCCCCACTTATAACCAAATACACACACCTCTCAAACATTTAGGCTCATCCAAAATCTTTCATATTAATCTCCCTATATCCCTCTCCTCCTCCTAGAAGCCTTACCTTAGGCAGAAGGCACTTCAAGAATTTCTTTTTGTTCAAACCAAAGGAAGTTACCCAAATTAAAGGTAACGGTTTCTCTCAACTTATTTTCTTTTATTTTACTTCTCCAAACCCTAAAATCTTTTTATTATTTTCTTTTATATAAACACCAGTATCATAAATATTCTAGGATTTTTTTATGATATTTATTCGAACTACACTTATAGACACATCCATCTAATGGCAGAAGAACATAATGTTTCTGTGGAAGGCAAACTAACTCCTCGTGAAATGATGATTGTTTAATTACCTTTGAATGCCTCTCATGGTGGCCATTATGATGGAACTATATTTATATGTGACATATATTATGTTTATGTTATCTTTATGCTTCTATATTTTTCTTTTATATCAAACCTTTATGGTTTCCATTATGGGTAAACGTGATGATTTCATTTGGGGAAGTGCGGACTACCGCCCCCTCAAAGTGATATCACTTGTTAATCCCATATGTGGGACATATAAAAGATAGGGTTAATGATATTATATATAATATTATACTGGAACTATAATATATCTACGTATCATTATGTTTTAATTTCATTAAATTAAAAAAATGAAAAGATAGTAGCGTTCAAGCATACGTACGGCTTACCGTCTCCATGAACGGTGCATTTCATTTCTTACCTCCAAATGTTATGTACTATTATAAATACATGTATATACTGGATATATATGATATATATGATATCTAAATCATGAATATCATTATGGATATAATAAAATTTTGACCATGTGGACAACTTGTAAATATAAGGTGTTCATTTATGACTCAAGTACCAAATATCGTCAAAACGAACGTTATTAACTTAAATGATTACATAATATTTATAACATGGTAATAATTGATATAAAAGGAATAATAAACATGAAAATTGTTCTTAAGAAAGTATAAATTAACTTTAGTTTATTATTCAGGAGATAAATGAATGATCCAATCAAGTCAGACATGAGTAAGTGACTTCATCTCAATCTCCTTTCATTGGGGAATATTTTGTTTTAATACATTACTTTCTTTTATACACTGTATAAACACCCTTGACTTTTCAAAGGGAATCTTTTTCTATGAAGAGTTTTACTAAATGACAAAAATAATGTTCCTTTTAATGTAAGTAGTGACAATGACCTTTTCTGCCACCGTGAGTATTATTTGATCATTGGATTCCTCAACAAGCCGTAATGTTTTTAAAAGAAAATAAATTCCACACACACTTTTATGTATTTTTATATTAAAAATGGTTTTGATAAATTATTCTTTTATTTCAATATATTTAAATGATATTTTGTGATTGAAATTTTGAAATTTTATCATTCTTTAATATCGGTTTTATGTGTTATGATTTTATAATGGTACATGGCAATTTGATGAGTGGTTACATGATAAATCGAATGATGGACGGTGTTGTGAAAACCAGGATGGGTGGTTACGTTATAACCTCCAATGTGTTGGGTATGGAAGTCGGTTGTATGGCTATTCCATTTAGTGATACGTGTGGAAGTCGACCATATGGTTATTCCATTTTAGTATTTTTATGTCCCAAGTTACCTTTATATGTTATGTGTTCTTTATATGGGTTTTATGGTAATATTTTGGTTATAAAAGGGTAAGTAGTGATCTTTTATTTAGTGAAGAGTATTTACTACTTCATAAAGGTGAAAAGAATTACTTATGTTAAAGTATTCATGGTTTACTTTTTGTTTTGAAAAAATAATAGTTTTTCTTCATTGTGTATCCCATATTGAGCTTTTTATGCTCATCCCAAATTTTTGAAATGTTTTTCACAGGACATAATGTGTAATAGGGTTAAGTATGGGATCATGGAAAAGTCTTTCCATCTAAAACATGGAACTAGACATGACTATTTTTTAAGAATTTTTTTTCAATGTAAAAAAAGGATATTGGGTAGAAGTGTCTACATGTAATATTCATGTTGTTATTTAAATGTAATGACCTAATTCTCTAAAAATATAAACCTGAAAAAATCCTTAACGTGAATTATTCATTTAATTCCATATTATTTAATGTTTATGGCTGGGTCCTTATACTAAGATCTAGGGAAAAGTTTAATTCTTTAATGTTCTTTGGTAAGTTTATAAATATGTTATGTATTTTTTTTATATTCAAAAACAGTTGTTTATTCTATATATACATTCTCTTGGAAATATCTACTATAGAAACCACACTTTACATCTATTTATAATAGTTTGAAATTTACGAATTCTATATAAGCAAGAAGTATATGAATATATTCATGTTTTCCACTATATCATAAGATTATTTGTAGTATATTCCCTTTTGTTAATTATAAAACATAGTAAAAATTATATAATTATTTTTAACTATAATTCCATTTTCATCACATTTATTACAAAAGATGTGTTTTAATCTTATTAGAGAAGTATCTTTAGGACATTCAAACAAAGTCCAAACATCATTCCTTTCAAACTCATTGAGTTCGTCTTTCTTTTCTTTTATCATGTCTTCATCACCTAAAGCCTCATCTAGATTCTTATATTCAAATTGAGATAAGAATTCAAGATGTTCAATTTTATTTTTCAAATAACTTCTAGTTCTATCTAGTTTATCTACATCGTCAATGTTTTTATCTCTAAGATTATTCCAATAAAACAACTGATTTATTGGATTTGTAAAATTATGTTCTTTATGACATTTCAAAAGTATTATTTAGGTATATCATTGGAAATATATATTTTATTTTTTTCATGAGAATAATTTTCCCACCTAGATTGAAAATCATTTTTAGAAATAACATCTAATGATGTACGTTAGAGTTGTTTATGAAAAGGGGGTTATCTTCACCAAACCTATCATATACTATTTACTCTATTGTACATGATTTTTAACTAAAAAACTCTATAATCTTTACTATTTTTTTAGTTAAATAACATTATTCCATTATTGGGTTTTGGGGTAGACTTATGTAAATTATATTTAGTTTTCAAAATGAATACGTTTCATCCTAAAATGTTGAAGTATGAAATTTTTGGTTTTCAACCTGTCTATAACTCTTAAGGAATTTTATTAATAAAATTACATTTTGAAACTCAATTTAATGTATAACAAGAAGTAATAACTACTTCCTATAAAAAAAATTATCCACTAAATTATCTCTCATTATTGTTCTAGTAATCTCTTGAAGAAATCTATTTCTTCTTTCAACAATACAATTTCATTGTGGAGTTATAAGTGCCAAAAACTTATGTATAATACATTTTTTTAAAGGTTCAAAATTGATAACTTTCAATTCTCCCCTATGATCTATACAAATAGTTATCAAGGAGATTTTTTATTCATTTTTAAGTATAGGTAAATAATTTTTTAAAACAACTAAAGGTTTCAAAATTTCTTTCTAGAAAATAGACCCAATTATATCTGTTGTAATAGTCAACTAAAACATATACACTGTATTTTCTATAGATACATTCAGTTTTTGTCAAACAAAATGAGGACATGTAATCTAAACGTAAATCATCAGAAGTAGATACTCCATTGATAGATTTAAAATATGACTTATGTCTCTTAACATATTCATAGGGATCCCAGACTTTAGAGGTTTCAAATGTTAGTTATAGTAGTTCCATAACAATTCTTTTCTTAAACAATATAACTAATGTTCAAACATTAAAGTGTGATAATATTATATTACATAACCAATAATTCTTCTATTTCCCTAAGGAAATTTATATATTGGGTCCCAAGGTATTCTATGTTTAAAGTTTAAACATTCTCTTGAATATTTTTAGAAAGAAAAAATTCATCTTTGAAACTACGAACTATAAAATTTTTGTACCTTAGCTCCCAAGATAACCTTCATCACATAATTTAGATGTTCTTATAAGGTTTTTCTTATATACTACAAAAAATAAAACATTTCAAATTAAGGATTTTTTGAAAATAAAAATATTACGCATATCAATAATCACTCCTTGAGATTTATCTTTGAATGTTACTTTGACACATTTAATTTTAATGATATTCTTGAAGAAATATTTATTTCTAATCATATGTTAAGAATAACCACTGTACATATAATAAAAAAATTATTATTGGTACATTATTTATTTTCCTAAAAATGCATGAGTGTTTTGGAACCCAAATCTTTCGGGTATGGTATTATCAGAAAATAAAATATTATGTAACTGAATTTGTCCATCATTACTATATTGATCAACTGTATTTTAATTTGAAATTATTCTTTAGGAAAACCCAAATAATGAACTTTATTAAGAAAAAATTATTTTTTCCAATGTCCCCCACATTTCCATTTTGTGAAAATAGATCAATTTTTGTAAAAAAATTGTTATTTTTTAAAATAGGTTTTTATTAGTAAAATCATTTATATAAATATTAGTACAATGTATAATTTTTTTATAAATTTTATCAATATTTTCCATCGCATACCAAAAGATATTTAAACCTATAAATTTCATATTTTATTTTAATAACTATATTTTTCCTCAATAGAATAAGTTCTCAAACTAAATTTTACAAATTCATTATGAATATTATTTTTCCTAGAAATAGATTTTTCATCATCTCTTAAATGATTATATTTTAAATTTTATTTATTTATCCAGATAATAATATATTTTTAATATCACAATAGTAAGAGTATTAATTATTGAGTTTTCATTCAAAATATTTTCTTGGGAACTTTCAAGTATCTAAAAACTTTTCAAATTTCATTCTCACAAATTTTAACAAAACTAGATACTTATTAATGGATAGGTATGGTATTTTACTCTTCATATGAGGAATATTATTCATCAAAATATGAAATGATTTTCTAATTATTAGGTTCAGGTTAATTTGAAATTAATCTAAGGATTGTAAGGGAGTCAACAATATGTACCTTATCCATTGAACATGTATTCACAGTCAGTTTTTTATTAAATAGAAAAATATTTCTTTGTCCAAAAAATTCGTTTTCTAAATAATTATTAGATGAACTGTCTCCTTCACTTTCACTCCAAGTTTCAAAAGATTTTGATCATTTCTTATTCTGGTGATTATAGTACATATTAGAATTTATATCTAAATTCTTCTCTTTATTATCCTTAATTTTGAAATTAAGATATTCTAGTCTGATATGTTCCATATTTTTTCATTCATCACAAATGACTTCATTATAGTCTTTTTTATCCCACTAATATTTATGTATTATATTAAATTTGTATTCAAAATTTTTGTTTCCAATAATATTATTAATCCTTCTAGAAATATTTTCCAATTCATTACCATTACTTTTTGAAGAATATAACTCTGATTCAATAATAATTTTATTATTGTTATATGATTTAATAACATCCCTAGAAAATTAAGATTTAGTAGGAGCAAAAAATTTATCTGAAAAATCAACTCTCCAGTTTTTCTTTTTTCATGTTTTCATAATCACTTTTCAATATTCCTTCATATTTTTCACACTCGTCATATTTAAATAAGTTTTTCATTAATTTTATTTATGCTTGGTAATGCGGGGTTAAGCCCGACATAAAATTTGAAGTTTTTTTTAAACGCTTGTAATGGTCTTGAGTAAGTCCGGTGCACCGCGGTCGTAGTCATGCAACATCGCTCTGGTCGTCGTGCGACCTCGCTCGGTTAACGACATTACCTGACCGGTGCTTGATTAATTAATTAATTATTAAATTAATTAAGTTAAGGGATCAATAAGAGTTTTTAATTAAAAAGGTATTGAATATGATAATTTTATTATGTTTATTATTATTATCATTATCTTTCTGTTAAAATTTTTATGGGCTGCGTAGAGTAACCGCGCAGTTGCCCGACTCCTTAAAAAAAGAAAAATTAAGATAATCAAATGAGGTTTATATAATTATTTTAATGATAATGAAAATAGTAATTTTATTATAATTATTATTAGAATTTTCATTATTATTATTATTCTCAATATGTTCAACGTTTTTGTTAATATAAGGTATATTATTATTAAGTTAATTTGATTGACTTTATTTTTACCACATTTTTTGAAGCTTATTATGTTTATTCATATCATGTTTAGTTGATTCTAATTATTATTAGTATTTTTTTATTTTTAATACTATCTTTTGTCTTGTTAATTGTTTTAACTTTTTTTATGTTGGGGATTAGTTCTGCTCTCCCCTGTATAAGCCCATCGCAACCCCCTCCCCCATCTCGATCCCCTGGGCATTTCCTCCCCCTTGAAACCCTAAGTTTTGCACCTAAATTCGGCTGCCAGACCCCCCCCCCCCCCACCCACGCGTCATTGCACAAATCCCGCTGGTGAAACTCCCTCGCGTCGTCGCACTACGTCCCCCGTCCCGTCGGCTCGCGCCGCCTCTCTCCCGGCGAGCTTCTCGGAAACGTACCGCACCTCCTGCCTCCTGCTCGGAAACACGCTGCACCCCCAGCCCCTAACTCTCCCATCCGACCTTATTCCCCACACTACAAACCCTCCCGATTGCCCAGCATGCCGCCATCCCCTACCTTTTCAAGCACCGCACCCATGTTCCTGGCTCGCGCCTTGCGCCAACCTCCCCTTCTCCCCTTGTCCAACTGAGGCGCAACCCCCTGGAACCCCATGTCGTCTGGCGCACTACCGAATGGCCTCACATACTCTACCAGCGTGGCCTGTTCTGGAACGGATACCCGGCACACCTCCCCTGGCGGTCACGGCTGGGTTCGGCGCGCCCCCCCACTCTCGCTGGCCGACGCAGTTCTGAATCCCCCACTTGTCTCACCCCATTCAGATAAGACAATCCCATATTTTATTTGTGGGTTTTTTGATGTTTTTTTAGCAAGTATATGTGTCAGTTTGGGGGTTTTAACTTTTTTTCATTTTAAATTCATGTTTGCAGGTTCGCAGTAGGTTCCTTGTGGTGTGAACGACTTGCGATTGGAGTTTCACGTCAAGCGTTGAAGTTTTCGACACCTGAGGTAGGTGGTTCCGCATCTAAACATTGTTTGATAAGTTAATTTTCTTGCTTAGTTAATTTATAATATTACTTGATTAATTCTTATGGGTGCGGATCTGATTATCTTGAAGTTGTTTATGCATTATTTTCGTTTAGAAATATGTTTATGCGATGCAGGTGTGTTCATTGTCTGGAAACTTGTTTTTAGTTAATTTCTAGTTTTTATTAATGTTTGCAGTTTGTGCGTTCTTGTCTAGAAACTTGTTTTTAGTCAATTGATAGTGTTTATTAATGTTTTCAGTTGGTGAATTCTTTTCTGGAAACTTGTTTTTAGTCAATTTCTAGTGCTATTAATGTTTGCAGTTAGTATTTCATGTGTGAAAAGTGAAATCTTTTGGTCCTAGTTTTTTTATAAAAAAAATTTGGTTTTGTGAAAATGTGCAAAGTGTGAAATTTGTGTTCTGGATGTGGTGTTGGGTGTGTTTGGTCATGAAAGAGGGTTGAGTGTTTTTCTGTGTTATATTTGTGTTATATATCTTTTTAATGAATTTGTTTACAAAGAATTTAATAAGTTTTAATATAATTATTAACAATGAAAATTTAAAATGTTTTAGTAAACAATTATTAGAAATGAAGAAATTGTTTTAGTTGAGTTGGAAAAATACTTTTGGTGTGCGTACTTTTCTAAATGGGTTTGTGTGTGTGTGAAAGTGTGACATTAGTTTATGTAACACCCTGATTGATTTCTTTGTCTGAGTTTAACATGAAATGTGAAAATGGAACATCTTGAGCACAAAATGCGAAGCCTGGGTACTAGGTGGGCGGACTAGACTAGCATGCTAGTGATACAGGAGTGGCCTCGGCCCAGTTTCACTTAGCTGGATTGACACTTACAACACTAACTAAACATTGGATTATGACTGGAGACCACTATGGTAGCAGGAGTTTCCCTACTAGTGGCTCATGCACGGGAATATATGATATGGTTCACCAAGATATGAGGTTCTAGGGTCCCACACAGCTTTAGTACTTTAGGGCCTCTCCCACTTTTGGTGCTCCTGGACTATTATACACGCACCGTCGGCATATGGTGCAGCTTTTGGGTTTTTGTGAATGTTTGAGTTTTTCATTAATGCAAGGGTGTTTTATTTTAATTATGTTTTTTTCTTTAAAGGTGCTTTCCTTATAGAAATTGTTTCTTTAAAGTTGTTTAAGTTTTGGTGTCCTTTCTTTTATTTATCCTGAAAATGTATTTTTCATTTAATGTTTATACGTGGAACCTTTTTATTGTGTGAAGTCCTACTGGGCTCTTTTCTCACACCCTACATACACCTTTGGGTGTATGAAGGACTTGTTCTCTGTGTATTCTAGTTTGAGGCATCGTGCTCAGTGACGGTGGTTGGTTGCTGATGGTCATCTCATGTAAGTTAACATTTGTGACGTGTGGATGTCGCACCTCTCCTGTTCCTTGGAGGTTTGAGTAAGAGTTTTAGTTTCCGCTGTCATTTTTATTTTTATTTTTAATTTTTTTGGTTCGGGTTGTAGACTTTAAACCTGTTTATAGTTTAAAGGTGTGTTTGGTTTTCTAGTTCCAGTTTCAGTTTATTTATAATGCTGGTTTTTTTTTCTATCTTTTATTTCAGGTAAACAGTTCCCACTTGTTACTCTTGGTACTCGGGCACTTGTGCCAGCCCGTGGGGATCAGGAACGCCCTTCGGGCCTTGCCGCGGACCGGGTCGGGCACCGGGTCGAATGGCAACCCGGCTTGGTTCGTGAAAAAATGGTATTAGAGGGAAAGGTTTTCTCTCTTGGGTCATTTTATTTTGGGATATAGTCACGGTAGACTTGAGTTAAAGTTTTTGGGACTTGATGTCCTAGCTACAAGTAAGGTGCATGTCCATCACACCTTGTGGCGGGACTCAAGTTACCAATGTATATTGGGGTTTATCTGAGTTTTTGTTCCTCGCGGTTAATCGTGTCAAAGGGAAATGAAAAGGGTGTAAGGTCAGTGGTCTTAGTGAGCTCACAGGGTCTAGAAAGCCTTGTGGAGCCGGGGACACTGTCCTAAAATACTCTCTGTGGCCAATGGCGTGATTGGCGTTTGGCAGCCAACCATATGCTCCAATCACCCACTGACACTAGTTTCCTCCTGCATTGTTTCTCGTCTATTTGTTTTGGATTCGTGGAAATTTGGTTTTTAAGTAAAAATGTTTTGGTCTTGGACAATGTTTTCAAATGAAGTGCTTTAAAAAAATGAAATGAAGTGTGAGGTTTGAGAAGTGTGGGTTGGATGTTTTAGTTTTCAAAAATGGAAAGGTATGGTTTTAATCCTTGGTGTTCTCATGGGCAACCACATGCATGAGTGTATATGGAAAGAGAAAGGGTTAATGGAACGAGTGGATGAGTGCCTGGATAGATATGAGGTGGGTGTCGGTGCGAGATGAGAACATGCATGTGTGAGGCCCATGGGACACCATTGGTGTTTGTGCAACCCACTGTCTTGGCTTATTTTCAAAATGTTTTGTTAATAGAAAATTTGGTGTTTTTAAATAATCGGCGATGGTGTGGTGTGTACTTGTATTTGTGAAACGTTGGACATGAGGTGTTTCGAGCTGAGAATCCTTTGACTGATTTGTGTATTGAGTTTGAATTCTTATTTGTAAGTTGGTACGCAAGCGTGTATCTAGTTAATTCTTTTGAAAAGTACATCAGGAAGCCCTTGTAGTGGTTCCCCCTGCACGTTTGGTGTTTTCTTTTGGTATGTCTTGACCGTTGGACCAGTTTGTTTGGTTCCATGGTTTTCTTTCTTGGAAAGTGTATGCCCCCCATAAAGTGTTGACATGTGATTGAAGTGTGGCCACAGGCAATTCGTCGTTGGCCGGCCCTCCAGTTGATTTGAGAAATCTCTTCATGGATTCTAGAATTGAACACCCCCCCTATCATTTTTACATCTAAGTGGTTCCTCTCACAGTGGGATGACAGATGTGAGGGGAGTTGAAGGGAGATTCGGCCTCATTGAGTAGTCTGAGTCATCGGGTATGAATTTTTACATCATTGCGTCTGAAGGTTCCCCCTTGAAACGGTGAAAATAATTCCAGCACGGAAGGGTGAAAGCGGTTATGAGTTAGTATTGTTGACCTGTGTCTTGAAGGGCTTTGTAGTACTTTCATCAGCTGTAAGGTTCATGATTGGTGACGCCTTGGAGTGTGAGTTCTCTTTGATAGTCAAGGGTAATGTTTGACCTCTTTAATTTGAAAGTTCTACTTAGAAACGGTAAAGGTGTTTCGAGTGGGGAAAAGGTGGAATCAACTCGAAGTTGTTGGTGTGGTCTATTGTTCTAAATGACCTCTGGTATTAGGGTTGTTTCGTTTATGAAAAGGTTTGTGTTAGGCTACTAGTTTGACAGACCCAGTCGTATGAGGCTTCCATGGTCGTTTGCAGGAATCACGTGTGGTTCAAGACACGGTTTAAATTCCTTCTCTGTATAATGTCCCTATCAACAATAATGGTCATGTTCGGTGACAATTTGTGATATCGTGTTCTCATTCAGTGTGACAAAGGGAGATGCGCATGCACCATTTTAGCTCTTCTGTTGGTAAATGTTCCGTGTATGATTAGTGAGATGTTGTAATGTGTTGTGTTTTCTAATGTTGTCTCGGTTGCAGTTTGGTTGTGTGTGACACCAAAAGGAGAAGATCCGTTCAGGAGTCTTCGACACCTGAATACGAGGCAGGAGATGCTTCAACATAAGGGCTCCAGCCATAGGCCTCGGAGTGAAGCTGACGCGTGGTCAGAAACCCCAGGAGTGTATGGGACCCCGACTTTATTTCTGTCATCAGTGAAGAAACTGAAATCAGCTTAAATTGTTTTCTACGGTTGTTCTGTTTCGAATGAACCATCTAGTTGCGTAAGGTTTTCGTGACCATGGGGAGGCGTGTTCTTCTCGTTGCCTTAAAGTCTTGGGGGTTGCATCCCATTGGATTAAATCGTTTTAGTGGTCCTTATGGGAGTTTTTTGAGTAAACCTGTCTCAAATCTGAATAATTCTCATCCAGGAATGTGGAAATGCTGGTTTGTCTTGGGTCATGCTTTTGACACCCCGGTAGTCATCCCCCTCCCTCCCCTCCCCTTGTGGTGGGGTGTTTGGTCACCATCGAGGATTTTTCAAAGTTCTGTATCCTCTGTTCGTTATAATGGTGGCGAGACCCATGATGGGTCTCCCGCAAAGGTTTCTGTAATAAATCGGTGTTGGCCTTTCCTTAATAGTGGGGGGTCTGCCCGGACCTCCCCATTTTGGTTTTCCATTCTCGTCTTGGGAATTGATAGGTTCTTAATGGTGGGGAGACCCACATTGGGTCTCGCACGATTGTCTATAGAATGAATCAGTGCTAGACTTTTTTTAATGGAGGGGAGTCCGCTTGAACCTCCCCGTGTTGGCTTTCCAGTCTCGTTTCGAGCGCAAGTGAGTTCCTAATGGTGGGGAGACCTTAGGGCCTCCCCATGTAGATATTTTGCATCTGTTTTTAAATAGGTCTTGGTGATAAGTGATAATAGTGTTCTGTGGATGTGGTTTGATCTTGTTTCTTTCTTCCCAACAAATGGTGTGGTTTTCATTTAATAGTGCTTGAGGTAATTCGTCTTGTAATGTTGATTTCTATGGGTGTGAGGGCTCCTCTTCTTAAACAATCAACTGGAGGCTTTTTAGCTCTTTGGGGCGGGCAACGCATATCAGAAAGTCTTCTTACACGTTTCTTGAAGATATTCTTGAGTCACTTTCTCTGAGCATGATGCTTTTACCTTTTTTGGCTTCTTGCTTGTGGGGATCCTATTTGATCCTTAGTGGGGTGTCGTTTCCTTGTTTGGGTCTCAGTCTTAGTTGTGGCTTTCCAGGGATGGAAAGCTATAGGGTGGGGAGAATTGTCACACCCGTCATCTTTAAATAAGTTTTTCATTAATTTTCTCTGCGTTGGGTAGTGCGGGGTTAAGCCCGACTTAAAATTTTATGTTTTTGTTAAACACTTGTAATGGTCTTGAGTACGTCTAGCGCACCGCGGTCTAAGCCGTGCAACCTCGCTCCGGTCATCGTGCGACCTCGCTCGGTTAACCGCATTGCTTGCCCAGTGCTTGATTAATTAATTAGTTATTAAATTAATTAATTTAAGTGATCAATAAGAGTTTTTAATTAAAAATGTGTTGAATATGATAATTTTATTATGTTTATTATTATTATCATCATCTTTCTGTTAAAATTTTTATGGGTCGCATGGAGTAACCGCATAGTTTCCCGACTCCTTAAAAAAAGTAAAATTAAGATAATCAAACAAAGTTTAAATAATTATTTTAATGATAATGAAAATAATAATTTCTTTATTATTATTATTATTAAAATTATCATTATTATTATTATTCTCAATATGTTCAATGTGTTTGTTAATATAAGGTATATTATTATTAAGTTAATTTGATTGACTTTCTTTTTTATCAAATTTTGTGAAGCTTATTATGTTTATTCATATCATGTTTAGTTTATTCTAATTATTATTAGTATTTTTTTTATTTTTAATACTATCTTTTATCTTGTTAATTGTTTTATATTTTTTTATGTTGGGGATTAGTTCCGCTATCCCCTGAATAAGCCCGTCGCGACCCCCTCCCCCATCTCGATCCCCTGGGAATTTCCTCCCCCTTGAAACCCTAAGCGCCGCACCTAAAGCTGGCTACCAGACCCCCCCCCCCCCCTCACGTCGTTTCACAAATCCCGCCGGTGCCACTCCCTCGCGTCGTCGCACCAAGTCCCTCATCCCTTCCGCTCGCGCTGCCTCCCTCCCGGCGAGCTACTCAGAAAAGTGCCACACCTCCTGCCTACTACTAGGAAATGTGTCGCACACCCAGCCCCTAACTCTCTCGTCCGACCTTATTCCTCACACTGCAAACCCTCCCGGTTTCCCAGCATGCCGTTGTCCCCTCCCTTTTCCAGCACCGCACCCCTGTTCCCAGCTCGCGCCTTGCGCCAACCTCCCCTACTCCCCTTGTCCAACCGAGGCGCAACCCCCCCCCCCCCCGGAACCCCATGCCAGCCAGCGCACTCCCGAACGGCCTCCCTCCCTCTACCGGCGTGGCATGTTCTGGAACGGATACCCAACGCACCTCCCCTGCTAGTCACGGTTGGGTTCGGTGCCCCCACCCCCACTCTTGCTGGCCGACGCAGTTCTGAATCCCCCACTTGTCTCACCCCCTTCGGAAATCCAATCCCCTCTTTTATTTGTGTCTTGTTTTGTTGTTTTTTTAGCCAGTATATGTTCCTGTTTTGGGGTTTTAACTTGTTTTTTTCGGTTTAAATTCATGTTTGAGGGTTCGCAGTAGGTTCCTTGTGGTGTGAATGACTTGTGATTGTAGTTTCACATCGAGGGTTAGAGTTTTCGACACCTGAGGTAGGTGGTTCCGCATCTAAACATTGTTTGATAAGTTAATTTTCTTTCTTAGTTAATTTATAATATTACATGATTAATTATTATGGATGCGGATCTGATTATCTTGAAGTTGTCTATGCATTATTTTCATTTAGCAGTATGTTTATGTGGTGCAGGTGCGTTCATTGTCTGGAAACTTGTTTTTAGTTAATTTCTAGTGTTTATTAATGTTTTCAGTTTGTGCGTTCTTGTCTGGAAACTTGTTTTTAGTTAATTTCTAGTGTTTATTAATGTTTGCAGTTGGTGCGTTCTTGTCTGGAAACATTTTTTTTGTCAATTTCTAGTGTTATTAATGTTTGCGGTTAGTTTTTCATGTGTGAAAAGTGAAATTTTTGTGTCCTAGTGTTTTTATAAAATTTGTTTTGGTTTTGTGAAAAGGTGAAAATGTGCAATTTGTGTTCTTGATGAGGTGTTGGGTGTGTTTGGTCATGAAAGAGGGTTGAGTGGTTTTCTGTGTTAGAATCATGTTATATTTTTTTTAATGAATTCGTTTTCAAAGAATTTAATATGTTTTAATAAAATTATTAACGATGAAAATTTAAAATGTTTTAGTAAACAATTATTAGAAATGCAGAAATTGTTTTAGTTGAGTTGGAAAAATTCGTTTGGCATGTGTACTGTTCCAAATGTGTTTTTGTGTGTGTGAAAGTGTGACATTGGTTTATGTAACACCCTGATTGATTTCTTTGTCTGAGTTTGACATGAAATGTTAAAATGGAACATCTTGAGCACAAAAGTGGAAGCCTGGGTACTAGGTGGGCGGACTAGACTAGCATGATAGTGATACGGGAGTAGCCTCGGCCTAGTTTCACTTAGCGAGATTGACTCTTACAACACTAACTAAACATTGGATGATGACTGGAGACCACTATGGTAGGAGGTGTTTCCCTACCAGTGGCTCGTGCACGGGAATGTATGATATGGTTCACGAAGATGTGAGGTTCTAGGGTCCCACACAGCTTTAGTACATTAGGGCCTCTCCCACTTTTGGTGCTCCTGGACTACTATACATGCACCATTGGTATACGGTGCAGATTTTGGGTTTTTGTGAAGTTTTGAGGTTTTCTTTGATGCAAGGGTGTTTTCTTTTAATTAAGTTGTTTTCTTTAAAGGTGCTTTCCTTATATAAATTGTTTATTTAATGTTGTTTAAGTTTTGGTGTCCTTTCATTTATTTAGCCTCCAAATGTATTTGTCATTTAATGTTTATACGTGGAACCTTTTTATTGGGTGACGTCCTACTGGGATCTTTTCTCACACCCTACATACACCTTTGGGTGTATGAAGGCCTTATTCTCTCTGTATTCCAGGTTGAGGCATCGTGCTCAGTGACGGTGGTTGGTCGTTGATGGTCATATCGTGTAGGTTAACATTTGTGACGTGTGGATGTCGCACCTCTCCTGTTGCTTAGAGGATTGAGTAAGAGTTTTTGTTTCCGCTGTCATCTTTTATTTTTATTTTTTATTTTTTTGGTTTGGGTTGTATACTTTAAACCTGTTTATAGTTTAAAGGCGTGTTTGGTTGTCTACTTCTAGTTTTAGTTTATTTATCTTGCTAGTTTTTTTCTATATTTTATTTTAGGTAAACCGTTCCCACTTGTTACTCTTGGTACCCAGGCACTTTTTCCAGCCCGTGGGGATCGGGAAAGCCCTTCGGGCCTTGCCGTGGACCGGGTCGGGCACCGGGTCGAATGGCGACCCAGCCTGGTTCGTGTCAATATTGCATAAGGGTGACAATGAGATCATAAAGGGTATAATTTTTAATCTTTATAGTATCATCCATATCTATTCTATTGGATTACCACTCATTAGGAATAATTTCATTGATCTTATTAAAATACTATCATCAATATATTTTTCTCTAAGGGACTGTACACTATTTATAATAGTCAAAAAACATTATTGCATCTTATAAATTGATTATCTTAGTAGAAAATAAAATGATTGATAATTAACACAAAGCATGGATCTTCCTATTTCGATAACTCTAGAAGTTCCAAAATGTGTTACTTTTATCATCTTCCAAATGATGTTAGCAGCTTCACATGACAATATTTGACAATATATATTTCAATTCATAGATCAAAAAACAATATTCTTTGCACCATAATTCAGATGATATTCTTTATTTTCATTATTTTTAAAGGTATTTACATCCTTATAAGGAATCATGTAATTACCAGTGAGCATAGAAAAACTATCCACATCAATGTTATAACTGAATTACCATGGTAAACTAGACCAGTATCCCAAGTCAGCTGATAATGGGGTGGGGAAAAAATATTACAAAACATGTCTCATATTTTATAAAAGGGACATATAAATAGAGTACAATGCGAAAAAATGGGAGATACAGCTAATAAAAAATAAAAAAAATCTAGACAACTAGTTTCCATGTGACCAAAATTACCTAAAAACTATCCCAAAAAACAAAAACAAAATGAGAATCATGAATGCTATAAAATAATCTTCTCTTTACCTAAATAATGCAAAAAAGATCTACATATCACCATAGTAATAAGTAGGGTGCGAAAAATAGAACAAAGTAGGATACCACCAAAATAACTATACATGTTCTAAATCATTTTTCCAATAGTCGTTGATTTTTCAAAAAATGTATGCCATATTTTTTGAAAGCCAAAAACAAGTAGGTAATTATTTTGACATTTAAATATACAAGTGAGGAAACATCCTTGAAATAAAAAATCATGTAAAAAAAATAAAACCAACAATTCACCTACCAATCATGTAACACCCCAATCTTCCACGGTACGTTTCCCTTTGAATAATCCAATATCCTGCATTGTGCGCAACTTCGAGATTCTAACACACCGCGACCAATAAAACTAGTTGTTATGAATATTAATACCCACTTTTTGAAATTTTATAAATTTTATTTTTGAAAATGGACTTCATTTTTGAATTTAGAATATCGAAATTAGCTTAGGGTGAATTTTTGGTATTTTTTTGAAAACATTCAATTTTTATGAATAGTGAAAAACACTATGTTATTGTTTAAAACCGACTTTTTATTTAAATAATTAATTATTTTATTTAAATTTAATTTAGGTCAAAATAGATACATAATACCTATATATGTTAAATTTAATTCATTTGAGTCATTTTTTAATAATATTAGACATATAAATTTTTATTGAACTTTTCACCGTCTTTTACCCACCTCCAATGAAAATTTGCAAATTTGCATAAAAATTAATTTTACTGCTTCTGTGAGTGTAATTTCAAAACTCTGAGAGACACAATTTATATCAGTAAGAAAAATCTGGTTCAATAAGATGAAAATAATTTTTGGTGAATAGTAACCTTTTACTTTTATTTACCACTATTAAAAGTAAATAGGGTTATTAAGGGTAAAAATAATATTATTCTTACCCTAAAACATGTCCTAATTCTATGGGATAAGTGTAATTATACCAAAAACAACCTTTGTAATAAATTAATATTCTTTCGGTTCACTTGGATTAGATTAGGACATTTATTATTATTTAATTCAAAGAAGAGTTAAAAGTGTTAAATTCAATGTTTAATAACTAAACTGTTTATAAAAAAGGGTTATACATAAAATAAATTTGACTATAAATATTAATTAAAAATATAAAAAAATTTCCTACATAATTATATTTTATTTATAGATTTTAAACATTACATAATTTAATTTATTTATGACACAATGATGACGTAGTAATTTCCTTAATAATGAATTATTAAAATAATTGATATAATAAATATCACATTAAATGTAATTTGAGACTTTTGTTGAATTCCACTAATTATATAGGTTAATATGACATGTTAGGATTGAACATATGAAATAATTTCTAATTAATAAACTTTTATGGACTTTAACAAAAATCATTTATTAAATAATTTAAAAATTTATATAAAAGAGTTTTTAAAACAAATATTATATTATTAATTTATATAGTATTCCTAAAAATCTTAGGATTGGACAAATCACATATATAAGGTTATATATATTAATAATAAACCACTTGGGGTTCTCTTGGCTTGTTATAGTATGTTTATTAACCATATAATAAAAAAATACAAAGACGTATGGTAAATGTCAAACTATTTAACTATGAGTTAAATCTAAAAGATAAGGTTAAAATGGTAACCTAAACTTGTCTAAACCCTATGGTTTGAGATTATTTCAACCCATACCTACATTATCTTCTAAATAAATCAATTTTGATCCATTAGAAACCGAAAATGATTTTATTATAAGATAATATTTTTATCTTTTCCTAAGGTTCCCCTCACCCCTCTTATAAAAGGGCATGTCCCCTTCTCTAAAATTCACTCCTCCAAAGCCATTTGGATTGACCAAAACCTACCCAAATATCATACCAAATATCCTCCCAGCATCTTAGAGGCCTTAGATAGATCATAAATCCAACCTATGGAGCCCTTTTTATCAAATCAAAAGGAAAACCGGAAGAAGAGGTAAATATCTCACCACCTCTTTCAAGTAATTTTCTTCATCAACTTCCTCTTTATTTGTTGTTTCCATTATAAAATAATAACTACAGTATCTTATATATACATTTATGTTATTATAGAAATGTTACAACCATATTCATTATGTTATCCATCCTATGAATAACATTTCACCATACGTGTGTAAGTACGGATTACCATCTCCACGTCGTGGTGTAGTTGTTATTCAATACATTATTATTTGGATGGGTATAATAATGATGTATAATTGATGTAAATAGAATATATAACATGTTAATGATTCTGTATATATTATATACCATCCATTTACTTATGATTTTAATTACAGAATAATGATATTGTCGCTCATGCGTACGTACGGATTACCGTCTCCACGAACGTGATGAGATTCATTATCCATCGTAATCATTCAAGAATAATTTTTATATAATGATTAAAAATAATATTTAGAGAACATAGTATTTATATGATTCAAATACACCATATCCATAACAATCATGGCTTATGTAACTAAGAATATAAACAAAAACGAATCAGTTAACACTCGAAACGATGATACTACTAAATTATCATTAACAAATCAGTATTGGAAGATCGTGTATGATATCATATTAATGTATATGGTTATTTTATAATTTAATAACAATTATTTCACCATTATTATAGAGTTTAAACTACCCTCGACCAATGAAAAGTACAAATTAAGGGTTAATTTCACAATCTATTTATTATCCGAGGTTGTTTTTACGTAAGTATCTATTGGGACCTATTTATTATCCACATCCATGTTTCATAAAAATGCATTCCAAAACATTTTTACTATTTACTAGAAAATGGTTTAAAGTCATTTATACCCTTATTTGACCTTATATGTTTTGAATGGAATCTTTCTGTCATTTTCCAAACAAGGTATATTATGACCTTTTCGACAAAATTAAGGTAAGAATGTTTTTTTAACTTATACGGTGGGTGTGGCTATTTTCTACCATTATAACATCACCTAAGCATCCCTTAAAATCTTGTAAGAATATTTTCAAAATAAATGTTTTATTTTATAATTATATGTCTTTTAAATGATTTCACAATAGAAAGAAATATTTCTCTAAAAAAGGTTTTGATTTTATCTATGTGAACATCCTTTGTTGGATTTTAAGCTTATTTGTAGTTGATTTATTATGATACAAAAAATACATATTGAATTGAAGGTTTTGTGATCTGTTTGACTTTCTATGTGTTATTTTTATATCATTCATGGTTTATGGAAAATTTATTGACATTTTTTATGCTAGTTTTAATATGATTGTTTATGTTATGTTTAATCCTTTTTATATGAGAAATGCATTGGACATAGTAAGTGACGGCTAGAGCCTTCTATAGCTCCTCGATGCATCAATAGGTCTCATTAGACAAACTAGTGTCTTGGCACAAGCCTTGAAAAAATATTATTTGTAGTCTTGGAAAAAGTCCTTGAATTTGTGGTTATGAAGTCTGGCATTATGCATTCCATCCTTATAAAAGTGGATATTGATATTTCATGTGATTATTCGACTAGTGGAATATCCATGGGAATAATTAAATGGAATTATTTGATTTTATCTTTACCATATTATGTTTAAGTTCATTTTTAAAAGGATTTTGTTTTAGTCGTATACATTGCCTTAAATTTTTGTGCTTATTTATGAATGTTTCAGAAATATTGTTATCCTTACTCAGCATCTGATCTCACCCATTTCAATGTTTTATTTTTTCCAGGATGTGAAGAAATATATTATGACTGATCTACAAGGATAGTCTAATATATATGTGTGTTTCTTATGGAGACTATGTTGTTTTAGTATTCATTTTATAATGTAATGTAAAACTTATGAATGTATCTAGTATTTTCAAGGCTACTAAACTGATCGGTCTTTTGGGACATGATTCCTTGTATCATGACAATGTTATGTAATAATGTGCCGACTTTGGGTAATTGGGGCTGGGGAATTACAGTTGGTATCAGATAAAGATGAGTACTAACCTTGGAAACTAGATTTAGAAAAACTCTAATTAGATCACATTACCCTAAGATAGACTTCGAGGATTAGTATAGAAGAACTTCTTTGAATTTTGGTATTGTAGAAATTTCGTGTATTTTTAGGGAAATATATCCCTGTCTAGATTCGAGCAAGTATATCCGGCTCTAGAAAAGATGTACCTAGGAGTGAAAACTCTGACAAGGAGTTTCAGCCTTGACCTGGGGTATCCTGGTACACAACAACGTCCCTTGCTGCACTCTTGGTTACGACACTCCTGGGGGATATGCTTAGGATAATCCACATTTTCTTTACAAACCATTATGAAATATTTATGAGAATATAACTCCTTATAGAAAACATTTTTTATAATTATGGATTACATCCATGAACTATTCAATTTATGATAACGATTTTACAAGTTTGGGATTATGTATTGTGATTGATAAACTAATCTAGTGTATATCAATGTTTATAAATGGCGCCTAGTGGAAGTAATGGAAACCATATCAACGCACGTAATCCATGTTGGGATTGACCTCCTACTCAAGATAATTATAGTGGAGCTAGTGACGCAACTGGTGCTGATCAGCTTATCACCATACTAGGACAACTCACTCAAGTTATGAATTATATCCTTACCCATATGGAGCACCCGGATCCATTACATGGGGGATCAATGTTAGACTGCGTCATGAGGAAACAACCACCTATATTCAATGGGAGTACAAATCCATTAGTAGTTAAGCAATGGATAAATTCCTTAGAGAAAATATTTCACGCTTTGGGGAGTAGCGAAACCGAAAAATTTCTCATGGCAGTTTATTGCCTCACGAGAGATGCAGATCAATGGTGGTCATTGATTCAAAACACATAGGAAGATGATGAAGTATAAAATATAGAATGGAGGTAGTTTAAAGAAATTTTCTTAGAAAAATACATTCCTCGTGACCATAAAACATATATGGAAAGGAAATTTCTGAGTCTGAGGAAAAAGGAAGATGATAATGTCACAAAGTATGAGGATAACTTTACAAGGTTATCAAGAAATGGGGAAAATTTTATACGCAACTCAAGGAGTAAGATTGATCGATTCTTTTATGGGTTTAAACCATTTCTTCGATGAACAATAGTCTCACAATCCTTCTTGTCATATGAAGATATTGTCTCATGTGCTATCAAGACAAAAAATGAATTCTCTAAGTCTTATGAATTTAAAATCAAAGAAAGAGAAGAAGATATCTTTTGAACACTCTAGAAATGTAAATAAGAGGAAGAACTGAAAAGTTGAATATCCATCAAGTAGTAAATCTGGGAAGAAACACCCCGGTACTTTCCTGAATGGAATGATAGTCTGTTACAAGTGTGGTGAAAAAGGCCACCAAACTCGTGATTGCAAGGGGAAGAAAAAAGATGTCAATGTTTAATGCTACAATTGTAGAGAAAGGGGGAATTATGCAGATGAATTTCCTAATCTCCAAGACAACATACCTCAGAAAAGGCTAAGGGATCAAGGCCAAGCTTATGTTATCACTACTGCTGAGGTTGAAGCTCCAAAATATGTGGTGGAAGGTAATTTAATTGTTTTCTCAAGTTTAAAAAATTCTTTATTTGATTCTGGATCATCAAATTGTTTCATATCTTCCCATTTTTCTAAGAAAATTAGATATTTTCAATTTGACTTAACAAGGGAGTTGTTAGTCAAAACACATAAGGGAAGTATCATTGCAACAAAGTTTTGTGAATTAGTTCCCATTAGGTCATATAAATGTTATTTATATGTTGATATCATCATCATACCCATGATTTAATTTGATATAATCCTCAGCATATATTGGCTTTAATACTGTGATGCAAAAATTTATTTTAAGAAGAAGGAAGTTAAGATTTTTGATGACGATGATAAAGAACACATTATCATTAGAGCAGAAAAGTCACCACCTTATTCTTATCTAGATCCATCCCCAGTAGCTCAACTAAATTCAATTATTAGGGAGGAAGAGAATGAAATAACTATGGGTGAGGAAAAGAATGTTAAAATAGATGATGTACATATTGTGCAAGAATATGTTGATGTGTTCCCAGAATATTTGCCTAGACATCCTCTGGAACGAGAAATTGAGTTTTCTATTGATTTAATTCCTAGTTCAACACCCATATCGAAGACCCCTTAGAGAATGAACACTGTGGAATTAGTGGAACTAAAGAAAAAACTATAGTAATTGAGTAATAAGGGATTTATTTTACCTAGTGTTTCTCTGTGGTGAGCCCCTTCCCTTTTTGTTAAGAATAAAGATGGATCTATGAGGTTGTGCATTGACTATAGGGAGATCAATGCTATAATGATAAGGAAAAAGTATCTCCTACCTTGAATTGATGATTTATTTGACCAACTTCATGGGGTTTAATATTTTTCAAAGATTGACCTTTGATTTGGATACCATCAATTGTGTTTGAAGTAGGAAGACATTCTGAAAATAACATGTCGAACCAAGTATGGGCATTACAAGTTTACAGTAATGCCTTTTGGGATGACTAATGCACCCTCTGTCTTCATGGATCAAATGAATAGTGTTTTCAAATATTATCTTGATGACATTGTAGTGGTATTTATTGATTATATCTTGGTATACTCCAAAAGCTACTAAGATCATGAAAATTATTTGTGCATTATTCTAAAGACTTTTAAGAGAAATGAATTATATGGGAAATTTAGCAATTGAGAATTCTGGCTTCATTATATTTCTTTTCTTGGTTGTATTGTCTCTAAGGATATAATATCTAATGAAACATCAAAGACTAAGGCAATCCAAGAATGACCAGCACCGACGAGTAAAACTGAGGTACACAGTTTTATTGGTTTACCAGGTTATTATCGATGTTTCATCTAGAATATTGCCCGATAGGCTAACCCATTAACAGAGCTCACACGTAAAGGGGTTAAATTTGTTTGGACAAAACAGTGTGAAGAATGTTTTGAAGAACTGAAGATAAGATTATTCAATCCTCCTATCTTGACTCTACCATTGTGGAATGATGGTGTTGAGTCAATAAGGTTTTCCTTATGACTTTTCCATTCCTTCTTGTTTTGAAAATCACAAACACCTTATACTTAAGAAAATCGATATTTTACTTCTCTAAGGAAAATTTCCTTAAGGAAATTTACCCTAACCTAGATTTCATTATACATATCAATATTTTTCTTAAGTATAAAAATTGGATTCATACCCAAAACCTCAGAATCATATAATGCTAGGATATGAAGCATTTTTTTTTAGGATTCGAATTCTGGATATGAACTGTAATGAAGTTCCACTCCGAATTTTGGGTACGAACTCTAATAAAGTTCCACTCCAAATTCTGGATACGAACTCTAATAAAGTTACACTCCGAATTTTGTATACAAACTCTAATAAAGTTCCATTCTGAATTCTGGATATGAACTCTAACAAAGTTCGACTCCGAACTTTTACTAGTTTAACTCTGAAATTTTACTAGTTCGTCTCCGAAATTTTATGAGTTCAACTCTAAACTTTTTTTAGTTCGACTTCGAACTTTTATGAGTTCGACTCTGAAACTTCACTAGTTCGACTCCAAACTTCTACAAGTTCGACTCCGAACTCTGTAAGTTCAGATTCTGAACTCTGGTGAAACCAGACTCTAAATTTCCTTAAAAATTCAAACTCTAGATTCCTACAGAATTCAGGTTCCGAATTCCTATAAATAAAAATCCAAATATATCTTTATTATAGACTCTTAATTCTATTTTGGTTAGAATCCTAAATTTTATTTTCTTACATTCTGAATTTCAGTTTTTCTTATACTTACACTTGTTTCATTACAAAATGATGACATGCATTCAGTTACACGTGTCTTTTAATAAAACGATGTCGTCCATTCTGTTTCTAACTAACCGTTGTTTGAGTGACACGTGTACAGGTCCCTCCGAAATTTAAGGAAAATATGACCGTTGGAGGATGGATCCGACCAATCCAACCATTCATATAAATAGGAGCTCATTTGAACGAGCTGCAAACACACAACTTCGACACAACTTTGACATCTGTGCATACATGTGGTTGAAGTGATTTCTAGAGAGAGAGGGGCTCTTATCAACTCTCAAGCTTCGTGTAGAAAGTTTGAACAACTTGTTCAAAATTTTCCTTCTGCAGACTTGCTTCGTGCGACTCCGATTTTTGGTGATTAAAATCAAGGACTTCTTGGGATATGAAGATAGAGGTGATGACTTCCTTAAAGTTGAGGGCTTCATTGCTGATGAAGATAGAGGTTCCAACTACCTTGAAGTTGAGGGCTTGCAGGGATAGCAAGATAGAGACTCTGACCTTCATATCGAGTGCTTACCCTAGTGTGGGTAATACAAACTTTCTTGAAAGTATAAATCAATGGACCTTTATCCATGGTTGTTGGATACCCTTCTCTTTGGGATAAAAGATTTATATCTTTTTACTTTTTTTGGTTACAAGTTTTTTCTGCTGCATTGTGTATTGTAAGTAAAGTATAATATTCTTATATTTCATTACACTTGTACTCCCATTCATTTAGATTCTATACGATATAAGGTAAAATCTCATATTGTAAACTTTGGTTAAGTTTCAATTTCCGGATCCATATTTCTAGAACCTGTTTTTCGGATTAACTTTCCAAATATAAGAAAGTGCATAGAACTAGATGTTTGTAACTTCATACTTTGTCCCAATCATTCATTGGTGTTAGAGGTGTTGTGAATTTTCTTAGTTTTACTTTGTTAAACGTAGATATTTCCTTGTTTAAGTAAATTTTTAAATTGTACAATTCACCCCCCCCCCCCCTCTTGTATATTGAGCATCTACATTGTTATTTCGATCATACAATTGGTATCAGAGGTTGGAAACCTCATAATCTATACCAATCCTATAGATGGGGTTGTTATTTATAGTAATTCTTCAAAGAATGTAATTGGTTGTGTCCTTATGCTGAATGATAAAGTTATTTCCTATGAATCACTACAACTAAAAATTCATGAGAAAATCTATCCTACTCATGATCTTGAGTTAGAAGCTATAATATTTTCTTTGAAGATATGGAGACATTATCTCTATGGGAAAAAATGTGAGATTTATACTAATCACAAGAGTTTGAAGTATATTTTCTCACAAAAAATCTCTCAACATGAGGCATAGGCGATGGATTGAAGTACTCAAGATTTATGATTGTACTATACACTACAAATCAGGGAAGGTAAATAAGGTGGAAGATGATTTGAGTAGAAAGGATCATGGAGTTTTTAACAAGATGGGAGTTGAAAAGGATCCAATATACATGGATCTATTAAAGATGTATATGGGAATAACCATGGAAGGTGAAACATCAATGCTTTTTCAAATGGTTGTCGAACCATCTTTACTAAAAATGATAAAAGTTCTCAGACCGATGATGTGGAGTTTCAGAAGAAGATAAAAGCTGTGAATGACAGGAGATTGAGTGACTTCATATATGAAGATGGAATTTTGAAATTTGGGAAAAGACTTTGTGTTCTTGATATACCTAATCTGAAAAGGTAATTGTTAGATGATGCTTATAGCTCCAATTTCTCTATACACCCTGGTAACACTAAGATGTATAGATATTTGAAGGAACATTTTTGGTAGGACAACATGAAGAGGGAGATTTCTGATTTTGTGTCAAGATATATGGTTAGTAAACAAGTGAAAGCAGGAAGGAAATAGCCTGGAGGAGTCATGAAACCTCTTCCCATACCTGAGTGAAAATTTGAAAATATTACGATGGACTTTGTCATGGGACTATCAAAGACTCCTAGAAGGAATGATGCAGTTGGGTCATTGTTAATCATCATACCTAGTCAACACATTTTCTTGATATAAGAGAAGATTTACCACTTGAACGTCTAGAAATACTATATATTAATGTAGTTTTAAGACTTCATGGAGTACCACTATCGATTGTTTCTGATCGTGATCCCCATTTCACATCAAGACTCTGGAAAAGTCTTCAGAAAACTCTAGATATTGAACATCATTTGAGCATTGCCTACCACCCCCAAACTGATCAAAAATCAGAACGGACTATTCAAACCTTAGAAGACATGTTGAGATCATTCTCACTTGACTTTCAAGGTATGTGGGATCAATATTTACCTCTGGTAGAATTTTACTATAAAAATATCTTCAATTCAAGTATTCAGATGGCACCATATGAAGCGTTATATGGAAAGAGATGTTGTACACCAACCTGTTGGGATGATGTTGGTGAAAGAAAACTCATAGGCCCAAAACATGTTGAGGAAACGATGGAAAAGGTGAAGGTAATCCAAACCCACATCACACCAACTCTAACTAGGAAAAAGATCTATACTGACAACTGGAGGAAGGATTGGGAATTTTAGGTAGGAGATCATGTTTTCTTGAAGGTATCTCCAGGTAATGGAATTATATTATTTGTTAAGAAGGGTAAATTGAGTCACAGGTACACCAGACCTTTCAAAATTCTAGAACGTATTGGGGCTGTAGTTTACCATTTGGTAATGTCGCGAAGTCTCTCCAAAGTTCATGATGTGTTCCACATATCTCTGTTGTGAAAATTCATGTCAGACTCAATGCATGTACTCACCTATGAGGAATTTGTACTGGAACCTGATCTTTCTTATTGCGAAGAGCCTGTCAAGATTCTTGATACTAGAGAACAAGTGCTGAGAAACCGGACAACTCATCTAGTAGAAGTTCTATGGAGAAACCATAAGATGGAAGAGGCAATGTGGGAACCCGGGGAACTTATAATGAAGAACCCCCAGAATATTTTTTTTTTGTAATATTCTAGAAATTTCGAGGGAAACATTATTTGAAGGAGGGGAGAATGTATCACCCCAAGCTTCCATGGTACGTTTCCATTTGAATAATGCAATATCTTGCATTGTACGCAATATCAAGATTCTAACACACCGCTGCCAATCAAACTAGCTATTATGAATAGTAATACCCACTTTTTCAAATTTTATAAATTTTATTTTTTCACAATGGAATTCTTTTTTGAATTCAGAATATCGAAATTAGCTTAGGGTGATTTTTTGGTATTTTTCTGAAAACATTCAATTTTTGATGAATCGTGAAAAACACTCAATTATTATTTAAAACTGAATTTTTATTTTAAGAATTAATTATTTTATTTAAATTTATTGTAGGTCAAAATAGATACATAATACAAATATATCTTCAATGTAACTCATTGGAGCCATTTTGTAAGAATATTAGATATATAAAGTTTTATTGAACTTTTCACCGTCTTTAACCCAACTCCTAGGAGAATTTTCTAATTCGCATAAAACTTATTTCTACCATTTCTATGAGTGAAATTTCAAAAAACTAAGAGAATCGGTTCATATCATTATGAAAAATTTGGTTCAATAAGATGAAAATAATTTTTGGTGAATAGAAACTTTTTACTTTTATTTACCACGGTTAAAAGTAAATAGGGTAATTAAGGGTAAAAATGATATTATTATTACCCTAACACATGTCCTAATTCTATTGGATAAGTGTAATTAGACCAAAAACCACCTTAGGAATAAAATATTATCTTTTAGGTCCACTTGGATTAGATTAGGACATTTATTATTATTTAATTTAGAAAAGCGTTAAAAGTGTTAAATTCAAAGTTTAATGACTAAACCATTTATAATATAGGGTTATACATAAGATAAATTCGACTATAAATATTAATTAGAAAGCTAAACATATTTCCTACATAATTAAAGTTTATTTATAATTTTTAGACAATAAATAAGTTAATTTATTTATGACACAACGATGATGCAGTAATTACCTTAATAATGAAATATTAAAATAATTGATATTATAAATATACAAATAAATATAATTTTAGTCTTTTGATGAATTTAACTAATTTTATAGGTTAATATGACATGTTAGTAGTTAAAATATGAAATAATTTCTATGTAATAATCTTTTTTTTGACTTTAACATAAATCATTTATTATATAATGTCAAAATTGACATAAAAGAGTTTCTAAAACAAATATTATATTATTAAATTATATTGTATTCATAAAAATAAATGGTTCAATAAAATGACTTAGATAAGGTTATATATATTAATAATAAACCACATGGGGTTCTTGTGGCTTGGTATATTATGTTTATTAACCATATAATATAAAAATAAATTGAGGCATGGTAAATGTAAAACTATTTAACTAAGAGTTGAATCTAAAAGATAAGGTTAAAATGGCAACCTAAAAATGTTTAAAACCTATTGGTTGAGATTATTTTGACCCAAACCCACCTTATATTCTAAATAAATCAATTTGGATCCATTATAAACCAAAAATTATTTTATTATAAAATAATATTTCAATCTTTCCCTAAGGCTCCCATCACCCCTCTTATAAAGGGCACTTCCCTTTCTCTCAAATTCACACCTCCAAATCCATTTGGGTCGGCCAAACCCTGCCCCAATATCCTCCTAACAATCCTATATTATTCCTAGAAGCCTTAGTTTGATCAGAAATCTATCCTAAGAATCCCTTTTGATAAAATCAAAAGGAGGAACCTGAAGAAGCGGTAAATATCTCACCACATCTTTCAAGTTATTTTATTATTCTACTTCCTCATTCTTTGTTGTTTCCATTGTAATATAATAAATCCAGTATCTTCTATATAATTTGATGTTATTATAATAATTGTACAACCATATTCATTAAGTTATCGATCCTATGTATAACATGTCACCATACGTGTTTACGTACGTCTTACCGTCTCCACATCATGGTGTAGTTGTTATTCAATACATTATTATTTGTATTGGTATAATAATGATGTATAACTAATTTAATTATAGATATAACATGTTAATTATTCTTTAAATATGATATAACACCCATTTACTTATGATTTTAATTATAGAAGAATGATATTGTCCCTTGTGCATATATACGGATTACCGTCTCCACGAACGTGATGAGATTCATTCCCCATCATAATAATTCAAGAATAATTTTCATATGATGATTAGAAATCATATTTAAATAACTTAATATCATTATAGATATGAATCAAATACACCATATCCATAACAATATTTTCTTACGTAACTATGCATATAAAGGAAAATAAATCAGTTAACACCCAAAACGATGATACTACTAAAATATCATTAACAAATCAATATTGGAAAATCATATATGATATAGTATTAATGTATATGGTTTTTTTATAGCTTAATAACAATTATTTCACCATTATACAGGATATTAACCTACCCTCGACCAAGGAAAAGTACAAGCTAAGGGTTAATTTCACAATCTCTTTATTATCTGATTTTGTTTTTACGTAAGTATCTACTGGGACCTCTTTATCATCCACATCCATGTTTCTTAAAAATGTATTCCAAAACATTTTTACTATTTACTATAAAATTGGTTAAAGTCATTTACACCCTTATTTGACCATATATGTTTGGAATGGAATCTTTCCGTTGTTTTCCAAACAATGTACTTTATGACCTTTTCCACAAAATTAAGGTAATAATTTACTTTTAACTTATGCAGTGGGTGCGACTATTTCTCACTATTATACATCGTCAAAGCTTACCTTACAAGCTTATAATAATATTTCAAAAATAAATATTTTCTTTTATAATTTTATTACTTTTAAATGATTATAAAATAGAAAGAGATATTTCTCTAAAAAAGGTTTTGTTTTCATCTATGTCAACATCCTTTGATGGATTTTAAGCTTAATTAAAGTTGATTTATTATGATACAAAACTTCCACATTGAATTGAAGGTTTGGTGATATGTTTTATTGTAGATGTGTTATTTTTATACCATTCATGGTTTATGGATAATTTATTGACATTGTGTAAGCTAGTTTTAAAATGAATGTTTTTGTTATGTTTAAACCATTTCAAAGGAGGAATGCATTGGACTTAGTAAGTGACGAGTGGAGCCCGTAATAGCTCCTAGATGCATCGGTTGGTCTCATGAGACTAACTAGTGTCTTGGCACAAGGCATTGCCAAAATCTTATTTTTAGTCTTGGAACAAGGCCTTGACTATGTGGTTATATAGTTTGGCATTATGAATTCCATTCATTATGAAAGTGGCTATTGATATTGCATTTGATTATTCTACTAGTAGAATATCCATCTGAATAAGTAAATGGAATTATTTGATTCTATCTTTTCCATATTATTTTTGAAGATCATGTTTAAAAGTATTTTTTTAGTCTTATGAATTTCCTTAAATGTTTATGCTTATTTATGAATGTTTTCGCAATATTTGTTTCCTTACTGAGCATCTGAGCTCACTCCTTTCTATGTTTTATTTTTCCCAGGATGTGAAAAGTATACTATGACAGACCTATAGGGATATTCTAAGGGATATGAGTGTGTCTTATGGAGACTATGTTGTTGTATTTTTCATTTTATAATGTATTGTAAAACTTATAAATGTATCTAGCATTTTCAAGTATACTAAACCGATCAGTCTTTTGGGACATGATTCCTTGTATCATGTCAATGTTGTGTAATAATGCACCAACTCTGGGTAACTGGTATTGGGGCATTACAAATCATCTTTTATCCTAAATGACAATACATAATAGACACTCACAAGACTAACTAGGCTTACAATTTGATCTAACTAACATCAAGGCCCTCTATAGACCATCTTCATACAAGAGGATATATTCTAGTGGTGTCACAAAAACTAACGCTATTAGTTTTTATTTCTCTACATACCAAAGGTTCCCCCTATAAAATGTTTTTCAATTTCTATTTAAAAACCATTATCATGGTTTTATAAAACAATTTTATATATTATCCAATCTTCTTCAGGGTTTGAAAATCCATTATTCAATTCAAATCAATGAAATTTTATTTTCAATGCGACCCCAACCCCTTAAAACATGGAAAAATTACCTTTCCATTTTCTACACATGAAATTCAATTTCAAATATCAAGGAACCAATAATAACTATAATAAGTTCATGGAATTAGAATAATTGAATAGTTCCACCTACCTGAAGAATGTAGAAAAACTAACCACCTTTAATAATGGGGAATGGAAACCAAAATATCCACCTTGGGAAGAAAAGATAAGACCAAAGTCTTAAAAGGACTGATAAAAAACACAATCTAATTACCAATCACTAAAATAATAGGTTCCATAATAAAAATGAGAGATAAACTAACAGGAAACCATACATGAAATGATGAAGTGTCTAACCCTGTTGATCAATCACTAAATTTATTGATTCAGATGAAATGAAGATACAAAAAATTTCCTAGAGTAAGATCTACTGCTGAGTGGAGGATAAAAAAACAAATGATCCCTAAAACACTTGCATGATAGCATAAAAACAACAACATGGTGAATTACACCACGTGTAATATTTTTAACAACATGAATCCCATTAATTTATATTTAATATGAAAAATCATCAACTTTTAATTTTAAACCCATATTTTCACATTAAAAATTATGTAACCTATAAAAGACAAGTAAATTATCACTTTTCAAATTAAACTCATGGGATGAATCTGACCAGCATTACACTACGTGAATCCCAATTTCGCATCGTAGACCTCAGTTCCACATCGTGTAACAATCCTGTGAATGGTAACACGATAAGGAAAATGTGTACATACAAAAAATATGGGACTTCACCATTATAGGTATCATAATAATTCATGTCTGAAAACACACAATCAATGATAAATAAAAATCAAAATCACAAACAAAAACATACCTGATAGAAAGGTAATTTGGTGTATCAATATCCTCACTAATAAATCATTATGTAACCACAATGAGATTATGATCTTGGGTCTACAAATATAGCAAGACATTGAAACCTTATCAGTTACTCAAGATTTCACGTCTCTCGGGGATCCAATCTATATTTCCATAATACCCTAACCATGGGAATCATTTTACCGTGTAGTACATTATCTCGAATATCTATAATGTAAACTGGATTCTCAACCAATGTGTTATTGGGATCATTAAAAAAACCTCCCATATAATCACACTATAAGGATGTGTTATATACATTTTCAACTATAAAACATGAAAGTAAAGGAAGCAGACATTCAAAGACTGTGTTTCTTACTAGTTATGGCCATTATAAATTTTTAGTTATGCCTTTTCGTTTAAACAATGCACTTGCTATATTCATGGATCTTTTGAATAGAATTTTCCATGAGTAATTGGATAAGTTTGTGGTTGTGTTCATTAATGATATTTTGGTTTATTTCAAAAGTAAATAGGAACATGAAATTCATTTAAGGGTTTTCTTTCAAACCGTAAAAGAAAAGAAATTTTATGGGAAATTCAGCAAATGTGATTTTTTGTTGCAACAAATTTCTTTCCTTGGTCACATTGTTTCAAAAGATGGTATAACAGTTGATCATGTTAAAACAAAAGTTCTTGAAGAATGGATAATACCCACAAATATAACAGAAATTCATAGTTTTCTTGGATTGGCAGGTTATTACAGGAGGTTTTTTGAAAAAAATTCATGGTTATCTAGTCCAATGACTAAGTTAACTCGAAAAGGTGTTAAGTTCATTTGGACAAAAGAATGTGATGATTGTTTTCAAGAATTGAGAAGAAGATTGGTGAATACTCTAGTTTTGGGACTGCCGTCCAGAAAGGGTTAGTTTGTTATCTATAGTGATGATTCGTTGAAAGTATTTGGTTATGTCCTAATGCATAATGATCAGGTAATTTCTTATGCTTCATTTCAGTTGAAACCACATGAGTTAAATTACCCTACACATGATTCGGAATTAGCTGATGTTTTTTGCTTTAAAAATTTGGAGGCATCATTTGTATGGAGTAAAATGTGAAATATATACTGATCAAAAAAGTTTAAATTATATATTAACCAAAAAAGAATTGAATATGAGACAGAGTAGATGGTTGTAATTAATCAAGGATTATGATTTCACAACCCATTACCATCTGGGAAAAGAAAATAAAGTGTTTGATGATTTGAGTCAAAAAAGTAATGCTTCATTAACCATGTTACATTAGGAACAAGATCCTTTGGTTTTTGATTTGATAAACTTTGGTACATATGTTTTTGGTTCAAAAAATTCTATTTTTTGTATCATGTGTCATTGAGATCATCTCTATTAGACAGAATTAAGAAAGCACAGAAGGAAGACAGTGAGTTACAGAAAAAGGTAGAGTTGGTTCAGAAGGGTAAGTTGCCTAAATTTAACATTGATAATGATTGTGTTTTGAGATTTGGAAAGAGATTATGTTTGCCTTGTGATTCATAGTAGAAGAGTGAGTTGTTATGTGACGCTCATAGTTCCCCGTTTTCAGTTCATCCTGGCAGTACTAAGATGTACAGAGATCTTCGGGAGTATTACTGGTGGGATGGAATGAAAAGAGATATTGCTGATTTTACTGTGAAATGTTTTAATTGTCAGCAGGTTAAAGCAGAGAAGAAATTAGTAAAAGGGATGCTTAAGCCTTTACCGGTGCCAGAGGGGAAATGGGAAAATATATCCATGGACTTCGTTGTGGGATTATTGAAGACATCTCGAGGTAATAATGAAATTTGGGTTATTGTTGATTGTTTGACTAAATATTCTCATATCCTTACTATTCGAGATACTTTGTGTCTAGATTAACTTTCTAGGTTGTATGTTAATGAGATAGTCTAGTTGCAGGGAGTTATCCTATCCATTGTATCTTATTGTGATCCCATGTTTACTTCTACCTTTTGGAAAGGCCTTAAAAAGTCATTGGGTACTGAATTAATTTTTAGTAGAGTTTTTCATCCTCGATCAGATGGTCAATCAAAACGAACAATTCATACATTATAGGATATGTTACGTTCTTGCTCAATGGATTATCAGGTAATTTGGGACCAATATCATTCTTTGGTTAAATTTTCATATACTAATAGTTTTCATTCTAGTATACAGATGGCTCCTTTTGAGGAATTATATGGAAAGTGTTGTCGAACTCCAACGTTTTGGGAAGAAGTAGGTGAAAGGAATATGATGGGACTAGAATTGGTAGAAGAGATGGTAGAGAAAGTTCATTTGATTCAGAAGCACATGAGAACAGCTCAGAGCAGACAGAAAAGTTATGCAGAAAACTGATGGAAGGATTGTTATTTTGAGGTATGTGATCATGTCTTTCTCAAATATTCTCCATTGAAAAGTGTGTTGTGTTTTGGTAAAAAGGGAAAGTTGAGTCTAAGTTTCATTAGACCTTATGAAATCCAGGAGAAAGTTGGATCAGTTGTGTAAAGATTGGATTTACCTTCAAACTTATCCCAGGTATACAATTTCTTTCATGTTTCGATGTTGAGAAAGTATATGCCATGTCCATCTCATGTTTTGATCCTAGAGGTAGTTCAGTTGGAAGAGAATCTCTCTTATGAGGAACAACAAGTCCAGATTCTTGACTGAAGAGAGAAGGTGTTGTGGAATAAGGTAATTCACCAGGTAAAGGTTTTGTGGAAAAACCATAAGGTTGAGGAGGAAACGTGGGAATCTAAAAATGTTATGAGGGATTAATAACCCCATTTATTCTAATAAGAAAAATTGTGGGGACGCAATTCCCAAAAGGGGGAAGGATATAACATCCTAGGTAAATAAAGAATAATACATATTTCATATTTATTTAAATTTTTGAATTAAAAATTAATTTTACTTTAAAGCGGTTTCTATTTTTGATAGCATACCAGATACACAACAACAGGTTTCTTTGAAATCTAACGTTGCACACTAATAATATAATATTATTATTTTAAATGGTAGTTAACTCCTAGACATTATATTGGATGGAATGAACAAAACAACCAACAATATGATTATACATGTTTGTTAAATGTATTTATATTTATCCAATATATATTTAGAGGCTTAAAATGTGAATGAATCTAATTTTAAGCATAATTTACATTAAAAGGCTGATTTACTGCCATTTAATGGCGAACCCTCATTAAATCTAGTTTTGGTGACTTTAATATATTCTATTATAACAAATAAAATCCATTTTTTAGAATGGGGACATCCAAATTTACATTGTGTAAATTTTTGTAATTTTTCCGATAAAGTTCATTTTTAATGAATAGTGAAAAATATTGTATTTTAATTCAAAACTGTGTTTTAATATAATTTATTTATATAGATAGATTAACGTTTTAATTGGTTTTAAATTTTAATTAGAATATATTTTTACCATTTAATCCAATTTTGGTCAATGGAATTAATTTCACTTTGAAATTGGACATAAACAAGTGTCAATCTTTTGATAGTTATTATTTCTTAAAAACACTCTATTTCTTTTAACAAAAGGGAATTAATTTTATATTAATTAATACCACTTTTATGTTTTTAATTTTGAAAAATAGACATCATTTTTGAATTTGAAATATCAAATATATCTTAGGCTGAATTTTTTGTAGTTTTCTGAAAAACATCAATTTTTGTTGAATAGTAAAACCACTTAGTAGTAGTTAAAAAATTAACTTTTTCATTTAAATGAACTTTTACCACTTCTGTGAATTGAATTTCAGAAATCCAACATACATGGTTGTTATTAGTAAGTAAAATATGGTTCAAAAAGATAAAAATAATTTTTGGTGAATAGTATTTTTTGACATTTTTACTGCGGTTAAAGGTAAATAGTGTGATTCATGGTAAAATGAATATTATAATAATTAAAAATTAACTTAACACTCTTATAAACCTTATTTTTTGAGTCGTTTACCACCATGGGCATATTTTGGTCGATTTTGGGACCCCATTGAGCCACTTGGAAGTGATAATTACACTTTAGATTAATTAACATAAAGTAAAGGCAAAAATGACAAAAACAAATATCTTTTGGTAAGTTAATTTTTACAAGGAGTTATATAAAATATATTTTTGACTATAAATATTCATTGAAAATCTAAAAATATTTCCTACATCATGGTATTTTTTTATAATTTTTACATATTAAATAAATTAAATTATTTATGACCCAATAAGGATGCAGTATTTATCTCATTAATAAAATATTTAAATAAAGAAGATTATAAATATTAAAAAATTATCAAAAACCTGTCCAATTCTTATTGGATGATGAGTCATCCTATCTTTTACTTTAATTAGTTTTGGACATTTAGAAACCGAATATCATTATATAATAAAATAATATTATCACACTTTCCTAAAGATCCCCTCCTCTCCCTTATAAAAATCCCTCACTTATAACCAATTAATCACACCTCTCAAGCCTTTTGGATCATCCAACCTCTGCCCAATTAATCTCCATACATATTTCTCCTCCTTCTATAAGCCTTACCTTAGGTAGAAGTCACTTCAAGAAGTCCTTTTGGTTTAGTTACGCAAATTAAAGGTAACAGTTTCTCTTAACTTATTTTCTTTTATTTTACTTCTAAAACACATAAAATCTTTTTATTCCTTTATTTTATAATAACACCAATATCCTCAATATACTAGGATTTTTTTATGAAAAGGATTCGAACTAATCATAGACACACCTCAATCTAAGGGGTAAAGAACATACTGTTTCTGTGGATGGAAAACTAACGCCTCACGAGACGATGATTGTTCGATTATCTCCTACCTCCTATCATGGTGGCCATTAAGATGGCACTATATTTATATATGATATATATTATGTTTATGTTATCTTTATGCTACTATATTTTTTTATATCATACCATTATGGTTTCCACTATGAGTAAATGCGATAATTTCATTTGAGGAAGTGTGGACTACCGCCCACTCAAAGTGGTATGACTCGTTAATGACATATGGTGGACATAAATGTTGGGTCGGAAGAACACCCCAAGGAGGGAATGATGGCAAGAGGGGGGTGAATTGCCTTTTAAAAAAAGATAAACAAATTAAAATCAAAGAAACGAATGCAGCGGAAATAAAGGAGGCAATCACACAAGAAATTAATAACGGAGTTCGGCCAAAAACCCGGCCTACGTCTCCGCTCCCAACTCAACCGTTGAGAGATTCTACCGCTTGCTTTTCAATGGTTTTAGCAAGAAACCCACTAGGCTTTGAGGTAGCACTAGGACCTATTACAGCTTGCTTTTATTGGTTAAGCAAGAACCCAATGCTTTTGATGGTTAAGCAATAACCCACTAGCCTTTTTACGGGTGAAGGCTAGCTCACCGATCTCAAGCCTTTTACAAGGTAAGGCTTGGCAACCTCTTCACACCTTAGTGGTGGTGTGAGAACCCAAAGAAAAAGGGGGGGAAGAGAAAAGGTTGGGGTTTGTAGACACAAACCCAAATTAAGCTCAAAAATGATAAACAAGAAAAACCGTAATGGAGAAGCCTTGGGTGCCTTTGAATGATTGGAGATGTTGAAGGCCGCTTCCAAGCTTCTTTGAAGGAGCTCCTTGGATGTGGAAGTTGTTGGAGCTAGGTGGGTTCCTTTGAGGAAGTCCGCCGGAGGTTGGCCAATTGATCCAAAATGTGTACGTTGGCTTTACAATAGTTCCGGTAGGTGTCCGGGGCTTCCTTGGCCTTTATTTATAGGCTAGGAACCCTTGGGGAGGCTTCGGAGCCGTTGGAGAGGTCTTCGGAGCCGTTGGGAGCCAAGTGGACAGGCTGGTCAACAGCCCAACGGCTAGTTTGACTGTGTCCACCGGCTGGCCGGTGCAGGGCCACCGGCTGGCCGGTGCCTTGACAGTGGCTGAGTCTTCTTTTCCAGGCACCACCGGCTGACCGGTATAGCTCCACCGGCTGGCCGGTGCCTTGAAAGTTGAGGAGAAGAGTCTTGATCCAGGCTCTACCGGTCGACCGGTGGAGGAGCCACCGGCTGGCCGGTGGCAAGACAGTAGAGAACACAATTTGGGCTGGGTGCCACAGGTCGACCGGTGGGAAGCCACCGGTCGACCGGTGGGAAGGCAGTAGCTTCCACTGTTTGGTCTGGATGCCACCGGCTGGCCGGTGGTGAAGCCACCGGTCGGCCGGTGGACTGACTTTCAGTCCATTTCTGCCTCTTCCTTGGTCAACTTCTTGGCAATCAAATGCCTATCAACACAAACACTTAAAACACAATGTTAGATAAAAATGAAAGTGATTGTGATCATGAAAATCAAACAACGAGAGGTTCGAGATGTACAACAATCTCCCCCTATTTTGATGATCACAATCACCAAAACAATCAAAGTAAAATACTGAAATTAAAGACATTCTTAAAGGATAATTTGAAAATAAATCAAAGCATGATAGAGAAGACTCTCCCCCAATCAATCAAGGAATTTCTCCCCCTTTGTGATTATCAAAATAGAATGGGGCATAAAACTTGATTGAGGGAAATTTTGAAAAACAAGGGATGAGATTTGAAAATCAATTGAGATTTTTGAAATTGAAATGAAAATTTGAATAACAGTTTGAATTGAAAGTTTTGAATCAAGAATCAATTGAATTTTGAAATTTGAAACTAAATGAAATTTTTGAAATTTTGGAATCAAAAAATGAATAACAGTTTGAATTGAAAGTTTTGAATAGAAAACAAATTCGATACCAACTGTTGGAAATTTAGAAATGAAAATTTAAAAGAAAATTTTGAATTGAAAAAAGAATTGAAACAAAGAGTTGAAAAAGAAAAATTTGAATACACAACAAGGCTAAAAGATCCTAACTCCCCCTAAATAAAAACAATGAATCATCGGGGAGAGGGATTTTGAAAAGAGACAATTTTAGGCCCGGTGAGACTCGCAAGAAGGGATTTTTCAATCCAAACTTGTCTCATGGCGGGTCTTCTCCTATAAAATTCGTCTGAATAAAAAATCGATTTGGGTTGGCCGTACCGGGCGTTTTTACAATTACATTCATAAATAAGGTGCCCGGGTTTTTTGCAATAATTACAAAATTTAAAATCGGAGCTCCCCCTTACAAAAATAGTGGGTGCATGGGAGGAGGAAGCTCGGTTGGTATATCCTAACCCTTGGGTGGTTCTAGAAATTCGTTGGGAACCTAGGATATTGTTCAAATTTTGTTCCCCTTGGGTGAACTTAGCTAGGGTTTCCCTAAGGTCTTTTATGGTTGATTCCATAGAATCAACATTTGGAAAATTTTGGATTTTAAGGGAGAGTTCCTCCTTCTCTTTGAGAAGTTGTTCTTTTTCGGAGGAAAGCTTTTTGAAAGATTTTTTTAAAGCAACAAATTTTGAGGATAAAGTATGAAAACCATTTTCCAATTGATCTCTTGCATATTGGAGATCCTCGTAAGACATATGATTGAAAGAGTTTGAATTTGAAGAACAAGAGGAGGATGAGTCAGAAGATGTTACCTCATGAAATGCCATTAGGCATTTGTTACCGTTGTCGCTCGAGGAGGAGGAGGAGGAGGATGAGGAGTCACTCCATGTGGCCTTGAGGACCTTTTTCTTTCCTTTCTCCTTGGCCCGTTTCTTGTTGAGTGGGCAATCGGGCTTGTAATGGCCCTTTTCGCCGCACCCGTAGCATTTCACCTTGGGCTCGACTTTTGCGGTGGGTTCTTGCTTTCGTGCCTTGCGAGATTTCTTCTTCTTCTTGTGCTTCTTCATGAACTTATGCATTTGGCGGGCGAGATACTCCATTTCCGAGTCGCCGCTTGAAGATGAAGTAGATGAGGAAGATGAGGATGAGGAGGAGCTTACTTCTTTTTGAACCTTGAGGGCGATGTTCTTTGGAGTTTTGATAGGGGTGCCCTCCTTTTGTGCTTGCCTCCTCATCGTGATCTCATAGGTCATTAGGGATCCGATGAGCTCCTCGACCGGCATATTTTTGACGTCCTTAGCTTCTTGGATCGCCGTCACTTTAGGTGCCCATGAGCTCGGAAGGACCCATAGGATCTTCTTGACCATCGTCTCGGCTGAAACATTATCACCAAGAGATTTCCTTCCATTGCACACGTCAGTAAAGCGAGTAAACATATCGGAAATAGACTCATTTGGATGCATTGAAAATGACTCAAAATCTTGCCTATACATGTCCAATCTAGTGTCTTTGACTTTATTAGTGCCCTCATGAGTTACTTCTAAAAGTTTCCAAATTTCATGTGAGGAGGTGCAAGTAGACACTCGATTGAACTCATTTCTATCTAAGCCGCAATGTAGAGCGTTCATGGCTTTGCCATCAAGCTCGAAATTCTTTATATCGGCTTGGGTCCATTTGGATTCATCGGGAGAGGAGAGGGTGTAACCTTGCATGACAATTTTATATATGGGATACCCTATACTTCTAAGAAAGGTAGTCATGCGGGTTTTCCAATAATTATAGTCGGTCCCATCAAAAAATGGAGCCCGACCCAATGAGAGGCCCTCGGGGGCGAAAGAGGTTGATGCCATCTTAATGGATCTTAAAATTTGTAACCGGTTAGGGTATTACACAAATTTCCCTCTGATACCAATTGTTGGGTCGGAAGAACACCCCAAGGAGGGAATGATGGCAAGAGGGGGGTGAATTGCCTTTTAAAAAAAGACAAACAAATTAAAATCAAAGAAACGAATGCAGCGGAAATAAAGGAGGCAATCACACAAGAAATTAATAACGGAGTTCGGCCAAAAACCCGGCCTACGTCTCCGCTCCCAACTCAACCGTTGAGAGATTCTACCTCTTGCTTTTCAATGGTTTTAGCAAGAAACCCACTAGGCTTTGAGGTAGCACTAGGACCTATTACAGCTTGCTTTTATTGGTTAAGCAAGAACCCAATGCTTTTGATGGTTAAGCAATAACCCACTAGCCTTTTTACGGGTGAAGGCTAGCTCACCGATCTCAAGCCTTTTACAAGGTAAGGCTTGGCAACCTCTTCACACCTTAGTGGTGGTGTGAGAACCCAAAGAAAAAGGGGGGGAAGAGAAAAGGTTGGGGTTTGTAGACACAAACCCAAATTAAGCTCAAAAATGATAAACAAGAAAAACCGTAATGGAGAAGCCTTGGGTGCCTTTGAATGATTGGAGATGTTGAAGGCCGCTTCCAAGCTTCTTTGAAGGAGCTCCTTGGATGTGGAAGTTGTTGGAGCTAGGTGGGTTCCTTTGAGGAAGTCCGCCGGAGGTTGGCCAATTGATCCAAAATGTGTACGTTGGCTTTACAATAGTTCCGGTAGGTGTCCGGGGCTTCCTTGGCCTTTATTTATAGGCTAGGAACCCTTGGGGAGGCTTCGGAGCCGTTGGAGAGGTCTTCGGAGCCGTTGGGAGCCAAGTGGACAGGCTGGTCAACAGCCCAACGGCTAGTTTGACTGTGTCCACCGGCTGGCCGGTGCAGGGCCACCGGCTGGCCGGTGCCTTGACAGTGGCTGAGTCTTCTTTTCCAGGCACCACCGGCTGACCGGTATAGCTCCACCGGCTGGCCGGTGCCTTGAAAGTTGAGGAGAAGAGTCTTGATCCAGGCTCTACCGGTCGACCGGTGGAGGAGCCACCGGCTGGCCGGTGGCAAGACAGTAGAGAACACAATTTGGGCTGGGTGCCACAGGTCGACCGGTGGGAAGCCACCGGTCGACCGGTGGGAAGGCAGTAGCTTCCACTGTTTGGTCTGGATGCCACCGGCTGGCCGGTGGTGAAGCCACCGGTCGGCCGGTGGACTGACTTTCAGTCCATTTCTGCCTCTTCCTTGGTCAACTTCTTGGCAATCAAATGCCTATCAACACAAACACTTAAAACACAATGTTAGATAAAAATGAAAGTGATTGTGATCATGAAAATCAAACAACGAGAGGTTCGAGATGTACAACAATCTCCCCCTATTTTGATGATCACAATCACCAAAACAATCAAAGTAAAATACTGAAATTAAAGACATTCTTAAAGGATAATTTGAAAATAAATCAAAGCATGATAGAGAAGACTCTCCCCCAATCAATCAAGGAATTTCTCCCCCTTTGTGATTATCAAAATAGAATGGGGCATAAAACTTGATTGAGGGAAATTTTGAAAAACAAGGGATGAGATTTGAAAATCAATTGAGATTTTTGAAATTGAAATGAAAATTTGAATAACAGTTTGAATTGAAAGTTTTGAATCAAGAATCAATTGAATTTTGAAATTTGAAACTAAATGAAATTTTTGAAATTTTGGAATCAAAAAATGAATAACAGTTTGAATTGAAAGTTTTGAATAGAAAACAAATTCGATACCAACTGTTGGAAATTTAGAAATGAAAATTTAAAAGAAAATTTTGAATTGAAAAAAGAATTGAAACAAAGAGTTGAAAAAGAAAAATTTGAATACACAACAAGGCTAAAAGATCCTAACTCCCCCTAAATAAAAACAATGAATCATCGGGGAGAGGGATTTTGAAAAGAGACAATTTTAGGCCCGGTGAGACTCGCAAGAAGGGATTTTTCAATCCAAACTTGTCTCATGGCGGGTCTTCTCCTATAAAATTCGTCTGAATAAAAAATCGATTTGGGTTGGCCGTACCGGGCGTTTTTACAATTACATTCATAAATAAGGTGCCCGGGTTTTTTGCAATAATTACAAAATTTAAAATCGGAGCTCCCCCTTACAAAAATAGTGGGTGCATGGGAGGAGGAAGCTCGGTTGGTATATCCTAACCCTTGGGTGGTTCTAGAAATTCGTTGGGAACCTAGGATATTGTTCAAATTTTGTTCCCCTTGGGTGAACTTAGCTAGGGTTTCCCTAAGGTCTTTTATGGTTGATTCCATAGAATCAACATTTGGAAAATTTTGGATTTTAAGGGAGAGTTCCTCCTTCTCTTTGAGAAGTTGTTCTTTTTCGGAGGAAAGCTTTTTGAAAGATTTTTTTAAAGCAACAAATTTTGAGGATAAAGTATGAAAACCATTTTCCAATTGATCTCTTGCATATTGGAGATCCTCGTAAGACATATGATTGAAAGAGTTTGAATTTGAAGAACAAGAGGAGGATGAGTCAGAAGATGTTACCTCATGAAATGCCATTAGGCATTTGTTACCGTTGTCGCTCGAGGAGGAGGAGGAGGAGGATGAGGAGTCACTCCATGTGGCCTTGAGGACCTTTTTCTTTCCTTTCTCCTTGGCCCGTTTCTTGTTGAGTGGGCAATCGGGCTTGTAATGGCCCTTTTCGCCGCACCCGTAGCATTTCACCTTGGGCTCGACTTTTGCGGTGGGTTCTTGCTTTCGTGCCTTGCGAGATTTCTTCTTCTTCTTGTGCTTCTTCATGAACTTATGCATTTGGCGGGCGAGATACTCCATTTCCGAGTCGCCGCTTGAAGATGAAGTAGATGAGGAAGATGAGGATGAGGAGGAGCTTACTTCTTTTTGAACCTTGAGGGCGATGTTCTTTGGAGTTTTGATAGGGGTGCCCTCCTTTTGTGCTTGCCTCCTCATCGTGATCTCATAGGTCATTAGGGATCCGATGAGCTCCTCGACCGGCATATTTTTGACGTCCTTAGCTTCTTGGATCGCCGTCACTTTAGGTGCCCATGAGCTCGGAAGGACCCATAGGATCTTCTTGACCATCGTCTCGGCTGAAACATTATCACCAAGAGATTTCCTTCCATTGCACACGTCAGTAAAGCGAGTAAACATATCGGAAATAGACTCATTTGGATGCATTGAAAATGACTCAAAATCTTGCCTATACATGTCCAATCTAGTGTCTTTGACTTTATTAGTGCCCTCATGAGTTACTTCTAAAAGTTTCCAAATTTCATGTGAGGAGGTGCAAGTAGACACTCGATTGAACTCATTTCTATCTAAGCCGCAATGTAGAGCGTTCATGGCTTTTCCATCAAGCTCGAAATTCTTTATATCGGCTTGGGTCCATTTGGATTCATCGGGAGAGGAGAGGGTGTAACCTTGCATGACAATTTTATATATGGGATACCCTATACTTCTAAGAAAGGTAGTCATGCGGGTTTTCCAATAATTATAGTCGGTCCCATCAAAAAATGGAGCCCGACCCAATGAGAGGCCCTCGGGGGCGAAAGAGGTTGATGCCATCTTAATGGATCTTAAAATTTGTAACCGGTTAGGGTATTACACAAATTTCCCTCTGATACCAATTGTTGGGTCGGAAGAACACCCCAAGGAGGGAATGATGGCAAGAGGGGGGTGAATTGCCTTTTAAAAAAAGATAAACAAATTAAAATCAAAGAAACGAATGCAGCGGAAATAAAGGAGGCAATCACACAAGAAATTAATAACGGAGTTCGGCCAAAAACCCGGCCTACGTCTCCGCTCCCAACTCAACCGTTGAGAGATTCTACCGCTTGCTTTTCAATGGTTTTAGCAAGAAACCCACTAGGCTTTGAGGTAGCACTAGGACCTATTACAGCTTGCTTTTATTGGTTAAGCAAGAACCCAATGCTTTTGATGGTTAAGCAATAACCCACTAGCCTTTTTACGGGTGAAGGCTAGCTCACCGATCTCAAGCCTTTTACAAGGTAAGGCTTGGCAACCTCTTCACACCTTAGTGGTGGTGTGAGAACCCAAAGAAAAAGGGGGGGAAGAGAAAAGGTTGGGGTTTGTAGACACAAACCCAAATTAAGCTCAAAAATGATAAACAAGAAAAACCGTAATGGAGAAGCCTTGGGTGCCTTTGAATGATTGGAGATGTTGAAGGCCGCTTCCAAGCTTCTTTGAAGGAGCTCCTTGGATGTGGAAGTTGTTGGAGCTAGGTGGGTTCCTTTGAGGAAGTCCGCCGGAGGTTGGCCAATTGATCCAAAATGTGTACGTTGGCTTTACAATAGTTCCGGTAGGTGTCCGGGGCTTCCTTGGCCTTTATTTATAGGCTAGGAACCCTTGGGGAGGCTTCGGAGCCGTTGGAGAGGTCTTCGGAGCCGTTGGGAGCCAAGTGGACAGGCTGGTCAACAGCCCAACGGCTAGTTTGACTGTGTCCACCGGCTGGCCGGTGCAGGGCCACCGGCTGGCCGGTGCCTTGACAGTGGCTGAGTCTTCTTTTCCAGGCACCACCGGCTGACCGGTATAGCTCCACCGGCTGGCCGGTGCCTTGAAAGTTGAGGAGAAGAGTCTTGATCCAGGCTCTACCGGTCGACCGGTGGAGGAGCCACCGGCTGGCCGGTGGCAAGACAGTAGAGAACACAATTTGGGCTGGGTGCCACAGGTCGACCGGTGGGAAGCCACCGGTCGACCGGTGGGAAGGCAGTAGCTTCCACTGTTTGGTCTGGATGCCACCGGCTGGCCGGTGGTGAAGCCACCGGTCGGCCGGTGGACTGACTTTCAGTCCATTTCTGCCTCTTCCTTGGTCAACTTCTTGGCAATCAAATGCCTATCAACACAAACACTTAAAACACAATGTTAGATAAAAATGAAAGTGATTGTGATCATGAAAATCAAACAACGAGAGGTTCGAGATGTACAACAATAAAAAGGATGGATTTAATGATATTATATATGATTTTATACTGTAATTATAATATACCTATGTATCATTATGGTTTAATTCCATAAAAATAAGAAATAGAAATGAAGGTAGCGTTCATGCATACGTATGGCTTACCGTCTCCATGAACGATGCATTTCATTTCTTACCTCCAAATGATATGAACTGTTATAAATATATATATATATATATATACTGGATATATATGATATATATGATATATATTATATCTAAATAATGAATATCATTCTTGATATAATGGACTATTGACCACATGGACAACTTGTAAATATAAGGTGTTCATTTTTTACTGAAGTACCAAATATCGAAAAAACGAATGTTATTAACTTAAATGATTACATAATGTTTATAACATGGTAATAAGTGATATAAAAGGAATAATAAACTTGAAAAAGTTTTCTAAGAAAGTAGAAATTAAATTTATTTTATTATTCAGGTGATTAAAGAGTGATTGAGTCAAGTCGGACACGAGGTAAGGGACTTTGTCCAATCTCCTTTCATTGAGGCATATTTTGTTTTAATACACGATTTTATTTTAAACGCTGTATAAACATCTTTGACTTTTCATTTCATTCAAAGGGAATGTTTTTCTACGAGGTTTTTTACTAAACAACAAAAAAGAATGTTTCTTTTTAACGTATGTTTCAACAACGATTGTTCTGTTGCTGCGAGTATTATTTGATCTTTGGCTTCCTTAACAAGCCATAATATTTTTAAAATGAAAAGAAATACCATATAATCTTTTATGAATTTTGGAATTGAAAATGGTTTTGATAATGGATTTGTTATGTCAATATATTTAAATGACATAAGGAGATTAAAATGTGGAAATGTTATCTTTTAGGTTTTTTTATGTGTTACGAACATGTTATGGTTCTTGGGCATTGTTTATGTATACAGGTGGTTCTGTGATAAACATTGGGAGGGCTAGCCCAAAATAGCTCTCCAATGCATTGGGTAACATAACAGAGGTAAACATGGATGTTTCTCCTAAGATAATTATGGAATATACTGTGATGATTATTCCAAAGTAACTCCCTATGTAGCTGTGATAGATATAATGTAAGTATGGTATGGATGCCACACGTTATCTTTATGATTTATGATTTCTATGTGTTATTCATAAATCTTATGATTTCATGAGGTAATTATAATAGTTTATGTTATGTATGTATTTATGAACTAATGTTTTATTTTATTGTTTTATAACCCTTACCGAGAATTTTATATTCATCCCATGTCTTGAAACGTTTTTCACCGGACTTAAATATGAATAGGGTCAAGAATGGGATCAAAGAAAATTCATGTTGTCTAAAACATGGAACTAGACATGACTATTTTTTTTCAAGAGTTTTTATTTTATTAAAAAAAATGGAAACTAAGTAGAAGTTTCTGATTTTTAATCTTTTGAGGTGTAATAGTTATGTCTAAATTATCTATAACTCTAAACCTGAAAATATCCCCAATGTAAATTATTTGTTAAATTCAATATTATGTAATTTTTTAAGGTCGGGTCCTTATACTATACATCAATCTGTATCATGTAACCCACATCCACTCTATATAGTGAAGTCAAGTATTCCACAACCACGCCATATAGTGAAGTAAAATATCCCATGTCCATGCAATATAGTGAAAAGTAGAGTCCCACGACCACTCCATAGAGTGAAAAGCATACCTCAAGGGCCGGATTCAAGTTGTCAGTAGACCAAGGCATCCATGAAAAAATTCTAGAACACTGAGGGAAGGATCCAAGGAGCATGTCCAAGGAATCCCATCGAGTCCCATGGGTATCCCATGTGGAACTTAGTTTGGCACTAGTTGGGGTCATAGATGCTTGGAAATAGAAGGTCCTACATTATCCCATGAAATCTAGATCAAAGGGGTAACAAGGCTTGAGGCATCCCACAAGAATCAATACCCAAGGGGCAGAGTCAACCAAAGGATTACACTACCGTATTTCAAATCCATTCATTCAAACATTAAATTTAAACATTCAATTTAAACAAAAATTCCATGTGAGTATACCCACTCAAATCAATCTCCACAATCCACGAGTATACCCACTCATGGAAACCATTTATCAAATAAGCATATCGGCCTACCCTCCCATATAAACCATTTAATAAGATAATAGTCATTTAATATAGGTATAACCACCCATATTCTCCATTTAATATGCCAAAATTATCAAAATAGACAAGGAATAACATGATATTCATCAAGCAAGGAGGTAGTACATATCCTAAGCAAGATACTCAATCTATCAAAGAATTTACATGATTCCTCTATCTAGGAAAGCACAAGAGCACACCCCATGGGTTGTTAAAACAAGAATAAATAGAATATTTCCTTACGGATAACCCTTAGGGTGACCTTTAAATTATAACCAAGTGTTAGTGCACCTAAAAAACCTACGGGCTTCCTCACTAGGTCTGACTACATCTATAACAAGCAACTCGATAAAAAATGAGGCCTTATCGGAAATTCTGACAGACGACATATCGGTCAAATGACCGAAAAGAAATAGAAAAGACGAAACAATGTATATAACACCTACCTCTCCTCGAAAGTAGACAACTAGTCCAGTATCAAGTCTTGATTCGTCTATGTCAGGAAGAAATCTAAAAAAAATATGAAGAATATAATATTAGGGCATATGAGCCTAAATCCAAATAGCACAGTTGTTGTTTCAACGAATCAAGAACGACTAAAAACGGAATTGATTACATAAGGATGTTGTTCCAACAAGACATAAGATTCTTGAATCTGTGTGTGGATGGATTTTGAAACTAAAAAACTAGATTATTGGTGTTTTGGGTTCCAAAAATGATTAAAAAGTGTTATGTCAATAAAAAATGAGGCTACTGCCTCTTTTATAAAAAAAACATGCTGGAAAAGTTCACAACTTGTACCTCAAGTACATGACATGTTATGCTAGGTATATTTTCTCTGAACCAGACATGCTACACATCATGACGCGCTAGTACACAGTGTATACTTTAATTTCATGACATTTAGTCCAAGTAGATGATGTGTGCCTGGCCTATAGCCAAGTTTTATCATATTTTTTCCTTTTTTACCAAAAACAACCCAATTGGACCATGGAAAAGATTAGGGTATTATCCAAAAAGTAACAACAACATTTAACACGAAAAAAATATTTATACCTCCATAAAAACATGGGATCTTACAAAGAACACAATTTTCCAATTAGTGTAACCCTACATATCAATCGTAAAACACTTCCTAGTATCATGGAGAAAAATAAATCATAAGAAAGGGGTGATTTCAATTTCTCAGTAAGGTTTATGTACAATGGAAACTAGAATAATCAACATATAAAGGTAAATAACAGAAACACATTCCATTTATTCTTCAACTTGAGCATAATATGGCAAGAATAAATGATAATCAAATAATTCCAAATAAATAATCACATCAGCAAGAAACATAACAATGTATACTCTACTAATCGAATTATCACATTGAATATAAATAACTAATATCCTAAAGAGGGAATTCATAATGTGGTACATCTAAAACATACCTTCAAGGACTCATCCAAGACATCTGAAAAAACAGTCAATACCTTTTCCCTTGACATATAATGGTTAAGGTCTCAGCAAAAACCCAATTTATTTTGTCTCATAATACCTACAAATGCATAAAGGGGATATAGTGGGCCCCTCCCAACACTTAATAATATCAATTAATTTCTCATATAAGTATAAACATTTTTATTTAAAAACAGGTATATAAAATTTGAATACTTTCCCTAATCAATAAGCATAAACATAAACCATCCATAATAATATGGATAATGATATCAAAATAGCACATCCATAGACAAAATGATCATAAATCGTCTATATAAATAATAAGTATGGTATGAATACAAAAAATACACATTATATTTCTAATAAATTATTGATCTTTTTATTAATATAAATACCATAAAAAATATCTTTTGAATACATTATTGAGGAAAATATCCTTTTCATTTTAAAAAACCTTTTGAAAACACTTTTCTTCAAAAATAATTTTTAAAAAATTAAAATTTTATAAATTGTTTTAAAAATTGTTTTTCTCAAAAATAACCTTTTATAAATAGAAAATAATCTTGAAAACATTTTAGTGTTCATGATGGTTTTAAATTATATTCCGGTTGTACACATCAAAACAATGTTTCTTTGCACTTTTTTTATAAAAGCCAAGAAATATTTTTTTCAAAATAACCTAAATATTCCTTTGAACACAGTTTCTAAAGAGTAAAAATTGGTTTAAATTCTATTAATAAATTATTTTTAAATAGTTAAAACATTTTTTAAAACATTTTTATTTATCAATGTTTTGGAATAAAACATATTTATGACTGAAGAAAGAAATGAATTTGTATTCTCATAAAAACATTTTCTAAATTATTCTAAGTACCAAAGAGTGGTAAAATTTTACTATTACTTTAAATAGTTTTTTATTAATCATTGGAGAATAAAATGGAACGTTTTATTTGTAAATTTTCATGTAACTTCCATCGACTGATATTCAAGAATAAACAATCTCAATTAGAATGATATTGTCAAATAAACCCTTAAAATGATTATAATGTTCAAGTAAGAATTAATAAAGGAATAAATTATGTGTATACACTATAAATTAACATAAATAATGTTTCAATACAAAATAATATTTTCAAAACTAATTACATATATAATCTTATCCAGATATAATCAATGAAGTATTAGTTTTACCGAAGGAGAGGAAATTGAGTTAAGAAATCCCTTACCTCAGCTTTGATTTTATCCAAATGTATTAAAAACTCTTATATAATTATTTTAAAATTTTTATTAATTTATATGGGAACTATATTCATATTTATAAAATCTTATATTCTCATTTTATATAATATTACCACCCATATTTTCACTATTTTTGGTGTTAATTGCCTCATTTTCTCATGTTTGTTTTGTCTTAAAAGTAATGATTCTATTTCATAGGATACAAATAAAACATCTCCAATATAAAATTGGTGAAATTAATATCATATTTAATCATATAATAAAATTTTATAACCATTTTTTATTTTTTAACATATAAAATTAATAGCATCACTTCCTAGAGTCGGTAAGTTGCATGTATGCACTAGTGAATATATCATTTCTAAATGTTTCTAAGGGTATAGAAGTGGATGGAATATTAACATTACATAAAAAATATCATTCCATGATTATCATATATCTCCATTATTTCCATCATTATATCCATACAATTAATGTGGTGATGAAAAACATATTACACCTCTACGTGGGGATGGTAAATCATACATACAAACGCACTATGATTTTGTTATTCATAAGATAGCTAAAAATTGGAAAATGGTTGTCTTATAATCATAATAAAATATCATTATATATATGATAATAGATTTATTAGTATATAAAACACATGTGAAGATGAATTATAATAATAAATAAACATGAATGATTTGGTAAGGATGACTACCACTTCTTCGGCGGACTTCATGTAGCTCTCTACATAAGGGACTTAAGGATGGTATTTTGAGGAGACTAGAACCTCATTAACATATCTAAGGAAGTTCTAAAGGTAAATGGATAGAGTTTTATTGATTTATATGGATCACATTGGTGAAAAAAAATTGACGGAAGTTGCGTCCTTTTATAATTGAAGTGAAGTGCACTTTTGGAAATTCTAAAATTATTAAAATATAATAAGACTCTTTTAGGAAAAAAATGCTTCCAAATAGCCTATAAATTCATAGGGAATATTTTTTTTTGAACATATATTATCCTATTTATGATTATTTTTTATTTTTATAAATTTTAAATAATTTAATAAAAAATTATATTCATGAATTATCATTATTGTCAGTTTTGACACAATTCATTTCTTTTTCTTTCATAAATTCAATATAGAAATATAACATCAAAAAAATATTTTTATACATACATAATAATTTGAAGTAATCTATAAAACTTTTGGATGAAATTAACTAACTGAAATTGTGTTCATTTATATATTTATAATTATATTTATTCGATTTTTTCATTAATTGAATAATTACTACTCATCATTTTGTAATTATTTTTTTAATTATTTATTCACTAACATTAAACATAAATTTCCATGATATAGATACATATTTTATATTGAAAAATAATATTTTTAGTTGAATATTTATTTTGGATAACACCATATTGAAAATTTTATAGTCATTAAAAACATGAATAGTAAATCTTGAAATTTTCATTAAATAAATAACACCCTCTGATTTTATGGTAAGTCTTTTTTTAAATAAATTTAATTTCTTCGATAGCTTACGTTGCTTGCAACACCTAGCTTAAAGTAATAATGAACTATTACTAGGTGATCATTATAAAAAATATGGTAAAATAGATGTATTGAATAGTATTAAATACATTATAAAATATATAATTTTTGGACTTATTGTTAAGCTATCAATTAATGTTTTGTGAATAATAACTTAATTTTAAGTAAATTAATTTTATTCTTTAAAAAATATGTTTTCATAAAGAAAATATTTTCTTATTTTTTATGAGAAAATTTTATAATCAATTTCTAGAGATTCTTAAAATACAAGAACATCATTTTTTATATCATTATATTAAAATTATCTTATAGGAAATTTTTTGGAATTTTCTAAAAAGATTTAGTTTTTAGTGAATTGAGGGATTCATTTTAAATTAAATTATAAAAAAATTGTGTTGAATTTTTTTAAATTTATTCGATATTTTTATATAGAAGTTTTATATTTAGTAAATTGTTCACTTATATTTTTAATCAATATGAATATTATCCTAAGTAATTTTTTTCCCACAAAAAAGGTATATTTGGTAGTTTGGTTAAACGTAAAGTGATAAAGACTATAAAATAACCCAAAAATTTAACACATTTTATTAGATGAGTAATTTTCATCCAAAATATTCTAGTTTTTAATTATATGACTATTTATGGCCACTTTAATGAGATTGTGATGTTTATAATATATAAATTAATGAAAACTCAAAGATGTCACATTTCTAACTGTAAAAACTATAATATTTTTAATATGATGTTATCCAGAAGATAACTTTGACTGTAATTATTATTTGGAAAACTAAAAAATTTATCTACATCATGGTTATTTTATTTTATTTTTTAATTAATAAGTAATTACCTTAAATAATTGCACAACGATGATGAAGTAAATATTGAATTAATGGAAAACATGAATAAATGATATTAAATATTTAATAATAAACAAATTTTGAAAAAATTATAGTCATGAACAAATTTGATATATGAAATTTACATATTAGGGATGTATTAAATTATTTTGTTTGAAGTTTTTTTATTATATTGATTTTATTAAAGTCATGGTAACGAATGGTTCTTGAAATTGACATTATGAGTATTTTATAGTAAATAATATTTTTTTAAATGAAATAAAATTCTTAAAAATCATAAAAATTTTCAATGGATTCAGATAAGATTAATTATCCATTTGTGGTAATTTTTTAATTTTGAATTAAAAATATTGACCCTAAAATAATAAAAATCAATGTTGTCACAGTATGAGTTTAAAGGGTTTAATAATGGTTAAAAATTAATGATATGGGAAATAAAAGGACTTAAACCTATATAAAAATTATTATATGAGATTATTTTGACCCATAATCATCTTATATTATATATTAATAAATTTAATCCATTTTTAATTAAATTCTATTTATATTAATCTAATATTTTATGAAATTCTTAAAATACCCCTCACCTCAATTATTAAAGGGAACCCCTTACTTCACTAATTTACAATACTTTGAGCCATATATATTGACCAAAACCTACCCATTTTTCTTCAAAACATATTTATCAAAATTATAGTGGTATTGGTTTCCTAAAAATATCAAACATAGTGTCCCTAAAAAGATATCTAACAGAATTTTTTTGAAGAAGACGTAACTGTCTTTACCAACTAATGTTTATTTCTTCTTTTACTTCCTCTTCAGGTGTTTTTAAATAGTGACATAATAAATCTAGTGTCATATATATACTGATATTTTATTATTATTTTTAAAAACAAACCATATTCTACCTTTTATCCATCCTATGAAAAATGAAAGCATCGTACGTGCATATGTATGGCTTACAGTCTCCACGTAGTGGTGTAATTAATTTGTCATCACCACTTTACAAGGATAGTTATAATGATGGAAATAATGGATATATATGATACTTATTACATGATATTTATTATTTAAAATTAATATATCACACATTTCCTTACTATTTCACCCATAATTGGAATGATGGCATCGCTCGTGTGTGCATACGGTCTACCGTCTCCACAACACGATACGATTCATTTTCCAGGTTCAACATTCAAAAATGGTTCTAATATATATATATATATATAATGAATAAATATGACATCTATAACCATAATATAATTATGATGATTATGGATGTATATCCTACTCACAATAATTTGGGGTTACATGAAAAAATGTGCACATAAAAATAAATTAGTTAATACCTAATGGAAGGTTAATAACAAAATATTATTAATAAATGGTCAATAAGATTATATAAGAGGATCATATATGATATTATAAATATAAATATGGTGCCAGTTTAAAATAATAACATTATTTAAACCATTATTCATGAATTTAAATCTATTTTAATTTAATAAAATTTCAATGTAATTGATTTCTTAACCAAATTTTCATTTATTAGGATAAATTTCTAATTTATTGATTTTTTCCTTCTATAATTATATGTGAAACTAATTTTGATTATGTTATTTTTTATTTCCAAATTTTTGTGGATTTATAGTTAATACACATAATATATTCATTTTAATAATTCTCACTTCAATGATATTATCTTTTTTTGGTTTTCTTATCCCATATTTACTTTCATGAGACATATGTCATATTCACCAATTTTTTATTTTTTCTGGTGTACATACTACCCCGTTGATATATTATATCATGAATATATTTTTTATTATGGTATCTAAATATTCATTTAGAGTTATTTATTTCTTGGTGAATTGGATTCAACTAATTACAGTGTGGTGTAGATTTATTTCACAGTCTCATAATTATTCAGGATTTTTAATTTTAAGTCTCTATTGATAAATATTTCTCTACCTTGTTAATTTTTTAAAAAATAAAAATAAATTATTTTAATATTCCCAAATTATTGTTTAAATCCATTTTTTATCTATTTTTTAATTTTTATAAAATTTTTAGAAAAAAAGTTATCTTTCTCTTATTCTCCTAACAAGGTTCTTGATGACTTTTCTTATGAGTGTGAAAATAATGTTTCCTTAAATTTTATAGAATGAATGGAATTTCATGTCATCATGTATCCTAAAAAATATTAATCTTAATTTGAATGTTTATAAATTTATTTCCAAAAATAATTAATTCTTTATTATGTACACTTTTTTGAATTTAAAAATTATTTTTAAAATAAAAATGGGGTTTTCCCACAAAAAATATTCCCCTAATATATTTAAAGTATTTTAAAACATTTAAACAAAATTTTTTGAATCTCATGTTAATATATATTCTAATGATACCATTCACTATATTTCATTGGAAGGTTTATGATAAGATTTATTGGGAAATGAATTTATATTTATTATGACTAGTTCTTACAATAAGAGAAGTATTAATTTTTTTAAGGAATATTGATTCACTTGTATTGTTAATTTATATAATGAATTCATTTGACATAATAAGTCATAGGCGAGGCCTACAATAGAACCTTGATGCATCGACATGTAGCATGATAATTTGAGAAAATGGAAGTAAAGATAAAGGAATCCTTAACTTCTAATATCAAATTAATGAATTTTAATGTATAAATTCAGTTTAAGAAGGGTAGAATATAACACCCCATGATTTTTATGAGATAAATTCATAAAAAAATATTTCATTTACAACTTTGTTTGCACGTAATAACATGTTTAGATGAACTGTGAAATATTATTAAAATATTATATTTCTGTTATAACCTATCCATTAAATTGGTGAAAATGAATAATATTAACTATTTTATGAAATAATTATCAAACTAAATGTGAATTTATTGTAATTTTCATAGAAAATGATCACACATTTTTTTAGTAAAGACATTTTTTCCTACAAAAATAATGTTTTCATCAAAAATGAGTTTTTCTTGTTTTTGTGAATGAATATAAATTTATAGAAGTTATAGAAAATGAATTTTAAAAATTTAATTTAATTTTTAAGTTCATAATTTCCTAATTATCTTAAAATTGTCTTTTGATAATTTTCTAAAAACATTTATTTTCCAATGAATAGTGAAAAATACTGATTTTAATTTAAATCTGTATATTCTTTTAATGTTTTTTCAAGATAAAATTATGTTTTAGTTTTGTTTTAAATTTTAATTAGTTCATTTAGAAATAAAATAACCCAATTATGGATTTTTAAGTGTGTTTTATAATTTAATTTAGTATGAAAACATTTTATATTTAAAAGGGATGTTTTTTGAAAAAAAATTATTGCTTTTTGCTTGATTTATTTTAAATTAAATTCTAAAACATAATTGTTTTGAATTTTAAAAAATGGGTTCCATATTTGAAATCAGTTGGTCCAAATTTATTATATATTTCACTTTTATATTATGATAATATGAACAATAACTCTGGTAAAATTTATCACCATATAAATTGGTAAAATTGGTTAATATGGATTAAAAATAATTTAAAAGGATATACTTTTTCATCTTACATATTATTGTATATAGTTAATTAAACACTTAAAACCTAAGGTTAGAACATGAGTTGTTTAATGGATCCTTTTCCCATGAAAATGACTTATATATTATTCAAATTAAATAAAGTTACAAAATATCCCTTTGTTTATATTAAATATCTTTTATGTATTGACATAGAGAACAAAGTAGTTTATGAATGAATCTCAGTGTCCATTCTGAACTTAATAAAATTATTTTCGTGATATAAATTTATTTATATCATGATGGGTTAAAATATTATTGATTTTTTGGTAAGAAAGGTAAATAGATAACATTTTTGTTTAAAGATACATTTCTTAGAGTTGAGGAATACATTTACTATCAATAATAAAAGCCTAAGGAAATATACTTACATGAAAAGTGGAGTTTCATAATTTAATAAATTTTTACCAAAAACTCATATTTTTCTCTATACATTGAGTATTTGAGATGAATTTTTCATTCCTAAAGCATTAGAATCAACTTTATGGTTCACTAAATCCATAAATGGATAACAATATATTCCTCCTGTGTTTGGGAATTAACAAATAACAAAATGGAAAGAATAAGATAAGATAATTACCCAAAATTAATGAACAATTTTATGATGAAAGACTATTTTAATATCTAAATTCAATAGTAATACCGAAAGTTCAGAATAGATCATTTAATTAATAACTGCCCTTAAAATTTCTAGAAATAGTCCAAACTAAAATTAAAACGCAAAATTCAGTATGATTTGATCACATAGTCTTCCAATATAATTTTTATATTAATCTCAAAATAAAATAAATTACTCTCATACCAAAAATTATATATACAATTCATGTTTTCTCTATTGTATTCTAAACATTTCCATACATCATAAAGCAATAAAAAGATAATCCAATAGTTCCTTTCCCCTCTCCTATAAAAGGAAAATTATTATTCTCATTTATTAAAAAAAATAAAACCATTTTGTTTCACCTATTAACAACCCAAATATTTTCTTATAATCCATCCCATAATTAAAAAGGTCTTAGTTTTGTAAGAGTACCATCCTTAGTGGTATTAAGGTGTTTTTCAAAGGAGGATTTCCCAAAAATAGGTAATATTGTTATCTTCAGTTTTTTGTTTTGTTTCTTATTCAAAATCCCTAAAAACTTATTCAACCATGGTAAAATTGAACACCAATATCCTACATAAACTAAGAAGTTATTATGTCAGTTTAATGACATATATCCATCCCCACATCCATAAAATAAGAAAATAATTCACCATTCATGTTTATAGTAGACAACAGTCTCATAAACTGATGTAATTAGTTTTCCATAACCATATCTTAATACTCGTTTTAATGATGGAATTATGGTTTATAAATTATATTCTATACATATTTATCATTATTATTAGATAATATACAATTTAAACTTGTACTCTTCCATAGATAAAAAATGATAATGTTGTTTGTGTGTACTTGTGGACTACCACCTCCATGAAGTGATATGATTTGTTTTCATCCCAACATCACATTAATGATATATATAAGTATATTTAAAGAATTAATATCATATTTAATATATTATTATCAATATGTAAATATAAAATAAAACTCACATTCTTTTAATAATGTTCATTGAAAAATTAAAATGTTACTCATGCATACGTATGACCTACCATCTCCATGATTATAACATAGTTCATTTTTCATACCCATATTTAATGGTTTAATAAATACATATTTATCATAATAGAGTTTTGAACATGAAAAAAGAAATTCAAGACTTGAGGTAAGGATTTATTTCACAATCACATCATTATTTAATATTATTTACATTTAATTATCCACTGAAGATATTTTTCTTCCATGTCCATCTATTCTATAATTTTTTCTATTTGTTTTTTTCTATACTATTATGAATGTTTAAAGTCATTTTTACACATGTATTATGTTTTTAAAAAATGGTTTTAAAGTAATAATTTTATCATTTTCTAAACAAGGTACATTGTGAGTTTTCTGACAAAAATATGGAAGGAATGTTTTTTTAAAATATATACCCTAAGAATACATTTACACTTTTATGATTCCTTAATGTCTTGAATAATACTTTAAAATCTTACAAGATTCATTTCAATGAAAATTTTATACTTTTTAATTGTAAGGGTTGTCAAAAAAATTGTTTCCAAAATGGAAAGGATATAAGCCTCAAAATATACTCAATTGATCTTTTAAAATAACATCCATATAACATGTCATTATTTGATGTTACTAAATCCTTAATAAGGATATGATCAAGTGATACCATTATTATTCTTTTTATGGATGTTTTATGTTTATGATGGCTTGATGATTGTGAATCCCTTTACTTTTCCATGGGTTATTCTATGATGAAATGTTTTTGAACCCCATTTATTTTTAATTAGTTATGCAATGATAAAATGTTAATGAAACCTATTTCTTTTCTTGTTTTTTGATATAATGAATGATTATGGCCATGTGGAACACATAATTATTGTATTTATTTTGTAATGGGTGGGACCTAAATCTCCCTTTAACGCACTAGCTAACACTTTATATATCATGAGATAAAACTGGGAAACATGTTGATGGGCTCGATCCACTATAGAAACTTGTGTGACCTGATTCAATATGGGAAATAAGTGTTTCCTGATCCACTATGTTGATGGTCTTGGTAGTTAACCCTAACATGTGAAATGGTTTTGTATAATTATGATGGTGTCACACTTTTCTGACCTGATTTTTTGGTTCATGTTTAATTTATGATAACTTGTCGCTTTTATGGTCTATGTTTTTTGAAATGATAATGTTTTTCACCTGATTATAGATTATTATCTATTTATGGTTTGGTATAAACTCCACAAGTTGCAATCAGATAACCTTATTATTATCTTATGCTTTCATATGATCATTGATTAACATCTCGTATTTTTACCCCTAATATGATTCTTAGCTCCCCATTTCTTATGTTTCCCTCCCAAGGTTATGAATAATGGTTTATGTAGGGTATTCCTAAGAGGCGTACTATATGAGAATATCTTGGTGTGGATGCTGAAGAACTTTCATAAAATAATAAGATTGTATGTCTAATCTCCAAAGAATCTAAAACTTTATGGTTTTGGAATTGATAGTACTATTATGTATTGAATATTTATCTAAGTAGATATAATATTTTTTAGGAAAAAATTTTCCCATTAAAGTAGTACATGTAATATAATATTTACCAATGGATACATAAACACAAATAATCCAAAATAATGATGAGATTGAGAATAAACCATTAATGGTTCTGTATAATTTAAATGATAAGCCCCCATGAAAGATATAAGTACAATTAAAACATTATATAACATGAATACAGATATATTAATTATATAATATATCCATGCGATAGTATATATACCATATAAAATAAATAAGTGTTGAATATGGTTTATGTATCACGAAATTAGAAGTGATACAATAAAATCCTACCTCATGTTTAACTCCATTTAAACATGTTTAAGACTCTTTTCTAATTGTTTTAAAAATGTTATTATTTTATACTAGAACAATATTAAAAAAAATTATATTCTTATAATCATTTTAGATCATCTTACAACCTGGTCATTAGTAATATTTCATTGTTTTCTCTATTTTTGGTGTTAATTGATTTGTATTCTCATAATTTTTTTATCTTGAAATTCCAAGTTATCTTGTATACGATATAGATTCAATGTTTCCATAATATTATTAATGTTATAAATATCATATTCCATCATTAAATACAATTTTTTAACCATTCATTAATTTTTAACATATAAAATTAATCGCTTTACTTCTTGGATACGGTAAGTCATACAAACGCACAAGCGATGATATGATTTCTAAATGGTTGAAAGGGTAAGGAAGAGGATGGTATATGAATTTTAAATAATCAATATCATTTTATAATTATAATATATATACATTATTTTCATCATTATAATCATACATTTAAAGTTATTATGAATGAATAAGATAGTTATCTTTAACCCTTTGAGTTGAAATTTAGTAAAGAAATCCCTTAACTAAGGTTCAATTTTCTTAAAATTTGTTTAACCCTCCTATGTAATTATTTTAAACATGTTATTAATTTTTAATAGAACCATATTAATGTTTATAAAATCTTATAAAATCCTTTTATAGCATCTTACCACCCATCCATTGGTAATATTTTATTATTTTCACTATATTAGATGTTAATTGCCTTGTTTTATAATTATTATTTTCTTGAATGTCCCAATTATCTTTCATATAATATAAATATAGAATATAAAGTATGATAATAATGTTATAAATATTATATTTAATAATCATATACATTTTTAGAACCATTTTTAATTTTGAAGATAGAAAATGATCCACATCTCTACGTGGAGACGGTAAGTTGTACAAATACATCTGGGATTAATTCATTTCTAAATGGTTGAAAGGGTAAGTAATTTTAAGTTATATTAATTTTCCAAAATCAAAATTATATCATAATTATCATATATATCAATTATTTATATCATTATAAGCATTTAATTAAAGTGGTGATGAAAACAATTACACCGCTACATGGATATGGTAAGCCTTATGTATACACACATGGTAATAAGAAGGTAAATGAAATATTTATCATGATATGAATTCCTATTTTAGTAAATTTATGAATCCCAAAAGAACCATTTTAATGCTGAGTGTGATGGGAAATGCAGTGATTTTCTCTGTGGAAACCAAACATTATGGGATCCGGAATACAGAGTCTTAAAGCTATGCTCAGAAAACATTCTCATGCTACGAATCATACTTAGTTACCAAATGGTCAAAGGATAGAACAACATACTATTGAATCTTTCATGATGAAACATCAACCTTCTTTTATTGTGTATTCTAATCCACTATAGGATGGGGTATGGATCGACACCGTTGAGAAAATATATTCTATTCTTCATGATTCAGGGCATGAAACATTTTTTGATCTTTTTATCATCTAGAAGGAAAAGAAGATCAATAGTGGGATATTGTCAAGAATATTTGGCAAGTAAAAGAAATTTAATCCTTTTAATGTGATGATTTTAAATATATATTCTTTAGTAATTACATTCCTTGTATTCCTATAAAATGACGGAGATGGAATTTCATGAGCTAAAGAAAAAGGATGATGAATCCATTGGTACCTATGAAGAAAATTTTAAAAAGATTCCAAGGAATTCCTCCAGTTTAATTATCTACCCTAAAATTAAAATTGATCGATTATTTGGTGGCCAAAAACCATGTCTCTAAAAGTAATTATCTATAATAGACTTTATTAGGTGTAAAGAAATCATTCGTTTGGCACTCAAATTAGAAATTGAAATTGGAGATTCCCACAATTCATATGGTTTTGATTAGAATAGAATGATAAAGACTCTTGAAAACAAAAATAAATCAAATAATTAATTGAAATTACATCCATATATATGTCAAAATTGTGGGAAGAAACATCAATGGAAATGTTTGAATTGAACTGGGATGATCTTTAAATGTGTAAAGGCGGTTCGTAAAGCCTGTGAATTTTGAAATGTGTTTGATGGGCCAGTTATTTTAAAATAGGAGATAATTATTACTAATTCACCACCCACACTCTAATGTTTTAAGTAAAAGAAAATAAGGAATTATTTAAAAAATTCCCTAACTCCACAGCTAATATGGATGATTAGCATCAACAACCTCTGAAGAAAAAAAACAAGGGTAAATCTTATGCAATCACATTGGATGGTGTTAATCGTGATAATTATGTAACCCTTGTTCTCCAACATTTATTTGGTATTGTCATTTTTGATTTTGTATGAATATATTCGTGTTCTTACTTTAGATAAATTTAATGTTATTATCTTATTTTACATGGATTCTAGAATAATGAAACATATTTGATATTTTATAAATAAAAAGATGAACCTTAGTCTCCAATAAAACTATTTTTGTATAATATAATGGTTTTTTCAAGGAATAAATAGTGATTTAACTTTTGGAAGTTTATATTTATCTATGTAAAATTAAATTAAAATTTATGGATACTATCATGTGTTTATGTGTGGAAACCCCTTTTGAGGATTTTACGTAGTGGGGGTTTACCAATATTAAGGATAATTTGAGAAACATTTATGGAAATACAACCCTTTGGTTTTGTATATGTGACAAAGATATTCAACATGGAATAATTATACACTTTATTGGTATATTATTAAAGGTATTGGAAAACTTTATGGTTTGTCTTATTTTCTTATATAGAGGTAATTATGGGTTGTATTTGTCACCATACAAAGTTAGAAAATTTCATTCAGAAAATATTTCTCTTTATATATTCTTTCTATAATATATATTAAGGAAGTTGAAATGCTTCATCGATTACCATATCAATTGTATATTTTTAAGATATAAATTTTTCCAAGATGATTTGGTTAATTCCTCGGTAAGATCAAGATAAAAATTTGAATTTTTTCACTACGTATCATCCTTAGGAAGATGGTCATTCTGATAAAATAGTTCAGAGTATATACTATATACTAAAATATTATTATATATACTTCAATGATGATGAGGATAAATACCTACCTCAAGTTATGTTTTCTTTAAACAATATATTTCACTCGAGCATTCTAATGGATCCTTATGAACTCCATTATGGAAAGAAGTGTATAAATCCATTTTATAGGAAATACGTTGTAGAAAAAATAATATTGGGACCTAAGTAGTCTTATTGGTTGGCAGATAATGATAGAGTCTCTCAACAACTTGTAATAACAACACACAGTTGAAAGAAATGTTACAATGATGACCGTAAATGTGATCTATAATTTCATGTTGGTGATGAGGTATTTCAATTAATTTCTCTATAGAATAAATAAGGAAAAACTAATCCTTCAGTATATCATTCCTTTTGAAATTATTGATCGTATCAGGATGGTAGTTTATCAATTAGTGCTTCCACCAAATCTCAATTAAGTGTATGGTGTGTTCTATGTATCTCTATTGATAAATTACATACCTAATCCTTTACATGTACTAAACTAAAATTTCACACAACTATAGAAAGATATTTCTTATGAAGAATAACCAGAAGAGATTCGGGATCGTAGAGATAATGTTTTATGAAACAAAACCACTCATCTAGTTAATTTTTTTGTGCTGAAACAAACAATTTGAGTAAGCTATTAGGGAACATGATAATGTGATAAGGTAGAGGTATACTCATCTTCTTCTATCAAAGTGATGAATTTTTTTAGAGAAATTCATTTTAAAGGGGGTAGAATGTACCACCCTAATATTATTATGAAATATATTTTTATGTAATTCGATTTTGTGATAGCCTACGTTTCATGCCACAAGAACTTTAGACAAACCATAAAAATATTATAAATATATTATATGTACATTGTAACCTAGATTTTCAATTTCTGGGGATGAATAGTAATAACTAATTTATAAAATATATATAACAGTACCACTCAATATTAATGTATTAGTAACTGCTAGAAAATGACCACATAATTTTTTAGTCAAGTCATTTTATTATTTAAAAGTACATTTTCATCAAAAATGAGTTTTTCTTTTTTATTTTGAGTGAGTATTAATTTATATAACTTCTATAAATTTTATTTTACAAAAATAATTACATTTTTTTATTAATCATTTCAAAATTATCTTAAAATGATTTTTGTATAATTTTCTGAAAACAATTATTTTTCAAGGAATAATGAGAGGGAAAAAAATGAATTTTATTGAAAGATGTAATTTCTTTTAAATTTATTTCTAGGTAACATAATTTTTCGGATTTTTTTTACTTTTTCTTACTTAATTTTTATTTAAAAGAATAAAATTATTATTTTTCAAGTGGATTTCATACTTGAAATTTGTGTAAAAATGTTTTATTTTTAAAAGGAATGTTTCTAAAAAAAGTTTATTTTTTATAATAATAATGTTATGTGATCATGAAAATAATTAATAAAGTTCATATCCAACCTTTTATAGAGCATAAACATGATTCGTGGTATAAAAATTATAATTTTAGAAAACATGGACTATAAGAGTGATAAATCCGTAAAAATCAATCATGAACCATATGATCATGTCATAAAAGTTTGGATCCATCATGAATATAGAAAACCACTTCATAGGTCAAGGTTAAATAGAAAGACCATCAATATAGTGGATGAGGACACACATTTTCCCCATAGTGGATTAGTAAGCACCTTCTTCCCATTGTAGATCATGCCCATCAACTTGTTTCCCATTAATATTTCAAGATATATACTGTTTTACCCAATTTATTTGATTGAAATATAGGTCCCACCCATCACATAATTAAAATCATACATATGTGTTCCATAAGAACATAAATCACTCAACATACTAGAACCCTTGAAAGGAAATGGTTTTCAAAAATTTCTTATTGTAACATAACCCATGGAAATGAAATGGGACTCATAAATATTTAATAATTTCATCATAAACATAAACCATCTAGTAAAATAATAAATATGGTATTATTTGAACATATCCATATTAAATCTTAAGTAACATAAATAAATTTCTTCTTACAAGAAAAATGAATTTTAAATATTAAATGGAATAATTATTAAGGAAAATAGATATCCGATTTTAAAATCAATTCTCTTTTAAAATGTTTGTACACATACAAATGAAAACATTTTTTTAAATGAAATTGTAAACCTATAAAGGATTATTTAAAAGGATGAGGTAATATGAAGGTGTGAAAAAATTCTCATGCCGTATAAGTTAAAAAAACATTCATTTCATGTTTTTTTTTTCAAATTTACAAAGTACCTCTTTTGGATAATGACATAATAAATCATTTAAAACTGTTTTGGAAAAAGGTAAAAAACTGTAAAAATAATATTTAAAATTTTTAGTAGAATATTAAAATAAATTGAAAATATTTTTAGAAACCACGGACATAGAAGATAAGTATTCCCCATTAGAGATATAAAAATAAACAATCCTGAACAATGATGAGATTTTGAAATAATCCCTTACCGCTTTAGTATCATTTTAATCATAAACCCATGAACAAAAGAACATTATGTAGGTATTTATATTCCATAATTTTATTGATAATAATCATAAAATAAATTCATGGGAATTATATACTACACACAAAAGAATTATATAGTGTATAAGGCATATGTCCTATAGAAATAAAAGTGATACAAAAATCTATTTCCTCGATTTTTTTTATTTATTAATGTTAAAACCTTGGGTTTAATAAATATGTATTCATTATAAATTTATTCCATAACCATTATTCTATAAAACCATGTATTATTGATTTATAACATCTTATCACCAATTTATGAATAAATTGTTATTAAAATCATTGTTCTAGGTGATTACTAATTTGTTTTCCAAACATGTTTTAGTTCGACAATCATGGTCCTTATACTTTATTATTTGGTATTAAACATTCTTTAATTTTAATAATTGTATAAGTGTAATATATAAAAATTATATACATATTTATAATCATTCATATAAAGTAGAGATAGAAAAATATATTACACCATTCATGGAGATGATTGGAAGTTTTTATATAGGAATGTTATTTTCATTTTTTGATTGAGGGAATAAATTAAAGTTAAATAATAATTAATATTTATAGAATCATTATTATATGTTGTATATTAAATAAACCCATTATAATACCCATCCATAAAAATGGTGATGAAAAAGTAATTATATCTCTACGTGGAGATAGTAAGTCATACATACGCACGAGCGATACATTCACTTCTTATTTGATGGAAAAGAGGGAGTATAATGGTTTTAACATAATAATAATAACATTTGAACATGTTTATAATGCTAAATTTATTTTATTATGATAAAAAACATATATTTATAGTAGGTAAAAAATATTAGAAAAATAATTTGATTGGTTAGATGAATTACCTCTTCTTCCAAATGTATCCTTTGGATATCAACTAAAGGGATCCGGGGTTGAACTTTTGAGAATACCAGTACATATAAAATGTGTCTAGGGAAGTTGAGACCAAAAATTAGTAGATTATGGTTGATCTAGAGTGCTCAATGTTTTATAAATAAGTGACGAAGTATGTGCCCTTTTATAATTGAGGTTAGGGTCACTTTTTGTAATTTCTTAAAATATTAAATTATAATAAATTATTTATCTATCCCTATACCCAAAATGGACATAGATTCAAAGATAAGATAATATAAGGTTGAAATATAGTAAAATAATAGATTTTATATAATATTTGGTGTTATTTTAAATCTTATCATTTTGATTAACTCTTAGTGAACCTATTTTAATTTTAACTATAGTAACAACTTTTTCTATATTAAAAGGTTGTAATTTTTACTTCTATGGGTTCAATTGGACCATAAATGGCCAATATATGACATTGTACAAAATATCATAATCACTTTTTATTATTTAAATATTTTAATGTTTTTTAAATAATTTAATAAAAATTTAATCCCAAAAAATATCATTATTGTCAATTTCAATACTATTAATTACTCTTACTTCTAAAAAATATCAAGAAAACCTGTAAAATTCAAAAAAACTATTTTATTATTTCACTTTTATGAAGATTTAATAAATAAATAGTAGGTACATATGGGTCTTACCAATAACATAATAAAAAAAATCTTCTGTGTTGAACAACACTACAAATCATTCGTCTTATGAATACCCAAGAAAAGAAATGAGTTTCATAAGCATTTTATTATTGCATAACCCATAGAAAGGAAATAGGTTTCAAAATAGTTAACCATATAATAAATCATAAAAAATTATTGGGATTCATAAGTTTCATTCCATCATAATTATCATATATATTGATTTTTAAAATCATTAGAACCATCCAAGTAAAGTGGATATGAAAAATGAATTACTCTACTACGTGGAGATTGTAGTCTGTACGTGTTCACATATGGTGCTTTAATTTTTTATAGGATGGATAAAAAGTATATTATGGTTGTTTCATATTCATAATAACATCTTATTATATATATGATACTGAAGCTATTATTTTATTATGGAAACAACACATGAATAGGAAGTACAAAAAGAAATAAACTTGAAAGAGTTGGTAAATGTGATAACCTCTTCTTCAAATAATTTCTTTTATATATATTATTATGGTAACTAGGGTTGATCTTTTTGAAGAACAAAAACCTCTAAAATATGGATAAGTATGTTTAGAAGAGAAATATTTATATTTTTCTCAATTCTGATGTCTCAAATTGGTGTAAATAAGTGAAGGGGTTACCTAATATAATTGAGGTGAGAGGAACTTTCAAAAACTCTAGAAATAATAAATTGGTAAAAATTAAAATTTTGATCCAAATAGAGAAAAAGTGAGTTATTATACATATAATATTATCATGGGTCTAAATCATCAAATACACTTTTTTTAGATAATTTTAGGACATATTATTACACTTATAATTTATTATTAACCCTTATTTATCCACTTTAACTCTTACTATGATAACATAGTTTTTACTCTTTCAGGGGAAATATAGTTTCTATAAAATTCCAAACAACCCATAAATAGATCTTGGAAGAAATTTTCTACCTTATACAAATAATTTTTTAAATTAAAATATTTTCATTAATTTTATATCATTTGATAAAATATTATTTACTATAAAATTTTCTTAATGTCAAATTGAAACACTAATAATTACATTGGCCTTAATAATATCAATATAACTCTTATAATTAGAGATAAATATTTTATAAAATAGATAATATGTTAAGTTAATAAATATAACCAATTTCTCAGTTTAATTATCTAAAATTATATTTATTTTAATATTTTTAATAACATTTATTTTATATTCGCATTAATAAAATAATTAATGTATCAAAAACTTTTAAGCATTAATGGGAAATATTTCTTTAGAAAAAATTACAAATAAATTACCATGATGAAGATAAGTATTTTATATTTCAAAATACTATTTATATTCAAAGATAACTTCTATATAACATCATATTAAAAATGTTATAGCTATTAAAACCATGAATGTGAAATCTTTTACATTGAAGTATATAAAGCATTATAAAGATGATATTCTCATATAAATGACCATAAATGGTTATATAACTAAACCATGAATGATTATGGACATCCAATAAAATTTTGACAAGTTTTTGGGTTACCAAATGGTTATTATCATATTATTTTTAACATAAATTACCCAAATTACCATTTACGATGATAACAAAAATTTTCAAGAGTGTCCCTTTATAACTAGAATAGAAAATATAAAACACTAATACATATATGGAGTGATATGAAACATGGTCATGAGAAATTGAACCATTACAAAACCATAAATATGTGATGAGTTAAAAATTCATTGATTTATTGGTAAGAAATTTTAATGGATAACATTTATTTGAGATACTTTCATATAGTTGATGAATTATTTTACTACATAGACAAAGAACATAAGGAAATATACTTACATGATAAGAATAATTTCATCCATTACTCAAATTACACCACAGTCCCATATATTTCCTCAATTGAAGAGTATTTACAATGAATTTTTCATGCCTGAAGGATTATAAACAACTTTTAGGGATCACTAAATACACAAAAGGATGACGATCTATTCAGTATATCTTTAGTAATTAATAAAAACCAAAATGAAAAGGATAATATAAGATAATTATACAAAAATAAAAAAACCCTTATATGATAAAATAAGAATTTAATCTCTAAAATTCAATAGTAATACAGAAATTTCAACATAGATCATTTATAAATAATTTTCTTCAAAATTTTTAAAAATAGTCCAATTTAATATCAAAACCCAAAATTTCGATGGAGTTGATCACATTATTTCAAGATAATTTTAATATTTATCTCAAAATAACATCAATTACTCTCATGCCAAAACATATATACCCAAATCATGTAATTTTCAAGATATTAAAATTATTTCCTTAAATTATAAATCCAAAAAAAGATAATCCATCCATTATTACTTAAATAAATTATCATAGTATTTTGTTTACCTTATTCTTGTAATGATTCCCAAAATTATAGTGATATTATTCAAAGTAACATTGTTCACTTAATAACCAAATAAATTTTCATGGATGGGAACTATTTTAAGTCAATATCATGTAATATTTATCATATATATCCATTATTCCTATCATTAGAAACATATAAGTAAAGTGGGGATGAAAAATGAATTGCACCACCATGAATTGGTCTGTGAAATGGTAATCCTCCATACAAAAAATGATGAAATAATTTTTATATGATAGAAGTGAATATAAATATGGGTCATGCCACTAACATAATTACATCTTAGTATATGGAGGATAATGGATTTATTATTTTAGCATGGATGAAGAATATTTAGAGGAGGTGGAAGAAGAAATAAAATAGAAATTATTGGCCTCCTCTAGTTTTAATTATCCCAAATCATGTTTCATAAAGTTAAATTATAGTTACATCTTGTTTTATTATGTTTACTGTTATTTTTAAATGATCATAATATATTATGTTTTAATTTTACATCATAAGGAATGTTAGAAAAATATGAATAAGTAAAATGCACTGTTTTGGTTGGGTTACCTTTAAGGCAGACTCACTATTGGGCATCCCACGGTTGGAAAAAAAATCAGCTAAGTATAAGCTACTGTTGATATAGAATTGTTGTTAAGATGTGTCACTATAACCTATATCACCATGTGTATAGATCTTAAATTCTGAAAATGGAAGAGACACAATTATTCAACCTACCGATAGCTAACTCATAATTATCACTAATGTTGAGACACCGTCACATCAGGGTACAGATAAAGAGACTTACTCATATCTATAATTTTTGAAAAGTATGAGATACTAATAGCTGAGTATCCATCAATTCCTCTACTATCAGAGTGTCTTTTTGTTCCTGATCCAATTATACATTACACACCATTCATGATTGCAAAATACATTAATTGTATGGAACACTTATTGAGACACCGTTCTAGATACACCACCAGTTGTTAATTTTTTGTTTAAATTCAAATTTACTTCTAATAATTATATTGGTGAAACATAGTACTAATAATTAATTTAATGACTTTTCGGACTTCTATAGACAAACTTTAATGCAATGATAGACTATAGTATGAGGTTAGAGGTACCATGATATGATTTAGAATATGATCCTTGTCGACTATAGTGTATAAAGTGAATTCATGATCAAAAATAAATATGCTACAAATGAGATAAAAGTTTTGCACTTGAGAAAAACTCTAGAACTTCTAGTTGTGGATAAACAATTAAGAAATCAAACTAATGAAAAATTCGTAGCAATAAACTAAGAAAGTAGAATATATCATCAAGCACATCAATACCTCATAGAAAATAGAAAGAATAAGTTCTCATGATGCTATAGTTTTCTATAAATTTCTAGAAGTCGACCCAAGATGCATTTCAACATAACTTCCAAGAGTCGAAAGCTACATTTCCAATCACACAGAGAATTATAAATCCATTAATTCTATTTTTTCTCTACATTTAAACTATTTTTATATTACAAAGAGTGTTTTTCAATCTGTTTTATGAACACACATTGAATCTTGTGAAAAACCAGAAGATACATAGATATCTTCAAAAAAAATATTCTTCTAAACCTTACAATCTCACAGATAATAGTCGAATAGGTACATGCATGGTATTTTATTTTTTTCACTCCCATGAAAACTATATAAGAGGTCTATTTTACCTGTATAGTTGTGTATATTATTTTTTACCTCGATCCTGGTTGTGGAAAAAGTTTATTTATATAAACTGCTTGGTGGTGAGTGATCACCAAGTGGAGAGGATTAAGTCTTCAATTAATAATTTACCTCTTGTTGTTAATTCTGTTTTGTTATTTCATGTTTATTTTTCTATGTTTGTGTATATTTAAATGGGAAAACTTTACCTTTCTTTGATAGTTAATCTTAGATAATGTTTATATTAGAATGGTTTTATATATTGATTTCAAAAGTTAAAGTAATAATTCATATTTTCTTAACTAATAACTAATCACTCTTTTAGAAATCCTTCAAATAATAAAATATTTTATAAAATAATCCATTGGTTAACTCGTGTGTTTTGTATTTCAATTTGGGGACCTTTTTTATTAAATCATTTTGATAGAAATTTTTATAAGAATTCAATTCATCCCCCCTCTCTTGAGTGTCCTAATTTGACCAATAGAAACACTTTATTAAAAATGATAACTATTATTTGGAAAAAAATATTTACATAACTCATTAATACCACTAACTTTGGTGGTCGTCCTAAACTAAGGACTCTATAATATGTTTTCTTTAAACAAACATGTTTTTTTGAAAATGGTTTTCATTATTTTTATGAGTAAATATTATAATAAATTTCTAGAACATTGATAAATTGAATGTTATAAAAATAATATAGTCTTCTAAATAATCATATCATAATTATCTTATACTGAATATTGAGGAATTTTTTGAAAATATTGATTTTCCATTGAATAGTGAAAAATACCATTTTTTATAAAACTGTCATTTTCATTATATTAAAACATTTATTTTCAATTTATATTTGATATAAAATTAAATTAATTACTATTTATTTATATATAATTTAATTAATTAAATTTTAATAATCTCAATACCTTCTTTTGATATAAGTACATTTTTTGGTTTAAAATGCATTTCTCGTGAAAACTTCTTTACATTGTGCTTTTGAGGATTAATTTTAAACTAAATTCTAAAATTCTATGTGTTTAATTTGAAATTCCATATTAGGATTTATAATTTTTAAATTTAGTAAATATTTCCCTTTTATTTTTTATCAATATGAATTGTAACTTTTGTAATTTTGGTTCCCATGATATAGAGTAAATATGTTGATTTTAGTTAAAAATAAAATGATAAGTACTATAAGATCTCCCTAAAACATTCCTAAATTTTATTAGATATGTAATGGTCATTAATGATCATTTATGGGTCATTTAAATTCCCATTTATGGGTATTTTAATGATATTATGATGTTTATAAAATTTTATTTAATGAAAATTCAAAGCTGTCACTTTCATGTTTTAATAAATATTAACATTTTAATATGTTTTTATTCAGAAGATATAATAAAATATAAATATTATTAATAAATATAATTTTTTTAAAATAATTTTATTCTATTTTTATTCTTTAGTGAATGAATAATTACCTTAAATAATTACACAATTATTATGCAATAATTATTCAATTAATGGACGAATCAAATAAATGATATTAAAAATATTATAATAAAAATATTTTATGATAATTAATATCAGCCAAAAAATTTAAAGATGACATTGAAATATTAGAGATGTGTTAAATTATTTTATTCTAAGTTATATTTATTTTATTATTTTATTTAAATTAAAGTAATGAATATTGTCAAAATTGATAATAAAGATAATTCATGAATATAATATTTTATTAAAATACTTGAAAAATAAAAACAATTAATCATAAATATGATAATATATGGTCAAAAATTCATCCTTTGTGCTTTTATTGTCTATTCGGAAGCATTTGGATCTAAAATATTCTTATTATATTTTAATATGTTGAGAATTTCCAAATTGCCACTCTCATTAATTATAAAAGGAAACCTTTTCCTTCACTTATTAACACCTCTTTCAGCCAAATATCACCACAAAATCTACCCAATTTCTTTCCCAACTACCTTAGACATGTTCTGGAGGTGATAGTATCATCATAATGCTAACCTTAAGTCCCATAAGATCCGATCTAAAGGATGGTCACGGAATAAGAGGTAATCATCCTTACAAACACTTTAATATTTATTTCTTTTCTATATCCTCTTTACATGTTCATTATATAATAATTAATCTTGTATCATATTTAAACTATTATTTTATTATGATTATGATACAACTTTATTCTTCTCTTTATCTAACTTATGATGAATGAAATCACCATGTGTGCGTACGTATGGATTACTGTCTCCATATAATAGTGTAATTCATTTTTCATCACCACAGTAATTATATGGTTATAATGTTGGAATAGATGGATATAAATGTTAAATACAACATAATATTGATTTTGGATCATTATTATACAATCTTCTTCCTTACCCTTTCAACTGTTTTGAAATGATATCATCACTCATTCATATGTATAAAATACCATCTCCATGAAGTGTTGTGATTAATTTTTTATATTCCCCATTCAAAAATGTTTATAAAAATATTTTTATGAAATATGATATTTATAACATAAAAATAATATTATTGATATTGTATTTATATCAAATGCGAGATAATCGAGACTTTCAAGACCAAACAAGCTTGAGAAAACAAGGCAATTAACACCTAAAACAATAAAAATAATAAAATATTACTCATGATTATGTGGAAATATGATATAAAATGGTAATATAATAAATTATAAATACAAATATGGTCCTATTTTAAATTAATAACCTGTTTAAAATAATTATACTAGACGTTTGAATATATTTGATGAAAATAAAACCATAGGTGAAAGATTTATTAACTTAATTTCTACTCATTGGGTTAAACATCTACTTAATTGATTATTTCATGATAAGATTATGATTATAATTAATTTTAATTAAAATTTAATGAATTTAGTTAAGGGTTTATTCCAAAATCTCATTATTATTCGATAATTTTTATGTTTAAGTATCTGCTGGTGAATATTAATCTTCAATATCTGTGTTTCCAAAAAATGTTTTCAAAATGGTTGTTACTATTATACTATGAATGTTTAAATTAATTTTATAGATTTTTTAAATTATAAAAAATGGTTCTAAAGGAATAATTTAATAATTTTACAAATAAGGTACTTTGTCACTTTTCCAAAAAATGTGTAAAGGAATGTCTCTTTAACTTATATGGAATTATTATATTTTTCCACCATAATGATTCATTAATGGTCTTTAGATTCCTATAAATTCATACAATGTTATTTTAAAAAAAATCCTCTTTAATTTTATGTATTTTCAAAAAAATAAAAAATGGAAAGGATATTTTCCTTAAAAATTATTTCATAGGATATTTCAAAATAATTTTCCATCTAAGATAGCATTATTTGATGTTACATATGCTTTACTAGTGATATTATCCAAGGATATTATCCATATAAATTTTCTAGATGTTTTACGTTTATTATGGAATTATGTTTAATAATCTTATTACTTTTCCATGATTTATTCTATGATGAAATATTTTTTAAACCCATTTCTTTTCCATAGGTAACATAATGATGTAATGTTTATGAAACCAATTTATTTTCATGGGTTTTGATATGATGAATGATTTACGATCCTATGTCACACAAAAGTATGGTTTTTATTATTTGATGGACAATACCTACATCTCCCTCTAAGGCATTGATTTAATATTAATATCTTATGAGATAATAGTTGGAAAAAAGTCGATGGGCTTGATCCGTAATGGGAAGTAGGTGTGTCCTGATATACTATTTCGAAAATGTGTGTCCTAATCCATGATGTTCATTGTCTTGGTATTTAACCTTTACATATGAGATGGTTTTCTATATTTAGGATGGTTCCACACTTTTATGACATGAGCTTATGGATCATGATTCATTTTTTATTATTTATCACTATTATGGTCAATGTTTTCTAAAATGATAATTTTTATACCATGATTCATGTTTATGATCTATTATAAGTTGGGTATGAACTTCATAACTTATTTTCATGATCACATAATATACTATGACCATCCAAATGGATCCAAAGTGGGTTATTTCTCTTCTTGAACCTAGAAGGGGCATCTTGGTTTGGTCTTCTAAAAATAATATCCTTTCAACATAACCATTAAAAATGTTTTAAAATATAGAGTTGTCATGATTGTGGAAATTTTTTTCATGTTGTACAATATAAAATAAATATCCCGTTCTTATTTACTATAAAATCCAAATAGAAATTATTTTGAAAACAACATGAATATTACTTTCAAAACATTTCGTAACAAGTAAAAATGGTTAATAATGAATTTGATAAATAATTTTAAAATGTTTTAACACATTTTTGAAAACAACCCTTTAAAAAATGTGGGGATGGAAAATAAATATTCCTCAGTGGAACCTTAAACTTAACCAATCTCGAATAATGATGAGATTTTGAAATAAACCCTAACCAGTTTTTAATCTGTTGAATCTCATGCCCCATTAGTTAATAAAATTTAATTAAACATTAAATATAATTAGAATAAATAAATTCATGATATAACATGTAAAAGGGTAATTATATAAACCTCATAATTGAATATAGGTTCATAACATCAAAATATTACGCAAAAAAATTGAGACAATGTCCCTTATACATATTATATAATTGATATGGAAATTATTCAAAAATTAAATTATGTTTATCAAATATTAACTGATATAAATTGATTATAAATAAAATATAATACAATTAAAATTAATTTCACACATAATCTTAGCATGACATAATCAATGAAGTAGAAGTTTAACCCAATGAATGGAAATTGGGTTAGAAAATCCTTTACCTTAAGTCTGAATCATCATGTACATTATTTATCATCCAGAATAATAAGATTTGGAGACTTATTTACATTCCATATTAAAATTTTCAAGTTTATTATTTATTTTATTTCACTTATTAAAATGTTCTAAAAAATTACTTAATTATATAAGTTCACATTAGACGTTTTGATAATATTCGATCCATGAGTCCAAAATGACTTTGATAATTTTAATATGGTCCAAAAGGTCATAACAATAAAATATATATAATAATATTCATTACATTTTTATTTTTATTATACATAAATTATAATTTTAAATCTATCCATTAAATATGGTTATGATAAATGAACTATATTATAATCATGGAGATGTTAGTTCGTACGTACGCATGTGTAATGTTTCCATTTTTCATAAATAATTATGAAAAGAATATAAGTATTATTTTACATTAAAAAAGTGATCATAATATTTTATACATCATATTACTTCTTTAAATATAATTATATATTTTATTCATGTGATGTGGTGATGAAAAATAAATCACATTTCTTTGTGAAGGTTGTAGTCCACACATACGCATGAATGATGTTATTATTTTTATATACATGGAATGGTAAGAACATAAATGACACATTATCTTTTCATAAAAATAAATATGGCATGAATATCATATATAAAATAATCACTTGAGCATTAAACTTAATAGTGGATATTCTACTAATCGAATAGTTATATTGAATATCAATACATAATTTCATAAAGAGTGAATGCATAATGAGGGAAATATTGAACATACTATTGAGGCCTCTTCCAAGACATATGAAGATATCTTCAAGGCTTTGTGCCATGAAATTTAAAAATAAATGTGTAAGTCCTTATCTAAAACCCAATCTGGTTTGTCTCATGAGACCTAACGATGTATCGACAAGCTATAGTGGTCTCTTCCAATCAATTACTAATTCAAATTCATTCCTCATATATACATAAACATTCATACTAAAAAACTATCATATGAAACGGGAATATATTCCCCAATAAATAAAAAATAACCTTAAATCATTTAGATTAATATAGAGAATGGTATTAATTAGAACATCCAAAATCAAAATGATCATAAACCAATGATATAAAGAATAAAGATGGTATCAATACAACATATATCTATTAGATTAATAATCCATGGTTATTTCCATTGATGATTAGTAATACCATAAAAAGAACATTAAAACATTCTTGAGGAAAATACCCATTTCATTTTGAAAAATATTTTTTAAATATTTTTCTTTCAAAATCACTTTTAAGGACTACAAGTTCAGAAAAAAAAGTGAATTTTATTTTCATTGAAAATAACATGTCAAAATTATAAAATAATCTTGAAAACATATTAATGGTCTTGAAGGGTGTAAATTCATTTCATGTTGTATACGTTAAAACAAAGTTTCCTTTTACTTTTAATAAAAAATCAAAACAGACATTATTTTTTAAAAAATATAAATATTACATTGAAAAAAATTATAAAGATTAAAAATGGGTTGCAATTAATTTAAAAAATCATTTTTTAAAGGATAAATTATTTTATAAAACATTTTTATTGACCATAGGTTTGAAAGAAAACATATTTGTGACAGAAGAAGGAAATAAAGTTGTCTTTTATTTAAAAAATTTCTAAAATGTTTTATGTACAAAAGTGTGGGATAATAGTAATCTTACTTTAAATAGTTCTTCAATAAAAATAGTATAATATAATTGAATATTTTATTAGTAAATGGTCATTTAATTTTGATAAATTAATATTTAGTAAAAAAACAATATCAATTAGAATGATATTCTGAAATAACCCCTTAAAATGATTAGAATATTGATGTGAGAATTAATAAATGAATCAATTATGTGTATACACTATAAATTAACAAAAATCAAGTGGAAATAAAACATAATATAATAAAAAATCATTACACACATAATATTAGCATGACATAATGAATGATGTTTATGTTTAACCCAATGAGAGGAAATTGAGTTAAGAATCACTTAACTCATGTATTATTTTCTTCAAAATGTATTCAAAATTCATGTGTATTTTTTTTAAATAGATTATTAATTTATATGAGAAAAATATTAATATTTATAACATCTTATATGCTCTTGTTATATCATCTTATTACCTTTTAATTAGTAATATTTCATTTCTTTCATTGTTTTGGGTGTTAATTGCCTTATTTTATCATTCTTGTTTTGTATTGAAAGTCATGATTATCTTGCGTAGGATATAGATCCAACATCTACAGTATGATATTGATGATATAAATATCATATTTAATTATTAAATAAATTTTTAACTACTTTTTAATGTTGATCATATAAAATTAAATGCATCGCTTCATGGAGATGGTAAGTCGTACGTATGCCCGAGCGATGATATCATTTCTAAATGGTTGGAAGGGTATAGAAGTGGATGGTATAATAATTTTATATAATAAATATCATGTAATAATTATCATATATATCCATTATTTCCATAATTATGATAATCAATGTAACATGATGATGAAAAATTAATTCCACTGTTACGTGGAGACGTAACCCGAACACATGCCCACAAAGTGGTTTTATTTTTCATATGATGGGTCAAAGGTATAATATGTTTGTCACATAATCATAATAAAATATTAATATATATATTATACTAGCTTTATTATTATGGAAACAACATGTGAATGTGAAGTATAAGGAAAAATAGAAATAATTAGTAAGGATGATTAACTTTTCTCGGTGGACATTCTATTAATATCTTATTATGGGGATTAAAGTTGGTATTTTGAGAAGAATATAGACTCTAAAACTTGTCTGTGTATTTTTTTAAGTTAAAAGGGATGATTTGGGTTAATATATATGTATAAAAGTGGGTTAAATACCTAATGTAATGGGTATTCTTTTATAATTGATGTGAGGTCCACTTCTGGAAATTATCAATATATAAAAATATAATAAGACTATTTTAGATCCAAATGATTTCGAATATCTTATAAATGAACAAGGGATACATTTTCCCACTATATATTATCCTCTTTGTTGTTATTTAATATTTTTATGATTTTTAAATAATCTAATAAAATATTATCTTCTTGAATTATTATTATTGTCAATTTTTAAATTATTCATTACTTTTACTTTAATAAAATCCATAAAAGAATATAAATTAAAATAAAATCTATTAATACATCCCTAATAAGTCAATTTAGTTGATAAAATTAATGGTTGACATTAATTATATGAAATTATATTTTTTTACTTTTTTTAATATCATTTATTTGATTTTTCCATTAATTGAATATTTACTAAATCATCATTCTATTATTATTTAAGGTAATTATTTAATGACTAAAAATTAAAAATAAATTACCATTATGTAGATAAATATTTTATATGTAAAATGAATATTTATAGTATAATATATATTTTTAATAACACCATATAAAAAATTTATAGTTATTAAAAACATGAATTTTAATTCTTTGACTTATCAATAAATGAAATATTATAAACATCATAATCACATTAAAATGGTCATAAATGTATATATAACTGAACCTTAAATGATTATTGATGAATTTATAAATTATTTAGTGTCATTTTAGAAAATATTATTTGTATTTTGTTTATTAAGAAGTAATTTTATAATATAATGTTCATTATACAATCGAGGATCTATTATGGTATATCTTTTCAAAATTTAGACAAACACATTACATAAAATATGATTTTATAAAAATAATTATAAAATAAATAATTTTAATCATTTTTCCTAAATCTTTAAAAGAATCTATCAATGACATAACTTCTAAAATTCATGTGAAAAATATTTTAAAACATGTGATGAGCATAAAAATTCCCATTAAAGGATTTTAAAATCCGTAAAAATGCTTTTATAAAAAAATATTTTAAAAATATTTTAAACCTTTTTATATAAAATGTATATATTTTATATAAAAATTACTTTTCAAAAAAATTAAAAAATAATTATATTTTTAAAAATCCATTTCGAAAATAATTTTAAAAAACTTATCGTATTTCTTCTTAAAACCCTTTTGAAAATAATAATAACTTTATAGAATTAAATGATACTTGAAAGGTCTTATGAAACCTATATGAACACTTGGAAATATCACTTTTAGAATAGTGTCCCTGTTGTGGTCCTGTGTTCACTACTCATTCTACATTATCCCATTTTATATGGAAGTGTCGAATTTAATTATAAGAAAACATTATTTGAAGATCTATCTTTCTCATAAAGAACCCATTAAATTATTTTAAAACCCATATATAATTTAATTTCATATATGAAAATAATTTTATAAATTTCTGTTGGAAAATAATTTTTATGAAAATAATTGTGAGAAATCCATTTTACAAAAGAATTATATAAATTTAATAGAAATAAATATAAATTCATTTGAAATTAAAAAAATTATTTTCATGAAATTTAAATAATAAATTTAATTATGGAAATATATTTTAACATGTATGAAATTTATAGATATGAATGAATTTATCACATAAAAATATATCTCTAATATTTTAGAAACACCATTTAAAATCCTTGAATTATATATTAAAACAAACTAAAAGTAATAATAATCCTTTGAAAGTATAATTTTTTAAAAAAGAATCTTAGATAACATATTAAATATGAAAAAAATTATAATTTTCATAAAGTTATAATAATTATTATTTATATATATATATATACATTTGAAAATAAAATAATCCCTTACCTAAAAATGAACTAAACAGCCTTCTTCTGGAATCTTGGACTCACTTACATGTTTGAAAAAACATTGAGGATAAGTGGTGTTTCTTCTTCATTAATTATCCATTTTCTCTAATTATATCTCTCTATCCACCTCTCATTAATAATATTTTTATATCCTATATTTTTTCTTCCCAATCACATAGATTTCATTATTTAGAAATTTAGAATAGATATTTATCGGGTGGAAGTGATACTTAATACTATCAAATGGGACTCCCTATTTATAGCCTCCATTATATTTTTCAGTAATATTAAAAGAATATATTGGATGTATCGATATATTTATGTTAGATTAGATGAGGTTGGAGAAATTGTGGATGTGATGGAATATATATATATATATATCATATACCTCACTACCTTCCTCAAAACATAGCCAAGGAGAGTAAAATAATCATAGAATCAAAAGTATTCTGTAAACGATCTTAAGGTATTAAATGTGATCATAGAAGAAGTCATTGTTAAAATATTCTTGTTACCTAAATAATATTATAATTTATTTATTCTTATTAAAAGAGGATGAAAATAATGATTCACTATTGGACCATAATATTTTCGTGGAAAGACCGAAACCAGTCGATGGATTCTATGAAATAAATATGTTCATAAGAAAATGACCAAATTTGATTAAAATACTATTGATTATGATTGAATGAAAAAGGACCATATAGATAATAGGGATATCAACCCCAAATAATTGACAAAGATTATTTCAATTGAATACAATCATTTAATATTGACATAGTGCTAGGCACAATCACATTTGACAAGAAAATCCATACAATATGATAAAAGTATCATTAAACCTAAAACTGAAGATGATGCACAGGGATAAACAATAATAATGGAGGATGAAAAATGAAAATAAAATGAGAATAATAATATAGTTAGTGTGAAAATGATCCTTAACATAGTATCTCAATGATTATTTGACACCTAAACAAAATTCATACCGCTAATTTTTCTATAAATCAGATTATCGGAGGACAACGACCCCCTTCTGCATTCAAAACCCTTTCGATCCACACTTTAACCCTCAACCACATTTGGATATCCCTCTTTAGAAATTTATCCATACTCTCTTATCCTCCTAAAGTACTCATGTTTTATTTTGAGCTTGGTTCCTCCCAAAAACCTATTTTTCTCAACCTCCCATAAATGAAGCCTTCAAACTCGATTTCCAACTTCTCGGGTTGACCCTTGTTGTGCCTCTCAATGAAACACCTCACCCCTCCTTATCCAAAATTTTTTTTTATAAAAAAATGATATTATTATATTTCTTATTATATGAATAATTGATATTTTATATAAAACTTTTCAATAATTTGGGTAATTTAATATAGTAATAATTCAAAAAAATTATTAAACAAAATTATATTTTTCATAGTTTCATAAAATATATAACCTTTAACAAATCTTTACAAAAATAAAATTAAATACTTTATATATATTAATTTTTTAAAAATCATATTTTTATAATAAAATATATTTCCTTTAATTTTTAAGAATAAATTTTTGATATAAATAAATTTTATTACTCAAATCATTAATTTTACAGAACTAATATATTTATATTAAAATATTCTTTACAAAAATAATACCACATTGATAAAAATAAATATTGATTTATAATTTTTAATATTAATTTACAAAAAAAATCTCATTTCTTTAAAATAATAATTTATTAAAAATTATAATATCGTGATATTTGAAAACAAATAATTTTATATTCAATTGTATTAATAATTTTAGAAATACTTTCACTATTAAACAAATATTAATAAATATATATACATATATATTTTTTAAAATTTTAATATATCACCAATTATATTCACTAGTAAAAATATTATTATTAGAAAAATTATATAAAGATATATTATTTTTAAGTATTTTTATAATTTTATATATTCCAATTAACTTAATTTATTTAAATTATAAAACAATCCATTCATTAAACACTTATTAATATTCTAATATTTTTGAAATGTTACATTCCCCCCGCCCCCATTAAATGAATTGCACCCTCACAATTTGTTCATCGTACCTATGAAAATTCTGAATTTCAATCATTATAATTAATAAAAACAACATTGGTTGAACTTCTATATGATTAAGGGTACTTCTTTACCAAGAAGTTTAAAATAAATTTCTATTGCTTATATTTTTTCTTAAATGACAGTGTCTAATATCAAAATCCATTCATGGTCATTTATAGTTTGGTCATAGGACCTTTTATTTCCATTTTAATGAGATTATGATGTTTATAATATTTTATTTAATGAAAATTCAATGATATCACATTCATGATTTTATAATTATAACATTTTTAATATGGTGTTATCTAGAAGATATCTTCAACTATAAATATTTTTTTTACTGCTTAACAAATTTTCTACATCATGGTAATATATTTTAAAATTGTATGGGGGAAATAATTTCCTTAAATAATTACACAAAAATTACATAGTAATTATTCAGTTAATAGAATAATCAAATAAATGATATTAAAAATATTAAATTAAATAAAATTTTGGATAATTAATGTCATCCAATATTTTCTAAATGGCCTTGAAATATTAGAGATGTATTATAATATTTGATTCTAAGTTTTATTATTTTATATAAAGCTTCAAATTATTAAGGTTTAGTGATGAAAGAAAAATTATCTCATACCGTATAAGTTAAAAAAAGCATTCCTTCCATATTTTTGTCAGAAAAGTGACAAAGAACCTTTTTTGAAAATTATAAAAATATTCCTTTTAAAATATTTTTAAAAATTAAAACATGATTATAAATTACTCTTAAAATTAATAGGAGAATATAAAAATACATTTGGAAAAAATGTTTTAAAAACCTGGACTTTGAATTAAAATATTCCCTAACTGATACAATCTTTAATAATAATGATATTGTGAAAAAAACCCTTACCTCAAGTCTTTACATTCTTCATTTACACTCAACCCACAGGTATAATAAATATTTATTTACTATAATTTAATTCCATAACCTTAATTCTAACATAGCATGTATTATTTAATTATAAAATCAGATCACCCCTTTATTAATAATTCTTTTATTAAAATCACTATTCTAGCTGATAACTGCTTCATTTTCCAAGCATGCTTCAATTCAGAAGTCTTGGTCCTTATACTTGGATCATTGGTCTCACCATTTAAAAAATTTAAATCATGTTATAAACATTATATATAATAATTATATACATATTTATAATCGTTCATATAAATTGGAGATAGAAAAATGAATTACACAATTCATGGAGATGGTAGGTCATATGTTCGCATGAATATTTTTTTCATTTTTTGATTGATGGAATCAAAGAAACATAAATAATAATTCAGATTTCCATAATCATTGTGATATCATATATATCATATATATTCATTAAACCCAAAATAATACTCATCCCTAAAATATGGTGTTTAAAAATGAATTGTATCACTACATGAAGGTGGTAGTCCATATGTATGCATGTGAGGTACTTTCACTTATTATATGATGATAAAGGGGTGTATAATGGTTTTTCTCATAATCATAATACCATTCTATAATATTTAGGATATTGAAGATATTATTTTATGATGAACATCATATATTTAGAGGAGGTAAGGAATTTAATAAAAATAAAGTGATCAGTTAGAGTGATAAACACTTCAAAATGTCTCCTTTACTTCTAAAGGGCTCTAGGGTTGGTATTTTGAGAAGATTGGAACCTCTATAATGTTGATAGAGAATTTTAAAAAAGAAATTATAAGTGGATGGTCAATGATTTACACTTATACTAGGGTAAATAGGTGTGTCCCAATACACTATGTTGATGTTCTTGGTATTTAACCTTCACATATGAAATAATTTTCTATATTTATGATTTTTCTATAGTTATTTTACATGAGATTATGGTTCAAGATTTAAATTGGATGATTTATCCCTATTATGTTGCATGATTTCTGAAATAAAAATTTTAATTCCACTGTAAGAACCTGGTTTTTGATGTGAAAGACTTTGGAATATTCTTGATGATATTCCAGAGTAGCGCCTTCAGACGGCGTGCAATTCTGAGCCCCGGAGTGGCCGGAATTAAATTTTCAGTGCGTTTACACTAAAAACGCCAAATAAATGGGATAACTCCTAAAATGAGTTCTGGGTCAGAGATCCGAGTGTACGGATGGGTCTGGAATGGGGTGTTTACCCTTAGAACGACATAAAACTTGTCGACGCGGGACGTTTGGACCCCTCGCTCGCTTTCGGAACGTTAATCGGAGAAATTAATTAATTTATTTATTCTTTTAATGTTGAAACACAGGTATCTCTTAAACAGTGCCTCAGATTGGAAAACTGATGGCACCGTTGAGTTTGGAGCATGTCGTTTACCCTAGGAGGGGTATAAGTTTCGTGGGCGCAGGTCGTTTGTGAAAAATGGCCCCAGGGGTGTTTTCATAATTTGGCGGCTTTGAGCGTTCAGCTTTATAACATTTGAACGGGGCCTCGGATTAAAATTATAAGACCGCCTTTGTTCTCGGGAGGTGGTGTTTGGCCTAGGGGAGGCGTAACCCCGACCCTGTCGGGAGTTTCGAATGTGGGTCTTTTGGGGGTTTTAAATTAATTAAATCGTTAATTATTTTATTTAAACCCTCCCCCTTCCCTTCTCCCAGGAACCCCCTGGTGAAACCCTCTCTCCTCTCCTCCTCCATATCCGGCGAAACAGTCCAGCGAGGCGACTCCAGCGAGGTGCGGTGATGTCGGCGGATCGACGCGAAGCTCCGGGAAAAGCCCAACGAGGTAGGAGGTTTTGAGCGTTTTAATTCACGAACCTTATTTCATCCTCAATTATATGCGTCGATTATTGTTCGATTGTAGAATCCAAGCCCATGAGAACGTATTAGTTTTTATGATCTATCTGACGCATCTTCGGATTCGGTATTGGAGTTCGGGGGAACCAGCAATCATTCGCCGAAGATTGCGTGTTTGCGGAGGAGTTCTGGGGTGTTCCTGCGGGTAGGCGCGGCGGCCGGCCATACCAGGCGGCAGCGCGGTGAGCCAGACGGCGGCATGAGGCGGCTCGGTTGGGCGAGCGGCCAGCGGGGGAGGCTGGGCGTTCGAGGGCGACGGTGCGGCCGGCTGCGGATGGCGGCAAGTCGGGGTCTCGGGCGGCTCCGGTGTAGCGCGAAGAGGGAGGGGGCACGGGGTGCGCGACCCCGTGCGGCGTGACCGCGACCCGTGTAACGTGGGTCGCAGCGGGGGAAAGGAGACCGGCCTTGACGGCCAGTCGGTGGCGACAGGCCGCGGCCAGCTGGCAGCGACGGAGTGAACCGGACCCGCGGCCGGTCCGCGGGCCGGCTGCGGGCGGACCGGTCGGACCGGGCCGGTCCGGCCCAAGGGGTTTTCCCCCTTTGGAATTTCCAACGCCCGTAGCTTTCACTACGGGCATCCATTTTGCGCGTCGTCAGCGGCGGCGGGGACCTTGCGTCAAGAGTAATGTTTTGAGATAGTTTTGGGAATTTTTTAATTCCCAAAACGAGGGGCCGCGGAGGCACGACGTGTCTTTAAGTGGACGAGCGTTTTTTCCGAGATCCTTGTTTTAGGTGGCACGGACGCATCCGATGTCCGTTTTAAGCACCATTAGTGGAGTTGGGACCCTGGAACTGAGGCGGTGCTTTTCAGGGTGGTTTCGGGCATTGAAGCCGATGTTGAGGCGCGGGCCCCATGGCCCGTCTTTGAGCTGTGGGCAGCGTTTAGCGACTTTTTCGTCGGACGTCCGTTCGGGGTGTGCGAGCAGTCGATTCTGGATGTTTTTTCGAGGGGATTGTAATGGTCCAATCCACCCGCACTAATTCGGCATGATGGTGCAGGCCCCGCAGGGGCCGTTTGGGGAGTTGACGGTGATTTCCAGCCTTATCACCATGCGACCGTTTTGGACAAGTGAGTAGTCCATCTTGTGTGCTTTTTTGAGAGGATCGCAACGGTGCGATCCGTTCATTGTGTTTTAGGACTGGGTTGCGGGCCCCACGAAGCACCGCTCGTGTACAGTGCGCTGGAAAGCACATTTTTCTCCGGATATCCGTTGCACTCATGTGGGTAGTGCTTTTGATGTGTTTTCCCGAGGGGATCACATCGGTGCAATGCGCCCGACTGTTTTTGGGGCCGAGGATCAGGATCACGGGGCGTCGTTCGGGCGTGAGGCGGTGTTGGTGACTTTTCCTTCGGATATCCATTGGAGGCGAGTAAGTAGTCGATCCCGCATGTTTTTCCGTGATGATTACAACGGTGTGATCCGTTTGGCTGTGTGGAGCCTCTTGCGCGATCTTATTAAATGTGGAAATATGAAAGGTGCATCGGTGGCAGTTCCTCTATTGTGTTGGTAGCGGACCCTTGGCGTGTGATCGTGCACTCTTGGGAGAGTGATGTAAATGATTCACATGATGTAGTTGGTCATTCCTGGGCCTTTGAGGTGGAGTTGTTACATCACGCCTTCGCATTGACGTTGGGTGTCGTGTGCACGATAGCCTTTGGGCTAGAACGTGGTATACTCTGGGAGTATACGGGAGCGCTTGGAGGTACATGTGGTTTTTTGTACCTGAGAACATTTGTGTGTTCGGTTGGGGCTGACATGGGGCCACACATCGTGTGGGCCCCATGTGCCTGCCATGCTCTTCTTTGCGTACTTACACCTCTCGCGACATAGAGGGTCCCTCTGTGTGTTTGTTTGACTAGCAGGGTGGAGTTTTTCCCCTGGCTCTGTGCTCATTTGTTGACCAGTAGGGCTGAGTGGTCTCCCCCGGGTTTTTTTCTCGATGGATTGGCCGGTGCGGTGCTAGGGACACCCAGTGATAGAGCAGATGATGCACCTCTTTTGGGTGAGTTGTTCTGGAGTTGGTTGGTTGCGTGATACCCACTCCATGTCTGGTTGGCCAGTGTTGTACCATCCATTGGAGATGGCTATAGCAGTTCTGAGTTTTACCCTCCAAAGGGGCTGGGCAGTGGGTTACTCATCGGATTTTAGGGTCTACCCTACAACAGAGACTGGGAAGTGGGTCACCCAATTCTATTAGGGTCTACCCTCCAGCAGAGACTGGGTAGTGGGTCACCCGACGACCTCTTAGGGTCTACCCTCCGGCAGGGCTGGGCAGTGGGTCATCTGTCGTCTAGTTTCATGTTTACCCTCCAACAAGGCTGGGAAGTGGGTCACATGTCAACTTATTCCAGGTCTGCCCTCCAGCAAGGCTGGGAAGTGGGTCGCATATCGACTTATTCTAGGTCTACCCTCCAGAAGGGTTGGGCAGTGGATCGCCCGATGATGTATTATGGTTTACCCTCCAGCGGGGCTGGGCAGTGGGTCACTCGATATCATATTATGAATTACCCTCCAGCAGGGCTGGTGTAACGACCCGAAATTTTGAATAAATCTTGTTTCCTAATTTTATGTGTTATTTTATTTTATTTTTATACTCAACAAAAATGTTTCATTTGATAACATGATTATAATTAAAATGAGACTGTTGGGTTTAGACGGTTATATGACCATTGGTCAATATGACCGCTGGAAACTAAACGTTTTGATTATTGTCTCTAAATACAATTAATCTTGGTTAATTATTATAGAAAGAAGATTCGATGGCCTCACCTAGTAGTATTGGACCGATCAAATCCCATCTAACAGAACTTGGGAAAGAGGTAGCACCACTGGGCTTTGCTCTGGACCAAACTCAAGCCGAACTTCATCGTGTGAAGCTAGAACGGAATCGCCTTTGCGAGAAGTTCAAACTGATAGAAATTTCTACTCCTGTGATGTTAGCCGAGCCTCCCTCAGATTCTCTCAACTTAGCACACCTTACACTTAGGTCCTATGCTGGTGTGATAAGGGGCTATGTAAGGAGACCGTAACTGCCTTGTGTAATCCTTTATTTTAAATAAAAATTGGGATTTCTTCTTATGATGAAGTTTATGAATTTTTAAATGACAGGATAAATATAGTATGCATATTTTTTATGAATTTTAGAAAAAGGATATTTTAAAAATGTTTATGTAAATCTTAAATAATTAAAAATGTGTATTGATTTTCAAAAAATGGTCTTCTAAAATTATGTTCAGTATGAAATTTAGAGTCTAATAAGATCAACATGATTTTTGATGAATAGTAAATTATGAATAGTGATTTTATGATTAGGATTAGTAATGTGTCCAAATGGATTAGTAATCTCACTTAAAGAAAGTATTAATATAATCTAGGCACCTTGATTAAGTAATGTGATTCAATAAAATGGTTAACTAACGGTTTCATAAATTATTATTCAAGTATTAGTTTTTTCGAGTGAATAGTGTTTTTTAATTAAAAATTAAATTAAAAATATTTAAAAAAATTATTTTTATAAAATGGATTTCATTTTTGAACTCAGAGCACCGATATTATGTTATGGTAATTTTTGGGGTTTTTTCTGAAAAAATGAATTTTCAGTGAATAGTGTATTTATTTAAAAAATAAATTAAAAATATTTAGAAAATTATTTTTATAAAATAGGGTTCATTTTTGAAATCATAGCATTGATATTTGGTCAAGGTGAAATTTTGGGATTATTCTGAGAAAGTTGAATTTTCGATGAATAGTGAAAATACAGTTTTTAAGTTACGGGTGTTTAATGACATCATTAAATGATGTATTAAGTATGTAATCAATATGGTCAACTTATGAATAGTAAGATAAGGTATGAGGTGTCCCAAGTGGCCAATACCATGGGAAAATACCATGGTCAAGCCCACGGTTTTTTCAAAACCACTAATGAGGTGTCCCTTGGCCATTAATGCCTTGTCCCCTCACTTTCCCTATAAATACCAAGCCATCCTCTCATCCATTCGACTCCCCACTCCCCCCCAACGAAGTTCTGGTCTCATTACCTCCCAATGAGTCCTCCCAAGGTTCCCCCAAGGCCTCAAGGTCCCAACCTTTGAGTTTTAAGAGTTACGTTTTAAGGTAAGGGATCCGACCTCTCTCTTTCTTTTCAAGAAATCTCTTTTATGTAATTTATTTTATTCTCCATGTTATTATGTTAAAGGATGTTCTTTTATACTCTTATTAATTCCCTTTTAATGTTCATATAATGATAGATCCCATCTTACTCTCATTATTCAGTTTTATGAAGTTTTAAGTGGCGTCGTTAGGCTGCCGAAATTTTTGTAACTGATTCTTTCTCCTTTCTCATTTTTCAAGATCTATTTTCATGTAAATTATTTCAAGTTCCTTTTTATTTATGTTGGGGTATGATCTCTAAATTTATCATACTGATATTTTGTGATCATATAATGAGAGACCCCATTTTATCTCTTCAATTTAGTATTTTGAAGTTTTAAGTGGCGTCGTTAGGCTACCGAATTTTTAAGTGGTTCTTTCACCTTTCTCCTTTTTCAAAGTTCTAATTCCATGTCAAGTATTGCAAGTTCCTTTTTATTATTTTGGGTTATGATCTCTAAATCTATCATACTTATCATTTATGTTCATATGATGAGAGACTCTATTTGATCTCATCAATTCATTTTTGTTGAAGTTTAAGTGGCGTCGTTAGGCTGCCCAATTTCTAAGGGGTTCTTTCACCCTTTTCGTTTTCAAGATCTACTTTCATGTCAAGTCTTTCAAGTTCCTTTTTGTTATTTTGGGGTATAATATATATATATATATCATACTGATCATTTGTGTTAATATGATTAGAGACCCTATTTGATCTCATCAATTCATTTTTGTTGAAGTTTAAGTGGTGTCGTTAGGCTGCCGAATTTCTATGGGGTTCTTTCACCCTTCTCGTTTTCAAGATCTACTTTCATGTCAAGTCTTTCAAGTTCCTTTTTATTATTTTGGGGTATGATATCTATATCTATCATACTGATCATTTATGTTCATATGATTAGAGACCCTATTTGATCTCATCAATTCATTTTTGTTGAAATTTAAGTGGTGTCGTTAGGCTGCCGAATTTATTAGGGGTTCTTTCACCCTTCTCGTTTTCAAGATCTAATTTCATGTCAAGTCTTTAAAATTCCTTTTTATTATGTTGGGTTATGATATCTATATCTATCATACTGATCTTTTATGTTCATATGATGAGATACCCTATTTGATCTCGTCAATTCATTTTTGTTTAAGTTTAAGTGACGTCGTTGGGCTGCCGAATTTTCATAAGAGAAATATTATTATTTTTCTTCATTTCATGTTATTCATTTCATATGGTATATCTTTAAAATTTCATTACCATGTTCTTAAATACATTATATTTTGTTCCTCTACTGTCTTATGGGTCATTTATGAATGTTTGACCCATGTCCCCTCTTTTTTCAATGTTTTCTAAAACCATGTAACGTAGCCGTTATGCTACATAATTTTTGTCTCAAAATGCCTCTCTCTTTTCTCAAAATTATTTTATGTTATTACATGAATGCTCAAGATTTTATTTCTAAAGGGGTATTCACATATATTTCAAAATTTTATATTTTAAATTCTGGGATTTACATACATGAAACCCACTTTCCCTTTCCGTGGGTTTAAAGTGACATAAAGATCATGTCTTTAAAGCGGTTTTTAAAACGTTATGATTATGAAATGAAACCCATTTCTTTTATGAAATATGGGTTGTTTATGAAATGACTGATGATGATATATGTGGCTCACATGATAATAAATACATGTCAAGGGTTCGCCCAGATAGCGCTCCAATACATTGGGTAAATACATAATCTCTAGAGATGACTTTTTAGACTGATACCTTGGTGAATAACCTTGGTAATTTTTAATGACACCTTGGGGATGGACCTTGGTGAAATGAAATGATTGTCAATATTAAATGTTGCAGCCACATCTTCAAGTTATGAAAATGTTATTTCTATTATGATATGCCTCATTATTTCATTCTCATGCCTTAAAGTTCTTTTCATGACCTTATTGAAGTATCTCAAGTTCACATGTAAAATGTTTCTCTTGTTTCCCTTACTGGGCTTTTGCTCACCCTTTCTTTTGATGTATGTCCCCAGGTTATTTGATGCAGTAATGAACCCAGGATGAACATGAGGAGAAGCCTTTCAAGTGTTTTAGAATAATGTTTTATGTTTTCATTTTTAAAGTTCCTGGTTTCCAAGACACTAAACCATAAAGATCCTCGGTTTTGTAAAATGTAATGAAAGTTTATGTGATAAAAAGGCGGGATGCTATAGTTTGTATCAAAATATGGTTTAGTTATTTGTGGAAATTAGGATATGAAAACTTTATGAAGAAGCCTATAGAAAAGTTAAAATATAGGAAATCTTCCTTGTATTTTGGAGAGTATTGAGTAAGGGGTTTCCAAGAAAATACATCTATGTCTGGATACGAGCAGGTAGAGGTAGCTCTGGCACAGATGTACGTAGGGGTAAAACCCGAAAACACCGCTTTGAGCTAGACTCGAACGGGAACTGGTACACGACAACGGGCCTTGCTGCACTCTTGGTTACGACACTCCCGAGGGATATTATTTGGTAAATTCATAAGCATAGTATGAACCATTGTTAAAGGAACAAAGATAAAATAAAATTAAGATTCACATAAGAATATATGATCATGGATAACCTAGATGGGAACCTAGGGGATCACAAGTTAGGGTATACTTTTCTTCTACAAGTTATCCTTATATGCTTTCGGTTCCTTTTAATGATTATTGGCTAATTATTTAAGCCCCTAATTATAGTTTCATTTCTTAGTTAATGGAGGGAAATGGAAGAACATGTCCCAACAACCAATGTGATAGGAAATGCGACGATTGTCATATTAATATGACAGGGATGATTAGGGGATTAAAATATGGTTATTATTTTGGAAGAAGTTCACTATTCTGGGGACCCTATATGATCGAGGTAAATAGATTACTACGATATTTTCATTGAGGAGTAAGGTTGACTTATATTTTGAAGAATCAATGAATTTAAGGTGGACTTATAGTAATTTAGGTTACTTATGGAAATGATTAACCTATCTGGGGTAAAATATGTTTAGGTTAGCTAATTTTGTTATAAGATGTTAGGAGTGGTTGATGTTGTTTGGAGATGAAAAATGAAGTTTATTTTGGAAGACTATGTTATCAAATCCTTCTTGTATTTGGGTTTCAATATTAGTTTGGTTTATTTTGAGGAATCTAAATGACCGTTATTTATGGAATGGTCAATGATGAACTATGGGTAGTACCATGGAACTTTGAATATTTAAAAGTAGTTTCCATTCCTATGGGATTCTTTCTTTTTGAAGAGTTTTTTTACCTTACCCTTTCTGTTTCTGGGATAATGTTTAAAGATAGAAGAAATAGATAGTTAATCTTTTGTGGATTATGTGATTCTCTAGAAGATGATTCTTGTGTTTTGATGAGACCAAGTAGTTTTGAATGCTCATAGTTTGGAGAAAAGATTAGTTTTTTGTTGAAACTTATTAAAGGATGAAACTCTACATGATGATAGGTATATTTTCTTATGTTTTTGTTTTATGTTGTAAATGAATTCCTCAAAATTATGAAAAGGAACGTAAAACAAAAATGTTGTTGGTTTACGTTTCCTACTAGGAAATCAAAGACCATTTACACACATCATAAGTTTGGGATTTTCTTATGGTTAACTTTCTCCTAATCATGTTCTCTATCACTCCCCCCCAGAACTTGACCCTTTGTTTTTCTTCCAGGTCCATGTTTTCCTACATGGAATCCTAGTGTGGGTTAACTCGGGTGACCTTTGTACTTCCCTTTCTTTCTTTTAAAGTAATAATTTTACTGACTCTTTTTCCGATGTGGGACTTTCAATGAAATTTCAAAACCCAATTTTAAAAATTGCGAGGACGCAATTTCTTAAGGGGGGAAGAATGTAACGACCCGAAATTTTGAATAAATCTTGTTTCCTAATTTTATGTGTTATTTTATTTTATTTTTATACTCAACAAAAATGTTTCATTTGATAACATGATTATAATTAAAATGAGACCATTGGGTTTAGACGGTTATATGACCATTGGTCAATATGACCGCTGGAAACTAAACGTTTTGATTATTGTCTCTAAATACAAGTAATCTTGGTTAATTATTATAGAAAGAAGATTTGATGGCCTCACCCAGTAGTCTTGGACCGATCGAAGCCCATCTAACAGAACTTGGGAAAGAGGTAGCACCACTGGGCTTTTCTCTGGACCAAACCCAAGCCAAACTTCATCGTGTGAAGCTAGAATGGAATCGCCTTTGTGAGAAGTTCAAACTGATAGAAATTACTACTCATGCAATGTTAGCCGAGCCTCCCTCAGATTCTCTCACCTTAGCACACCTTACACTTAGGTCCTATGCAGGTGTGATAAGGGGCTATGTAAGGAGACCGTAACTGCCTTGTGTAATCCTTTATTTTAAATAAAAATTGGGATTTCTTCTTATAATGACGTTTATGAATTTTTAAATGACCGGATAAATATAGTATGCATATTTTTGATGAATTTTAGAAAAATGATATTTTAAAAATGTTTATGTAAACCTTAAATAATTAAAAATGTGTAATGATTTTCAAAAAAATGGTCTTCTACAATTATGTTCAGTACGAAATTTGGAGTCTAATATGATCAACTTGATTTTTGATGAATAGTAAATTATGAATAGTGATTTTTGATTAGATTTAGTAATGTGTCCAAATGGATTAGTAATCTCACTTAAAGAAAGTATTAATATAATCTAGGCACCTTGATTAAGTAATGTGATTCAATAAAATGGTTAAATAACAGTTTCATAAATTATTATTCAAGTATTAGTTTTTTCGAGTGAATAGTGTTTTTTAATTAAAAATTAAATTAAAAATATTTAAAAAAATTATTTTTATAAAATGGATTTCATTTTTGAACTCAGAGAACCGATATTATGTTATGGTAATTTTTGGGGTTTTTTTTGAAAAAATGAATATTCGGTGAATAGTGTATTTATTTAAAAAATAAATTAAAAATATTTGGAAAATTTTTTTTATAAAATGGAGTTCAGTTTTGAAATCAGAGAATTGATATTTGGTTAAGGTGAAATTTGGGGATTATTTTGAAAAAGTTGAATTTTCGATGAATAGTGAAAATACAGTTTTTAAGTTACGAGTGTTTAATGACATCATTAAATGATGTATTAAGTATGTAATAAATATGGTCGACTTATGAATAGTAAGATAAGGTATGAGGTGTCCCAAGTGGCAGATACCATGGGAAAATACCGTGGGCAAGCCCACGGTTTTGCCAAAACCACTAATGAGGTGTCCCTTGGCTATTAATGCCTTGTCCCCTCACTTTCCCTATAAATACCAAGCCATACTCTCATCCATTCGACTCCCCACTCTCCCCCAACGAAGTTCTGGTCTCATTACCTCCCAAGGAGTCCTCCCAAGGTTCCCCCAAGCCCTCAAGGTCCCAACCTTTGAGTTTTAAGAGTTACGTTTTAAGGTAAGGGATCCGACCTCTCTCTTTCTTTTCAAGAAATCTCTTTTATGTAATTTCTTTTATTCTCCATGTTATTATGTTAAAAGATGTTATTTTATACTCTTATTAATTCCCTTTTCATGTTCATATAATGATATATCACCTCTTACTCTCATTATTTCTTTTTATGAAGTTTTAAGTGGCGCCGTTAGGCTGCTGAAATTTTTGTAACAGATTCTTTCTCCTTTCTCATTTTTCAAGATCTATTTTCATGTAAATTATTTCAAGTTCCTTTTTATTATGTTGGGGTATGATCTATAAATTTATCATACTGATCTTTTGTGATCATATGATGAGAGACCCCATTTTATCTCTTCAATTCAGTATTTTGAAGTTTTAAGTGGCGTCGTTAGGCTGCCGAATTTTTAAGTGGTTCTTTCACCTTTCTCCTTTTTCAAAGTTCTAATTCCATGTCAAGTCTTGCAAGTTCCTTTATATTATGTTGGGTTATGATCTCTAAATCTATCATAATGATCATTTATGTTCATATGATGAGAGACCCTATTTGATCTCATCAATTCATTTTTTTTGAAGTTTAAGTGGCGTCATTAGGCTGCCGAATTTCTAAGGGGTTCTTTCACCCTTCTCGTTTTCAAGATCTAATTTCATGTCAAGTCTTTCAAGTTCGTTTTTTTATGTTGGGGTATAATATATATATCTATAATACTGATCATTTGTGTTAATATGATGAGAGACCCTATTTTATCTCATTAATTCATTTTTGTTGAAGTTTAAGTGGCGTCGTTAGGCTGCCGAATTTCTAAGGGGTTCTTTCACCCTTCTCATTTTCAAGATCTACTTTCATGTCAAGTGTAACATCCCAAGTAAGTAATGAATAATATATATTTTTTCTATGTCTATTAATGAATTAGATAGTGTTTTAGAGGCTTAAAATGAAAATAAATACAATCTTATGCATGGAATACACTAATATTCTTAAAAGATTGTTTTACTACCTTTTGATGGCAAACCCTTTTTAAATAAAACTTTTGACAATTTTATAATCTATATTTTTCAAAATAAACATATTAATTATTATGGGGACATTGAAATTTACATTGGATAAATTTTTGTTATTTTTCTGTCGATGTTCATTTTTTAATGAATAGTGAAAAATACTGCATTTTACATCAAAACTGCTTTTTCATTTAATTTAATTATATTGTTATATTATCATTTTAATTGGTCTTAAAGTGTAATCTGAATATATTGTTACCATTTAATCCAATGGTGGTCATTAGGATTAATTTCACTTTGAAATTGGTCATAAAATAATGCCAAACTTTTCATAGATATTGTTTCAAAAAAAACCCGCTATTTGTTTTGACAACAGGAATTTTTTTTAAATCAATTATTGTAATTTAAGTTTTTGGAATTTGATAAAATGTATTAAATATTTGGAATCAAAAGTTCCAAATTATGTAATTAAGACTCTTTTATTTTTGGACATTATGAATAGTAACGACGGTAATTATCTTTAATTATCTTGATTAATGAGTAATCGGGTAGTTAAGGATAATAAAATAATATCATAATAATACTAAAATGACACCAAAATGTGTCCTAATTATACTTTTTGTCTCATGGCCTACCATGGTATGTCTTTTGGCAAACTTGGGGACCCCATGGAATCACTTTTTTGGAAAGTGACTTGTTATCTTTTTATTTTTTTTTAAGGAAAGTAAATATAACAAGAATGTATCACCTGAGGAAAACATTTTTAATTTTGTCTACATAGATTATAGTTTATACTATAAATATTCATTGGAAATATAGAAATATTTCCTACATCATATTATTTTTTTCATAATTTTTAGACTTTATATAAATTAAATTATTTATGACATCATGATGATGCAGCGATTACCTCATTAATAAAGGATTTAAATAAAATAAAATGATAACATAATATCTATGACCTACACATGTCCAAAACCAATTGGATGGGTGGATTTCGGACCCTTATAACCTTACCCTCAAATTATATCAATGTGGGACCTTTTCAATCCGAAAAACATTTTCAAATAAAGTAACATTTCTTTACTTTCCAAGAGTGCCCCTCCTCTCCTCTTATAAAAGGCCCCCACCTCTACCTATTTACCCACACTCCCAAAGCCTTTGGCTCAGGCAACCCCTGCCCCTTTTGTCTCTCCACATACCTATCTTACTCCTTGAAGCCTCACTTTGGGCATAAGTCTTCCCAAAGAAGCCTTTGAGCTCAAACCAAAGGGAGTTACCCGATTTTAAGGTAATGTCTTTACTTGAGTCCTTTTGTTTTATTTTTCTTCTCCAACCCCCTAAACTCTTTTTATTCATTTCTTTTGTAACAACTATAGTATCTTCAATATACTGGGATGTTTTTATAAGAAGTATTCGAGCTACACTTACACACACCTACATCTAATGGTTAAAGGACATACTGTTTCCGTGGATGGTGAATTTCTGCCTCCCAAAATGATGATTGTTCAACATTCATTTAACACCTTCAAAGGTGTCCATTAAGATGTCACTATATTTATATATGATATATAATATGTTTATGTTTTCCTTAAGCTTCTGTATTTTTCATTTTTGTAAAACCTTTATGGTTTCCATTATGGGTAAACGCGATATCTTCATTTAAGGAAGTGCGGACTACCGCCCCCTCAAAGTGATTTGATTCGTTAAATACCATATGTGGGATGTATAAAGGAAGGAACTATGATATTATATATGATATTATACTGGAATTATAATATACCTTTATATCATTATGATTCCATTCTATAAAATACGAAATAGAAATGAAAGTAGCGTTTATGCGTACGTACGGCTTACCGTCTCCATGAACGGTGCATTTCATTTCTTACCTCTAAATGATTATGTAATATTATAAATGCATGTATATACTGGATATATATGATATATACATCATTATTATAATTCTGAATATAATGGATACATGAACAACTTGTAATTATAAAGGGTTTATTTTTTACTCAAGTACCAATGATCGTTAAAACAACTGTTATTAACTTAAATAATTACATAGTGTTCATGACATGGAAATAAGTGATATAAAAGGAATAATGAACTTGAAAACGGTTCTTAATAAAGTAGAAATTAACTCAAGTTTATTATTCAGGACATTAAAGAACGATCGAGTCAAGTCGGACCCGAGGTATGTGACTTCATCTCAATCTCCTTTCATTGAGTCATATTTTGTTTTATACACAACCTTCTTTTATATGGTGTATAAACCCCTTTTAATTTTATGTTTATTTAAAAGGAACCTTTTTTATACGAAGCGTTTACTAAACAAAAAAAGGGAATTTTGTTTCGTACGTATGCGGCGACAACGACTTCTCCGCCGCTGTGACCATTATTTGAGTTTCGGCTTCCTCTACAAGCCATACCTTTTTTTTAAAAGAAAAATAAATTCCATGTTTTACTTTTCTTTTATTTTGGTATTGAAAATGGTTTTCACAATGTTTTTATATCAATGTGTTGTATTGATATCTTGTGATTTAAAGGTGGAAATGTTATGTTTACTTTATGCATGTTTTATGTGATACGATTATGTTGGGATTCTTGGGCATTATTATGAAGACGGGTGGTTCTGTGATAAAATAAGGGCAGGTGAGCCCGATATAGCTCTCCAATGCATTGGGTAACGCGAAGGAGTGAAACATTAAGGTTTCTCCGAAGAGATTTAGGGAATATACTGTGATGGGTATTCCAAACATAACCAAGAGGGTTACTCCCTACGTAAGAATGTTATGAATGCCTGAAGTTACCTTTATGTCTTATGATTTCTATGATTTATTCATGATTTGATGAGGTATGTTAAAGTGCTTCTGTTTTATGGGTAAAGTATGATTTCATTCTTATGTATATATGTACCCATGTTTCCTTTCCATATATTTTTATATCCCTTACTGAGCTTTTTATGCTCATCCCAAGGATTTTGAAATGTTTTTCACAGGTCAAGGGAAAGGTACATGATATGATGATAGTCTCAAGGAAGTGTCAAGAAAGAATCCATGTTTTATTTTAAATATGTTTCCATTGATGGGAAAGAAGAATATTATCTTTATGTAACCACTTTGTTTATATGTGGAATGTAATGCAAGTTTTATGATCTAATTCTCTAAAACTCTAAACCCAAAAAGATCCTCAATGTGTAGTCTTGTAATAACTCAAGATTAAGTAAGTTTCAAGGCTGGGGCCTTATAATTGGTATCAGAGGGAGTTTTAGACAACTTTAGGAGTTAGAAAATTGTTAAATTATAAATTAATTTATTGTATGATTGAAATGATATAGAATTTGAATATTACCATGTTTCTTCGCCTAAGATATTTCTGTTTTAAGAATGGTTTTTCATAGAAGAAATAAAACATCTTTTCTGGGAAGGCATACAGAGGGAAATGACCTTTCAAATTAGTATCCTGAGATGGTCAGAATCAGAACTAAACAATTTGTTGTAGTGAGGGATCAGTTGACTCAGGTGAAAAATGTTGGTAGTTTTCATTGATGATATTTTGGTGTTTTCTAAAAGTAAAGAGTAGCATGAAAGTAATTTTAGGGTTGTCTTGCAAACCTTAAAATAAAAGAAACTGTATGGAAAATTCAGCAAGTGTGAGTTTTGGTTACAACAAATTTCTTTCTTGGGTCACATTGTTTCAAAAGATTACATAATTGTTGATCCTGCTAAAACAAAAGTTGTTGAAGAATGGAAAAGACCCACAAATGTAACCGAGATCCGTAGTTTTCATGGTTTGGAAGGTTACTACCAAAGGTTTGTTGATAATTTTTCACATTTATCTAGTCCAATGACTAAGCTAACTCGTAAGGGTGTTAAGTTCATCTGGACAAAAGAATGTGATGATTATTTTCAGGAGTTGAAAAGAATATTGGTGAATGCTTCAGTTTTGGCACTTCCTTCCAGGAATGGTGAGTTTGTTATATACAGTGATGCTTCGTTGAAAGGAATTGGCTGTGTCCTTATGAAGAATGATAAGGTAATTGCTTATGCTTAACGTCAGTTGAAAACTCATGAGGTAAATTACCCTACACATGATTTGGAATTAGCTGCTGTTGTTTTCGCTTTAAAAAATTGGAGGCATCATTTGTATGGAGTAAAGTGTGAAATATATACTGATCACAAAAGTTTAAAGTATATATTCACTCAGAAAGAGTTAAACATGAGGCAGAGGAGATGGCTAGAATTAATCAAGGATTATGATTGTACAATTCATTACCATCCGGGAAAAGCAAATAAAGTGGCTGATGCTTTAAGTCGAAAAAGTAATGCTTCATTAGCAATGTTGTGTTTGGAACGTGATCCTTTGGTTAAGGATTTGATGAACTTTGGCATAGAAGTTGTTGGTGAAGGAAGTTCTTCTGTTTTGTTTCAGGTATCAGTGAGATCATCTCTATCAGATAGAATCAAGCAAGCACAGAAGCAAGACAGTGAGTTGCAGAAAAAGGTAGAGCTGGTTTAGAAAGGTAAGTTGCCTAAATTCAACATTGATAATGATTGCGTTTTGAGATTTGGGAAGAGATTGTGTGTGCCTTTTGATTCACAGTTGAAGAGAGAGTTGTTATGTGAAGCTCATAGTTCTCCATTTTCAGTTCATCCTGGCAGTACTAAGATGTACAGAGATCTGCGGGAGTATTACTGGTGGGATGGAAAGAAAAGAGATATTGCTGATTTTACTGTGAAGTGTTTGACATGTCAACAGGTTAAAGCAGAGCGGCAGTTACCAAAAGGGATGCTTCATCCTTTACTAGTGCCAGAGTGGAAATGGGAGAATATATCCATGGACTTTTTTGTGGGATTATCGAAGACATCTCGAGGTAATAATGCAATCGGGGTTATTGTTGATCGCTTGACTAAATCTGCTCATTTCCTTGCTATACAAGATACTTTTTCCCTAGATCAACTTTCCCGTTTGTATCTTAAAGAGATAGTCAGGTTACATGGAGTTACTCTCTCCATTGTATTTGATCGTGATCCCAGGTTCCCTTCTAACTTTTGGAAAGGTCTTTAGAAGTTGTTGGGTACTGAATTAAATTTTAGTATAGCATTTTATCCTCAATCAGATGGGCAGTCAGAATGAAAAATTCGGACCTTGGAGGATATGCTACGAGCTTTTTCGATGGATTATCAGGGAAGTTGGGGCCAACATCTTTCTTTGGTTGAATTTTTATATAATAACAGTTTTCATTCCAATATACAAATGGAACCATTTGAGGCGTTATATGGGAAGCGGTGTCGAACTCCAGCTTTCTGGGATGAAGTGGGTGAAAGGAAGTTGATGGGACCAGAATTGGTAGAGGAGATGGCAGAAAAAGTTCATCTGATTCATAAACACATGAGAACAGCTCAGAGTAGGCATAAGAGTTATTCAGACAATAGGAGGAAGGATCTAACTTTTGAGGTAGGTGATCATGTTTTTCTCAAATTCTCACCATGGAAAAGTGTGATGCGATTTGGTAAGAAAGGAAAGCTGAGTCCAAGGTTAATTAGACCATATGAAATTCTGGAGAGAGTTGGATTAGTTGCATACCGGGAGGCTTTACCTCCGAGTTTATCTTAGGTATGCAATGTTTTTCACGTTTCGATGTTGATAAAGTATATGCCAGATCCATCTCAAGTTTTGAGTCCAGAGGTAGTTCAGCTGGAAGAGAACCTATCTTATGAGGAACAACCGGTCCAGATTATTGACCATAGGGAGAAAGTGTTATGAAATAAGGTGATTAATCAGGTAAAGGTTTTGTGGAAAAACCACATGACGAAAGAGGCAACCTGGGAATCTGAAAATGCAATGAGGGATAAGTACACACATTTATTCGATAAGTAAATAAATTGCGGGGACGCAATTTTCTAAAGGGGGGAAGGATGTAACATCCCAACTAAGTAACGAATAATAGATATTTTTATCTATGTCTATTAATGAATTAGATAGTGTTTTAGAGGCTTAAAAGGAAAATAAATACAATCTTATGCATGGAATACACTAATATTCTTAAAAGATTATTTTACTACCTTTTGATGGAAAACCCTTTTTAAATCAAACTTTTGACAATTTTATAATCTATATTTGTAAAAATAAAAATATTAATTATGATTGGGACATTTAAATTTACATTGGATAAATTTTTGGTATTTTTCTGTCAATGTTCATTTTTTAATGAATAGTGAAAAATACTGCATTTTACATCAAAACTGCTTTTTCATTTAATTTAATTATATGGTTAGATAATCCTTTTAATTGGTATTAAAGTGCAATCTGAATATATTTTTACCATTTAATCCAATGGTGGTCATTAGGATTAATTTCACTTTGGAATTGATCATAAACTAATGCCAAACTTTTCATAGATATTGTTTCAAAAAAAACCCGCTATTTGTTTTGACAACAGGAATTTTTTTTAAATCAATTATTTAAATTTATGTGTTTGGAATTTGGTAAAATGTATTAAATATTTGGAATCAAAAGGTCCAAATTATGTAATTAATACTCTTTTATTTTTTGGACATTATGAATAATAATGACGGTAATTATCTTTAATTATCTTGATTAATGGGTAATCAGGTAGTTGAGGATAATAAAATAATATCATAATAATAACAAAATGACACCAACATGTGTCCTAATTCTACTGGTTGTCTCATGGCCGACCATGGGATGTCTTTTTCCAAACTTGGGGACCCCATGGAATCACTTTTGTGGAAATTGACTTGTTATCTTTTTATTTTTTTTAAAGAAAGTAAATATAACAAGAATATATCACCTGATTAAAACATTTTTAATTTTATCTACATAGATGATATTTTAGACTATAAATATTCATTGGAAATCTAAAGATATTTCCTAAATCATAGTATTTTTTTCATAATTTTTAGACTTTAGATCAATTAAATTATTTATGACATCATGATGATGCAGCGATTACCTCATTAATAAAGGATTTAAATAAAATGAAATGATAATGTAAAATCTATGACCTACACATGTCCAAAACCTATTGGATGGGTGGATTTAGAACACTTATCACCTTAACCTAGAATTTTATCAATGTGGGACCTTTTTAATCCGAAAATCATTTTCAAATTAAGTAACATTTCTTTACTTTCCAAGAGTGCCCCTCCTCTCCTCTTATAAAAGGCCCCCACCTCTACCTCCTTACCCACACTCCAAAAGACTTTGGATAGGCCAACCCCTACCCATTTTGTCTCTCCACATCCCTATATTACTCCATTAAGCCTCACTTTTGGAAGAAGTATTCCCAATAAAGCCTTTGAGCTCAAACTAAAGGGAGTTACCCGGTTTTAAGGTAATGTCTTCACTTGAGTCCTTTTGTTTTATTTTTCTTCTCCAACCCCCTAAACTCTTTTTATTCATTTATTTTGTAACAACTATAGTATCTTCAATATACTAGGATGTTTTTATAAGAATTATTTGAGCTACACTAACACACACCTATATCTAATGGTTGAAGGACATACTGTTTTCGTGGATGGTGAATTTATGCCTCCCAAAACGATTATTGTTCAACATTATTTTAACACCTTAAAAGGTGGCCATTAATATGTTAATATATTTATATATGATATATAATATCTTTATGTTTTCATTAAGCTTCTTTATTTTTCATTTTGGGCATACCTTTATGGTTTCCATTATGGGTAAACGCGATATCTTCATTTAAGGAAGTGCGGACTACCGCCCCCACAAACGATTATGATTGCATTCTATAAAATACGAAATAGAAATGAAAGTAGCGTTCATGCGTACGTATGGCATACCGTCTCCATGAACGGTGCATTTCATTTCTTACCTCTAAATGATTATGTAATATTATAAATGCATGTATATACTGGATACATATGATATATACATCATGATTATAATTCTGTATATAATGGATACATGAACAACTTGTAATTATAAAGGGTTTATTTTTGATGCAAGTACCAATGATCGTTAAAACGACCATTATTAACTTAAATAATTACATAGTGTTCATGACATGGAAATAAGTGATATAAAAGGAATAATGAACTTGAAAAATGTTCTTAAGCAAGAAAAAATTAACTCAAGTTTATTATTCAGGACATTAAAGAATGATCGAGTCAAGTCAGACCCGAGGTATGGGACTTCGTCTCAATCTCCTTTCATTGAGGCATATTTTGTTTTATACACAACCTTATTTTATATGGTGTATAAACCCCCTTTACTTTTACGTTTATTCAAAAGGAACCTTTTTTATAAGAATCATTTACTAAACGACAAAAGGGACTATTTTTGTCGTACGTATACGGCGACAACGACTTCTCCGCCGCCGTGACCATTATTTGAGTTTCGGCTTCTTCTACAAGCCATACCTTTTTTTTAAAAGAAAAATAAATATCATGTTTTACTTTTCTTTTATTTTGGTATTGAAAATGGTTTTCATAATGTTTTTATATCAATGTGTTGTATTGATATCTTGTGATTGAAAGGTGTAAATGTTATGTTTTCTTTATGCATGTTTTATGTGATACGATTATGTTGGGATTCTTGGGAATTATTATGAAGACGGGTGGTTCTGTGATAAACTAAGGGCGGGTGAGCCCGATATAGCTCTCCAATGCATTGGGTAACACGAAGGAGTGAAACGTTAAGGTTTCTCCGAAGAGATTTAGGGAACATACTGTGATGGGTATTCCAAACGTAACCAAGAGGGTTACTCCCTACGTAAGAATGTTATGAATGCCTCAAGTTACATTTATGTCTTATGATTTCTATGATTTATTCATGATTTGATGAGGTATGTTAAAGTGCTTATGTTTTATAGGTAAAGTATGATTTCATTCTTATGTATATATGTAACCATGTTTCCTTTCCATATATTTTTATATCCCTTACTGAGCTTTTTATGCTCATCTCAAGGTTTTTGAAATGTTTTTCACAGGTCAAGGGAATGGTACATGATATGATGATAATGTCAAGGAAGTGTCAAGAAAGAATCCATGTTTTATTTTAAATATGTTTACATTGATGGGAAAGAAGAATACTATCTTTATGTGACCACTTTTTTTATATGTGGAATGTAATAAAAGTTTTATGATCTAATTCTCTAAAACTCTAAACCCGAAAAGATCCTCAATGTGTAATCTTTTAATAACTCAAGATTAAGTAAGGTTTAAAGCTGGGGCCTTATATCAAGTCTTTCAAGTTCCTTTTTATTATGTTGGGGTATGATATCTATATCAATCATACTGATCATTTATGTTCATATTATGAGATACCCTATTTGATCTCATCAATTCATTTTTGTTGAAGTTTAAGTGGCGCCGTTAGGCTGCCGAATTTCTTAGGGGTTCTTTCACCCTTCTCGTTTTCAAGATCTGCATTCATGTCAAGTATTTCAAGTTCCTTTTTATTATGTAGGGGTATGATCTCTATATATATCATACTGATCTTTTATTTTCATATGATGAGAGACCCTATTTGATCTCGTCAATTCATTTTTTTTGAAGTTTAAGTGACGCCGTTGGGCTGCCGAATTTTCATAAGAGAAATATTATTTTTGTCTTACTTTCATGTTATTCATTTAATATGGTATATCTTTCAAATTTCATTACCATGTTCTTAAATCCTTTATATTTTGTTCCTCTACTGTTTTATGGGTCATTTATGAATGTTTGACCCATGTCCCCTCTCTTTTCAACGTTTTCTAAAACCCTGTAACGTAGCCGTTATGCTACATAATTTTTGTCTCAAAATGCCTCTCTCTTTTCTAAAAATTATTTTATGTTATTACGTGAATGCTCAAAGATTTTATTTCTATAGGGGTATTCACATATATATCAAAATTTTCTATTTTAAATTCTGGGATTTACATACATGAAACCCGCTTTCCCTTTCTGTGGGTTTAAAGTGACATAAAGATCATGTCTTTAAGCAGTTTTTAAAACGTTATGATTATGAAATGAAACCCATTTCTTTTATTCTATATAGGTTGTTTATGAAATTATTGATGATGATATATGTGGCTCACATGATAATAAAGACATGTCAAGGGTGCGCCCAGATAGCGCTCCAATGCATTGGGTAAAGACTTAATCTCTAGAGACGACTTTTTAGACTGATACCTTGGTGAATAACCTTGGTAATTTTTAATGACACATTGGGGATGGACCTTGGTGAAATGAGATGATTGTCAATATTAAATGTTTCAGCCATATCTTCAAGTTATGAAAATGTTATTTTTATTATAATATGCCTCATGATTTCATTCTCATGCCTTAAAGTTCATTTCATGACCTTATTGAAGTATCTCAAGTTCACATGTAAAATGTTTCTCTTGTTTCCCTTACTGGGCTTTTTGCTCACCCTTTCTTTTGATGTATGTCCCCAGGTTATGTGATGTAGTAATTAACCTAGGATAAACATGAGGAGAAGACTTTCAAGTGTTTTAGAAGAATGTTTTATGTTTTCATATTTAAAGTTCCTGGTTTCCAAGACACTAAACCTTAAAGATCCTCGGTTTTGTAAAATGTAATGAAAGTTTATGTGATAAAAAGGCGGGATGCTATAGCTGGGAAGTGGGACACCTGTTGGCATTCCAGTCCCATTACTTTCTACTAGTCTTGCATGTGGATTTCCTCTGTGACCACCGGAGCGGGACCCGTGGTTGTATGGGTTGGTGATGGAACAGCTTTGACTTTGAGAATACTTCTCGACTGTGGGGCAGTGACAATTTGTGGTTGACGTTCCCCCAGAACTCTCAAGTATGAGGATATTTTCCCCCACCAAGACGCGTACTGGTGATGCGACCTAAAACCGTGCGGGTGAGTCAGTGCCGTCCAAAGCGGATAGTGTCGGGGTGTGGTGGTTTAAGCCCTTTACCTATAGTTTGGGGCAGAAGTGCGGGATGCTGGGTATCGATGGTGTTTACTTCTAGGACTGTTGGCTATTCTTTTCTTGGGCTGATCTACGGGACGGAGATCCCCTTACGACATTGTTCGGGATTCTTGATTGATCGTAAGGATATGTATATACCTTGTTCTAGTACCCACTTCTTTGGTTTGGTTACTCTCCTTCCAGTAGAGGCGAAGGCGCGCGGGGTATTCCACGTTCATTCCGTGTCTAGATTCTCATGGTTGGATGAGTCTACTCTCTTGCTATAGGTAGCGAAGACTCGACGGGAAGTTCATCTTCCCACCGTTTCCATCTCCTTGTGCCTGGACGAGTCTACTTCATTCATCTTGTTGGGTTTAGCTGGACTCTTTACTTCACTCTCTGTTGTACTCCCTTTGATTTCCCCTGTTCGCTCTACTGCTCACCCATTGGTATCTCCTTTTTTTGCTCCCTCGAGCCTTCGGGGTATCCTACTGAGTATTTTTATACTCACCCCTACTTGGGCTTGTCCCACACTTGGTGTGCCCTTGCAGACAACGGACAGTTGGACCGTGACTTCAGTGGAGTGTAAGAGCTTGGGAGCTTGGACCGCGTGCGGTGGTCGTGGCCGAGTTCCAGGTGGGAGACCCATCAGCTGTTTCCTTTTTGTTTACCTGTTGCCTTGTTGTGGAACCTTTTTCTGGTTGGGCGCGTGTTTTGCCCCTTTTTCCTTCTCAGTACTTTACTTCTACTTTTTAGAGGTCGATGCACATTTGTGGTATTTATATAGCAGTTTCCCTTTTTCTTTACTTCTATTTTCTTTTACTCTGCACTTTTGCATTGAGTGTGCTGCGTGTGTGCGTGTACAGGTACTTAGTAAAAGGCATACCCGAGTTGTTGTGCCTTCGGCGCTGGTCGCCAACCCCTAGCCTATGGAGGCGGGCTTGGGGTAGTTTCGGCTCGAGCCGGGTAGGGTCTGGTCATGACAAAGTGGTATCAGAGGTGGTTCATTTCTTGGGGCATTGTGTGGACGTCCCTAAAAGATGAATTGGTAGGGAATTAGGGCAATAGTGTTAATGTGTCTCGAGAGCGGCTCTCAGGCCAGGGAGTCCAGTGATGGTGCGGCGGCCGACATATCCATTCACTAGGACCTTGATAACACGCTTGTTGACTCGGAATGCTGAGAAACTTGTTGGAGGGAAAAAAAATTTGTGCATCACATAGGATTGAGTCTTGGACTGTCCTTCTTCAGTCAGCTCCCCATCGTTGTTGTTGGTATATACATTATGCTCATCTGACCGCGACACTCCTTGATAATATTCAGGATGTCTCCGCGAAGAAAGCCAGCCATGATACCAACTATGGGTGTGTGACGACGACCCTGTGAGCTATGAGGCCACAGTCCAGGACCCATCGTGCGAGCCCCTTTCTCCGGGTGGGCCGGTAGCAGCACCCCCACCTGTTGAGCAGCAGATAACTTCAGTAGAGCAGGCAGAGCTTGGGCGCAGGTTGAGCTTGCTCCGTGAGTTCCAGCGGTAGAGACCGCTGAGGATCATTGGTGAGCCAGACCCTCAGGCAGCAACGGTTTGGCTCGAGGCAGTGGTTTGCCTTTTCAGGCTTGTGCAGATGCCGGAAGATCAGAGAGTGTCTTTGGAAGCCACCCTTTTTCGTGGAGCAGCTTGGCATTGGTGGAGTATGGTGACTCAGCTTCTTGATGAGTCGCTGCTTACGTGGGGTGGCTTTTAGTTGTTGTTCTTTGAGGAGTTTTTTCCCTCCTTCTTGCGCTTCGTTTGGATTCAGGAGCTCCTTCAGTTTCAGTAGAGAGGGATGACGGTGTCCGAGTACGCGGCTAGTTTTGCAGACCGTGCACGCTTTTACCCAGACTGGTCCATGGCGATAACATCCGAGCGCAGAATTTTGAGCAGGGTCTCCATCGAGAGATTCATGATGTCATAGTACCCTTGGGAATTTACAAATATTCTTGGGTGTTAGAGTAGGCGCTGGTGATAGAGATCTTCCTGTCACGTCCTGGAGTTGGTGGTGGCAGCAGGCACGTTGGAGCCGAGACGTCTGCCACAGCTAGCGGGCGCCGGCAAGCAGGACCTCGACGCAGGTGGATTTTTGACAACCAGAATCAAGGGAGTGGACTTACACCACAGTGGCACTGAAGGGAACCAGTGCATCCCAGAGAGAGTCAGTGCTATTCTTGTGATGGGTGAGGTCACCTGGCACGATACTGCCCGACCCGAGTTGCTGAGAGCTTCGGGCAGGCAGCAGGCGCACCACCACGGAAGAGGCAGCGCCGTGATGGGAGTAGCGCCCATATAGGTGGTGCTAGCAGAGGAGCGGGAGGAGCTGGAGGTGGGGGACGACGTTACGAGGTCTTCCCATCACCACTAGGCGGTCCACGTCAGGCTCCGGGAGCTGACGGGTGGGACCACGGATAGTCGCGGGCTTTGGATGTCTACGATCCTGCAGAGCATGGGATGGTGAGAGGTACCCCTTGTGACTCTTCTACTACTTGCAGTAGAATTGTTAGACTCTATGTGTGGAATGATTTCCTCCCTGCTCCTTGCTTGAGGTGTTACCAGGGTGGCGCGGGGCGTCAGTGTAACCCTGTGTTGGTATGATAAAAAGGTGCGGGACCTTTTTCTCTAGTCGATGGGGTTGAATCCATCGCTATCTGAACGTGTAAGAGAGCCTCAGTTGTGGAATCTTGTGTGAACAGATATCTTTGGGTGTTCCACCATATGGATATTCTGAAGGAGGGAATCACCGGTCCTTGTTCCAGGTGCAGGCGGTGATTCTAGTCGCGGTAGGCGACGTAAGGGTTCGGTCGTGGAGGTGAGCTACCCCCGTGAGCCTTTGGGCCATTTGAGACCATGAAAAGGGAGGGCGAGGTGACCCACCACCTTTCCCTAACCCCAATTTCTGGAGTGGGTTCACAACATCGGCAAGGGCAGACATTGCGTGAATGTATCAATCCATTGGTCTGTGTGCGGTGACGCAGAGCTGTGTGTGGGTTCTTCTGGGTATGGGAAAGCCAGGTGTGGGCTTAGTACCATGTGTTGCTCCCTAGTTTTGCTTTTCGAGGACAAAAATCTTGAAGGAGGGAATGATGTAAGAACCTGGTTTTTTCTGTGAAAGACTTTCGAATATTCTTGATGATATTCCAGAGCAGCGCCTTCAGACGGCGTGCGATTCCGAGCCCCAGAGTGGCTGGAATTAAATTTTCAGTGCGTTCACACTGGAAACACCAAATAAATGGGATAACTCCTAAAGGGAGTTCCGGATCAGAGATTCGAGTGTATGGATGGGTCCGGAATGGGATTTTTACCCTAATAACGACATAAAACTTGTCGGCGCGGGATTTTTGGACACCTCTCTCGCTTTCGGAACGTTAAACGGATAAATTAATTAATTTATTTATTTGTTTAATGTTGAAACACAGGTATCTCTTAAACGGTGGCTTGGATTGGAAAACTGAGGGCACTGTTGAGTTCAGAGCGTGTCGTTTACCCTATGAGGGGTATAAGTTTCGCGGGCGCGGGCTGTTTGTGAAAAATGGCCCCAGGGGCGTTTTCGTAATTTGGAGGCTTTGGGCGTACAGCTTTATAACTTTTGAAAGAGGCCTTGGATTAAAATTTTGAGACCACAGTTGTTCTTGGGAGGTGGTTTTTGGCCTAGGGGAGGTGTAACCACGACCCCGTTGGGAGTTTCGGATGCAGGTCTTTTAGGGGGTTTTAAATTAATTAAATCGTTAATTAATTTATTTAAACCCTCCCCCTTCCCTTCTCCCTGGAACCCCCTGGTGAAACCCTCTCCCCTATCCTCCTCCATCTTCAGCGAGACAGTTCGGTGAGGTGACTCCGGCGAGGTGCGGTGATGCCGGCGGATCGACGTGAAGCTCCGGGCGAAGCCCAGCGAGGTAGGAGGTTTTGAGCATTTTAATTCCCGAACCTTATTTCAAACTCAATTATATGTGTCGATTATTGTTCGATTGTCGAATCAAAGCCCATGAGCACGTATTAGTTTTTATGAGCTATCCAATGCATCTTTCGGATTCGGTTTTGGAGTTCGGGGGAACCCGCAATCATTCGCCGAAGATTGCGGGTTTGCGGATGAGTTCTGGGGTGTTCCGGCGGGTAGGCGCGGCGGCCGGCCATACCAGGCGACGTTGCGGTGAGCCAGACGGCGGCTTGAGGCGGCTCGGTTGGGCGAGAAGCCAGCGGGGGTAGCTGGGCGTGCGAGGGAGACAGCGAGGCTGGCTGCGGACGGCGGCGAGGCGGGGTCTCAGGCGGCTCCGGCGTAGCGCGAAGAGGGAGGGGGCACGGGGTGCGCGACCCCGTGCGGCGCAACCGCGACCCGCGTAACGCGGGTCGCTGAGGGGGAAAGGAGACCGGCCTTGAAGGCCGGTCGGTGGCAATAGGCCGTGGACAGCTGGCCGCGGCGGAGCGAACCGGACCCACGGCCGGGCCGCGGGCCGGCTGTGGGCGGACCGGTCGGACCGGGCCGGTCCGGCCCAAGGTGGTTTCCCCCTTTGGAATTTCCGACGCCCGTAGCTTTCGCTACGCGTGTCCGTTTTGCGCTCCGTCAGCGGGAGAGCGGACCTTGCGTCGAGGGGAATGTTTTGAGATAGTTTCGGGAATTTTTTAATTCCCAAAAAGATGGGCCGCGGAGGCGGGACGTGTCTTTAAGTGGACGAGCGTTTTTCCCGAGATCATTGTTTTGGGCGGCACGGGTGTATCCGACGTCTGTTTTAAGCGTCGTCAGTGGAGTTTGGACCATGGAACCGAGGCAGAGCTTTCCAGGGTGGTTTTAGGCGTTGAAGCCGAAGTTGAGGTGCGGGCCCCACGGCCCTTCTTTGAGCTGCGGGCAGCGTTTAGTGACTTTTTCGTCGGACGTCCGTTCGGGGCGTGCGAGCAGTCGATTCAGGATGTTTTTTTGAGGGGATTGCAATGGTGCAATCCGCCCGCCCTAATTCGGCACGATGGTGCAGGCCCCGCGAGGGCCATTTTGGGAGTTGACGGAGATTTCCAGCCTTATCACCGGGCGATCGTTTTGGACAAGTGAGTAGTCCATCTTGTGTGCTTTTTCGAGAGGATCGCAACGGTACGATCCGTTCGTTGTGTTTCGAGACCAGGTTGCGGGCCCCACGAAGCACCGCTCGTGTGCAGTGCACTGGAATGCACCTTTTTTTCGGATATCCGTTGCACTCATGTGGGTAGTGATTTTGACGTTTTTTCCTGAGGTGATCGCATTAGTGCGATGCGCCCGACTGTTTTCGGGGACGAGGCTCGGGATCACGGTGCGTCGTTCGGGTGTGAGGCAGTGTTGGTGACTTTTCCGTAGGATATGTGTTGCAGGCGAGTAAGTAGTCGATCCCACGTGTTTTTCCGTGAGGATTACAACGGTGTGATCTGTTTGACTATGTGGAGTCTCTTGCGCGTTCTTATTAAATGTGGAAATATGAAAGGTGCCTCGGCGGCGGTTCCTCTACCGTGTTTGTAGAGGACCCTTGGCGTGTGATCGCGCACTCTTGGGAGAGTGATGTAAATGATTCACAAGATGTAGTTGGTCGTGCCTGGGCCTTTGAGGTGGAGTTGTTACGTCACGCCTTCACATTAATGCTGGGTGTCGTGTGCATGATAGCCTTTGGGCTGGAACGTGGTATACTCTGGGAGTATACGGGAGCGCTTGGGGGTACATGTGGTTATTTGTACCTGAGAACATTTGTGCGTTCGGTTGGGGCTAACTTGGGGCCACACCTCCTGTGGGCCCCATGTGCGTTCCATGCTCTGCTTTGCATACTTTGACCTCTCGTGACGTAGAGGGTCCCTCTGTGTGTTTTTTTGACCAGCAGGGTGTAGTTTTTCCCCTGGCTCTGTGCTCGTTTGTTGACCAGCAGGGTTGAGTGGTCTCCCCCTGGTTTTGTTCTTGATGGGTTAGCCGGTAGCGATGCTAGTGACACCCAGTGATGGAGCAGACGCTGCACCTATTTTGGGTGAGTTGTTCTGGAGTTGGGTGGTTGTGCGATACCCACTCCTTATTCGGTTGGCCAGTGTTGTACCATCCAATGGAGATGGCTAGAGAAGTTCTGAGTTTTACCCTCCAGTGGGACTCGGCAGAGGGTTACTCATCGGATTTTAGGGTCTACCCTCCAGTAGAGACTGGGTAGTGGGTCACCCGATGCTCTTAGGGTCTACCCTCCAGCAGAGACTGGGCAGTGGGTCACCCGATGACCTCTTAGGGTCTACCCTTCAGCAGGGCTGGGCAGTGGGTCGCCCGTCGTCTAGTTCCAAGTCTACCCTCCAGCAAGGCTGGGCAATGGGTCGCCTGTCGACTTATTCTATGTCTACCCTCCAGCAAGGCTGGGCAGTGGGTCGCCTATCGACATATTCCAGGTCTACCCTCCAGCAAGGATGGGAAGTGGGTCGCCTGTCGACTTATTCCAGGTCTACCCTCCAACAGGGCTGGGCAGTGGGTCGCCCAATGATGTATTATATTTTACACTCCAGCGGGGCTTGGCAGTGGGTCGCCCGATGATGTATTATGGTTTACCCTTCAGCAGGGCTGGGTAGTGGGTCTCCCGATGATGTATTTTGGTTTACCCTCTAGCGGGGCTGGGCAGTGGGTCACCCGATGACGTATTATGGTTTACCCTCCAGCGGGGCAGGGCAGTGGGTCACCCGATATCATATTATAAATTACCCTCCCGCAGGGCTGGGTAGTGGGACACCTGTTGGCATTCCAGACCCAGTCCTTTCTTCTAGGCTTTCTTGTGGCTTTCCTCCATGACCGCCGAAGCGGGACCCTTGGTTGTATGGGTCGGTGATGGAATAACTTTGACTTTGAGAATACTTCTCGACTACGAGGCAGTGATGATTTGCGGTTGACGTTCCCCCAGAACTCTCAAGTACGAGGAGCTTTTCCCCCACTGAGATGCGTCCTTGTGACGCGAACTAAAACCATGCAGGCGATTTAGTGCCGCCCAAAGTGGATAGTGTCGAGGTGTGGTAGTTTAATCCCTTGACTTATAGTTCGGGGTAGATGTGCGGGATGCTGGGTATCGATGGTGTTTTCTTCTGGGACTGTTGTCTATTATTTTCTTGGGCTGAGCTACGGGACAGAGATCCCCTTACGGTGTTGTTTGGGCTTCTTGATTGAGAGTAATGATATGTATATACCTTTTTCTAGTACCCACTTCTTGGGTTTGCTTACTCTCCTTCCAGGAGAGGCGAAGACGCGCGGGGTATGCCACATGCTTTCTGTGTCTAGCTTCGCGTGGTTGGATGAGTCTACTCTCCTGCTATAGGTAGCGAAGACTCGACGGGAAGTTTATCTTCTCACCGTTTCCAGCTCCTTGTGCCAGGACGAGTCTACTTCCTTCCTCTTTTTGGGTTGATCTGGACTCTTTACTGCACTATTTGTTGTACTCCCTTTGCTTTCCTCTGTTCTCTCTACTGCTCACCCTTCAGTACCTCCTTTTTTTTCTCCCTCTAGCCTTCAGGGTATCCTACTGAGTATTTTTATACTCACCCCTTCTTGGGCTTTTCCCACACTTGGTGTTCCCTTGCAGACGACGGACAGGTGGAGATTGAATTCAGTGGAGCGTAGGAGATTGGGAGCTTGGACCGCGTGCGGTGGTCGTGGTCGGGTTCCAGGTGGTAGACCCATCAGCTGTTTCCTTTTTGTTTACCTATTGTCGGGTTGTGGGACCCTTTTCTGGTTGGGCACGTGTTTTGCCCCTTTTTCCTTTTCAGTACTTTACTTGTACTGTTTAGAGGTCGATGCACATTTGTGGTATTTATATAGCAGTTTCCCTTTTTCATTAATTGTCTTTTCTTTTACTCTGCACTTTTGCATTGAGTGTGCTGCATGTGTGCGTGTATAGGTACTTAGGCAAAGGCCTCCCCGAGTGGTTGTGCCTTCGGCGCTGGTCGCCAGCCCCTGGCCTATGGAGGCGGGCTTGGGGTAGTTGTGGCTCGAGCCGGGTAGGGTCGGGTCGTGACATCCAAAAATAATGTTTATAAATTATGAGAGGTTGGGTATAAACTTCATAAGTTATCTTCATTATCAAATATCCTTATTCGTATCTTATGATTTCATATAATCATCTTTACCAACTCTTTTATGTTTATTTCTTCTTTTATTTCCTCTCAATGCATTATTTAAATCTAAAATAATAAATCCTGTATAATCTATTTATTGAGGTTTTATTATAATTATGAAAAAAACTATATTCTAACTTTTTCCATCCTATGAAAAACAAAGTCATCACATGTGAATACATATGGCTTAACATATCCGTGAAGCGGTGTAATTCATTTTTCATCACCAATTTTCATGGATTTTTCTAATGTTAGAAATAATGTATATATATAATAATTATGAAATGATATTGATTCAATAAAATCAATATACTATCCACATACTTACCCTTTCAATTTTTTAGAAATGATATCATCGCTTGTGCATACTTACATCTTACCATCTCCAAGAAGATATGTGATTCATTTTATATGTTCAAGAGTCAAGAATGGTTCTAAAATTTCATTTAATGATTAAATATGATATTTATCACATTAATATCATGATAAAGATGTAGTATCTATATCTTATATAAGAGAACATGTACTATCAATAAAAACAATCATGATAAAACAAGGAAATTAACACCAAAAACAATGAAAATAATGAAATGTTACTAATAAACAAGTTGTAAGATATCAAAAAAGGATCATGTAATAAGTTATAAATATTAATATGGTTTTTTAAAAAATTAATTACATGTTTAATACAATAATATATTATTTTTTAACATGTTTAAAGGAATTAAAACTATAGTTAAAGGTTTCTCATCTAACTTCTACTTCCATGAGAAATATTACAAATTCACTTCTTATTTATTCTTTGTGGTGTTTATATTTTCCATTTGATATATTATATCATGAATACATTTTCCTTAATAGTATCTAATTTTTTATTAAGATTTATTTATTTCATGGTGATTTTCATTCAAAATATACCCAAGTGGTAAGGGGTAATTCTTAATCTCATCATTATTCAGGATTGTTCATGTTTATGTCCCTCTTAAGGAATATTTATTTTCATTATCCATGTTTTCTAAAATTATTTTCATGAAGGATTTTTATATTCCAAATTTATTGTTTAAATTAATTTTTATCGCTTTTAAAATTTTAATAAGCTTTTTAAAAGGAATATTTTAGAAATTTTTTAAATAAGGTACTTTATGACTTTTCTTACAAAAATGTGAAAAAATGTTTTTTACTCATACTGCATGAACATAATTTTCCACCATAAGGTCTCCATAAATATTTGTAGCTCAATTTAAAAGTTTGCATGTTTATTTTCAAGTACAATGATTTATTTTTTATTTGTGTAGATTTTATATTTTAAAAATTATTTTCAATGTAAAAAGGGTATTTTCATTTTTCAAAAAATAATTTTTCATTGTGTTTTATGAGATTAATTTTAATTTAAATGACAATAACTTTGTGTTTTGAATATTGAAAAATTTATTCCATATTTGGAATCAAAAGATAAAATTTTTATAAATAGTTCCCTATTATTTTGTGCCAATATGAATAGTAACCTTGGTAATGTTTCCTATCATGGTAATGGATAAATTAGGTAATTATGGTTAAAATAAAAATGATAAGGACTATAAAATGGCCATAAATCATTTCCAATTTTTATTCGATGAGTAATTTTTATCTTTAATCATTTATGGTTTAATTATGTGACCATTTATAGCCATTTTAATGATATTATAATGTTTATAATATTTTCTTTAATGAAAAGTCAAAGATATCGCATTCATGTTTATAATAACTATAAAACATTTAATATGGTGTTGTCTAGAAGATACCATTAACTATAAATATTATTTTGAAATAAAAAATATTTATTTACATGATGATAATTTATTTTTAGTTTTTATTGAAAATATAATTACCTCAAATAATTACACAATAATGATGATGTAATTATTTAATTAATCGAAAAATAAAATAAATAATATTGAAAAAATTAAAATTAATATAATTTGAGATAATAAATCTCATACACGAATTTCATATATTTCCATGGCATTATAGTGATATATTCAAATATTTTACTCAAAGTTATCGTATTGAATTTATTTTATTAAAGTCAAAATAATGAATAGTTCTTAAAATTATCATTATGAATATTTTATAGTAAATAATATTTTATAAAATGATATAAAAGTCCTAAAAATATTAAATTTGGAAACATGATTGGGATAAGGTTTATAATGGCATCCATGATCCATTTATGCATATTTTGTTATTTTATAGTAAACATATTGACCCTCAAGGAGTAAAAATCAATTTTGTAATGGTATGAGTTAAAGTGGTTAAATAAGGGTTAAAATTAAATGATAAGGGTAATAAAGTGGCCTAAATCAATATAAAAATTATTTAATTAGTGGATATCAGCCCATAATCATCTTATATTTTAAATTAATATTTTTTGATCCATTTTTAATTGAAAATTAATGTATATTAATTTTATTTTATTTTTAGAAATTCCTAATTTACCCCACCTCAATTATAAAAGGGTACCCCTTACTTCACTTATTTACAACAATTTGAACCATTTATCTTGACAAAAACCTATACATTTCTCTTATCAAGCACTTTAGACAAGTTTTTGAGGTTCTTTTATCCTCAAAATACCAAACCTAGTCTTCCTAAGAATAGATCTAATGGATGTTTGGTGAAGAATAGGTAATCATTCTTGTCAACTCTTTCAAGTTTATTTCTTATTTTACTTCCTCTTAATCTATTTTTTACATTACAAAATAGTAAATAAATTATCATATATATACTGATATGTTATAATGATTATATAAAATCATATTCTACCTTAAATCCTTCTTATTAACAATGAAAACACGTCATGTTCATATACATGGCTTACCATATTCAGATAATGGTGTAATTCATTTTTCATAACCACTTTACAAGGATGGTTATAATTATGGAAATAATGGATATATATAGAACTTATGAAATGATATTAATTCTGTAAAATTAATATATCATCCACTTCCTTACCTATTCAACCATTAATGGAATTATATTGTCACTCATACATACATACGTCCTACCATCTCCACAACACGATCCTATTCATTTTCCATGTTCAAAATTAAATATTGGTTCTATGAAATATATATATTGGATAAATATAAAATCTATTACCATAATATAATTCTATATATGATGTAACTATATCCTATACACAAGAATCGAAACTTACAAAACAAAACCTGGATATGAAAATGAAACAGTTAACACCCCAAACAAGGGTAATAACAAAAATAATATTAAAAAATGGGTTATAATATTATATAAGTTGATTAAATATGATATCAAAAATATGAATATAGTTTTGGTATAAAGTAATAACATTATTTAAACCATTATATAGGAATTTAAAGCAAATTAGATTAAATTAAAGTGCATGGTAAGGGATTTTTTAACTCAATTTCCATTCATTAGGTTAAACATATAATTAATTTCTTATTTCATGCTAAGATTGTATGTGAAGTTATTTTTTTTATCCTATGTTTTATTCCAACTTATTTTATACATATTTATAGTTGATATACATAATCAGTTTATTTTAATAACTCTCACTTCAATGATATGTTCTTTGCAAGGGTTTCTTATCTAGATTTTACTTTTATGATACATATGTCATATTCACCACTTATTTATTATTTTTGTTGTATTTACTACCCCTAGGATATATTATATCATGAAAATAGTTGTATTCATGGTATATAAATTTTCATTTGAAGTTATTTCTTTCATGGGTTATAATATTCAACTGATTATAGCTTGGTATTGGTTTATTTCACAATCCCATCATTATTCGTGATTTTTTAACAATAATTCTATGATAGGTAATATTTCTCTATAATTTCCATTTTTCTAAAATTATTTCAAAAAAAATCATTTACTATTCCTAGATGATTGTTTAAAGACATTTTTATTCCTTTTTTACTTTTTCAACATGTTTAAAAAATAAATATTTCAATCATTTTTCAAAAAAGTTACTTTTTGAATTTTCTTATGAAAGTGTGAAAAGAATTATTTTTAGCTTATACAGCATGAATATATTTTCATAACATTAGTTCACCTTAATTATTTGAATCTTACTTTACATGTTTAAAAAGTTATTTTCAAAGAAATTTATTTCCTTATTATGTGAGCAATTTTTATATTTTAAAAATTATTATAAAAGTAAAAAATGGGGTATTTTCCACAATAAATATTTCAATAATATCATTAAATTATTTTTATATATTTGAACATATTTTTTTAATATTATATTAAGGATGTGCTCTACTGATACCATTCATCATACTTCCTTGGACAATTTATGATCTGTTTGAATCGGGAAAGTATTGATATTCCATATGACTAGTTCCTTCGATACATGTTATAATGACTTTGTTAGGTATTATTGATTTAGTTGTATTATTTACTCATTTTAGGAATGAATTTGACTTGGTAAGTGGTATTAGGGTCCTGCTATAGCACTTTGACGCATCGACATGTATTGTGACACAAACTAGATGGCGAAATCAGATGGGTTTCTACCCATATTTTTAAACTATCTTGAGAATATATCTTATCAGTAACTATATTAGGGATATATATTGATAGTAACAATATTTAGGGTAGATATTTATAGCTCATATGTTTGGTATTATTCATTCCATCATTATGAATTCTGTAATTTCATTTGATCATTCGATTAATAGAATATCCATGGTTATGTTTCATTATTATTTGAAAATTTATATAGAATTATATTATCATATTTTATTCCAACGATATTATTATAAATTTATTTATAAAATATAATTTTTTTAATTAATTTACATTTCCCTCTTTTCTATGCCTTTTTTATTCATAGCTTCTGTCATATGCTTACCCTTACCGAGAATTTGAGTTCACACCTTTCTTATGCTTCATTCTTTTCTCTGGTTTGTTGAAGTATTGGGAAATTTATATGAAGTGATACACTAAGTATAATAATTAAATTCTTAAATATTCCATTTATGGGACTTTGTAATTTTAAAAAACTATATTATCAATCAAAGAGTAAAATTCCATGTTTTCACGGTATGAGTTAAAGGGGTTAAATAAGGGTTAAAATCAAAAGGTAAGGCTATAAATATAGTCAAAACTTATCTAGAATTTATTATATGGGGGATTTATACCCATAATAATCTTAATATCGAGAATAATCCCTTTGGATCCATTTTTATTTGAAAATTAATTTATGTTAATTTAATATTTAATTAAATTCTAAGAGTGCCCTTCTCCTATTTTATAAATGGGAACCACATATTTTCATTTATTTACACTTAAATAACTTTTTAATCATAAAATACATATCAAATATCCTATTGAAATATATCGTCTCATTCTAGAGGAATGTTTTAGTTATAACACCATCCATTTTGGTCTTAAGGTGTTAATCAAATGAGTTTTTTCAAAGAAGAGGTATAGATTTTATTTTCATGTTTTAGCTTTATTTCTTCCTCCACCTACTTCCAATATTCTTAAACCACGATAAAATAATAACACTAGTAGCCTCAATATACTGCACTTTTACTATTCATATAGTATAACCTATATCTATCTCCACTTCGATCAAATGGGAAATGAAGACGTTATTCATGTGTACAGCAGACTACTACCTCGCGAACTAATAAGATTCATTTTCAAACATCATATCCCGTAGTATATTATAATGATTTAATTAATGTTTATATATAATATTCAAGATATATTTATCATTATTAAAATATAATATATCATTTAACTTTTTACCTTTCCATTCACTAAAAATGATAACTTCGTTCGTGCATAAGAGTGACCAATAACCTCCATGAATAAATGTGATTTGTTTTTCATCACCATGTAAAAATGATAATATAATTATATATAAGAAAGTAATATTATAATTAAGAAATTATTATCATTCTATAAAGATAAATATATACTTACCCTCTTTCCAAAATGATCTTTTACAAATGTAAACATTACTCATGCGTACGTATGACCTACCATCTCCAGGATTGTATCATAGTTATTTTTCATTACCATATTTTATGGATAAATTTAAAATTATAATTGATGTATAAAAATGAAAATTATTTCATTAATATTATTTTCATGATTATGGAATAATTACCTATTTTACAATAGTCAACCTACCAAATCTATTTTGGCGTTAAGAACCGAATATCGTGAAAGCGTCCGACTTGAACTTAAATAATTTAGTAACTGTTTTAACATGTAATAAGTGAAAAAAGTATAATAAACTTGAAAATGGTTTTCAAAAAAGTAAATAATTAACCTATTTTTATTACGTAGGAAGATAAATTACCTTCAAAACAATTCAGACTCAAGATAATGGTTTTATTAACATAGTTTTCATTCATTGGGTTAAATTTTAACTTAATTGATTATATTGTGCTAAGATTACGTGTGAAATTATTATTTATATTATTATATTTTATTTTCAATTATTTTATGTGTATTTAAAATAGAAACTCATAATCAGTTCATTTGAGTAACTCTCACTTCAATGATATAATTTTGTAAGGGTTTCTTCCATCACTTCTACTTTTATGATAAATATGTATTATTCACCACTTATTTATTTTTTGTGGTGTACATATTGTGCATTTGATATATTATATCATGAATCTCTTGGTATTCAAGGAATCTAAAGTTTCATTTGAACATATTACTTTTATGGGGCTTATGATTCAAAAGATACCCAAGTGGTAAGGTTTAATTCACAATCTCATTATTTTTCTGGATTGTTTGTGTTTATGTCTCCACTGGGAAATAATTTTTTTCAATGTCCATGTTTTATACAAATGTTTTACAAAATTATTTTACTATTCCAAGATGAAATTTTTAAGTAATTTTTATCTATTTTTTTCTTTTCCTGAATTTTTTTAAAAGGAATATTTTCATCATTTTTCAAAAAAGGTAATTTATGAAATTACTTCAAAGGATGTGAAAATAATGTTTTTTAAACTTGTACTGATTAAACAAAATTTCCCACAGTCGTACCATATTAACACTTTGAAGATCCCTTTACATGATTATAAGATAGTTTTCAAATAAAAGTACCTATTTATTACATGCATAGTTTTTAGATTTAAAAAAATCAAAATAAAAAACGGTGTTTTCTTTAGGAAGTATTCAAATAATATATTTAAATTATTTTCATCTATGTCAACATCCATTTTCAAATATTTTATTGAGGATCTAATAGAATGATAACATTCATCATATTTCTCTAGATGGTTAATGATTAATTTGACTGGGGAAGTATTCATATTTCATATGACTAGTTCTTCCAATACGAAGAGTTATTTATTTCGTTATGAAATGATGATTCAATTGTATTATTTATTCACATAATTAATTCATTAGACTTAGTATGTGAAGGGAGGGTCCTGTTATATCCCCTCAAAGAATCGGTAGATCTCATGAGTCAAATCATATTTGATTTTGGCTGAGGTATCACCCATTTATTTTCGGATGTCCTGGCATAAGGTCTTGACGATATTTTTAGATGTCTTGGTCAAGGCCTTGATGGTATGTTTCATATTCCCATCATTATTCATTCCATCATTATAAAAAAATTTATTGATGGCCATGTTATTTTCTTATTAGTTATAATATCTTGGGTTATTTTATTTCTAATGTGGTTATTTATATGTAATTAATTAATCATCATTTATCCCTTCCATGTTATGCTCATGTAATTAATTTAATGGCATGTGTATCAGTTATTTACCGTTCCATATTGATTATTACCTATTTATTCATGATATTTTCCATTATACTTATTTCTTTTCTGAGCATCTAAGCTCACACTTTTCTTTTGTTATTTTCCCCATCTTATTAGGAATGATGATAATTAAATTATGTCCCAAAGGATTTCACATGGATAATGATGATGACCTATTGTGAAATAAGAAAAGCTGCATATAGAGGGAGATAATTATGATCTTCACGAACTAGTGGTTTATGAACCCATTTTTTAAGATTTTTCTTAATTATATAAAACTCTAAACCTAAAATATCTATTGGTATGTAAGTGATCCAATATTCCCTTTTGAAGAAGATTGAAATGTAATGTTTATGTTTTTAGAACCAAATCCAAAAGTATATATTTTCAAACCATTACAGTTGGTACCAAAAAAGGGTTTAGACTACATTTGATATTATGATTTTCTTCATGTGAGGTGTTATTAATATTTTTATTCACTATCTTGTGTCTACATGTATAAGGCTTATTATAAGATTAATTTCTTATAAACCCATTTTTAGTTTTTAGATTTTGAGGTGATTACTGTTATTTCACTAGACGCTCACAATTTTGGGAACCCTATATGATATTAGTAAATAGAATATTATGGGTTTTTATTTGAAGAATAATGGATAAATTATATTTTTGAATCATATATTATGTCATTGTGGATTTATAGTGATTCAGGTTATATCTGAAAAATAGAATATCTTGGTTATTATGTGATTAAGAAATTACATTTTTTATAGGAGACATTAAAAGGGATTGTTATTATTTTGGGAGGGAAATGTTAAATTTCTATTGGATTATTATGTATTCAAATCCTTATAAATTTTTATGTTTTGATCATATTATCTATTATTTTGAGGAATTTTAAGGATAGTTATTTATTGAATGATATATGTAGAATTTGTTGTATTACTGTTGAATTTTATAGATTTACATTGTTTTAATCATATAAATTCTTATTCATTTTGAAGAATTATATTATCTTATACTAACCAATTTTATTGGTTATTTTATAATCATAGGAGTAATAGTTTTTTTATAATTTTATTCATGTTATTTGGCTTTAAAATAATTCATCTCCAATATTCGTCATTTGGAGAGAGAAAATGAGATTATAGTGGAAATTGATTAAAGAATGAAATTGTTCTTGTCATGTATGTTCATTTACATATATTCTTAGTCTATATATTAAAGGAATTAAAATCAAGGTAAATTGATCTAAAAATGAAAATGTTATCCTATTACATTTCTCATGTTCATGTTCTCTACCACTCTCCATTAGTACTTAGGAGTAAGTTTTCTCTTTCATATACATTTTTTCACTTACAATTATTTTTCCCCTATTTGTAATCATTGTTTTGTTTTGACCTTCTCATTTTCCATTCCTAAATTTTAAAAGGATGTTTTATGAACACCATTTACGATGTGGGTTTCCCAAAACGGTATTTTCAAATATCATCCTTTTATTTTCAAAGTGAAATTTCAAATTGTGATAATGAAATTTATTAAAGGTAGGGATAATGTAACATCATAATATTTTAGTATATATAAAATTTCATTTACATATTCTCTTTCATGCAATATCAAGCATAAACAAACTAGGATATACTATTAAATATTATTATTTTAACAGGACCATTAAAAACTAGTTTCTAAATTGGTGGGTTAGAATAGTATTAACTATATTATGATATATATATATATATGAAGTTAATATTTATTTATTCTTAGGAAATAAATATATATCTTTTATTGAATCTATTCAATTCTTTAACTATATGTTTTCAACCAAAAGCTATTTTTATTTATTTCTACAAGAATTTTAATATAATAATTTTTTATAGTTTTAGAAATGTTTTTTGATAAAAGTAACATAATTTTTTAAATCATCATATTAAAATTATCTTAAAATGATGTTTTATAGTTTTATGAAAATATTGATTTTTCTCTGAATAGTAAAAATATCAAATTTAGTTAAACTATTATTTATTCTATTGAAAATTACCTTTATTATTTGAACATTAAATCAAAGTAAAATAAGGACTATTTAGTTATATATAATATCATTAATTTCATTTTAATCATCCATATACCTTATTTTGTTATAAGTACATGTTTTAGCTTAAAATGGATTTTTCAAGAAAACTATTTTTTTTTCACTTTGCTAGATTAATTTGAAATTAGTTTTTGAAAATTCAATGTTTTAATTTTGAAAAATAGATTTCATATATTGTTTTAGTAGGTCCAAGTTTATTAAACAGGTCCCTATTATTTTTTAACAAACCTTGGTAATTTTTAGTGCCACGATAAAGGGTAAATTGGGTGATATAGGTTACATATAAAATGATAAGGACTAGAAAATGTCAACAAAACATGTCCAAATTTTATTTTATGCCTAATTTTCATCTATAAGTATTAAATTTTTTGATATATGACCATTTATTTCTATTATTATGTTATTATTACCCTTCTAACATGTTATTTAAATAAAAGTCAAAGATGTTTCACTCATTTTTTAATAATTATATGATTTTTAATAGCTGTTTATCTAGAAGATATATTTAAATAAAAATATTAATTTTAATTCTAATATATTTATCTTCATCCTGGAAATTTATTTTTAATTATTAGTGAAGAAATAATTACCTTTAATTCTTACACAATGAGGAAATAGTAATTATTTTATTAATGGAAATATTGAACAAATGTTATTATAAATATTTAAAAAAAATACAATATTAGATTATTAAAGTTATAATAAAATTTTATATATGACCTTGAAATTATATTTATGCAATAAAATAGTTTTTTTATTATAATTTTTATCTTGATATTATTAAAGCCAAATAAATGAATACCCATAAAATTGGCATTATGAATATGTTATAGTAAATAATATTTAATTAAATGATATAAAATTTATAAAAATATTTAATTTATCCAAGTGATTTGTATAAGGTATAACATATCATCTATGATCCATTTATTTGTCTATATTCATTTTATATTAACTATATTATCCATCGAAGTGTAAAAACCCATGTTGTCATGATAAGAGTTAAAGGGGTTAAATATAGGTTATGATAAGTGTATAAATATAGTCAAAACTTATCTAAATGCTATTCTATTAGGGTATTTCAACCCATATTCATATTATATTTTAAATAACTCACTTTGGATACATTTTTAATTAAAAATTAATTTATATTAATTTAAAATTTTGGGAAATTCCAAGAGTTCCCCTCTCCTATCTTATAAAATGGATCCTATTATTTTCATTTATTCAAACATAAAAATATTTTTTTTCTCAATACCTACCCATATATATACTTAAAATCGATCCCTTTATTTTATATTTCTTGGTTTATGCATCACACCATTATTTTTTATTATAAGGTGTCTATCAAATGAGGTTTTCAAAAGATGAGGTATAGTTTTTATCCACACGTTTTAGTTTTATTTCATTTTCCACCTCCTTAAATTAATATTCAACTATGATGAAATAATAAAAATAGTATCCACAATATTATGATATGATACTATGTTTATAACATAACTTATATCTTTCTCCACTTTTGTCAAATGGGAAACAAAGATTTTGTTCTTGTGTACGGCAGACAACCACCTCATGAACCGATGTGATTCATTTTCCATCTTCATCTAACATAATTGGTTATAATTTTGTGATTAATATTTTTATATGATATTCATGGCCTATTTATCATTATTAAAATTATAATATATCGTTTTCCTTTTTACGTTTCCATTCAATGAAAAATTATAACATCGTTTGTGCGTACGTGTGTACTATCACCTCCACGAAGTGATGTGATTAGTTGTTCATCACCACATCAACTGGATAATATAAGTATATATAAGTGTTCTTCATCTGAGGTAGCATGTTTACGGGTGGTGTGGAAATGGTTGATGTGGATTGTCACCCATCCCTTTTTCTATAGAGGCAAGTTCTTGTTGAATTTACCATTCCTTAGTTTCAACCTGTTCAGCGTCATTATCCTTTAAAAAAATTTAATTAACCTCATGGGAACTATTGGTCCCAGTGGGCGATTGTGTATGGGTCAAGCACTAATGGAATCTGTCCTTCTCGTATGTAACTTCCTCATATGGTCTCCAACAAGTTTATTCGTGGATCCAAGAACGCCAAATAGCCCTGGTATCCATGATTCATGGACCTGATTTCCAAAGGCAGGTACTCGTTGGATGACGATTTCTCCAACGACACTTAAGGACTCCATTTGTTGAGAGTATGAGATTTCAGGCTCACTTCGCCCTTCCGGGGGATGATTGTTTCCGGTTTTGAGACTCTCTTATAGATTTAAGTCATGTTTATATGTTTGTGAATCCTTATTTCATTCCCAAATAGTGTGTCCACAGTCTACCCTTGGTTTGAAAAATCATCGAAAGAATACATATATTTGATGATATAGAGGTGATGCTGACTTGAGACATATTATAAGGTTCTCTGAAGTTTATCATCATCTAGGGGCGAAATGTGTCTTGATGTTTGGATTGGGCCCACATTGAGGGCATCCTATGTATCCTTAAGAGAAGAATCTGAACCCATGTAGTTCGGAATGTGTGGGGATTATGAATGGGAGCTTCCCATTTGACATCACATGATTGGGTTTCTCATTTTGGACGAGAACCCTTTTTAGATCGTTCATTTTGGTAGATAACTTTGTATCCTAATTATTGAGGAATCGGAGTTCTCATAGTTCATATGGTTTGAATTTTTTAATCTTTACAAACCTCTAATACCACGTGATTCATGCTCGGTGTGAGAAACAAGAATATTTGAAAGATTCAACAATGCACATGTCTCCTCCCCTATTGGTGGGGGAGGGAGAGACTATGGAGAAAGAGGTCGAGGTGACAGTGGGAAAGGGCACAGAGCAATGAAAATTTCCATTTGAGATAACATTAAAGTTCATACTGCCCGACCTCAGAAGATTGGGGACTTACCTTAGTGGGAGGGACCTATAGCACATTCTTGGAAGGGGGTAGTTTTTTCCTAGTCAATGGGGGGAGAGAACATAACCCCTTCGACAGATCATTATCCCTCACTAAATGGAAAACAAAATGATCACCCTAAATCCCAGGAACATTGAGGTTCACATTGGCATCCCATGGTTGGGTTCTAGGTTAATATGGGAATGTAGCCTCATGGTCATTCCTGAAGCCTGCACCTTTGTGGGGAGGGCCTTCATGACTCTGCTTACTGTGGGTATGTAGATTCAATGGGGTGCGTGGATGAACCCGATGGTCTGATCATATGGATCTGGTGGCTTTGGAAGAGGCTTTGACCTAATGTTGGAGGACTTGTTAGTGGAGGGACCATGGGGGACTGGATGGTAGTGGTAGGGTGAGGTTTGAACTAGTGGTAACAATACTCAAAAATTCCCCATTCCGCATACTGGTTTTTCATGTGAGATGGGGGGATCTACTTACCATAGTGGTATGTGGGCAGATGGTTCATCCATGTACCATTGTGTTATGCGGGCATGGGTATATCCCACCATGTACCAATGTGGTACGTGGCTCACCATGCCTCTTTGGGTTATATCTGCATACTGATTTGGTACAATGAGCTGAGTTCTGTCTGTGTAGCGGTATGCTACACGAAGCACTGTACTGAAGGAGAGTCTGAGGGATCATCATTCACGGGGAGTTCATCCCCAAGAAGTATTTGGTTCATTGTTCACTAGTTAGGTTCACAGTTCTATTATTATTATTCAATTCCCCTGTTTTATGGTTTGCGGTCGGCTATACATACAGAGGAGTGCTTCACGGTTCGGGCTTCACCGATGAAACAAGACCAAAGCCAGTGTGAATCCTTTATGTCTCCCACAACCTTTCGTCGTCCATCCTTCTCTAAATCCATATACCTCCCTCTCTCGTACTTTTGATGTTCTCATTCTATGGAGCATAAAATGAATCATATCTATTGGGAAAACGACACCATTTGTAGAGACCCATTGAATTAATATCCAATCCCATGGAAGACATGGACAACCAGAGTTTGCGGAGGATTTGGTTCATGATCACGGTTCGTGGAACCCTACCCATTCATTTCGTCTGCAAAGTAATGGGTTCACGGTACGGTATGTGGACTGGCCTTACATGCACAACTTCTTCAGTTGATTCGGTTTTTAGTTTTCCTTGCTCGTTGGCCATCGCTTCACAGACCAGTGGTTCACAGATCGTCTCACATACTTGGTGATTCACTATCCATCTTCTCTGTGTACCTTTACCGATGATGGTATGTGTTCTAGTTAAAATCCTTGAAAATTTGAATTAACTAATGTTCCTTCAATGAATTGCATCTCAATTTGAGTCCTTTCACCTTGATAAACTTTTAGAATCACTTGTTTCCTTCTGTAAAGAGACCGTGGGGGAATTTCTCCTCTTAGAGGAACTTTCAGGACCCTAAAAATTCCACCCCCCCTTGGAATGGTGTTCATTCAAATTGAAAAGTGTACTATTCCGATATAGAAGAGGTCCTGAAATGAAATAGTTCTAGGTAGAATAGGTAGACCCAGTAAGAGGGGACTGCACCTACATATAGGGGCCCATGTCATTTTTCTTTAACTTTTTCTCATGGGAAAAAAGCACTCTCAATTTTCCCAAACTCCTTTTCGCTTGTGTACCATGCTTGTTGATAAAATCTTATTCGTGAACTACTATGTACATTCTGTGAACCAATTTCCTTGCCATTTCTTCATCTGCGTACCATATTTTGGATTCTACAAGCGAGACAGTGGAATTTTAAAATATAAAATTTGGATTCCATGGGGAATAATTCTATGTGGCTTCCTTGTCCGTATACCAAACTTGGATTGGCATACCGAACATCAAAAACTATTAATACAGACTTAAATTTTAATACACAAAATCCGAACACGAACTTAACAAAGGTTGAGGTTTGTGGTTTCTTCATTTCATGAACTATTATATTAATCATCCAATGGTTCATGGGCCTGTTCCTCGCGGTTATTTCATGTACGATAGTTTTATGCAGTGAACTACATCTGCGTACCATATCTATAGGCAGTGTAGCTTTTGCATGTCATGTTGTACGCATAATTCTCCTTCTACATGTCATTTCTAGGAACAGTATGCGGAGCCTTTTCCGAACATGTTTTGAGTCCTTTAACCATTTTTTCATAGAATTTTCCCAAAAAATTTTATTGTTCTGAATTCTCATTGTCTTCTGGATTTTCTTGTGCAGGCTTCAATGGATGATCCACAAGTCATTGCAAAATCGACAAATTCAAGGGAAATCATGGCGAAGAATAGTGATGACCATCTTCAAACCCACATCATTCCTCCTAAAAGCTTTCTAATGGTATTCTTGACACCAGAGCTCTTAGATTATTCATTATCTGTATAGTTTCCACTTTATGGATTTGGTCTTCTTGCCGACGTGCCTCTGCCATTGCCTGACCCTGACATCCATTTCATTCTCTTGGAGGCACCGTAAGGTCATGACCATGCCAACATTTCCCCATTAGAATAAGTCATAACCACTCCACTTCAAGAGAACATCTTCATAATGAGAGGCTTGACATGGACTCAGGGAAACCATGAGTGTTTTGACGGTGTCCCAAGACTAGACACTTCAGAATAACCATAAATCATTAGCATCTTCCGAGCGAATCCTAGTGGCGGATAGAGCACCAAGTTAGATTTGTGGGTCAGATGATGTTTCTCTAATGAGTGGGACTGGGAATTCTAGGTGCATCAGACTTTTCTAGAGACCCTCGACTAGATGGAGGTGGTGGGATTATACCAAGTAGCCCGGGTCTCTCAGTTTTCAATCATTTCTCCGAGAAAAATCCTTCCAGAATTGTTGAGCTACTGGTGTTCAAGCACCAACACCTTCCACCTACTACATGGGGATGTGGGAATTAGTCTATGGGATATCTACCAACTTGGGGGGATCCCTATCCTTGGAGAAATGTATGATGAGTTCCTCCCAGCATCCACCACATGGAACGACATCAATCATGTGTCTCCTTTGACAAGGAGCTTACTGGTCATGCCAGTAAGATCACTAGATCATTCCCTCGAGTATTATTCTCCCATCCCATTTGAAGAATGGATAAAGCTATTATTGTATACTAACATTCCCAATCTGAGGTCTCTCTATAGTTTAATTGATCAAAATCGCCAGTCCCACCAAACTACAGGTTCATATTGTGTTACCCTTGAAGTAGGGTGATATACCACATTAGGATATGAGCTTTGGTCACACGGCTCTCTTGTGCTTAGACTGGCAGGTTTCTTTGTCATGTTTTTAAGTGGATGGATATTCCCATCTCACAATGTATATACTAGGGTTCTGTCCTGCACTTTGATGATGGTGGTCATGCTGGTAGAGGTTCGACCCATTAATTTTTCCCTTCCTACCCTTACCTAGCTTTATGAGTTGTTGGGATAGATACAACAAGTTAGGCCTCTTCATCGTCTCAATGGCCCATTCCAATACATGTATGGGTGTATTTTGGAACACCTTCCTTGTTATGAAAACCAATATACTACCATGGTTCCCCATTCTTACTTTCATCCTGCTCTTCTCAACAATTATGTTGTTCATCCAAGGACTCTGAGTGTTACCGATGTTGTTGGGCTATTGAATGATGCCTCTCATTTCTTGTTCGCACCACATCCTACCCCTCATTGATCATTTATAGGTGGTAAGGGAAGTTCCTTGGAAGAATTATCATACCTCATCAACCTTTGAGATGGGATACTCATAGATCATATAGATCGAGTCGTCATTTGTGAGACATACCTCCGCTACCAGTGTCCTAGGTAATTCGGATGCCTTTAGTGGACTGCGATAATTTTGGTCATTCAGTTAAGGAGATAATCTCATCCCGTGGTTCTCTACCAATTGTGGCTTATAATGAAGGGTTTGATTATCATCACTTACACCAAAACATTTACTAAATTGACATTCTCCAAGAAGACCTCACCTCTTTTTAGGACAAGTGGGCTAGGTTCAATTATTCTCATCACCAGGTGGTGACCTTCCGAGATATTTTGGAAGAATTTGATCATCTGAAAGCTAATGAGGTGAAGGCATGTGATTTGGTGGAGACCCAAAAGGAGGAGGTGTGGGAGTTATAATCCCATGCAGCCATGTTGAGGGGACAACTGGCCACCTCACACGCCAACTATGAAGTCGTCCAGAAGAAGGGGTGGGACCTTAAAGTTGTTCGGGAGGGGGTGTGTCTGACGGTCAAATCCAAAATGGAGGGAATAACTTCTTAGGAATAGACAATTGATGGACCATGACAATCGCTCTCCATCCTTTTGGAAAGGGAAAAATGGTCCCTATTATATTTTTGTCCCAAATTATGATATGTACTCTCTTTTTTTAATACACTAGAGAGAATATGAATTGGGGATGTTCCTCCATTTTTGTTGAACCCAATGGAACATATTTGGATTTTAAACATCTATTCTCTACCTCTTCCTGTCAACATCATTTAATTCGGGTCTTAGTTGCAAACCAGAACTTGAAATTAACAAACTAAAATAATCAAATCGAGCTCTAATTTTTTTTGCCTATCTTATGGGACTCAGCAAGTGTAGTTTGACTATTGCTTAAGTTTTATAGAACACCTCACAAAATTTTATGCCCTTTTCATTATAACCCTAATTTTTTCCTAAGCATACTTGACATTGGCTTAGCGGGTATAACTTGACTTTTGATTAGGCCACCCATTGCATGTTTTCGACCTAAGAATATTTATGATTTTTTTTTACGGATCAATGTTCCCCTCTTTTTTTTACCAAACGATACTTAACTTTTTTCAAGAGGTTCCCTTTTGCAGGCTTTTCCTCTAGAATGCATGGCATCTATTTTCACTATCAGTTCACTATCCTGGTACCCATACTTATTACTGATGTTTTCAATTTATTATCTTTGACAAAAAATAATGAGGTAGGGCCCTGACTCAGGACCATCAGTTGGGAATGTTCTAATATCCTTTAGAAATGGATTAGGGATTTTTCTTGACCCTTAATTTGTGGATTTTGGAAATGCATTAGTCTTAGGAGCCACTTTAGGCATACAGAGGTAGGAAAGTACTCTCCTCAGGACAAATTTGACTTTGATTGATGGCCATTTTTCTGGGTGATGTATGAAAAGCCACCGTGTAATGATATGCATTGTCAAGCAAAGGTTTTCATATGATATTGGCCTTCCATTTCAGATGGCCTGATGGGATTTGCAAAATTTTGACTTCATTTTGAAACTAGGAGACACATTCGGTGGTTGTCCTGAGCAGTGGTGTGTGAAGGCATTAGAAACATTCATATCGTCTTTGAGTGGGAAACTATTCCCACGCATTTCTTTCTTGTGTGAGGGTGAGATGGTGAATGATCCAGTCAATTAAGAGTCTTTTTTAGGTCAGGGGAACTTGGGAAGAACGAGGTACATAAGTCATTATCTATGATTCTTCTAAATATGAGGGTTTCAGAAGACATTAATGTAATTTGACTGTATGGAAGTAGGAAACAACTCTCCTAGTGATGAATTTTCCATTGATTGACAACCATTTTTGTGGGTGACATATGCAGAGCCACTGGGGCATGATGTGAATAGTCAAGAAAAGTTGTTTATATGACACTGGCCTTCCATTTCCAAGGGATATTAAGGATTATAGAGATTAGGATCTTTCTAAAAATGGTATGTGACCTTCAATGAGGGGTGAACCTGAGCATCATAAAGGGAAATTTTAACTAATCTTCTTCGGGTAAACCTAGAAATGAGTGGGGCACTATTCCTTTGTATGTTGATCAACTTCACGCATATGGATGAGATACCTTTAGAATCCTCTAAAGAGACAATAGATGAATCGGGACTTTATTTTATAATATATCTAGGATATATGTAAGGAGGAAAGTGTAAACCATGACATTAAGGGCCCTTGAATTAGGAGGGAAGGGATGATTCTTGGAATCTATTGGGCATACAGAGATTGGAGAGGACTATCCTAGGGATGAATTTTCCTTTGATTGATGGGTAGTTTTGTAGGAAAACTATGCAGAGCCATCGGGGCATGATGTTCATAGTCAAGAAATGGTGTCCGCAGGACATTATCCTTCCATCCCAGATGGCCTTGGAGGGTTATAGGGTTTCCCAATCACTCAAATCATAGAGTTTGGAATATGGAATGAGTGTATCCAGACATATTTGGGATATTTGGGTAGTGATTTACTCATGGAATAGGGTTTCCCTTATGTAGATATGACTCATACATAGGGTGAGGCATTCATTTCATCTTTGGGATACTAGGTTATTTAACATCACATGGCCAGGACATACAGTTCCTCCCAGGGGAGGTAATCATGACATGCCTTTTAGGGTCGTGATGCTAGGACCGAATTCCTAGACTATTTTCCCATAATCCATAGTGGATCTCTCGCAGAAATCCCTAATCTCATGTAAGCTATGCTCGGTGTGAGAAACAAGGGATTATAAGTATTTTGTGTCATTTATTAGGAATAGAAAAATCAGCATTAGAGGGAACTTATGGTCTTAAACCACTATTATGAAGTTAAACATCATAAAACGGGGATGATTTTGGCCTTGTAGTTTAACATTGTACAATGATGATGTGATGATATACAGTTTAGAGTCTTATGGTGAGGAATATTTTGGACTTGCAGTTTAATGTCATGCCATGAGGATGATTTTTTATCATAAAGATCTTCAAAAATTTTTTGTTAATCACAATCAAGATGTTATGATGTTCCTTAGATATGAGTGATTATAGAAGGTGTAAACCATAATCTCTGGTTGAATTGAATCATGGGGGATGACATGGGTCTTGGAAGCCATTTGGAGTACTAGGAGAGGAGAGAACTCTCCTAGGGACGAATTTTCCTTTGATTGATGAACATTTTTGTGGGTGATGTATGAAGACCCATTGGGGAATGATGTGCATAGTCAATCAATGGTTTTTACAGGACACTGGCCTTCCACCCTATATGGCATTGAAAGATTCTAAGGATCCAAGTTTTCCTGAGGTATAAAGTGTGAAAAATGGGAAAGATGTGCATGGGAATGTGAGAACACTCAAACCGTGATTAAACTTAAACTATTTAGAGCTTTTACATAGGTCTGACCCATATGTTTAGGGGGAAGCAAGATCCTTTGAATTCTCATGACTGAGAGGCATGTGTGGAACTACATAATATGGAGGAATGAGCCACATATAACTCTCGAAGTATTTCGCAGTTTTATTATCATGTGATAGGAACTTTCACGGACTTCCCATATAAGTCTAACCTATGAAAGGGGCAATTTTTGTTGGTGGCTGGGACAAGATGTCGAATCAGGGCGTCACTACATATCATGTGAAGGTAGGAATCAAGCCACGCATAGTTCTGAATGTTCCCTACAAGCGTTCTCTCAATGTTCCAGGGACACAACAGTTATTTTTTTATGATGATGATGGATGGGATGAGATTGAATATCGAGTTGTCACTACATATCCTATGAGGGAAGGAATCAAGCCACAGATAGTTCTGTGAATTTCCTGTACCGATTTAGCTCTGTCCATGTGTGAGGACATGTGAGGAAATTTTGGTTTCACTTGATATGGGTATCGAGCCTATCACTTTCTCCAACGATTTATTTGTGTAAGATAATCCTCACCACTGATCGAAAGCTCATATGATTTAAACTCAGTGTGAGAAACATGGAGTGGTTGAAGAGTCTCCTTTTCAGGTATGGGGAGGTAGAGAATATGATGGGGGCATTTTCCTTTTCTTCCCTGGTGGGGCTAGACAAGATCATGGATCAAGGAATTACTATGTATCCTGTGAGGGCATGAATCAAGCTTCCTGTAGTTTTTTGTTTTCCCTGTACAGATTTTGCTCAGTACAAAGGGTAGGGTAACTTTCACTCTACCCATCACAGTTTCCAGGTCTACCATGTTACCCCATAGTTGACTTTCATTACATAATCTCTACCACCAATACCAATCCCACAGGAGTTATACTTGATGTGAGAAACAAGGAGTGATAAGGGTTTCCTCTATGAATATGGGTAGATAGGGGGCGTGATGGAGGCGTTTTTCGATGGGGGTTGGTCCAGGATCGAGGATCAAGGCGTCACTATGTATCCTGCAAGGGAAGTAATCAAGCCGTACATAGTTATATGAGAGATCATGCAGTTTATTGTCATGTGATTATGACGTTTTATGCTATATATTTTAACGTCTTACAGTGAGGGCATGAGTCACAGTTTAAATCCATGCTTAAAGGATGAGTTCCTTACAGTTGAACGTCATGTGGAAAGGAAGATGACTCATTGTTTATTGTCTTAATTTTTAGACCCTGATATGGGAGAATTTTTCACTCATAGTTTAAGGCCTTAGAGTTCGAAACATGGCATTGGATGCTATTTTAAATAATAGTTTAGGGTCATAGATATTGGACTTTAGAATTATGGTTTTTTGAGTTACTTGTAGTTTAAGGTATTAGAGTTCATGCCTTAACATTGTGGGGAATTTTTATGGATCATAGTTTAGGGTTATAGATTTTGGACCATAACATGGGAGGATATTTTTATGACTTCTAGTTTAGGGTCGAAGAGTTTGGACCATAACATGATAGGATATTTTTAGGACTCGCAGTTTAGGTTCGTAGATTTTGGACCATAAAATAAGAGGCTATTTTTTATGACTCATAGTTTAGGGTCATAGAGTTTGGACCATAACATGAGAGGCTATTTTTATGAATCATAGTTTAGGGTCGTAGAGTTTGGACCATAACATGAGAGGATATTTTTAGGTCTCATGGTTTATGGTCATAGATTTATGACCATAACATGATAGGAAATTTTTTATGACTCATAGATTTGGGTCATAGAGTTTGGACCATAATATGAGAGGCTATTTTTATGAATCTTAGTTTAGGGTAGTAGAGTTTGGACCATAACATGAGAGGCTATTTCTATGACTCATAGTTTAGGTTTGTAGAGTTTGGACCATAACTTGAGAGGATATTTTTATGACTCATAGTTTTAGGTCGTAGAGTTTCGACTATAACATGGGAGGCTATTTTTATGACTCATAGTTTAGGTTCATAGAGTTTGGACTATAACATGATTGTTACGTGTAGTATTTCTTCAAGAACATCACATTTGTAAGAGTGGTGATGAGTTGTTCATCCATTGATATTAGGGTGTATGCTCCATTGGAATAGGCACTATGTATAACATATGGTCTTTCCCACTTTGGTTCAAGATTTGGGGGATTCTTCCCGTGTATCATCTGGGTTTTAATGACTAACACCATTTATTCTTCTATGAAAGATCTAAGGCAAACCTTTTTGTTTAAGGCTCATGCAATCCGATTTTGGTAGATTTCAAAATGGTGTAGAGTATGCTACCTTTTCTAATCTAGATGTTAAAACTCATCAAATTGTCTTTGGGATATCTCTTCTATGTAAATTTGATCAAAAATGGCCACATGAAGTGATGGAACTTTGATTTCGATAGGTAAAACTGCCTCTGCCCTGTATACTAGTGAGTACGGGGTTGCCTCGGTGGTAATGCAGGTTGTGGTTTGGTAAGCCCATAAAGCATGAATAAGATTTTCTGGCCACGATTTCTTATCCTTATCAACCATATTATTAATTATGTTGGACATAGTCTTATTGAAATCCTATATCAGACCATTGGATGCATGGTAATGGGACTAATATCTCTCTTTGATTCTATAATCCTGGTACAGCTTATCTAGCTCTGCTGAACAGAAGTTGGTGTCGTTCTCTGTCAGTATTGTATGAGGGAATCCAAATCTAGTGATGATGTTGGCCTTCACAAATCTGACGATGTTTTTCGCCCCGAATTCCTTAAGGGGTACAGCTTAAACCAATTTAGAAAATAATTTGATCGTTGTGACTATGAACTTGAATTATGTAGTTGTGGCGGTAGGATATTATCCAACAACATCCATCCCCTAGGCGACGAATGTCCAGGATTACATAGCTATATGAAGTTACTCCAGGGGGTGGTGTATGAAATTAGCATGAACTTGGCAGGAATGTCACATCTTAGTGAATATGGCACAATCATGTATCATGGTGGTCTAGTAATACCCAAGCATCCGGATTTGGTGAGAGATCTCAGTTGCTGATTGGTGTGCTCCACAAGCTCCGATGTGCACTTCTTTTATGACGACAAATGTTTATTCTCCATCAATGCACCTAAGAAGGACTCTTTCAAGGCCTCATTTGTAGAGGACATTTTCCTTGTTTATCCCGTCGTATAGGACATGGTTTACTACCCTTCTTCAGACCTACTCCCTTTCAACTGTATCTGGAAGGATTTACCCATTCCGAAGGTAATTTTCAATGAGATACATCCAACCATTGGTATGACCATAAGGCTCAGGAATAGGACTAATTTCATTGATTTCCTCCATATTGTTCCTGATGAACATCAATATCATATGGTGTTGAGCAATGTTAATGATTGTTTCATCCTGGTCGAGTTCGTCCAAGGTTGTGGTCGCATTTTCCAAAGCATCATATTAAGAATTTTGTGGCTGGGGAACATAAGTCAACAAAAATTATGATGGGAATTCTGCCATTGGTTCTCGAACATGGTTCATCAAGGGAACCAACACTTCTTTCTTGATAGCATAGTCATTGTTGACCTATTTGTTGACTACCTCTGAATCACCCAATATTTTTAGGTGTTTGGATTGCACTTGGAGTACCAATTCCAGGCCTACAATGAGGGCCTAATACTCTACATCATTGTTCATATATCCTTATAAAAGTAGGAAAGAGTAAGTCATGGTGGCCTTTTCGGGAGACCCAAGTATAAATCTCATCCCTACTTTGTTGATCTTTGGATCCTCCATCATTTTCCCTATCAGGCTTCAAGAATAACTATTGAAGTACATTTCCCATGCCTGGGGTCCTCCTAGATGGAAAACACCTCTTCATTCGGAAGTTAGGAATCCAATGGTGATGTTTCTTCTAAGGGGTGATCGTCCATGATTTCTTCAAACGTTTGGCCTTTGATGGCCTTCTAGGGCATGTACCTTATGTCGAACTATTGTAGGATGACCACCCATCATGATAGGTGCCTGCTCAGCATGGCGTGATTGAGAATATATTTGAGTGGGTTGTAGTAGGATACCTGGTGGACTTCATGATGTTGTTTGTAATGCCTGAGCTTTTGAAATATGAATATTAGGGCTAGGCAGTTCCTTTCAATCTTTGAATACAATGTTTTGGAATCGATCATTGTCCGGTTGAGGTAGTAGAGGAAATTCTTGCTGACATCATCATTCTTCTATGTGAGGTAGGTGCCTAACAACTATTCCAGGGAAGTTACATAAAAAATTAGTGGTCACCCCTCGACCGGAGGAATGAGCACCGACAGGCTTAAGAGGTATCTTTTAAGATTTTCGAACACTTCTTGGAAATCATTATCCCACTCATAGGTATCTCCTTTCTTCATGATCCTGGTGAAAGGTAAACATTTACCTTCTAGGTTGGCTATGAAGCACCAAATGTAGGCAAGGATCCCCTAAAGACCTCTCAACTCGGTGAGGTTGCATGGTGGGTACATGCCAAGTATGGAATTTGTCTTCTCGGGGTCGAATTCGATGTCATGATGGCATAAGATGAAGTTGAGGAATTTTCCCGACATAACGTTGCAGGCGCACTTTATTGGATTCTTCTTTAAACTTTGATGTCGTATTTTTTTTAAAATAGTTTCAAGATCTTCCCTTTGTTTGAGAATTATCATGATTTAACCACCAAGTCATTAACATAACACTTGACGAATAATCTTAAGAAGGGCTTGAAGATGCGACGCATGGCGCGCTGATATTTGGTGCCAACATTCTTTAGACCAAAGGGCATCACCCTATAAGAGAATAATCCCTGAGGGACCCTAAAAGTATAATCTTCATCATCTCCTTGGGCTATCTGGATTTGATTGTATTTAGAATACACGTCCATGAAAGAGTGGGCTTCATATCTGGCTGTTGCATCGATCAAAATTTCTGTTATCAGGACCGGGAAGTCATCTTTTGGGAAATGCCGATTAAGGTCCCTGAATTCAATGCAGATTATACTCTATCCATTCTTCTTTTTTAAAGGGAATATGTTGTCTATCCAGTTCAAATATTGGTCCTCCCATTTAACGTTGTCTTTGATCATCTTGTATACTTCAGCCTCTATTTTGGAAGCATGCATCGGGTGGGTCCTTCCGGCTACCTTCTTATAGCCCCGGTGATCTTCAGGTAATCCGATATGATGGGTATGGACCTCAAGATTGAGGTCTGGCATCTCTATGTAATTCTAGGGAAACACATCTCTATTCTTCTTTAGGAAGGAGGTGTATGCCTTATATTCTTCGACAGACATGGCCACACTGATCAGAGTGGGTCGTAGGTTGTTTTCTGTGCCCAGATTTATATCTTTAAGTTCATCGATTATGGTGGAGATGCCTTCTTCAAATGTGGGAGGGGAATATTTGAGGACTTCTTCTTCTTCTTCTCCTTCTTCATAATCTTCATCACCTTCCTCTTCTAATGGGGAATGTATTTTTGAGATGAACTCTCCAATGTTGGTGGAGATATAATCTTTTTCCTTATTGAGTAAGGTAAGGGAATTTTTATTCCCCAAGGATGGTCTGGGAGCATCTTCAATATGTATTTTCCTGAAAACATGGGAGTCAACCTGATTTTTTGTATCTCTGAACTTGGTGGTCCTAATAGAGACCATGCAAACAATTGAGTCTGTATCCATGCTTGCGTTTATGCATTCAATTGGTTGATGGGTAGTACATACTTTTCTCCAAGTTTCTAGAGGGGGTCGACAGGGGCCATCTCCAATCCATTCAGGACATTGATCCAATGAACATCATTAGTCAAAATATGTTTTTATTCCAACTCAATAATCCTAACATCGATATAGTGCGACTCATAGGACTCAAATGGGGATTTATCAGCATGAAACTTCCCATTTTTTCAATTAGTTCAATATTTGATGCATTAATGGTATGAGGAAGGAATTGTTGCATGCTGATGCAGCCAAGGCCTCCCTAACAGGATGTTAAAGGTTGTACTTTACTGCACCACTAGGAACTCAGAGTCTGATATGATATCTTTGAGACAAGTTTTTATCTTGATTCATCCCAATAGTTTTTCCTCACTTTTGTCATATCCCAGCAGAGTTGTAGTGTAGGTTTTCAAGTTGTTTTCATCATATCCCAATCAACGAAGTGTTCTCAGTGGGAGGAGGTTAACTCCAGAGCTGTTGTCGATGAAGATCCTTTGAACATCAATTCCATTTAACTTTTAGGACACATATAAGGGTTTAATGTTCCCTTGCACGATGGCTTCTTCATCCCTATCTATGAAAGAGATGACGGTGTGACATTCTTTGGGACTAGTCTCTACCTAGTAGAATTCAGAAACTACTACTTCAGCCTTGAACTCCTGGGGACTTAGTAAGGTTTCGATAAGTGCCTCCCTATGATTTATAGACAGGCTCAACGCATCCAGGATTGACACCTTTGTTGGTACTAAAGCCAGCTGCTTCAAAATATCATATTTCTGCTCTAAATATCTGCACTTCTCGTCTTGGGGTTGTTATTTTATAGAAAATTTAGGGGTTTGAACTTTGGATGTATATGGTTTGACCTCTGTAGCAGAGGTCTATGGTGTTTCAGTTCTTTCTACATTTGGACCAACTTTTATTCATGTATACCTTGGGCGATTTGGTATTTGTTCTCCCCCTGATGGATATTCCAAGATAACTAGGCTTGGATTTATTTATATGGGAGCGAAGGAGAATTTTGGTTCTTGTTGTGTCTATCAAAGGGTCCTTCCATGATTTTCCATGATGTTAACAGTTTGACTTCTATTATGGTAGGAAATTTGACTCCTACCATGATTATACCATCCCAAAAACCTCAGGCCTCTGTGGCATCTTCCTCCAGCTCTCCAGTTGGGCATGGGGGAATTTGTGTTCGTGGAAATAGTCTTCATTAGAGAAGGGATCCATCATGTTAATGACATTAATGGAGCTGAAGATCAATTCTTAATCTGACACTATTTCTATCCAACTATCTTCTTCTGATAGTGTCGTTTGATGGGGCGGTGTCTATTGTACTATTTAGTGGGGTGGCACGTGTTGAATCGTTTGGGGGTCATTGCCTATTGTTCCAAGAATATTGGCATGATGTTCAAAAGCATCAACACTAACTTCATATTTGGTGTCATATCATCTTCTAGCTCTTGATTTTTTTCCCTTCTAGCCTTTAGTGGACCATGGGGCTGAGGAGGATGGTTGTGCTGTATTAGGAGATTTGGGGGGCACAGTTGGTTGTTCCAACTGTGCCTAGAGGATTCCATGGACTCAGTTGATGGTCTTATGAGTCATCCATCTGTCAAAATTTTTATCCTTCTTGCTATTGACTATTTTCCACTCCTCTTCCTCTCTTGATTTGGAGGTGGAAAAATATGCCACCTATGCTGGTGGTGGGCCCAACTTGACTTTCCTAGAATCCACCATCTTTTTTTGGATATCCTTGAAAACAAAGCACTTATAGATGGTATGTCCCAGTATGCATTGATACGGACAATAATTTGTATGGTCATTGATACTTACTTCCTCGGATCGCATTGGCTCTAGCAGCCGAATAATATTGCAATTCATTGTGGCTATGAAGTATCCACAGACCTAGTCATCTTTGAAGGAATGAAATTTATTTCTTCATTAATAGAACTAATTTTTTTAGCACCCCATCGCTTTTCATATTGAGGTTTGGGTGGTTGTTTCATATAGGGGGTCCCACACGATTCGTTGGGGGGCCCCACAACTGGAGCTAATTTCGGGGTGTCTTAAGCATGACAGAAGTCGCTTCAACTTTTCATATTCTTTTCCCTGGGGATAATGGTGCCATTCGGAACTTGAGTTTGGTCCATTTTAAGGAGCCTTCTATCCTTTGGTAAATGGTAGAGAAGTCTCTAAATCCACTGGTGTAATTCACTAGGATGAGTGGTGTTCACAATTCATCTTGAAGGTTATTGATTCACATGGAGAGCATCTTATCCTGGGAAAGTCGTCAGTTCAAGGAGTATGCCAGGCCCTTCCATCTGGAAATTAAGTATGAGACTCATTCATTCGCTCACTGTTTGAAGTTCATGAGTTCACTGACCATCGTCTTGGGTAGCGTCGAACTGAACTGGAAGAGAAACTGTTGACGTAGGTCCTCCCAACCTTTAATTGAATTGGCTGGTAGGATAGTATTCCATAAAAAAGCCGAGCCCTACATGGTTCGTATGAAAAACCTAAGTTTTAAGGATTCTTGCTTCTCTGGAGTGCCCATCATGGGATCATAGTAAGAGGAATAGTGCATCAAATGTTGTTCCAGGTCCCCAGAGCCATTGAATATTGGGAATACAGGGTTCACAACGTTTGGCGGTGGTGAAACATTACTCAACCACTCACGGTAGGGTTTGCACTCTGGTTGTATCAGAGCGCACCACCCCTCCATGGCTTCAATTCAAATTGTTAACTTCTTGAAGGTGTTTTATATACTTTGATTCATGTCATGTTAGACTTGATCTTGAGCTAGTGCGGTAGCGGCCAAGAACGTATGTGCTGGTGCTGCTAGAATTTGGGGTTGATAATCATCCGGAGGTATCATTTCAAGGTTTACTTGGATATATTTCGGCTACCTTCCCAGTGGGGGGAAGCATTTATGTCCTTTCGGGGTCATATTGAATGGTACTCCAAGCTTGTCATCATTCACAAGAATTAGTGCATGTGGCATTGACGCCTCTTCTGGGATCACCTGCTGACGTTCCACGGGGGGAACACATCCGGTGAGGTAACTCCTTCTATGTAACTTTTCATTAATTCACCTGAGCTATTTTATTTCCTTCTTTTACTTGGAAAACCATTCCTAGAGGGTGAGAGATGAATTCTCTTGGGGAGGATTGGGTGGGTCATAAATGACCTTGTATTTATTTTTCTCCTTGTTGGAGTTCTATGGGGTAGGTAACGATGGGTTAACTAAGGGGGTGCCCAGATTTAAGACTGCCCTCTGGTTCTGGGTATTCACACCATCAGGCTCAATGTGGGATGCCTCTAGGAGGGAAAAATCTTCCTCATTGTCTCTACCCTCTTTTCATTTCTTTTGAGATCCGTGGGGTTGAAGTTTACCACTTTTACTGAGTCATACCACATTCGGGGTGGTGTACTCAGTGTTGAATGGTTGGAAGGCTTTCTGAATCCTTTGCTGGACTTTCTCTATATATTATGTGGTATTTTTTGAGTTTCCTGGTGAATATTGACCAGAAAGAAGCCCTAGTATGACCTTATAAAGATCCTTTATCTTGGAGGGTGTAAACCACGATAAGGTGTGGAACGTGTAACTCTTATGTCCATCGTTCTTCCTAGATGGTGCAAGAAAGATGTCCATTGTGTGGGGATTCGAGGTAAAAATTCCCCCATCCCTATGGGATGGGGTTGTTCCCATTCACATGTTGGTGTGGTACATCCTAGAATTACTGGTCTTACTGGGGAATTTTGATTTAAAAATTCCCTCATCCCTTGGGGATGGGGTTGTTCCTATATCGCAGTGGTGGCCGCCGCTATTGCCACCCTTCAATTTCACATACTCTCTCATGGGTGTGATCTGAGTACGGAATTGGGCATGTATGGAGTCTATGGACTTTTGAAGACATGAGAAATGCTTTATAGGTGGATTCCATAAGATGGGAATCCCGGTGGATGTTCCTGGTCGCCTGATTCAGAATCATTTTTATGGCTTGATCGCTTTGGCCCTAACGCTTTTGAGGCTTACTCTGGGCTGGTTTTTGTTGAGTATCCCATCTTCTCTGAGCAGGGGTTTCACATGATTGTTTCCTATTTTTTATGACATTATAGGATTCTATTTTCAATGGGGCATGTTGAATGGTACGTGGGGTGAAGTGAAAAGCTCCATGTTCTCCCCATCCCCGAATACTAACTCTAGTCGGGGCATTGCCAATGAGGTGACTTAATTTATGCAGTGCATGGAGGAAATCAAGTTGATTTTTTTTATTTCGCCTTTCTAATTTTGCCTACCTTACAGACAGGAGGTCTTCCATGTTGATCAGACAGAGAATCTCCCCAATCATGCTAAAATGGTTTTTGTACCCTTTGTAGGGTAAGAATTTTTTTTCACCTTTCGAAGAGTCTTCCATATGTTGAGGTGAATTTCATGCATCCATTCACCCGACAACTCTCCTGGTATTTAGAAGTGAGAATTGGTTGTAGGATAATACATCAATGGTATATTGTCCCTAGCTAGTTGTCTTCTCACAAGCAACATATCATGCTACTATTCTTCCTAAGGCTCTTCTACTTGGTACGCCCTGCTTGACTGCTTCTTAATAATTTCATTTCAAGAAACGAGGCTGGTGGGTGCCTTATTGATTTGTAGACGCCGTGTGGATGGATTAGAATATGAGAGTTCCCCTGGTCAATCCTTTGGTTGAGAAAGAATATCTCTCATTATAGATAGAGTTTCTAATGTGTTTAACTCCTTTCCGAGTGCCTCAGCATATGAGGGATTTCTCATATTTTTTCGAGCAAGTGGAGGACCTTCTCACCAATATGAGATTTTATTGTGGGGAGGACCTTCACAATTGGTGATGCTATGGTGAGGACTAATATTGCAACTTGATACCCGATTGTAGGAAATGTCTTTATGGAATATACCCTGGGGAAGACTTCCAGGGTGGGCTGTATCAAGGGGAGGACCTTTTGCTACTTAATGTCACTGAGGGTAGAATATTCATAGCAACCATCATTGCGGGGAGGGCCTCTACAATGACCATCATCATGGAGAGGACTACCATAATGACTTGATACCTGGATACAGGGAGAATTTATGTAGTGTACATCATGGGGAGGGCCTTTAGGATGTACTACAATAAGGGGAGGACCTTTTCATTGCTTGATGTTACTACGGGGATAACCTTCATAGCAACTGTCATTGCAGGGAGGTCTTTCTCAATGACTATCATCATGGTGAGGACTACCATCATGACTTGATGTCCGACTACAGAGAGAATCATATCTGCAGCATATATCTTGGGGAGTTCCATCAGGGTGGACGATAGCAAGGGGAGGACCACGTTGTTGTCTGATCATTAGGTTGAGGGGAGGGATACCCTAATGCGCATCAGCAGACAGACTCTCATGATCAATCATTATTGACCCATAGAGTGAGCCCCCATGGGTGCTCTGTAGAGGACCTTCAGAGCTACTGGTAGCGACATTGCAGGAAGGACCTCCATAACTATTACTTCCACTTCCATAATTTGGTAATATAATAACAGGGTCTTGATCCTTTATTGATATATGTTTGAGGGTGTCAAGAACCCCAACTTTCAGTAGAGGAGGGTCATGTATGTTCTCTTCATTTTTCGGTTTCCTTTGGCACCTATCATTTTTGGGTGATCTATTGTGGGTAAATGGGGCCATATACTATTGGTAATGGCCTTCATATACGGTTCCATGTCTTTTTGGGTCTCGTGATGTTGTCGGGATATGCCAACAGGAATCTTGAGTTTTGTAGGGATATATGCCTACCCAGGAGCGGCCACCATGTTGAACCGGCATCCACCAGTTGGAATGGGTATTTATTCCCGATTCGGTTGTCCGTATGTTGTGGGATATTTTCGTCGACCCTCCTAGACTGAAGTACGGCTTCATACCTTCTTTGGAGTGACTAACTCATTTTGTGAGTGAGTCATTCTCTTCGAGGAAACTAGATTGTGGGCCCAATTTCTCGTCATTGCCATCGATGCAATGATATCTTTTCATGTTTGGAGGATATGGTCTAGAATCGATGTATAATGTTCCATCATTTCTAGGATGTGTTGGGATACATATTTGGATGAAATGGGTATAAAGGTCCATTCTAATTTGGGGCCAGGAGTTTGTGTCTACTCTAGTCCTCCATGTGTTGCCAGTAGATACTGGTAGTTCTCCTGTGTCGGGATAGAGGAAAAATTCTATCACTGGTTATCTTCTATGGTAGCCACTGTATTTGACTGGTGGTATTATTATTCACAAGATGGGATTTTCATCTACTCTCTTTCCACTGTATTTGTCTCACGGTCTTTGTATTCATCCGTAAGAATTTGACTCTACTCATATTTAGTTTCCGCCCTATTTAGTTGGTGGTCTTGGAATGCATCAGCAGGTGTTTGTAACTACATATAGCTGTGTGCCGCTCTATTTGGTTGATTGTATTGATATGAATTAGTAGGTATTTTTGCCTACGTATAGTCAGTTGCTACCCTATTTAGATGGAAGGCTTGAAATACATCAGTAGTTGTTTGGGCCTGTAAAGAGATGGTTGCCTCCCTATTTTGATGGAAAGCTTGTTATGCATCGGTAGATATCTTCATCTTCCTTTATCTTGATGCTCTGTCTGTATAGAGGTACTGGAAATCACAAGCAGGAACATGAATGTGCTCATATTGTGCCACCCTATTTTTATGGTGGGCTTGAGTAGAGAGGGAAGAGTTGTCTATCTTCCCATTGAATGTTTTTGTATTAGTACGACAGAGTATCTCCTCTAGAACCATGGTGATTGTGTATATCTGATTATATATTTTCAGCCCATGGTAGGAAGACCGAGGGGCCCAGGTCTCCAGAAATTTTGCAGGTGCCCTCAGCATAAGATCTTTTTTGGCAGGAGGAGTTCTGGTCGCTCGATGTCATTGGCAACTCTCTCTGGAGGGGGTATGTGAGTAGGACCCCTGTAAAATTGAGATGAAGTATTCAGTACTAAATTCATCTACCTTCCTAAGTTAATAGAGGTATTTTTTGTCACTTTATGGGAAAAATATCCCAAAATGTTTTGAGATGACCACTGGGGTCTTCTTATGTTTGGGTACCATCAATAGCTGAAGAGTCGGCTGACAGACCATTACGGATAGAAGGGATTTTCTTGTGGCCCCAAGTGTGGGGAGAGTACCATTTATATGGCACTCTTTGACCATATTATTGGATACCCATTGTTGAAGAAACTTGGTAGGTGAGGGGTCATTCTCTTCATTGAGGCCCGAGCCACCTGTGGGATTGCTGAGCCATGCATATTCATTAATCATGGGGATTTCATTTGGATAGAAGGTCTCTATATGGGAAAATGTAATACACATATATGAAATACAGACAAAAAAACCTCATAAATGTATAATTCCTTAAAAAATATGCATATTTGATGATTCAACTTGGCCCCCTTCCCCTTTTCTTTTGTTGTAGGGATAAGGGGCCAGAGTGGGGTGATACCACCACCTTGGTTAAATATTCACGTCAGATTCTCAATTTTTGTTCTGCCTCTGAGGTGGCATGATTAGTGAATACCAGGGAGAAAAAATGGTCTGAAGTGTAGTATCCTATTGTCTTTTATCATTGGGTAGAACTGCCACCTTGGTTAAGGATTCACATCACGTTCACCATTTTTGTTCTGCCTCTAAGGTGGTGTGTTTACGGGTGGTGTGGAAATGGTAAATGAGGATCATCACCCATCCCTTTTTATAGAGGTTGGTTCTTGTCGAATTTACCATTCTTTCATTTTGACTCATTCAGCGTCATTTTCCTTTAAATAATGTTGGATTAACACTGTAGGAACTGTTGATCCCAGCGGGAAATTGAGTGTGGGTCAAGCACTCATGTAATCGGTCCTTCTCAGATGTAACTTCCTCGGATGGTCTCTAATGGGTTTATTTGTGGATCCTAGAACTCCAAATGACCCTAGTATCCATGATTCAAGGAATTACTTTCCAAATTCAGGTGCTTGTCAGCTAACAATTTGGCCAACAACACTTAAGGACTCTATTGGTCGATAGGATTGGAGGTCTGGCTCACCGCACCCATCTTGGGGAGGATTGTTTCCTATTATAGTACTCTCTTATAGATTTTAAGTCGTGTTCATATGTTCGTGAATCCATGGTTCATTCCTAACGAGTGTGCGCACAGGATACCCTTGGTTTGAAAAATAATCATAAGAATGCATATATTTGATGCTACGGAGGTGATGATGACTTGAGCCATATTATAAGGCACTCTGGAGTTTATCTTTATCCATGGGGATGAAAGGTGTCTTGATGTTGGGATCGGGCTCATAAAGAGGGCGTCATATATATCCTAGGTAGAGGAATTAGAACCCATGTTGTTCGGAATGTGTGGGGCTTACGCATGGGATCTTCCAACTTGATGGGACTTGATTGGGTGGCCCCTTTTGGATGGGAACCCTTTTGAGCTTGGGCCTTCTGGTAGGCGTCCTACATGTCCTAATTTAATCATGAATCAGAGTTCTCGTAGTTCAAATGGTGTTAATGTTGTAATCTTCACAAACTTCTAATCAGACATGAGTCATGCTTGATGTGAGAAATAAGAGGTTTTGAAAGACTCAACAATGAACATGGTCCTCCCCTTTTGGTGGGGGAGGGAGAGCTCGCGGCGGAAGAGGTCGGGGAAATGGTGGGACATTTGTTTTTATTAAATTCATTTTATTCTTCAAAGGAACATTTTCTCCAAAAACTGTTTTATTACTTTTTAGGAGTAAAGGTTTTAATGAATTTATTGAAATTTTATAAAATATATTTTATAAAAGAAATAAAATTTTTAAAATCATCTTACTAAAATTATTTTATGGTTAATTGTTTTTAATTTTCTAAAAATATTGATCATCTAGTGAATAGAGAAAAAATAGTGTTTTTCATAAACTTGATTGTTTCATTATATTAAAAGTCCCTTTATGATTTTAATTTTATATAAAACTAAATTAATTAATCTTTAGTTAATTTTAATCTAATTAATTAAATTTTAATCAACCTTATAACTTATTTTGGTATGATTACATTTTTTATCTTAAAAATACAGTTTTCAAGAAAACTATTTTTTATTGCATTTTGCAGGATTAAATTGAAATTAAGTTATGAAACATATGTGATTTCAATTTTGAAAAACATTACTCTATATTTGGATTCATATGTTCCAAATTTATTAAATATAACACTTTTATATTTTTCTAATATGAATAGTAACCTTTGAAATTTTCTTTATCACGGTAAAGAGTAATCAGGTAATATAAGTTAAAAATAAAATTACAAGGACTAGATTATGAGACTAACACTTGAAAAAAAAATTATTGGATGGTTTATCTTCATCCATAAGAATTAATGGTTCATATATATGACCATTTGTTTCTATTTTTAAGTGATTATGACCCTTATAATATTTTATTTCAAGAAAAACCAAAGATGTCACATTCAGGATTTTAATAACTATAATATTTATAATATGGGGTTATCTGAAGGATATATTCAACATTAAATACTAATTAGAAAAATAAAATATGTATATTCATTATTTAGGTTGTTATTAATTTATAGGACGGAAATAATTACCTTAAAATCTTGCACAATGCTGGTACAATAATTATTTAATTAACGGAAAAAATAAATAAATGATATTTAAAATAGTTATATGAATATAATTTGAGATAATTAATATAATAAATAAATTTTATAGATTAAATACACATTTTAATTATGTAATGAAATAGTTTTTTGTAATTATAGTTGTTAGAAATGTATTATTAATGTCAAATTAATGAACAGCTCTCAAAATTGACATTATGAATATTTTATTGTAAATAATATTTTATTAAATGATATAAAATTCATAAATATATTAAATTTGAAAATTTTATATGAATAATGATTAAAATATCATCTATTATCCATTTAAGATTCATTTTTAATTTTATAGTAACTATATTAACCCTCAAAGAGTAAAATTCTGTGTTTTCACTCTAAGAGTTAGAGAGGATAAATAAGGGTTAAAACCAAAATATAAGTGTATAAATTTAGTAAAAAATATTATGAATTTTTTTTGATGAGGTTATTTTTACCCATAATATTCATATATTATATATTAGTAATTTTTCAACTATTTGGAATTAAAAATTAATTTATATTAAATTAATATTTTAAGAAATTCCTAAAGTGTCCCTCACAAAAATTATAAAAGGGAACTCCTTCCTTTAATTAATTCACCACTTTGAGACATCTATATTGACCAAATCATGTTAATTAATTTTCTAAAATTACTTATCCATGTTCTTGATATTTTAGTCTCCTTAAAATACCAACCATAATTCCCCTAAGAAGATATCTAAATGAAGTCCACTGAATAAGAGATGATAATTTTTATCAACTCCTTTAAGTTTATTTCTTCTTCTACTTCATCTTCATGTGTTGTTTAAATCACAAAATAATATAACTAGTATAATATATATCATTTTATTTTATTATGATTATTAAATAACTATATTCTACCTTTTATCCATCATATGAAAAATGAAATCACTTCACGATCGTACAAATGGCTTACCATCTCCATATAGCACTGTAAATCATTTTTCATCACCACATTACATAGATGGTTATAAGGATGGAAGTAGTAGATGTATCTGGTAATTATGACATGATATTAATTCTATAAAATTAATTATTCACCCACTTCCATACCATTTCACTCATTAATGGAATAATATCATCGCTCGTGTGTTTGTAAGACCTATATTGTTCAACGAAGTTCCTTTTATGAGTGAATTTTAATTTATATAGGCTCTAAAAAATTTATTTGATAAAATTAATTTAAATTTTCAATTTATAATTTCAAAATTATATTAAAATTATTTTTTGGTAATTTTCTGATAAAATTAATTTTGTAAGGTATAATAAAAAAAATATTTTTTATTTAAAACTGTATTTTATTTTAACAGTCTTACAATGTAAATTTTTTTTTTCTATTTCTTTTAAATTTTAATTAGTTATTTTTTTGTTTAAAATAGTCTAATTATGTTTTTTTCATTATATTCTGTACATTAATTTAGTATAACAATATTTTAATTTTAAAAAGGTAATTTTTTCAAAAAAATTTGTTCTCATTGCATTTTTCCGATTTTATTTTAAATTAAATTATGAAAATTATGTGTATTTAATTTTGAAAAATGGATTATATATTTGGAATTAGTAGTTCAACTTTTATTAAATATATCACTTTTATTTTTTGTCAATATGAATAGTAAACATAGTAAATTTTATTAACACGATAATGGTTAAAAAGAGTAACTAATGGTGAAAATAATATGATAATGAATATAAAGTAACCCAAAAATATGATCAAATTTTATTAGATAAATAGTATTTACCATAATCACCCAAGGTTTGAATTTATGATCTTTTGGGGGAAATTGGATGAGATTATGACCTTTATAATATCTTATTAAAAGAAAAAAGCAAAGATGTGGGATTAATGTTTTAAATAAATATAAATTTTTTAATATAGGGTCATACATAGGATATGTTACATTATAAATATTATTTGTAAATATAAAATATTTATCTTCATCATGGTAATTTCTTTATAATTTTTAGGAATTAAACAAATACCCTAAATGCCTACACAACACGAATATAGTAATTATTCAATTAATAGAAAAACCAAATAATTGATATTAAAAATATTATTAGTAATATAATTTGAGATATTTATGGTGATAAAAATTTTATATAGAACATCTTAATATGTTAGGTAAATAATGAAATAGTTTTTTTTGAATTTTTCATTTTTTCTTTATATTCATAAAAGTCAAACTAGTGAATAGTATATAAATTGAAAATAATGATATTTTATGGGATTAATATTTTTATATATTATTTAAAAATCATAAAAAATATTTAAAAATACAAATTTATTATGATATTTTATAAAATCTTATAAATTTTCCATTTATGGTCCAACCGAACCCATAAAAGTAAAAATTAAAACCTTTTATTATTGAAACAGTTGTTACCATAGTTGAAATTAAAATTGGTTAACTGAGGGTTAATAAAAAAGATAAGGTTTAAAATAACACTAAAACCTATCTAAAATCTATTAGATTATGGGATTAAAATATTATATTGTCTTATATTTAAAATCATATACATTTGGTGGTATTTAGATAGGAAATGAGTTTATTGTAATTTAATATTTCGAGAAATTATAATAGTTCCCCTCACCTTGATTATAAAAGGGCACCTCCTCCCTCACTTATTTACATCAATTTGAGTCTTCAAGCTCAATCATACTATACCAATTTATCTTCTCAACATCCATTGAAAAATTATATAGGTATTAGTCTTCAAAAATAGTTTAACCCTATAGACCTTTAGATGATATCAAAGGGAGACGTTTTGAAGAATATGTAATTTCTCTAACCAATCATTTTATTTTTCAACTATTTCTTACCTCATCTAAATGTAATGTGCTCGACATACCACTAAACTTGTGTTTCAAATGGCCACAATAAAATCTCCCCATATGCTAGAGGATTCCAAGTAGAAGAGAGGGTCATAAAAGGTGATAGTGGGGAGACTATACTCTCATATCTATGTATCATGACGATATAATAGAATAAACAACAATCAACAACGAAAGTAGTAAGGAAATAAAATACAAAGAAGCACAAGAAAGGTCCAAGGCCCAATAAAAAAGAAGGTCTACTTAGGTACCCCAGTGCAATGGAGGCCTGATTAGGGTGTGAGATATAAATCTTAGTAGGTGGGAACCAATGGTGTCTAGCCCAATCCAGATAGTGTAATACAAATTAAATTGTGTGTAGGTATACCGAATAATAACAAATGGAATAAATAAACATCACCCATCTAGGTTCTTAAGGGAAACCTGATGTATATACTTTCTTTTGACCTTGGATGGTGTTTGAACTTGTAATTAGTTAATTAATTGATTATTAAGAGTTTATAAAAAAGTCACATGTTTTCATTAGTGAAGGTTATAAGACATATCAAGGAAACCTCTAATGATATTTAATAATGAAGTTACAAGGTTATAACCAAGAAAATGTAGAACTTAAGAGTCACAAAATCAATAATAAATGTATCTTGGATAAGTTTAATTGTGTAATCCAAGGATCATAGTCCATGGAATTCTACAATAAGACACCTATACCAAGTCCAAGAAGTTCTCCCAAGGAAAAACGAGGCTAAGAAATGACTGGACCCAATGGGATTTAACCATAGAACCTAATCTTCAATTCTTGATCCACGGAGGGTATCCAAGGAATTATTTATTATTATTTAGGGGATACTTTAGTGTCCTAACAGGAATCCAAGAATAGGTATGGATCAGGTTTTATGTGGGTCTTAACTAAAGCATGTTGCATCCTTGAATTGGAATGGGGTTCTAGTGTCCTCAAGGCCTTCCTTATGGAATCAAAGGCAATCTCGAGATAGGCCAATACTATTTTATAATTAAGTCATATAATATTCTATTTGGTTCCAACCTTTCCTTTCATTAGAGAAATAAGGCCAAGTAGCTTGCAAACATTCATTTAATCCATTTGATTCATTTTCAAAAAAAAATCAAGTTTCACTCCACTACCTTCCATTAACATGGTAAGGGGTTCTATAGGAATGTAACCAATTATTTATTTATCAACCTGAGTCAGTCTATATCACTCCTACATGGTAATCCATGTATTACCTCTATTGGAGGGGTTTAATTATAAAATCATGACATTGTTCTTAAAAAAATTTATTTACCATATTTAACATCTCAATCATGAAACATAATAAATTCACATTTAAGAGGAATTTAATCTAAATAACATACTACATTAATTAAAATATAAGGAAGGTGGGAAAAGTAAATAATTAATGCATTATTTATGTTAATGGGGAAAAGAGAGGGACCCTACCTAAATAATTAATCCAAGAAAACTCTCAAAACATGTCATATTTTGCGGAAACCACTCAAAAACCTACCCACACCCACATGCACATACACTCAGATACACACACATATATATATCCTCTAATCCAAATCACATATTCCCCTCACCATAAGGGAATGCGTATGAGGAATATTTATATATATATATATATATATACATATGTGTGTGTGTGAATGCCTTCATGTATAATTAAAACCCACTTGAAAAATTACTAGAACCATAAAAACATAGTGGTATGGTTCAACACACCTCAATAAAATTAACAAGAACCCATAAATTTCAAAACCCCACAATTTTAAAAAGAGAAATAGAAAAAGGATGGAAACCCTTACCATAAATCGTTGGTGGAAAACTATAACGAACCCATCTACAACTCCTTGAGCTGTGGATTCCAGAATACAAAAAAACACAACATGATGATCCCATTGGATACATTAAAAACTAAAGAAAGAACGTAAATTAGTTACCCCTTTACCTAGGTTTTTGACTAAACCATAAAGGGTGAAAGAGAGACCAAAACTCAGCCCAATACGAGGCAGAAGAGGTAGCTGACACACTACCTCGAATAATATCTAATAAATCATGAAGAAAACCGATGGATATGGAAGTTAGAGAAGGTTTTGTGGAGAGGGGGTCACGTGCCTATGGGGTTTGGACAAAGGGGGGTGTTGCTCATCATGTGTAATAGGAAAGAGAAAGAGAAAACCCCCTTATGGGTTCTTTAAAACAAAAAACTAAAATCAATAATGATAATAATATTATTATTATTGTTATAAAAACTTTTTTTGTTTCCCTTTATTTCCATTTAAATTATTTTCCTTTAAATTTTTAATTGAATTTAATTTCTTAAAACAGTCCTAACCACATGTTTTGACCCGCACGGTTTATCAAACCATGTGGTGTACTGTGTGAGGATACTACCTTCAAAAGAACACCATGTGGGATTGGCACTTGGTTTATCAAACCATGTGTATCCCATGCACACTGCCACTTCCCTCTTTGAACAGAGCTGTATAGTTTCTTGTAGTGGGCCTCATGGTTTCAAAAAAACTGCATTCTCTCTGTAGGTCCTTTAAAAAGTTTATTCCCCAGTCCGGTGGTCCCGAATCTCCTCAAGACACCCAATAAACATAACGGGGCTTCACCCATGTACATAAAACAACACGTTAAAGTTTTCCAATACTCTTAATTAAGTAGTGATGCCTTATTTTAAAAATGGACCATATAGTAAGATAAAAAATTAAAATACCTTTAATTTTTATCTGGTTCAAAAACACAAAACTCTATAATCTTCCAATATTATAACTTATCATCCCTAAGAAGCCTTCAAGAAACAACTAAATCATCACCTGACCAACTAGGGTCAGGAAGCTATATTCAAATGGACATGTTGTGTTTCCAAACGCCTAATGCACCACAAGAATCCAACCAATGGTACTTCCCACCTTAGGTACGTGGAACTTATGCCTTCAAAATGGTCGGATTGTGTTTCCAAATGGTCATGTTTTGTTTCCAAACTTTACAATCATTTCAAAGAAACATAGAACTTAATCCATCATAACTTGATCCAATATTCATTCTCCAACCGAAACATCAAAACATCTCTTAGTAGTGCCTATTTACCTACAGACATGATCCTATCATCGTCTCATTAAGCATCCATCCAAAGTTACATCCCACCATAGGATTTAATGTTAAGTGTCCAATTCCAAATAATGGTTCAACCCACCATTTTAATTACCTTACAAGAATGCCTCTAAGCATTATTATGACGTTTCTCACATGATTCTTGAAATGGTTTAAAGCGGTTGATCCCCATTGACCTCAAATTTTAGGTCGAGATGGTTATTTATAAATAGCACTGAAAAAATAGCAATCACCTCCACCTTAGAACATGACAGAGATGGTCCTTCACTGACCATACACAAAATAAGGGGGACAACAAGTCGATCCACTCTAGTCAACTGCCCTAGATAATTCTAGAATTAGACTACTAGAGATTTTCCAAATGAACTATGATTCCTTCTCCAAATGAATCTCACATTCATCACAAACACATTGATCGAATTAGATTCTCGACTTCCGGTGAGGTTCCTAAACAACCCACAAATAAAACTAAGCATCCTGCGTACAACACCATAAGATTTTACCCAAACAAGCTCAATATCTTTTAAATATTTATCATAGCGAATGAATAATGCTCTATTATTGCATCTAGGATGAAGTCAATATTGGGGACACACTCATCGCTTAGTAAAATACACTAAGAGTATTTTTTTAGATTACCAGAAGGTGAACAGCCGAACAAAAATAGGTCGATTCCAAGGAAGAATCTCAGCTTCAATTGCCAATAAGCAACCTTTCACCCATCATCGAGCCTTTACCACCTGAGGCATCATGTGATCGTTCAATATTAACCACCAAAATCCATACAAGTCCATCAATATTTCTCATGTGTCACACATTTCCAAACACATCAAATTTGTTCCTCCAAGAAAGCACTAACATGATTTAGACCTGAGAGCCTCAAATGCATTAAGAACAACTGACCATTCCCCAATGGTCCTAAGAGTTTTTGTACCTTCTACTTTGAAGGACCCATTTAATTGAACCGATTGGAGGCTCCCCACCTTAGGAGTATCATATTCCCAAAAAGAAAGAAAACTAGCCACTCACGAGCATGATAGACCAAAAATACCTTAAACGAAAATGTGGCACTTTTTCATGCCACGATCATATTGTTAAAACATAAAAAGAATGTCAAAACCCTGCTAAAAAATCAAAAAAACCAGCATGTCATAACACCAAAGTATTGAAATTTCATAATGAGAATTGGGATGAACTTGATTAACTAATGCATAGGTCACTCTACATAGAGATAACTTGATATCGTACATACTAAACAATGCAAGTATCAAAAACTTTACCAAACTCAACCGGACCATTATATCAGTTAACCCTTATCGGGCACTGTGTATGTGAACAGATATAAACTGAGGTTACATGAGAAAATGAAACATCATAAATAATACATGTAGTCTTATCCACCCTATGCATTCAAATATTTGATGTCATGTAATAGATATTTATCCCAACATCATATTTTCTCATATGAACATTAACATGGGAGACGACATACTAAGTCTCCCATTAAAATGGAATAAGAGAATGTCAAACGACCATTGAAGCAGCCAACCACATATGAGGCATGTAAAACCTATTGAAACGGAACATTACTCGATTATGAAAACTATAACTAGGTCTAGAAAATATGATCACCCAGCAGAACAAGGGTGTAATTAGATGTTAAGAGACATACTTGGGACAATGGAACTTGAACGACACAAAAATTTTAATTCTTACAACACTATAAAGGCTTTAAAGTTTACTGGGTAATACCTACCATGGGATAGCCCATTACAAAATCATAAGCATCGGTCCTAGAATTTTTTCATGTATAAAAAAATTCATAGGCTCAAAAACCTAACAACTAAGCCATTACTAAAAATAAAACATCCAATATAAAACACTATCATTTTTTTCCAAGGAAACTCAAAGATAAGTATGAACTACCCTTACACGAGGGTTTTAAATAAAGGACACCACTACAGGTTCCATTTCCAATCCCTTTAAATTTATTCACATTTAATCTTTAATCATTGAAAGATTTAATTCAAAAAATCATGTGCCATTTTAAAATGAAAACACAAGGAACTTGATTTTAGTTAATTCCCCTGAAAAAATAGGCAAGTTTCCCAAAACTTACATTTTAAACAATTAATCACTTACTAGAATACCATCTCTATTAGGAAATTTGACATATAAATTCATTATAAAAAAAGGTGACCTACATGGGACCTATTTTAACCATACTCGGCTCATCAAAATGTATCCCAATAGCAGTTGTTAAATTTAAAAGTTTCAAACACCCATATCGGTTCATCTCATAGAAGTAGTCCCCAACTGTCCTACTTGGGTATGTTGTGCATTAAGAAATTAACTGTTTGATTTTAGATCAAAATTAAATAGATTTTCAAATTATAATAATTTCAAAAATCATCAATCCATTACATTTAATATGTTTTGTCATTTCCCAATTCATGAAGCACCCATACACTTCATCGATTGAAAATTAGCTCACATTAATCGAAACAAATCCCCTTTTAGATTATAAAATTCTCAAATATTAAAACCTAATTATATGGTTTGACATATACCAACCTATAAAGTTCCCATACACTTTACATTTCTACATTTGGATCCCTTTTATCATTATCAAAATACATTAACATTTAAACTTTATCATCCTTACATTTTAGAAAAATTCAAGATAAGGTTCGATTATATGGGTCAACTTTCCCAATTATAAAGTTCCCATAAACCATATAACTAAAAAAAGATTACTTTTTAATGCAAACCCAAAAATATTTCCCATGAAATAAATTAAACATAAATAGAGAATTTCATGTCACTATAAATAGTAAACACAGACACAAAATGATGTAATCATAGAAGCATGACATATCAACAAAATAGGCATGCTAAATAAATCAAGCAGTATGGAATAGTGACAACTTATCATGCTATAAAAGAAAACTAAAATGAAAATACATGGCATGGCACTTGAATTCCATATTAATTTTGATGTGCCTTGTATGATCCATGTAATGAAACTTCATTGTCGTACTAGGAAAATGGTAAAAATTCTAGAAATTACATAAATTAATAATAATGGTAATGTACACCAATCACTCAAGGTTAAATCATATCAACTAAAATAACGAATAACATCAAAATCAATCCCAACCTTAGCCAATTGGTAATTTCCCTATACATGGGTTGATCACATCTAGGAATAAATATTTACCAAGTGCCAACACATTCCTAGTATCCTATCTACCTACCAAAAATAGTAAGACAAAGTAAAAAATAACCTCTGATACCAATTTGTAACATCACGGACCACCTTACCACTGAATCGGTATTCGTACCAGTGGGTTACATGGCCTAAATCATGACTCATCGTACGGACGAGGCTGTCGACTAGCAACGAGGGTCTCAGTAGGTGATATTAGGGAGACTATACCCCCATATCATAGTAGCACATCAGTATAATATAATAAAAAATAGTCAACAACGGAAGTAGTATGAAAATGAAAGACAAAGCAGCACAAGATAGGTCCAAGGCCCTTTGAACAAGAAGGTATACTTGGGTACCCCATTGCAATCGTGGCCCAAGTTGGGTGTGACATATAGATATCAATAGGCCAGCACCATCAGTGTCTAACCCAATCCATATAGAGTAATATAAATTAAATAGTGTAAAGGTATTCATAATAATAACTAACAAAATAAATAAACAACAGTTTTCTAGGTTTATATGGCACACTTGAAGGATATACCTACTTCATCCCTTGGCTGGTGTTTGAACATGTGACCATCTCATTAATTGATTATTACCAGTTTATAAATAAGTCACATGTCTGTAATAGTGAATGTTCTAAGATGTAACAAGGAAACCTGTAATGATATTTAATAATTAAGGTCCCTGGTAATAAACAAGGCATCGTAGACCTCAAGGGTCGACATCTTAGGAATGAAAATATCCTAGAAAATGGTAAGAGTGAAATTAAAGGAGCATATTCCAAGGTATTCCATAATAAGATGCCTACCAAGTCCAAGGATTTCATCTAAGGTAAAATGAGGCCAATCAATTACTAAGACTGATGGGATTTAACCATGGAACATATTTATCAATTTTAGATCTAAGGTGTGTATCTAAGGAATCCTGTAATATTATTTAAGGGATCCTACAGTGTCATACATGAAATCCAAGAAAATAAAAGGATCAGGTTCTAGGTGGGTCTCAACCAAATTAATTTTCATCCTTGGATTGGAATGGGGTTCCTGAGTGCTCAAGGCATTCCCTAAGGAATCAAAGTAGAGATCAAGTCAGGAAACTCTTATTTGATAATTAAGTCATATAATGTTCTATTTGGTTCAATAATTTCCTTTCCTTAGCATGACAAGGCCATCTAGCAGGAAACCATTAATTTAATTCATTTAATTCCTTTTCAAAAAAATCAAGGTTCACTCTGCTACCTTCAATAGACATTGTAAGGGTTTTTATGGACATGTAACCAATTTTTCATTTAAGTGCCTGAGTTTGTCCATGTAATTCCAACATGGGAACTCATGTATCACCCATGTTATATGTTTGATAAACCATTAACTTCATCCATGTCATTTCAATATGGTAATCCATGTATCAACCAAGGTATAAAAGAATTCAATTAACCAAATCATTTGAATTGTATTTATAAGGATTTATGGGTTACTTAGGAGGTGTCAATCGAAAAAGGAAATCACCTACACGGGTAATTCCAATCTAAAAAATTGGCCAAGAACTTAGACAGATCGTTGTTTCTTTAATATTTTAAAAAGGGAAACTCTATTTTCTAATTCCATTAAGGTCAATGTCCTAAACATTCCATATCTCAAACATAACATCAAGTCATAAGAAATATCAATAAAACAATCCAAGAAAGATTAAATATATAATCACTACTTTTTATATTGAAGATAGTGCACCTCCATTGGAGGGGTTTTATTATAAAATCATGACATTTTTCTTCAAATAATTCATTTATCATGTTTAGCATCTCAATCATGAAACATAATCATTTCACATTTAAGAGGCATTTAATCTAAATACCATAATTCAATAATTAAAATATTAGTAATGTGAAATAAATAAATAATTAATGCATTCTTTAAATTAATTTGGTAAGGAGAGGGACACAACATTAAGAGGTAGGCCAAGACAACTATCAGTACTTATTAAATTTTGCGACAAACCCTCAAAACCACCACACACCCACACACACATACACTTATATACATATATATATATATATATCATTTAATCCAAATCATATATTCCCTTGTCCATGATGGAATACGTAGAACAAAGATATATATATATATATACATGCCTATGTATGTGTGTGTGTGCACCTTCAAAGAAAATTGAAACCCACTACAACAATTACTAGAACCATACAAACATAGAGGAAAGGTTCAATGCAACTCAATAAAATTACCAGGAACACATAAATTAAAAAAAACACCAAATTTTAAAAGGAGAAACAAAAATGGATGGAAAACCATACCTTAAATCATTGTAGGCAAACCAAAATGAACCTATCTACCTCGCATTTGGTAGTGGATATCAGAATACACACAAACAAACCCATAAGAGCTCGTTCCATACCATAACAACCGAATAAGGAACATAAATCAATTACCCTTTTACCTAGGGTTTCAACTAAACTGTATAGAGATAAGGGGAGACCAAAAATCATCCTAAAACGAGGTAGAAGATGAATCCAACACCCTACCTTGAAGAAACAAAGAGAAAGAATGAAGAAAACTGGTTGAGATAGTGATCGAATAAGGAGTTGTTGAGAGGGGGTCATGTGCCTATGGCGTTTGGTCGAAGGGAGGTTTCACTCATCATGGGTAAGGGAAAAGAGAAAGGGAGAACCTATTATGGGTTCTTTAAAACATAACACTAGAATCAATCAAGATAATAAAAATATTATTATTATTATTATTATTATTAAAACACATATTTTTTCCTTCATTTTGATTTAAATTATTTTCCTTTTAATTTTTAATTTTTTTTAATTTGTAAAAATAGACCCAACCACTTGGTTTGACCCACAGAGTTTTCCACACCATTTACAAATTGTTTGGTGTAAAATGCAAGGATATGTCCTCTAAAATCACATTGTGTGTCCTTGGCGTATGTTTAAGGAAACTATCCACATCCTGTGCACACCACCACTTCCCCCTTTAAACAAAGTTGTACAGTTTCCTATAGTTTACCAGATAGTTTCAAATAAACTGTGTACCCCCTATAGGTCCTTCAAAAAGTTGATTATCAGGTTTGGTGCTCCAAAAACACTTCAAGACACCCAGGAAACTTAATAGACCTTCCCCTAAGTACAAAAACAGCATTATAAGGCATTAAAAAACTCCAAATTAAGTTCTTAAGCTCTATTTTAAAAATAAACCATCCAGTAAATGAAAAGGTTCAATATCCCTTGGATATATTTCTAGTTCAAAAACATGGAACTCTACTCTAAATCTATTATGTTTATCATAAAATAATAAATTCAGTATCCTAAATATGATAAAATTTTATTCTTATTATTAAATAATAGCAATAGATCCTCTTTTACATAAAATAATAAGTGAATGTATCGCTCATGTGTATGTATGGATTACCATCTCCATGTAGCGATACAATTAATTTTTCATCACCATTGTTTATAAATGGGTATTAGGATGGGTTTAATATGGACAAAAAATAAGTGATAAGGATATGACTTTTCAACTTTTTTCTTTTCATGTAAATGTAACTTGAGCCTTGAAACCTAAGGATAAAAATTGAGTTGTTTAATAGACACTTGTACATGAAAATGAATTATATATTATTCAAATATAAAAAGTCAAAAATTGTCACTCTCTTTGTCTTAAATATCTCTTCTATTTTTAAATGGGGGAAAAGGTAGTTTATGAATAAATATAAGTATCTATTTTGAACTTACTAAACTTATTTTTATGATATAAATTTATTTATGGCTTTTGGGGCCACTTTGATAAGATTACAACCTTTATAATATTTTATTTAATGAAAAGTCAAATATGTCACATTCATATTTTTAATAACTATAAAATTTTTAATATAGGGTTATGCAGAGGATATGTTTGACTATAAATTGTCTTTTGAAATCTATAATATTTATCTTCATCATAATAATTTTTTATAATTTTTATGAATTAAATACTTACCCTAAATTCTTACACAATGCTAATATAGTAATTATTCAATTACGATAAAAATAAAATAATTGATATTAAAAATATTAAAAGTAATATAATATGTATTATTTAAGGTGATCCAAAGATTCTATATATGATCTTGACATGTAATAGGAATAAGAAAATAGTTTTTTCTAATTTGACATGTTTTTTTGATATTTCTAGAAGTCACGGTAGTGAATATTATCAAAAGTCACATTAATGATATTTTATGGGATTAATATTTTATTAAATTATTTTAAAAACATAAAAATATTTTAAAAATAAAAAGTGATTATTATATAGTCTAAAATTACATAAATTTTCCATTTATGGTAAAATTGACACCATATAAGTAAAAATTGAAACCTTTTAATACTGAAAAAGTGGTTCTCATAGTTAAAATTAAAATAGGTTAACTAAGGGTTAATCAAAATGATATGGATTAAAATAACATCAAAAATTGTCTAAAATATATTGGTTAGTGAGATTAAAAAATAATCTGATGGAATACTAATAATAATCGATTATTTTGGTCTACTATGAATCCAAATAAAACATCTATAAATTCAACATAATATAATCAAAATTTATTTCAGATATAATCTTATCATAACATAATCGATAAATTATATGTTTAACCTAATGAATGGAAATTGAGATAAGAAATCCCTTACCACAAATGTTCCTTTAATTGAATGTTCTTTATCCTATTTTATAATATTTTAAAGAATATAATTAATTTATGATATAACTATATAAATATTTATGATATCATATGTGATCCTCTTATATAATCTGGCCACCTGTTCATTAATAATATTTTGTTATTACATTTTTTTCTTGTCTTAACAAAATTATTTTCCCTATGCATGTTTTGGTGTGTAAGTACCAGTTCATGTGCATATGATATAGTTCCATCATCTCAAGAATGATATTAAAGAGATAGATTTCATATTTATTCATTATATATTTTTTTATAACCATTCTATAATGGGTGGACATAGAAAATGTTTTGCATCCCTTCATGGAGACAGTAAGCTATGCGTACACACAATTAATGATATCAATTATAAATTGTTGAAAGGGTGACATATTAGATGATATATTAATTTTATATAATCAATATCTTTTCATAAGTATCATATATATATCCATTGTTTCTATCTTTAAAATTTCCATGTATAGTGGTGATGAAAAATGAATTACAGTGCTATGTAGAGATAGTTAGTCATACGTATGCATGTATGGTGCATTTATTTTTCATAGGATGGATAAAAGGTGTAATATAGATGTCTCATAATCATAATAACATCTTATTATATATATGATACTCTAGTTATTAAATTATTATGAAAACAATATATGAAGAGGAATAATAAAAAGAAATAAACATGAAACTACTTGTAATGACAATTTCAATTGAAAATATAAAATTCAATATAATAATTCCTTTTATGACACTATTATTATCCTATATTATCCCTAGATATAAATCATAGTATACTTTCTAGTATCCTAGGTAAAAGAAACATAAGAATGTAGGGAGATCAAAAGATCTATAAGGGTATGCTTACAGTGGAACCTAATACGAAATAATCAATATGGAAAGGTAAGTAATTTAAAACACATGTAATTTTTTAAATAACATGAACATGAACATTTATTTGGCATGAATAAATTAAGAACATGTAATTCCATGTAAAATAATCACTTAATCTTGAAAATATCGATGGATATTTTATAAAATAAAAATAATAACAAAGATATAAATAACTAATTTCAGAATGATATATTTCATAATTTCATACATCTGAAACCTACCATCAAGGCCTAAACCATGACATCTGAAAATACTATCGAATCCTAGTTCAATGATATATGAAAATAAATTGGTAACACCTTAGCCAAAAACCAATCTGTTTTGTCTCACGATACCTACTGACGCATTGAGGGGCTATAGTAGACCCTGCTCTTCACTTACTATGTATAATGAATTCCTTTCATAAATAAATAATACAACCAAATTAGCATGCCTTAAAAAATCAATAACTATCCCAATTGTAAGAACTAGTCATATTGAATATCAATATATACCTAGTTGAAAATATCATAAATCATCCAAAGTAATATGATGAATAGTATTATTAGAATACATCAACAAAAAATCTGAAAGGATGTTGACATATATGAAAATACATTAAATAGATTACTGAAATATTTCCGAAGTAAAATACCCATTTTACATTTATGATATTTTTTAAAAGCTAAAATAGAACACGTAATAAAGAAATAATTTTCATTAAAAATGATCTTATGAACTTATAAAGGATTATTCAACATTTTATGGTGAAATGATGGGGTAAATTAAGTTTAGGTAGTATAAGTTAAAAAATATTATTTTCATATTTTCGTAATAAAATTCATAATGTACCTTTTTTGGAAAATTATAGAAAGATTATTTTTCAAAAAAATTGTAAAAATTAATGAAGGGATAAAAATGAAATTAAACAATAATTTTGGAATAGGGAAATAATTTTTGAATTTTTATTAGAAAACATGGACGTGGAAGAGAAATATTACCCAATGGAGACATAAACATAAATAATCCTGAATAATGATGTGATTGTGAATTAACCCTTACCATTGGAATATCGTTTAAATTATAATCCCCGTGAAATATATGTCTTAAATTGAAACTTTAGATACCATGAATAAAAAGATATTTATGATATAATATATCTATGGGATATTATACACCCAAAACCAACAAAATAAGTTGTGAATATGGCATATGTCTCATGGAATTAGAAGTGAGATGAGAAAATCTTACCTGAGGTTCAAATTCCTTAAAATATGTTCAAAACTCTTATATAATTATTTTAATCATGATATTAATTTAAAAATTATAAAATTAATATTTATAATATATTATATGATCCTTTTAAAGAACATCACTACCCATTCATTAGTAATATTTAATTATTTTCACTGTTCTAGGTGTTACTTGCCTTGTTTATTCAAGCTTTTTTTGTTTGGAAAATCATAGTTACATTATATAATGCATAGATAAACCATATCTATAATTATATTAATGTTATAAATAACATATTTAATCGTTAAATACATTTTTATAACCATTCTTGAATATTTAACATAGAAAATGAATTGAATCGCTTAGTGGAGATGGTAAGTCGTACTAATGTACGAGTAATGTTGTCATTTCTAAATAGTTGGAAGGGTATGAAATTGTATGGTATATTAATTTTATATAATAACTATAATTTCATAATTATAATATATATCAACTATTTACATCATTAGAACTATCCAATTAAATTGGTGATGAAAAGTGAATTACACTACTATGTAGAGATGGTAACCCATACGTATGCACTTATGGTGCTTTCATTTTTAATAGGATGGATAAAAGGAATAATGTGGTTGTTTAATTATCATAATAACATATTAATATAGATATGATAGTTCATTTTTTAGGATATAAACAACACATTAATAGGAAGTATAATAAGAAATGATCATGAAATAGTTTGTAAAGATGATTACTTCTTCTTCAATGAACTTCCTTGGGATCTCTTCTTAGGGACACTAAGGTTGGTATTTTTAGAATAAAAGAACCTAGAGAACATTATTAATGAATTTGGGAATATATATTTTCATATTATGGTTGATATATATGGCTCAAAGTGGTTTGAATATGTGATAGAGGAGGTTCCCTTTTATAATTGAGGTGAGAGTCAGTTTTAGAAACTCTCAAAGTATTAAATTAATATAAATTACTTTTCAAATATAAATATCCCTTAAATGATTTATTTAAAAAAATAATATTATTATGAGTCTTAATATTCAATTAAAATAATATTTATGAAATTTTTTGCCACATTCTATCCCTTATCGTTTAGTTTTAATCCTTATTTAACACCTTTTACTCTTTCCATGATAACATAATTTTACTCTTTAATGGTCAATATTTTTACTATAAAATTAAAAATGACCCATAAATTTATCATGTTTGATATCTTAAACCATATAATGATTTCATATATGAATTTAGTTTTTTTTATAAATTTTATAACATTTAATAAAATATTATTTATTTTAAAATATCATTTATGTAATTTTTTGCAATATTCATTACTTTGAATTTTATAAAAATATCAATACATGGAATAAATTTTAAATAAATATTTTAATACATCCAAAATATTTCAATGTTTTCTTGAAAATATATGTATGAAATTATTAATATCAAATTATATTTACTTAAATAGTTTGGGTATCATTTATTTGGTATTTCCATTGGTTAAATAATTATTACATTAGTGTTTTACACGCAATTATGGTAATTATATAATCAATAAAAATTAAAGGTAAACTACATTGATTAATATAATCCCTTTACGTTTCAAAATACTCTTTATACTCAAAGATATATTTTGTATAACACTATTTTATAACTTTAATAGTTATTAAAATCATGAATCTGACATCTTTGAATTTTATTTAAATAAAATATTATAAGGATCATGATCACTTTCTAATAAAAAATAATAAAATATGTGAAAATTGAATTATTATGAATACAAATAACACCTAAAATATAATTTGGTATTGTTTTAGGGTCATTTTTGAGTCCCTTCCATATTATTGTTTCCCTTAATTACTCAATTTACCCTTAACCATGGGAAAAAAATTTCAAGGTTACTATTCGTATTAATGAAATTAAAAGAAAAATATTCACTAAATTTATACCTCTTGATTCCAAATATTTAATCAATTTTATAAAATTAATTACCTAAAAGTGGCATAAATTAATTTTAAAATAAGTGGGAAAAAAGTGATAAAAATCGCATTTTTGAAAATGTTTTTTAAGAATAAAATAGGATTTATTCTTAACCAATGCATAGTAAAAATATAATTTGAATGTTAAACATTTTATTGAAGATATAGTATATAAATTTAATTAAAATCATTATCTAATAGTGAATAATTAAATTTATTATTATACAACTATATTGCATGCACCAAAAAGTTTCTAAGAAAAAAATATTTTTATTATTTTTATTATTTATTTATGACCAAAAAAATTTATTCTATAAATGTATAAACCATAAATTATTTAAAAATATGTGTTAGTACTATTTATTCAGATATAATTAATAGCTTGGATATAATAGTTACAAAATAATAGATCAATGTCCATTTGAACACAGTGTTGTATGCAATGAAAGCTATTAAAGAAATTAAATTTATTTAAAAAGATATGTATTATAAAATGATGGGGTGATATTGTCCTCTAAATACCTTTTAATTATTTATGTTATGAAATTTTTTGGTGACTAATTATATTTTTTGGAAATTTATTTTTTCGAGATTGTTTTGGGTTATTACTTTTTGTGATGCAAAACGAAATGTATGAGATAACTTTTGAGGTCAAAAAATAATTATAGAAATTGAATATATCAATAGTATTTTGAGTATTTTATTATATTTTTTAGAATTTAATAATAACTATATAGTTTTAGGAAAGGACCAATTATACACCGTGTGAAAACCCATTGCATATGGAAAGGTTGTGTTGTTTTAACCCACAACTAAAGGGAGACAAGGGTGAATCGCCTACCACTGGCCAATTTGATGTCCTAGTGACTATGTAATATTCTTTTTAATTAATAGATTTGGTGGATTTTGAAAATGTTTATTTTGGGAAAATATATTTTATCTTATATAATACCATGGGATTAAAAATTTATTTGGTGATTAAGTGATTACTGAAGAAGATCACTATAATTTTGGGAACCATTATATGAATAAGGTAAATATAATACTATGAGATTTTATTTTATGAATAAAGGTTGAATTATATTATTTTTTGTATAGTTTATGTAAATGATTTTCATATCATGGAGATTAAATGACTTGGGTATATACATTTTTTTTATGAGAGTAATTGATGTTATTTAGAGATAAATATTAAAATTCTATTTGAAGAATCTGTGATAAAATCCTTCTGGAATTTGGGTTTCAATATTAATATGGAATATTATTAAGGAAGTTTATGGAGATTTATTGAATGGTTTATATTAATCTTTGGGTATTAAGTTTGAATTTTGGATAATAAGAGTTGTATTTCTTTGTTTCAAGGTTTACTCATTTATGGGAATTATCTTATCATCTTCTAACTATTTTTTGTTTTGGTTAATATCTAATGATAAAAGGAATAGATTTTTATCCTTTTATGGATTTAGTGATTCATAGATGTCGATACTATTTCTTTAGGAATTGATAATTTATCACGAATACTCATCATTTGGATAAACAAATATGAGATTTTGGTAAAAATAGATTAAACGATGAAATTATACTTTTCAAGTAAGTTTTTTCCTCATATTCATCATCCAGGTACTAAAAACATTACTCAAAACTATGAAAATTATTGTTAAATAAAAACATTATCCACTTAATTTTCTTACTAGGAAAACAATGACCTTTAAAATCATCATAGATATATGGTTTTTTAATTTCCATCATTATTATGACCATGTTCTCTATCACTCTCTAATAGTATGTAAGGGTTATATTATTAATTCTATGTCCATGTTTATCTATATAGAAACCAAATTATTCTTTATTCCTGATAACCTTCGTACTTCCCATACTTTTTAAAGTGGAAGTTTTATTAAGCCTTTTTTAGGTGGGATTTAAACAATGGTATTTTGAAAAGTGAACCCCTAGTTACCAAGCCTAGATTCGAAATTACTAGGAATCAATTTCTAAGAGGGTTATAATGTAACATCCCACTTTTTTTTAATGTAAAGGCTATGTTCTATAGCATACAATATACACAACATTGAGCTTAAAAAAACAAAATATTGTTATTATGTGACCATTATAACCTAACTATTAAATTGGCAGGAATAAATAATATTAAATGAATTATATAATATTAAATGTTCCTAGTCTTTAATAATTTATTTATTAATAATTATAAAATTCAACACTTAATTATAGTAGTAATTTTATTCTTCAAATACAATTTCTTTAAGAATGATTTTTTTGCTTTTGTGAGAGAACAAAATAATTAATTTTTGGTACTTTTATAAATTTTATATAATGAAATAAATTAAAATTTTAATATTTGTACATCAAAATTATAATACGGTAAAATTTTGATAATTTTCTGAAAAGTTTTATTTTTCAATGAGAAGAAAAAAAACATTTTTTATTGAAAACTATATTTTAATTTAAATAATTTAAAATTAGTATTATGATTTTTTATTTTAAAATATTAATTAGTCCTTATGATTTAAAATAAATTAATTATTGTTTTTAAATGTATTTTATAATTGAATTTAGTATAGAAATTTTTTATGTTTAAAATGATCATTTTTCTAAGAAATTGTTTTTCATTAGATTTTACAAATTTAATATTAAATTAAATACTGAAAATTTTGTGTATTGAATTTTGAAAAATGGATTCCATATTTTTAATTATGGGTTAAAATTTTATTAAATGGGGTACTTTTAATTTTTGGCAACATGAATAGTAACCATAGTAATTTTTATTACCATGGTAAATGGTAAATCAGGTGATTAAGGGTTAAAATAAAATGATAAGGACTATATATTACCCTAAAACTTGCCCAAATTTTATTAGAAGGGTAATATTAGTCTATAATCAATCGGTTTTTAGTTATATAACCATTTATGGGAATTTGGATTTGATTTGACATTCATAATATTTAATTTATCTAAAATTCAAACATGTCACACTCTTATTTTTAATAAGTTTAGTATTTTAATATGGTTTAATTCAGAAGATATGTTCAGCAGTAAATATTTTTTAAAAATATAATAGATTTTTATTAAATAAGGTAATCTATTTTTAATTTTTATTGAATATATAATGACCTTAAATTCTTGAACAGTAAAAATACATCAATTATTTAGTTAATGGAAAAAAACCAATAAATGATATTAAAAATATTTAAATAAATATAATATGAGATAATTAATGTGATAAAAAAATTATAGATTATTTTAATATTTTAGGGATTTATTAAAATATTTTTTAAAATTTATATTTCTATAATTATATTTTTAAATGCCATAGTAATAAATAATGTCAAAATTGATATAAAAGAAATTTTAAAACAAATCATATTTTATTAAATGATTTAAAATTCATAAAAATCAAAAATTCTTAAAATTTATTAGTATAATGTTAATAAATTTAACCATGATATATTTATGATCCTTTTATCATTTTTTTTAGTTATAATATTTACCCTCAAAGAGATAAAAATAAATGTTGTCATGGTAAGAGTTAAAGGGGTATATAAGGGTTATAACTAAGTGTTAAGTGTAATAAAATGACCTAAACTTATCCAGAAAATTATATTATGCTATTTTCTCAACCCTTAATTATATTATCCTTTAAATAACTCACTTTTAATACATTTTTAAATAAAAATTAATTTATATTGATTTAATATTTTGAGAAATTCTAAGAGTGCCCCTCCCATATCCCATAAAATGGAACCTCTTCTTCTCAGTTATTGACACGTAAAACCCATTTTTTGGAAAATCCATTCCAAAAAATTCCAATAATACCTCCCATAATTATATATTCTTTAGTTGATATATAACATCAACCTTAGTGGTCTTAAGGTGTTTTTTAATAGAGGATTTATAAATAAGATGTATAGTTTTTATCTGCATGTTTTAGTATTGGTTCTTCTTCACCATCCCAACAACCTTATTCAAACATTATAAAATTAAAACACCATTATTAACCATATACCGATATGTTATTATATCAGTTTAATGACCTATATCTATCTATACATCCATCAAATGGGAAAATAATTCATTTTTCGTGTGTACGATGGACTATCATCTTGTTAACTAATGTAATTTTTTTTCTTTATGAATATCTTAAGACTGGTTATAATGATGGAAGTAAGTTTTATATATGATATTAATGAAATATTTATCATTATGAAAAGATAATATACCATTTATGATCTTATTATTACATGCACAAAATAATAATAATGTTGTTTATTCATACATATGGACTACCACCTCCACAAAGCGATGTGATTTTTCTTTATCATCAAATCTCATTAATGACATATATATAACTATATTTAAATAATTAATATCATACTTAATATATTGGTATCATTATTTAAATAAATAATTATACATACCATCTTTCTATAATGATCATTGAAAAATGATAATGTTACTCATACGTACGTACGACCTACCGTCTCCATTATTATAACATCATTCATTTTTAAAACTCATATTTAAGGGTTTGATTTAAAAGTATAATTTATATAAGAAAATATAAATTATTTCATGAATATTATTCTTGATATGATTTAATAATGAAATCTTTGACCATAGTCGACTTACAGAATCAGTTTTGGACTAAGGTATCAAATATAATCAAAACATCTTACATGAACTTGAATGATTAAGTAATTGAATATAACATAGAAAGGAGTTGTATAAAAGGAAAATAGAAACATTATAAATGTTATATGTAATGTATAAATTAACCTATGTTTATTATTCAAGAAGATAAATAATTTATATAGAAATTTGGACTCAAGTTAAGGGACTCTTTAACAAAAAACTTGTTTAGATGTTTTAAATATTTATTTTATAAATAATTTTCTTTCATGCCAATTTATTTAAAAATATTTTTTTGAATTTATTTATTTTTTAAAATAATTATTTAAAAATATAATTTTTAGTTTCTATAAAAAAATTAAAAAAGGAATATTCTTATGTTTTAATGTAAGGGACTTTCTTTTTTTTAACCTCTTTTAATGCTTATTTTAATAGAAGTCAAAACGAATGTTTTTTTAACATATAAGAAAGGATTGTATTTTCCCATTTTCATGAATCCTTATTTATCTAAATATTCTTTTACCTTTTTACATGGTTATTTTAAAAGAATTGTTTTTCCTTTGTATGTGCATATTATTATTTTAAAATAAGTGATTTTCCTTAAGAAATGATTTTATGATTCAAGCATTCATGTTTTGGGATCATGTTATAATTCATGAGAATTTTTTTTATGAAGGTTAGTTCTATTAGTAACTAAATATGGATGGGTATGTGATATACCTCCAATAAATTGTGTATGTTTATGTTGGAAATTGATCGTGATGGTTATTCCACGTGAGACTATGATGGTTACATTCAAGTGGAAATATAACATAAGACAATTAAAAGTAATTTCACCCATAATATAAGAATTTCATAATAATTGAAGTATAATATTAACCCAATGAGTTTAAATTGAGTTAATAAATCTCTTACCTATCTCTTTCCTTTAATTGAATGAGCTTTAACATCTTGTATAACGGTTTAAAACATGTTATTAACTTATATGAACACCATATTCGTATTTATAATACCATATATAGTCCTATTATATTATTCATCAATGAATTTTCTATATAAACATAACATATAAGGTATTTATTAAAAAAAATTGGTTCAAATTTATCTTGTTGTATTGATTTGTTTAAATTTAATGTAATGAATAGTGTCAAAATTGACTGTATAGATATTTTAAGAATAAATGTTTTATTAAATTATTAAATAATAATTAAAATATAATATAATCACAAGTAGTATAAGATATGGTCAAATATGTCATCTTCGGTTTATTTATTGGATATTCTGATGAAAGTTTCTATAGAATAATTTTATTATATTTTAATATTTTTGGAAATTCCAAAAGTAACCCACGCTTAAATTAAAAAAATTGAACTTCTTCCTTTAGTTATCTACACAATATTGAGCCATCTAGTTAGGCCAATCCCGACCCATTTATCTTTCTAGATTCCTCATACATGTTTTAAAGGTTCTTTTACTCTAAAAAACCAACACTAGTGTCCCTAAGAAGATATCTAAAAAACCGTCATCAAAGAAGTGGAAATCATATTTACTGAATATTTCAAGTTTATTTCTTATTATGTTTCCTCTCCATGTTTTTTTTTATATTAAAATATAAATAAATTATCATATATATACTAAGATGTTAATATTATTAAGAAACATCCAAATTCTACCTTCCATCCATCCTATAATAAATTAAATAATTGCATGTGTGAACGTATAAATTTCCATATCTATATAGCGGTTTAATTAATTTTTCATCACCAATTTAATTTAATGGTTATAATTATAGAAATTTTTGATATATATGATAATTTTTACATGATATTTATTATTTAAAATTAATATACCATTAACTTTCTTACCCTTTCAACCATTTATAAATGATATCATCACTCATGCGTTTGTATGGTATACCGCCTCTACAAAGCAATGTGATACATTTTCTATGATAAACATTCAATAATAGTTCTAAAAATATATTTAATGATTGATATGATATTTATAACATAAATATAATTCTTTAGATGTTTTATTTATATAATATTCAAGAGAACTTGGAATTTGAAGACAAAATAAGCATGAGAAAACTAGGTGATTATCACCCAAAAGCGTAAATATAAAGAAAGTTTATTAATGATTGGGTGGTAATATGATATAAAATAATAATATAAGATATTATAAATATTAATATTGTTTTTTTATAAATTATTAACATGTTTTAAAAAATTATAAATGTGGTTTGAACAGGTTTGATGGTAGTCGAACGTGAGGTAAGAGTTTTTTGTCTCACTTTTACTTTTGTGAGACATATCCATATTCACCACTTATTTCTTTTTTTGTGTATATACATTCCCATTGATATATTATATCATGATTTTATTTGTATTAATGGTTACAAAATCGTCATTTAAAGTTATTTTTTTCATTGGGATTATTATTCAAAAGATACCCAAGTGGTAAGGGTTAATTCACAATCTCATCATTATATGGGATTATTTATGTTTATTTCTCCATTGGGGGATATTTATCTTCAATATCCATGTTTTATAAAAAAATATAAAAAATTATTTTAAAATTCCAAAATTATATTTTAAATTCATTTTTATCCATTTTTTACATTTTATAAAAAGTTATAATGTAAATCCTTCCATTATTTTTCAAACAAGGTACTTTATAATTTTTATTGTGAAAATGGGAAAATAATTCTTTCTTAACTTATATGGAATGAATATAATTTATTTCCATCATGTAAACATAATGATTTGAATCTTACTTTACATGTTTACATCATTGTATTCAATGAAAATGATTTTTTATTATGTGTGAATTTTTTAGATTAGAAAAATTACTTTCAATGTAAATAGTGTATTTTACTCAAGAAATATTTTAGTAATCTCTTCAAAGTTTTTTCATCTGTATAAACATACTTTTTTAGGATTTAATCTATTAATATTATTCATCATATTACTTTGTATGGTTCCTGATCGGTTTGACTAGGAAAATAATTGATGTTTGGTATGAATTGTTCTTATTGTATGTATAGTTATATATTTTGTTAAGGAATATTGATTTAGTTGTATTATTTATTCATATGAGGAATTCATTGGACATTATAAGTGATTTTAGGGGCCCACTATACCCCCTAGATGCATCTAAAGGTATCATGAGATAAACCAGTGAGCCAAATCAGATGGATTTATACCCACATATTTAAATTTTCATGAGGATGTATATTAATTGTAACTACCTTGAGGATAGATCTTTATAGTTACCATCTTGAGGACATATCATAATAGTTAAGACATCCAATATTATTCATTTCATCATTATGAATTTAGTTATTAATATTTCATTTGATTATTTGATTAGTATAATACTCATGGTTAAGTTTCATTATCACGTGATTATTTATAAGGAATTATTTATCCATATTTTATTCCTTCCTTATTATGATCAAGTTATTAGTTAAATGGAATGTGTTTCAATCATTTACCTTTATAGATTTTTGATTCATTATATTTTCAGAGATTTCACTATATTGTTACCCTTACTGAGTATTTGATATCACGCCTTTCTTATGTTTCATTTTCCTTTATGATATGAGGAAGTGTATAGAAATTTATATATAAGGATATAATAAGGGGAAAAATGGAATTCTCAATGAATATTATTTTTTTATTTTATATATTAAAATGTAAGGTGCATTTCAAGTATGTATCTAGTTTACCAAGACTATTAAACTATTCTTTCCTTTGATATTTGATTCCATGTATCTTATTTCAATGTAATAAAGTAATTGCTGACATTACACTAATAGGGTTGGGGTATTTACATTTGGTATAAGAGAAATTATATTAGAAATATTTGGAACAAGATTTAGGAAAACATAGATTATGGAATTTAACTCCATAAAAGACATTGAGGATAAGTGTAGATTAATATCCAAAATTTAATGGATTATACATATGTTTCATAATGATCTGATATAATCTAGTATATTCCCTGATTTAGAAATGGTGCCTAAAATAAGTAATAGGAACCACATCAATTCACCTAATCCAAATAATAATATTTATTGTTTCTTTTATGGTTTTAGGTCAATATTTTAAAAGGAACTTGTCTCACAAATGTTATCATCAAATGAGGGTAGATTATAATGTGAAAAAAAGATATATAATAAACTCTCTATGTGTTTTTGATTCTAAGTGAAACATGAGAACAAGGTTTTGGTTGGTAAAAATACGGATAAAGGAAAAAAGATGAAGAAGTATTTTACTATGTGTGATAATAGTGTAAATAATCACACTAGGAAATTATTGAAGGGATTGGTATTTTTTTATAAGTTCATATAAAAAGGTTTCCAAAAAAATAATGTTAATTGACAAATGAAAAAACTATTATTAAATGTTTTAACTATAGTGAATTGGAAAACTAAGTAAATAAATTACATAGACATCAAGAGAATATACCTCAGAAGATTTTAAGGGATCAATATTAATCATATAATGTTGATACAACCAATGTAAAATAATTAATTTACCTATGTATTTGGATCTGGGAAATACATTGTAACAGTATTTAATTGATTATATTCTAAAAACATTGAAGGATTTTATTATAGTACTATTTTATAAATGATTTTAAATAATGTGTCAAATGGTATGAAGAAAAATGATTAAGTGGAAATTTGAACATATTGTAAAAACAATATTGAAGGAAAGATAACCCTTGATATTTTTCTAATGTTGAGATAATGATGACGAGATGAAGAGATGATTGATATGGATAATGTAAATTGGATTGCACTAGCTAACTTGGAGCTAATTACTCATTATATGATAAAGTGGTTTATGATAAAATTGATGGAGTTGAAAAAAATTATTTAATGAAAATATCTAATAATATATGATATAATTAATGAATAAGGAATCAAGCATTCTTTTATTATGGTTTTATTGTTATTCATGTAATTACCATGTTTCAGTAAAATAGTTGATGAAGGTATTCACATGTTTGGTAAGTGATGATTAAGATAAACTCATTTTTGTTTAAGATATTAATGGTAAGTTCATTTAGTAAATTTATTTATAAATTTTTAGATCTTGATATTTTTTAAGATTCATAAGGTTTACCATATATTAAAAGGTATAAGTTGAATTATGGATATGTTTTTAGAGATTAATGTACTTATTCATAATGGATAACTTGTTCCAACCATATTGGTTTTGGAAAATATTTTGAGAAAAATGGAATGAATTGTCACACTTTATGGATCTTATGCTCTGTTAAAATTGAATTTTATTTCTTCAGGATAAAAATTCCATTTTTTCATATACATTTCTTGGAGTAAGGGATGACATTATTATGGACTTTAACACTGGATTACCAAAGACACAAATAAATAATGATACGATATGTGTTATTATATTTTTTGGAAATATTCTAAGGATAATATTAGTATGTATTTTGAAAAATACAAGCCCAATGGTCAGGTGACACCCCATCATATCTAGAAAGGTTGTGAGGCTTGAACCCACAACTAACAGATGACAAGGGTGAATCGGCTTCCACTATCCTATGTGATGAGCTGGTTAGTATATCATAGTTATTCATTATATAAATGGTATGAAAGATAAAGTATAAGTTCATTTTAATAAAACTACATTGTTAAGATAAATAAAATATTTTGGATTTTTATTAGAGGAATAAAGGTTGATTTGTCTTTTAGAGGAAAATATGGGTTTGTGGTCTAACTTTTTTAGAGGATTAAATATCTACATATACAGTAAGTATATTTCCTTATAGAAGTAAATGAATAACTAAAATATAGGAAAATGATTTTGGAATAAAAATATTATCTGTATAATTTTCTAACTAAATAATCAATTATCCTTTAACCAATCCCATATTTACTGTTTTACAATGGTTGGCCTTCTAATGACCATATTATCTATCACTCTCCATCAAAACATGATAATAATATTTCTCTTCTATATCTATATTACTACTTCCCACTAATTATATACAAAATTTAATCCTAGTTTTGTGGGGACCTTTGCATTTTCCTTTACCTTTTGTATTGTATGTTTTATAAACCCTTTTTACGATGTTGGTTTCCCATAAATGGATTTTTCAAATATAAAAAATTGATTTTAAAAGTGAAATTTCAAATTTTGAGGATATAATTTATTGACGAAGGGGAGAATGTAAAACACTGTGATTTTATTTTATATATTTTTTAAATAAACTTAATCCCCTTAATCGTTTTTATTTCATGTAATATAGAGTTTGAAAAAACCATGTTATAATATTAATATTATTATTTTAACATGATAGTTATAAAATAGTTGTTATATTAGTGGTTGTGAATAACAATAAATATATTATGAAATATATATGAAGTTCATATTAATTAAAAATTCATTTATTTATTCTTAGGAAATAAATAAACAATTTTTAGTAAAGTCATTAAATTCTTCAAATATTTGTCTTTTTCAAAATAATATTTTTATTATTTTTTGTAAAAAATATATAAAATAGATCTATGAAACTTTAATAAAATTTATTTGATAAAATTATATTAATTTGGGAGATCTTCATATTAAAAATATCATGTGGTGAATTTTTAAGGTATTTTTTGAAAATATCAAATTTTTAGTGAATATGGAAAATTAAATTTTTTTATGAAACTATCATTTTATTAAAAAATTATTTTTAGGGCTTGAGTTTGTTATAAAATTAATTTAATTAAACTTTATTTATATATTATTAATTACATTTTAATCATCCTTATATCTTATTTTTTAATAAGTACATTATTAATCTAAAAAATTAATTTTTTAAGAAAATTGTTTTTCATTGTGTTTTGTGGGATTAATTTTATATTTAAATTCTAAAATTTAGATATTTTGATTTTTGAAAAATGGGTGAAATATTTTTATTCAAAAGTTCCAAAATTATTTATTATTTCCCTCTTATTTTTGTCCAATATGAATTGTAACCATGGTAATTTTTGTTACCGTGGTAAAAGGTAAATTGAGTAATATTGGTTAAAAATCAAATTATAAGGACCTGAAAATTACCCTAACACTTTCGCCAACATTATGGGAACAGTAATTAATGTCCATAAATATTCAAGTTTCAGATTTATTACCATTTTTCTCTATGAATGTTTTATGAAACTTATAATATTTTTTCAAAGAAAAGTAAATGATGTCATATTCATGATTTTAATAACTATAACATTTTTAGTATGGTGTTATTGAAACTATATCTTCTACTATAAATAGTCTCTTGACTTGTAAAAAATTATATTCATTACAATGATTTATTTTTAATTTTTAGTGAATAAATAATTACCTTAAAAAGTTTCACAACACTAAATGACATTCTTAGCCAAGTTCTAGAGGTGGTAGTTTTCTCAAAATACCAACCATAATGTCCCTAAAAATTGTTCTAAAGGAAGTTCATTGAAAAATAGGCTATCATCTTTATAGACACTTTCATGTTTATTTTTTTCTTATAAATCCTATTCATGTGTGGTTTCCATTGTAAAATAATAAATAAAATATCATATATATATATTATTTTATTATAATTTTTAAATATCCATATTTTACCATTTATCCATACTATGAAAATTGAAAGCACTGCATATGCATACATATGACTTACCATCTCTATAAAGTGGTGTAATTCATTTTACATCACTAAATTACTTGGATGGTCATAATGATTGAAATAATGTATATATATGATAATTATGACATGATATCAATTTGGTAAAATTAATATTCCATCCACCTATTTACTCTTTCATCCATCTATAAATGATATCATCTCTTGTACGTATGTACAATTTACCTTCTCCATGAAGCGATGTGATTCATTTTCTATATTAGAAATTAAATAATTTTTTAAAAAATATATTTACTAATTAAATATGTTATTTATAAAATTAATATAAATCTATATTTTTTTGATCTATATCATGTGCAAGAAAACTAGGAATTTCAAGACAAAACAAGCACGATAAACAAGGCAATTAACACCCGAAAGAGTGAAAATAATGAAATAGTACTAATAAATAGGTGGTAAGATATTTTTAAATAATCATATATGATATTATAAATATTAATATAGATCTTTTATAAATTAATAACATGGATAAAATAATTATACATGAGGTTTGAACATGTTTGAAGGAAGTCAAATTAGAGGAAAGGGTTTCTCGTCTCACTTCTACTTGTGCAAGACATATGCCATATTCCCAACTTATTTCTTTTTTTGGGTATATAAATTCCATTTTATATATTATATCATGAAAATATTTGTATTCATGTCATATAATGGTTCTATTGATGTTATTTCTTTCATGGGGATTATTATTCAAAAGATACCCAACTGGTTAGGGTTAATTCACAATCTCATCATTATTTAGGATTGTTTATGTTTATGTCTCCATTGGGTAATATTTATCTTTCATATACATTTTTTCTAAAATAAATTTTACAAATTCTTTTAATATTTTAAAATTATAGTTTAATTTTATTTTTATCCCTTTCCAACTTTTTACAAAAAAAATTAAAAGGGATCTTTTTGTTGTTTTCCACACAAAGTACTTAATGAATTCTCTTATAAAAATATGAAAAGAATGTTTTTCTGACCTATAAAGAATGAACATAATTTCCCAACTTCATGTAACCTTAAATATTTTAACATTCCTTTACAATTTTACAATTTTATTTCCATGGAAAATTGTTTCATTATTATGTGTGTAGTTTTTAGATTTTAAACATTATTTTTAATGTAAAACGTTATTTTATTCAAGAAATAATTCATTAATCTCTTTAAAATATTTTCATCTAAGTTAACATACATTGTTAAATTTTTATGTTGATGATGTACTCTAATAATGTAATTTTTCATATTCCTTTTGATGGTTTATGACTAGTTTGATTGGGGAACGAATTGATATTCTATATGACTAGTTCTTCCAGTACGGACTATTATTGATTTTGTTAAGGTATATTTATTTAGTTTTAATATTTATTCACATGATGAATGCACTGGGCATTTTAAGTGACGTGATAGGCCCATTATACCCCCCAATACATCAATAGGTCTCATGAGACAGACTATTTGGCCAAATCGGACGGGTTTCTACAAACATATTTAAACTATATTAAGGATAGATATGGGTAAAAACTTTCTTTAAGATTGATCTTGACGGTAACTATCTTAAAGATAAATATTGACAGTTCAAACAACTTACATCATGCATTCCACTTAAAAATAACCATTAAAATTCATGGATTTATCTTTAAAAACATCTGAGAATAATAATAATTATATGTATTAAAATTATTCTTTGAGAATATTTAGAAGACCATGTGGCCCTAGCAGTATCACTTAAAGGATGGAGTCCCCTTGAGTTCATGGGTTCACTCTTCATACCTTATCATCTCATTCAATACCCTAGTATCAAATTTTAAGAAATTTTTTTTACCATTTATTCCTTTATCAGTAATAATCCATGAATAACTTTTTAAAATCTTATATAAATTTTTTTTTAAAAGAAAATAATTTTATTAAATTCTAATATTGAATGATTTAATTTTTTCAAATAATTTGGGGAAATCCATTAGTTACTTAAATTTAAAGGCATGAACATAAATGTATTAATATTAAAACGAATTCTTGTATTGAAATTCATTAGATTTAATAAGAAAATATAGAATATGCCTATATATACTAATATTCATGGAATTTAAAAAAATTAGAAACCATGATACATAAAAAAATGATAGATTTTATCATTAAAATTTACATAAGTAATTTAATAAAATAAAATTCCTTTAGAATAAATCATTTTCGAATTAAATAATAACATAATAATGTTTTATAATTATTATAAATTATTGAATAAAACCTTGAATTTATTTAATCCAAATAAAAAGATTTGTTTTAAATTAATTAATATCTTCTGTTGAGAATGGTTTTCAAAAAAAATAGAAATCTTTCTTAAAATATAATTTTAAAAAAATAAAACCATTTCATTTTATTTTTTAAAAACATTAATGGTAAACTAATTTTCTTATTTTATTCTCATATATTTAAACCCTCTATCTCTATCTTATTTCTATTGTTTGTCTTATCACTATCTCACTCCTCACATAGGGTGTGTAGAATTTTAATGGGAGAAAAGTATTTATATATCCAGCTGTTAGAATAATATATATATATATATATATATATTCATCTTCTGTGGGTGTAAGATAAATGGTAAAAAAGATAGGTTTTGTATAATTCTTTGATCCAAAACTAAATTTAAGAGGATCCAACTGCTCAGATGCAAGCATGTCAATAAGTGTGTATAAATATATATCTCCCTTGGAAGAAACTAGCTTAATTTGAAAAACTAAAAAACTTTAAAAAAATTTATGCAGTGTATTTTGATTAAATTAGATGTTTATTTTATCTTGTTTGATTCATATTAATCAAATATTATTTATCAATCTACTCTAAAATGAGACAATAACAAGCCAAAATCGTTGAAAAACAATATATAAATAGTTTTAAATATAAAACACGCATTGAAAATTACAACTATAAAATAAAGATGTTGTAAGGAATAAACATTTAGAGTAATGATGAGTATAGACTATTGATATCGATTGTGGGATAAAATTGAAGATAATAATGAACATATAAGATGAAAATTATCATTAAGATAGGATTTTCTTGAATATTCAAACACTTGGATAAAAACACATACATTAATCATGTATTATCTTAAAACATGGTGATAAATTAAATATTCATAAAACAAAAAATGAGAACATACATGATTTCTTATTCCTTAAGTAAAACCCAGATTATTGGATATTTTCCTTAAATCCAAAAAATATTGTCAACACCATCAATGTTAGCATAAAACCACATTATCATGAAATATTTAAATATAACCATTGTATTAAGTGCTATCCAATTTACATTATAAATATTAATCAACTCTTAATCCCTTTATCATTATCTCAACATCAGGAACATATTAAGGGTTATCCTTCCATCAATCATATGTTTTGAAAGAATTTAAACTTGCCTCTAATCCTTTTACTTGGTACTATTTGAAACATGAATTCATATCCTTTAAAAAATTATACAATAGTAAAATCCTTAAACATTTCAAGAATATCATTGATGAAATACTTTTACAACTATTTCGGGGATTCAAATACACAAGAAGATTAATTATTGGACTTTAGTTGTATCAACAACATAATCTTTACTGTTATCCCTTAAATTATTATAATTTATATTCCTTTGATGCTAGAGGATTTTATTTGGGTGGTGATGCATTTCACTATATTTAAGACACAGAATTTCAGTTTTTTTATTCTTCCCTCTTAATTTTTTTTCTTAGAGAATCTTTTCTATACACTTATAAAAAACTCAAAAACCCTTCAATCATTACCTATAGTGATTCATTCCATAATTATCACATGTGGTTAAATCCTTATATATTTTCTTTCCATTATCTATCTTCTGCATATCCATCTTCTTGTTCTCAAGCTTCCCACTTATGCTAAAATACATAGAGAATTATTTCTCTATCATGTTAGCACATGACAATATGTCCTCATATGAGGAGAATGTTTTAGAAACTATTTCTCTTGTAAATATTTTTTTAAACCCATCAAATAAATTATCATTATTACTCTTTGGATTATATTCATTGATTTGGTCCACATTCCTTTTACAAGTCACTATTTTTTAATAAGGGAATAAACTAGATTAGATCATATCATTGTGAAACATGTGTATAATCCCAAAACATTAGGATATTCTTCTATACATATCCTTAATATATATCATGGGGTTATATTATATAAGCTATGTTTTCATAAATATAGTTCCCAAGATCTATATTAACATTTCTATGATACCAACTATAAAGACTTAAACCCCAATGGCCAGAGCCAGTTGTTACTTTATTAAATTGTTATAAGATATAAGTAATCGCATCCCAAAGGACTGAATAGTTTAGTAGCCTTGTTAAACTAGATACATACTGTAAATTCACATTAAATTTTATAAAATAAAATAATAAAATAATATTATTTTATAATTCCATTATTCTCCATAGTGTATCTCTATATATCAATCACAAAACACTTTCTTGTATCCTGGGGAAAATGAAACATAAGAAAGGGGTGATCTCAAATGCTATGTAAGGAAAAGAATAGATCAGAAGCTATGAATAAATAAGGAATAAAAAATATTTCAATGTAAATAAATGAAACACAATCCATTTAATCAATTACCTGATCATAATATGGAAGGAATAAAATATGGTCAAATAATTCCATATAATAAATAATGCCATATATTCCAATTTTTTGTCTCATGAGAACTTTTTATACATTGAGGGGCTATATTGGTCCCCACTCATCACATAATAATTCAAGTTAATTCCTCATATGAGTAATTAATAAAACAAAATCAAAATTTCTTAATAAAATCAACAGTTATCCATATTTCAAGAATTATTCATATGGAATATCAATTTTTTACCCTGTCAAACTGATCATAAACAATTGAAAGGAATATTATAAATATTATTATAAAATTACATCTTTATAAAAACATTCAACAAAGTATTTTTACATAGATGAATGAAATTTAAAGATATTACATAAGTATTTCTTGAGTAAAATACCATTTTTTGATTGAAAATAATTTTTAAAATCAAAAAATTGGGAGAATAATAAAGAAATCATTTTCTTTAAAACTACACTCGTAAACTTATGAAGGAAGATTAAAATATTTAATGAAACATGATAATGGTAAACTCGTTTCTTATTGTATAGGTTTAAAAAATTCTTTTCACATTTTCATAATAAAATTAATAAACAACCTTTTTTGGAAAATGATAGAAATATTCATTTTAAAACATTTTTTTTAAAATTCAAAATATGATAAATATTTATTTAAACAACATTTTTAGATTAATAAAATAATTTTTGAATTTCTTTTAGAAAAATGGAAGATAAATATTCCCTAATAGATATATAAATAAAAAAAATTGAATAATGATGAGAATATGAATAAACCCTTATCACTTGGGTATCTTTTGAATAATTTTCCCCATGAAATAAATAATTTTAAAAGAAATTTTAAAATACCATGAAGAAAAATTTATTCATGATATAAAATATAAAAGGAACATAATATATACCACACTAAATAAATAATTGGTGAATATAGAATATGTGTCATAGAAGTAAAAGTGATATGAGAAACTCTTACCTCAGTTTTAACTTCCTTCAAACACGTTCAAATCTTTTCTTATTCGATGAACATCCATTTGATATCTTCTTAGGTAGACTAGGCTTTGTCTTTTGAGAAGACCAAAACCTTCAGAACGTGTATAAAGAGTTTTAGAACAAAAATAGGTAGGTTTTGGTAGAGATATATGGATCATTGTGGTGTAGATAACTAAAGGAAGTGAAACCATTTTATAATAGAAGTGGTTGTACTTTTAGAATTTCACGAAATACTAAAATTTAATTATACTATTATAGAGCCAAATAGATCCAAATTTCATATAAATAAATATAGGATTACTTTTTAGACCATATCTTATCTCCAATGTAATTATTTAATATTTTTATGATTTTTAAATTATTTAATAAAATATTATATTCCTAAAATATCATTTTTTTTAATTTTGGAACTACTCATTACTTTGAAATTAATAAAATAAATGAAATAGTATAAATTAAAAACAAATATTTTAATTACTCTATAATATGTCAAGGTAATATAATAAATTCATATATGACATTAATTCTCAAAAATTATGTTTATTTTAATATTTTTAATATCATTTATTTGATTTTTTCCATTAATTTAATAATTACTTCATTACTATTGTGGAAGTATTAAATATAAATATTCCTCTTATAAAGTTGAAAATAAATTTCCATGATGAATATAATTCCATTAGGTTAACAAATAAAATTTATAGTATAATATATATTCTAAAAAACACCATATTAAATATTTTATAGTTATTAAAATATTGTATGTGACATATTTGAATTTTCTTTTATTTAAATTTTATTAGGGTCATAATCTATTCCTAATGGAAACAATGGTCAAATGTCTACAAATTGAATAATTATGGATGGAAATTACCTATAAAGTAAAATTGGTTCAAGTGTTAGGGTCATTTTTTAGTCCTTATCTTTTTATTGTTAACCTATATTACCCCATTTACCCTTTACCAGGATAATGAAAATTAACAGGGTTACTATTAATAAAAAGAATCCCATTTAAGAATTTTAAACCTTATAAATATAAATATGGAATATATTTTTAAAAATTCAAAATACATAATTATTATAATTTAAATAAAAAATAATCCCTCAAAACACAATGAAAATTGTTTTCTTGAAAATTTAATTTTAAGCCTAAATAAATGTATTTATTCAAAAAACAATTATAAGGATGATTAATACATTATATCTAAATAAATATTAATTAATTTAAATTTTAATATAATTCAAATAATAATGATACTTTTTCAAATAAAATGATAGTTTTTTAAAAATTAGTAATTTTCATTATTCACTGAAAAATCAATATTTTCAGAACATTATTAATAATTCACCTTAACATAATTATAATAAGATGAATAAAAAAATAAAGTTCATTTTATCAAATAAAATTTTTAAGTTTTAAAAATTTATTATATTTATTATCTCATAAAAAGAAATAGAAATCATAATTTGAAAAAAACATATATTTGAAGAATTAAATGACTTTACTGAAAATTCTGGGTTTATTTCCTAAGAATAAATAAATAAATTTTTATTGAATATTAACTTAATATATATTTCATAGTATATTTTTTTAAATTCACTCTCACCTATTTAATGGAATGTTTATATTAGTCATACTAAAATAATAATATTAATTGTATAATTTGATTCATATAATCTAGGTTTTACAAGTAATACAAGATATTAAAGGGAATAAAATTATTTTAAAATAGGCTTAATGTAAAAAATTGGGGTGTTACATTCTCTCCTACTTCAATAAATTGCATCATCAAAATTTGAAATTACACTTCAAAAATCAAATTTTGATATTTGAAAATTCCTTTTTGGGAAACCCATATTGTAAAAAGGGTCTATAAAATATCCTCTTAACAAAAGGGAAAGTAAAATTCCATATTCTCTACAAAACTATGATTCTAATTAGGAGAACATTAGTTTAAAATGAAAATATTAACATTGATGTTAAATCACACTATCATGTTTCCATGGAGAGTGATAGAGAATACTATTATTTGAAAGTTAACCATAAAAACCATAAATCTATGACTGGATAAAATACCATGGATTCCTTATTATGAAAATTAAATAGGTAATGTTTTTCTTCAAAACCATTTTCTTATAGTTTAGGGTTTCTTTTACTTCCATGAAGAAATATACTTACATAATAAGAATAGTTTTTATTATTTAAATAATTTCCACCAAAAACACATATTTTCCTCCAAAATAAAAATCAATCATTATTCCTCAAATAAATTTCCAAAATATTCTATTTATTTTAATCATATTGATTTCCCAAAATGAACATATTTTTTATCATTAATACCTTTTAAATAAAGGAAAATTCTTTTATACTAACCAGTTTGTCATGTAGGTTAGTGGTAGGTGATGTAAATCCACTAAAAATAATTTTAAATAAAATATAAGATAATAAAAATTATTTTTACACATAATATTAGCATTACATAGTCAATTAAATTGAGGTTTAACCTAATTAATAAAAATTAAGTTAAGAAATCTCTCACATTGTATCTGATTCACCATGTACATTATTTATATTTCTTAATAATAAAATTAGGTTATTTATTTATGTTATTTAGAACCTCTTTAAATATTATTATTCCTTTTATTTCACTTATTACAATTTTATAACAATTAATTAATTATTTAAGTTCACATCGGATGCTTTAATGATATTCAGATCATATATCCATAATGTATTTGGTTAGTTGAATGTGGTCAAATAGTTCAGTATTCTATCATCTTTAGGATAATATTCATTTCATAATTATAATTTTCATAAAACAATTATACTTTTAAATATATCCATAAAATATGTATATGAAAAATTATCTACATTACCATCATGGTGACATTAGGATGTATGTGCCCAAGAGTAATATTCCCATTTTTCAATGATCATATAGGAAAGAAGGTAAGTTTATTATTATATTTCTAGACTGATCACAATATCTTAAATATAATATTACTTCCTTATATATACTAAAATTATCATTTTGACGTAGTGATGAAAAAATAATCCCATCACTTCATAGAGGTGGTAGTTCAAATATACGCTTGAACGACATTATCATTTTTTTGTGAGTGGGAAGGTAAAAAAAATAAATGATATATTATATTTTTGGAATGATAAATATATCTTGAATATAAAATATAAACATTACTTCCATCATTATAACCAGTTTTTAGATATGGTGATGGGAAAATAATCACATATGTTCACAAGGAATCGAGCGACTTTGTTGGTAAAGGTACTTTGGAAAAATAATAAAATAGAAGAGGTCGTGTGAGAACATGAGAAGATTATGATGAAGAAATACCCAAATCTATTTATGAGGTTAAAATATGTAAATTTAAAGTGTTATTTTTTTAAGGGTGGGACAATATTCCAACCTAAGAATTTATGGTATATCTCTTTTTAAATAAATTTAATCTCTTCAACAGCATGTGATTCACACAACACCGAGTTCAAACAAAAATCCATGTATTATTATGTGACCATTATAACTTATCCATTAATTTCATAGAAAAAATAGGACTAACAATTCTTTTTTAAATATATGTTTTATAAATTTAGAGAATAAAATTCGTTGTTTTGGAATAAAATAATAATAATAAAAGAAGTATTATCCTGAAAAGCTATTTTTATGCTTGAAATATGGTTATATAATAATAAATTGAATTGGACACTATTGATGAATGATTTTAAGAAAATTTATATGTTATTTATTCAATAAAATATTTTAACATTCATATAATATTTTTACTTTTCATGGGGAAATAATAAATCCAGTTTTATTCTTAAAAACAATATTTTCTAAAATAAGATTTTTATCGCATATTGCACACTTATTTTAAAATTAATTTATTCCACATATAGATAACACATATGATATAATGGATTCCATACTTATAATCATTGGGTCTAAACTTAGTGAATAGGTGCTTTAAAATTTTTAACAATATAAATAGTATCCATGGAGATTTGTGTCACCACAGTAAAGGGTAAATCAGGTAATTAAGGGTAAAAAATATGATATGGACTAGAAAATGACTATAAAACTTGCCTAAAATCTATTTTATGAGTTATTTTCATTCATAATAATTAAAGGATCATATATATAACCATCATTTCTATTAAAGAGTCATTTTGATCTTTATAATACATTATTTAAAGAAAAGAAAAAGATGTCACGTCTTTGATTTTAACAAATATAACATTTATTATATAGTGTCATCCCGAAGATATACTTGACTATAAATATTATTTTGAAATTTTAATGATGAATGTTAATCATTATTATTTATTTCTAAGTTTTAGTAAATTAATAATTACCTTAAATGATTTCCCAATGATGATGTAGTAATTATTTTGTTAATGGAAAAATTAAATAAATGATATTAAAAATATAAAAATAAATATAATTTGAAATAATTAATATCATTCAAGAATTTTATAGATGATCCTGAAATATTATATATGTATTAATACTTTTTTTTGAAGTTATCGTAAATGTTTACATAGTGTTGATGCTGTAATTATTCAATCAATAGAAAAATAAAATAAATGCTATTAAAAATATTAAAGGTAATATAATTTTAGATATTTAAGTTCATACAATAATTCTCAGTATTACCATAAAATATTAGGTATCTAATAAAATATTTTTTTTTTGATTTTTACATGTTTTATTTATATTTTTAAAAGTTAACGTTGTGAATAATAACAAAGTTCACAATAATGATATTTTTGGAGATTAATATTTTATTAAATTATTTAAATATAATAAAAAAATGAAAAATAAAAATTGGTCATTATATGGTCTAAAATTTCATAAATTGGAAAATTATGGTCCAATTTACACCATATAAGTAAAAATTACAACCTTTTAATGTTGAAAAAGTTGGATCATAGTTAAAATTAAAATAGGTTAAATAAGGGTTGATCAGAATCATATGTTTTAAAATAATTCCAAAACCTTTCTAAAATACATTATTTGAATAGATTAAAACATTATATTATCTTATCTTCTAATACATGGCCATTAGGTGGTATTTTTAAATAAAATTAATTTATTATTATTTAATCTTTTGAGAAATTCAAAAGGTTCCCCTCACCTAAATTATAAAAGGGAACCTCCACCATCACTTATTTAAAACACATTGAAAGATATATATTAAACATTATATGAACATTTTTCTTCTCAACATCCTTATACACATTCTATAGGTTCTTTTATTTTCAAAAGACCAACCCTATAGCCATATAGAAGAGTTACAAAGGAGACATATCGAAGAAGAGGAAATCACTCTAACCAATCACTTTTTTTTATAATCTTTCTTACCTCCTAAAAATATATTATTTTTTCATAAAATAATAATATAATTATCCAAAATATTATGAAATTTTACTATGACTAACAAAACACCATTACACACCCTATTTACCATCAAAAAATAAGTAAAAGTATCGCTTGAGCATACGTATGAATTATTATCTCCATCTATCAATACAATTCAGTTTACATCACCTCATTTTATAGATTGTTATTATAATGGGTTTAATGAATATATATAATTTATATGATATATTAATTATTCTTTAAATATTAATTATTATTTACCTTTATTCCATCCCATCAATCAAAGAATGAAAATAGTGTTCATGCGTATATATGACTTACGGTCACCATGAATGATGTAATTATTTTTTCTATATCCACTTTCTCTGAATTACTATAAATATGTAAATAATTATTATATATTATGTTTATACCATTATTAAATTTTGGTAAATTATGACTCCAAATATCAATGTATAATCACTAAGATTTCTGAACTGAAACATGCTTTGAAAATAAAGTAGTTATCATCTAGAATGGCTATTTTAATAACAATTTGTTAACAAATGATTGATAAGATGTTATTAATAAATAATAAATGGTATTATAGATTTATTTTTATCTAATAAATGTATATTAAATTCCTGTTTATTATGCAAGAGGTTTTAATGAGAATGAAGAAAGGAAAGACTTGAGATAAGGGTTTATTTCACAATCTCGCCATTATTTGAGATTATATATATTTAAGTCTTTGTTGAGGAATACTTCTCTTACACGACCATGTTTTAAAAATATCAAAAATGTTTTTACTATTCTTCTAAAATGGTTTGAAATAATTTTTACAATGATTTATAGTTTTACAAAATGACTTAAAAGGAATCTTTGTGTCATTTTCCAAAAGAGGTACTTTATGACTTTTTGTAAAAAATGAATGTTTCTATCAACTTATACAGCATGTGTATATTTACCCCCATTCATGATACCATAAATATTTTAATATTTACTTATAATTTTCCATATTTATTTTAAAATAAAAAAATTCCATTTATAAGTTCTCAACCTTTTAAAAGTAGTTTTGATTTTAAAATTGAATAGTTATTTTCCACAATAATTACTCTAAATGATCTTTAAAATTAATTTTTCTTCTAATATGGAATTCCTTGATGTTACTTATTCTTTAATAGGGATATTTTAAAAGAATATCATCTTTATTCTCTCTCTGTATGGTTATGTTTATGATGAAATGATTAAATATTTATGAAGCATGTTTCATCTCTAGGGTTATGTTATGATGAAATGTTTATGAAATCTATTTTTTTAGGGGTTTAGTTATGTTGAATGATTTATGTTATTATGGAACACATATGTATGGTTTAAATTATGTGATGGTTTGGACCTATATTTCCCTCCAATACATTGGGTAAATCTTTATATCTCATGAGATAATAATGGGGAACAAGTCAATGGGCTTGATCCACTATGGAAAACAGGTTCTTCCTGATCCACTATGGAAAAATTTTATATCCTGATCCACTATGTTGATTTTATTGGTAGTTAAATTGGATATATGAAATGGTTTTCTATATTTATGATGGTTCCACACATATATGACATGAGATTATGATTTATTATTGGTTTATGAAAATTTTTCACTCTTACGGTCCATGTTTGTTGAAATGATATTATTTATGCAATGAATAATGTTTATGACATATGATAGGTTGGGTATGAACTTTATAAGTAATTTTCATGACCATATAACCTTATTTTTATCTTATTATTTCATATGATCATGGATTAATATCCCCTATATTTACACTTACTTTTTATTTGAGTGCACCCTTTCTTAAGCTTCCTTCCCCATGTGATGTAGAAAGTTTTAGGTAGGGGATTCTTAAGAGGATTAATATATGATAAGATAGTTGTGGTATATATTTAATTTATTCTATTAAATAATAATATTGTATTTATTATCTCTAAAGACTATAAACCTTTATGGTCATGGCATGGATATTTTTGTTATGTAATATTTATATATGAAAATCACAGGCCATTAATTTTTAAGTACGGTTTCAAAATGTGTAGACACAATTTATTAAATGTGTGGATAGTGAAACAACCCAAAAATTTATGGTATGTTTCTTTTTAAATAAATTTAATCTCTGTGATAGCTTACATTGTATGAAACATTGAGTATAAACGAACTCAAAAATTTTATTATTTTAACACAACCATTATAAAATAGTAGTTAAATTGGAGAGTGATGATAGTATTAAAAATATTATGAAATATATAATTTTTATACTCATTATTAATTTATTAATTAATCCTTTGTTAATAAGAACTTAATTTTTAGTAAAATTATTTTATTCATCAAAAAGAATTATCTTTATTTTAGAAGTAAATATTATAATCAATTTTTTGTAACTTTAATAAATTTTATTTTGAAAAACTAATATCAATTTTTAAATAACAATATTAAAATTATCTTATGGTTATTTTTTAAGGAGTTTTCTAAGAAGTCTTATCTTCCATTGAATAGTGAATAATACAGATTTTTTATAAAATTGTCATTTTCATTATATTAAAAATTTATTCTATTATTTTCATTTGATCTCAAAGTAACATGAATAATATTTATATATATATAATCAAATTAATTTTATTTTAATCAATTTTGTATCCTATTTTGGTTTAAGAAAATTTTTGGGCATAATAATGCATTTTTCAAGAAAATTATTTTTCGTTGTGTTTTGTGGGGTTAATTTTAAATTAAATTATGAAACAACTATATTTTGAATTTTGAAAAATTTATTTCATATTTGGATAAATAAGGTGTAAATTTAGTATGTATGAACCTTTTATTTTTGGCCAATATTAATATTAACCTTAATAATTTGTGTTACCACGGTAAAGGGTAAATTGGGTAATATAATTTAATAATAAAATGGTAAGAACTAGAAAATGACCCTAAAACATGCCCAAATTTTATTTTATGTGTAATATTGGTCCATAAGTATTCAATATTCTAATATATGACCATTTATTCCATTAAGAAGTGATTATGATCATTATAATATTTTATTTAAAGAAATGTCAAAGATGTCACATTCATGATTCTAATAACTATAAGATTTTTAATATGGTGTTATCCAAAAGATATCTTTGACTATAAATATTATTTTGAAATATAAAGTAATTATACTTATCATGGTAATTTATTTTCAATTTTTAGTGAGTAAAAAATGACATTAATTTCATGCACAACACTGATGCCCGTAGTTATTTAATTAATGGGAAAATAACATATATTATATTACAAATATTAAAATAAATATAATTTAAGATAATTGGTGTCATAAAAAACTTTTATAGATTATATTGAAATATTTTAGATATAGTAAAATATTTTTTTAAAATATTTCTCTTTTTTTTATATTATTGATGTCAGTGTAAAGAATGGTGTCGAAATTGTGAACCATGAAATTTTAGCAATATAATATTTTATTAAATTATTTTAAAACCATAATAATATTAAACAACCACAAATTTGATAATATATTATCTAAAACTTCATACCCTTATCATTTATATTACACTTTTATTCATTTATATCTATAATAGTCTTATTGTATTTTAATATTTTGATAAATTCAAAAAGTGACCCACACTTCAATTATGAAAGGGTACCCCTTCCTTCAGTTCTGTACACTAATTTAATCCCTCTATATTGACCCAAACTATAAAATTTCTCTTTTAAAATTATATATACAAGTTATTTATGTGTTTTTCTTCTCATAATGAAAAACAAAATTATCCTTAAGAAGATATCTAAGGGAAGTTCATTGAAGAATAAATAGTTGTCTTTACCAACTCCATCAAGTTTATTTATTCTTATACTTCCTCTTCATGTGTTGTTTCTATCATCAAATAATAAATCTAGTATCATATATATACTTATATATTTTTATTATTATGAAATAACTATATTCTACTTTTTATACAACCTATTAAAAATAAAATCTCAGCATGTGCGTGTGTACGACTTATTATCTCCACATAGTAGTGTAATTCATTTTTCGTTACCACATTAATTGATGGTTATAATGATGGAAATAATGTATATATAAGAAAATTATGAAATGATATTTATTATTTAAAATTAATATACCATCTAGTTCCTTACCCTTTCAACCATTTATAAATGATACCATTGCTCGTGTGTACCTACGACTAACCATCTCCAGGAAGTGATGTTATTCATTTTATATGTTCAAAATTAAATAATGGTTATAAAAATGTATTTAATTATTAGATATTACATTTATAAAATTAATATAATTTGTTAAATTTTGGATCTATATTTTATGCAAGAGAATCGATTATTTTAAGACAAAACACGCTTGAGAAAATGAGGAAATTAACACCTGAAACAGCGAAAATAATGAAATATTACTAATGAACGTGTGGTACGATGTTATAAGAGGATGATATAATATATTATAAATATGAATATGGTTATATTATAAATTAATTACATTTTTAAGAAAATTATATAGGGGTTTTTAACACATTTTAAGGAATCCAATCATGAGGCGAGGGTTTCTCATCTCACTTCTACTTCCGTGAGACATTTTCCATTTTCACCACTAATTTTTTTATGTGGTGTACGTAATATAACATAGATATATTATATCATGAATATATTTGTATTCAAGGTATAAAAATTATAATTTTAATTTATTTATTTCATTTTTATTATTATTCAAAATATACCAAAGTGGTAAGGGTTAATTAACAATCTCTTCATTATTCAGGATTGTTTATATTTATGTCCACATTAGGGAATATATATATTCAATTTCTCTATTTTCTAAAAATATTTTTAAAAAATAACTAATTATTAAAAAAATATTTTTAAATGTCATTCTTATCCCTTTTTTCTTTTTAAAACTTTTTTTAAGAGAGATAATTCATGTATTTTTCAAATAAGGTACTTTATGAATTTTCTTATTAACATGTGAAAATAATGTTTTTTAAACTATATATAATAAACATAATTTCATATAATTTTTTCACTTTAAATATTTGAATCATCATTTATAATTTTAATCTTTTATTTTTAAAGAAATTTATTTCTTTATTATAGGTTTAGTTTTTAGATTTTAAAAATTATTTTCAAATTAAAAACGTTATTTCCATAAGAACTATTTCAGTAAAATATTTAAAATATTTTCAACTATGTCAACATCCATTGTTGAATATTTTGTTAAGGATGTAATATAATAATAATCATCATCATATTCCCTTTAATGGTTTATAATTATTTTTACTAGGGAAATAATTAATATTGTGTATGATTAGTTCATACAATAAGGATCGGTATTGATTTTGTTAAGGAATATTAATTAGTTTGTATTATTTATTCATATAAATAATGATCTAGACTTAGTAAGTAATGGGATGGGTCTATTATATCCCCTTTATGCATCAAAAAGTATCATGAGATGAACCAGTTGGAAGAATTAGATGGCTTTCTACCCACATATTTAAAAAGTCTTGAGGATATATCTCAGCAGTAACTGTCTTGAGGATAGATCTTAAATGTAACTATCTTGAGGATTAATATTGATAGTTCAGATACCTATATTATGAATTCTATCATTATAAATTTTAGTTATTGATATTTCATATGATTATTATAATATTAAAATATATATGGTTATGTTTCATTACTATGTGATTATTTATATGGAATTATTTGTTCAACTTATATTCCTACCATATTATGCTCGTGTTATTGATTAAATTTCACTTGTTTCAGTTATTTAACTTTCTATATGATTTTTTCATTATTTATTCATAGATTTAATTGTATTCTTACCCTTACTGAGCATTTGATTTCTCCCCTTATACAATTTCATTTTCCCCTTGGATTCGAGTAAGTGTTTTATGATTGATATACATGGACACAGTAATAAAAATAATGTACTTTGAATTTGATAGATTTATTATGGATGATTCTTAAGGTTAGATACATTTAGAATGGATTCAGTTAACTTTTAATGTTATTGTTTTATGTTTAGTTTTGATTTATAATATTGGATAATATGTTCTAAACTTTTTTATTTTGTTAAAAATTTATATCCAAAGGAATGAATTGTGGATATTTTGATAAAAGTGTTTGAGTCATAATATTTTATCTTGAATATCCATCTCTTAGTGTAATAAATTTAGTAGAGATAAATCCAAGCACAACCAAAAGATGAGGTTATGATTATGATATTGAATGAAATAAAGTTAGTTTATTTTCTTGAGTAATTTATCTAGATAGTAAAATAATTACTCAACTCTAAGAAAAGGATTCTAGAATGAAACATTTATCTATTTACTTTTATTAATAAGAACTAAGTGGCATTATAACCCATCACAGATTTATAGGTTTTTCATGGTTATGTTTCCAATGACCATGATCTATATCACCCTCCCTCAGTCCATGATAACTGAATTTATCTTCTCTTCCCACATTTTCACTTCACACTAATGATATCCTATTTTTAATCCTAGTTTTTTGTATATACTCTCATTTTCATTACCTTCTCTTTAAGAAGAGGTTTTAATAACATTTTTTATGATGTGGGTTTTCCATAAAGGAATTTTCAAATATCAACCTTTGATTTTTTAAGAGAAATTTCAAATTTTGAAGACTAAATTTATTAAATAATGATAGAATGTAAACACTCTAAAATTATACAATATGTCTCTTTTAAAATTTAACCTCTTCAATAGCTGATATTGCACACAACACCCAGTTTAAATAAAAATGAAATATTATTATGTGATTATTATAACCTAGCCATTAAATTGATGGGAATTAATATTACTAACCACATTATGAAATATATAACTTTCTGAGACTTTTTAAACATGTTAATTAATAATATTGGAATAACTCCTTAATTTTTAGTAAAATCATTTTATTCTTCAAAAATATATATTTTCTTCAGAAGTTATTTTCATGCTTTTTATGAGAAGATATTATAATAAATTTCTAAAAATTTTATAAATTTTATTTTATAAAAATAATATCATTTTTAAACCATTAGATTAAAATTTCTTTATGGTCAATTTTTTGGAATTTTTTAAAAAGATTGATTTTCTAGTAAATAGTGAAAAATACAGATTTTTTTATAAAACTGTCATTTTCTTTATATTTAAAAAGTTTATTTGTGATTATAATTTTAACTAAATTAAATTAAGTAAAATTTAATTATTTTTAATTTAATTAATTATATTTTAATCATACTTATACTATATTTTTATAAGTACATTTTTAGGCTTAAAAATGGATTTTTCAAGAAAGTTGTTTTCATTGCATTTTGCAGGAATAATTTTAAATTAAATTTTAAAAATTTTTTGTTTTGAATTTTCGAAAAATTTATCCATATTTATATTTTTAATTTACAAAATTATTAAATAGGAACATTTTATTTTTTACCAATATGAATAGTAACATTCGTAAAAAAAATTACCACGTAAAGTGTAAATTGGGTAATTTAGGTCAAAATAAAATGACAAGGACTATAAAATGACACTAACACATGCCAAAATTTTATTAATTGATTAAATATCATCCATAATCATTTATTTTCTGGTTATACGATATTTTATTTCAATTTTAATTAGATTATGATGTTATAATATTTTATTTAAGGAACAGTCCAAGATTCCACATTTATTTTTTTAATAACTATAACATTTTTTATATGGTGTTACTCAAGAAAATATATTAAACTATAAATATTATTTTAAAATATAAAATATTTATCAACATCATCTTAATTTTATTTTAACTTTTTAGATAATAAATAATTACCTTAAATAATTACACAATGATGATGCAGTAATTATTCAATTAATGTAAAAAACAAATAAATGATATTAAAAATATTAAAATAAAAAAAATAGAAAATTAATATAATATTGTATATTTTATAGAGTTTTTTTACATATTATGGATTTATTAAATGATTTTATTCAAATTTATCTTGTTTTATTGGTTTTATGAAATTCAAAGTAATCAGTAGTGTCAAAATTGATAATAATGATAATTCATGAATATATTATTTTATTAAATTATTTAAACATCATGAAAATATTAAATAATCTAAAATAGGATTATATATGATCTAAAATGTCATCCTCTGTGCATTTATATAGTATTTGGAATAATTATTCTGTAAAATAGTGTTACTGTATTTTAATATTTTGAGAATTTTCAAAAGTGCACCTCACTTCAATTATAAAAGGATAGCCCGTCTTTCACTACTTTACACCACATCAAGAAATCTAGATTGACCAAATTTAATCTATTTAACATAAAAAACTTCCTTAAATAAGTTTTTGAGGTTCTAGTCTCCTCAAAATACGAATCGTAAGTCCCCTAAGAAGAGATCTAAAGGAATCCTGCCGAAGAAGAGGTAACCGTCCTTACCAACTATTTCAAGATTATTTATTCTTATACTAATTCTACACATTTTGTTTCCATAATTATAACTCTAGTATAATATATATAATAATATTATATTATTATAATGGTAAAACCATATTCAAATTTTTATCTATCTTTTGAAAAATGATATCACCGTGCATATGTACGTACGACATACCGTTTCCACATAGCAGTGTAATTATTTTTTCATAACCAATTCACATGGACGGTTATAATGATGTAAATAATGAGTATATATGAAAATTATGACATCATATTTATTATTTTAAATTAATATACCATCCACTTATTTACCCTTTCAACGATTTAGAAATGATATCATTGCTCATGCATACGTACGACTTATCGTCTCCGAGAAGCAATGCGATTCATTTTCTATGTTCAACATTAAAAAATGGTTTTAAAAATGTATTTAATTATTAAATTTGATATGTATATATATATATATATATAACATTAATATCATACTGAATATTTTTTTTATCTAATATAACTAGGACTTTTAAGACTAAACAGACAAGAGAAAACAAGACAATTAACACCCAAAACAGTGATAATAATGAAATTTTGTTAAATAATGGGTGGTAAGATGATATAAAAGGATAATATAAGGTGTTATAAAAATGAATATAATTATGTTATAAATTAATAAATTTTTAAAACAATTATTTATTATTTTTTAATATGTTTTTAGAAAATAAAACTTGAGAAAAGGGACTTCTTAACTCAATTTCTACTCATTGGGTTGAACTTCTACTTCATTGATTATTTCATGCTAAGATTATGTGTGTAATTAAGTATAATTATCATATATTTTATTACCAATTTTTTATGTTGATTTATATTGTATACACATAATTTATTCATTTATTAATTCTCACTTCAACGTTATGATCATTTTAAGGGTTTATTTCATAATCTCATTTTAATCGTGATTATTTATTATTGAATAAAATTTGAATAAAATTACATTTCCATATCCAAATAAAACTTTACATATTATTATAATATGGTAATTAAAGAAATATTTCAATTAATAGAACAATTTTCCAACTCTTTTATAGTTAAAATGTTATATAAAATGTTTTCAAGAGAATATGACTTCATTTTTTTCTTGAGTCAGAAATATGTTTTTTTCAAAACCATGTCTTCTAAAAAAAATAATAAATGATTCAACCTTAAAAAATATTTCTTAATGGAATATTAATCCCTTTTTACTCTCTAAAAAATTATTTCAAATGAATCTTTATCTTATTTCCAAAAAAAATCCCATTTGTATTTTACCGAAAAAGTGAAAGGAAAATTTGTTTTAATGTGTAAAGGATGAATGGAATTTCCAACCACCGTGAATACAGAAATGTTTTCACGATTCTTTTATATGTATAAAAATTATTTTTAAAATAAAATAATTTTCAAAAACTTTTCTGAAATTTTAGTCTTTATAAAAAATTCCAAGAAATTTTTTAATATGTTTTTCAGAATGATATGTTTATTTTCCTACAGAATATTTTTAAAGATCATTTGATTTTTTTCTATAAATAAAAACAACCTTTTTTCTTAATCCAATGTATATATGTTTTATTGATTCCATACTTATTCTTTATATGGATAGTTTATGATCATTTTTACTATAGATGTTCTATTTTGATGTTATTCTCCATATTACTTCAAATGGTTTATGGTTATGTTTTTTGATTGGGAAAGTATCCAAATTTAGTATGGTAGTTTTTTTATAAGAATTTTTAAGTTTATATAAGGATTAATTGGACATATTAGGTTATTTTGGGTGCTCACTATATCTTCTTGATTCATTGATAAGTCTTATGAGACAAACCAAATTGGGTTTTTGGATGAGACCTTACCCATTTATTTTTAAATTTCATGGCACAAGGCCTTGATGGTATTTTCAGATGTCTTGGTTGATGCCTTGAAGGTAAGTTTCAATTTTCCTACATTATTAATAACCTCATTAAAATATTAGTTGTTGATATTCTATGTTATTATTTTATTAGTATAATATTCATTATTATGTTTCTTGCTTATGTGATTATCTATATAGAGTTATTTAATCATCATTTATTCCTTCCATATTATGTTGAAGTTATTTATTAAATATAATGTGTTTTATTTATTTACATTTCCATATTTATTATTCTTGGTTTTACTATACTTTACCCTTGATGAGTATTTCAAATTACCCATTTCATATGTTTTATTTTTTTTCATAGGATATCTGGAAGTGTTTTATGATTGGTATGCAGGGTTATGCTAAGGCGGGATGGTGTTCTCAAATAAAATGATTTTTGTATTTTATGTTTGAAATGTAATATGAATTTCAAGTATTTATCTTTTTACCAAGACTAGTAAATTATTTTGTCCTTTAGTATATGATTCATTGTATCATATTTCATTGTAATAATGTAACCACCATCTCTGGTCTACTAGGTTTGAGTCTTTATTGTTCGTATTAGATAGAGTTTATCCACTATTATTAGTGTTTCTCATTCATTACATTCTCATTTTAATCAATGGATATAACATTAAGGAACCATGTTATTACTGAGTGTAAATTACAATGCAATGATTGTTCTCTAGAGAAACTAAATGTTATGGGAGCTAGAATTCATAATATTGCAACTATGATCACACAACATTCTTAGGATATGAATCATGTCATGTTTTCATATGATCAAAGAGGGTACAATGTACTATTCATTCCTTCATGAGGCAACATACACGTTTTTTAGTGGGTATTTTGGTCCACTATAGGCTGAGAAATGGATCAACACCATAGTGAAAATATTTTCTTTTCTTTAATTCTTTGGACATGAAAAAGTTACCCTAGTTTTTTATCATTTAAAAGGTGAAGAAAATCAATGGTGGAATATTAATTTCAATATGAGGAATGTGTAAGAGATTGAATCCATGGAATGGTATGAGATTAAAGGGATATTATTCTGTAAGTACATTCCTTGTATTCTATATACAAATATAGAGAAGTAATTTCTAGAGCTAAATCAAAAGGATAAAGAATCCATTAGTACCTATGAGGAATATTTTACAAGGATTTCAAGGTATTCCTATAGCTCAATAATCATCCATGAATATAAAATCAATTAGTTATTTGTTGGCCTTAAATTGAGTCTCTAAAAGAAATTAGTTATAAGAGACTTTAGTAACTATAGAGAAATCATTCAAAGTTCACTCAAATTAGAAATGGAAATAAGAAATTACCATAATTACCATCATATTGATGAGAAAAAAAAGATCAAGTATCATGAAAAGTTATATAAATCATATGGTTAAACTAATTTTCAATTATCTACATGGCGTAAATTTTATAAGAAACATCAAGGTATGTTTTTAATGAATCTGATAGGTGATTTAAATGTGGAATAGTGGGTTATAAATACTATTAATGTTGAAATGTTATTATTGGGTGGTTATTGAAATAGAGGAAAGGATTCTAACTAATGCAATAGCCACACTTTAGTGTTTCAAGTTCAAGAAGTTTGTGTATTATGAAAATACATTCCCTGATTCAATAGACAATGTGAATGATAAGATACAAAAACCTTTAAAGAAAAAATACAAAGAAAAATATTATGCAATCACAATGGATGAATTGAATCATGATAATTAGGGAACACTTATTCTCCCCTCCTTATTAGGAGTTTCGTCTTTGATTTTTTATGAATGATCTCTATGAAAATATTATTGTAAATACTTTAGAGAAATTTCATGAATTATTGAATAGGGAATCACATTTGATATTCTATCAATAAAAGGATATACCAAATCTTTCAATGAAAATGTTTGTATACAGGATAATATGGTGTATAATAAATAAAGGGTGAATTATCTTTATTAATTTTATGTATCTCTATGTACGATTAACATAATAGTTCTGGAAACCATCATGGGTGCATGTGTTGAAACCCCTTTTGAGGTTTTTATGTGGTGGGAGTTTATCAATATTAAGGATATTTTAAGAGAAATTTATGGAAATAAAACCATTTTGTTTGTTATATGTGACAAATATATTCAATATGTAATTCCTTTTCACTTTGGGGACATATGATTAAAAGTAATAGTAACCTTTAAGGTTTATCTTATTCTGAATACTGAGGTAATTATGGGTTTAGTTAATCACCTTATGAATTTAGCACATTTAATTCAGAGAAGATTTATATTTGGATATTATTTCAAGAATATATATAATTGAATTGGTAAATTTTCATGGATTACCATATTTAATTAGATTTTATTTGTAATCTGAAGTTTACCACAAAGTTCTGGTGAAGTACTCAGAGAGCTCTTAATTTACAATTGAGTTTTAGCACTACGTATCATCCTTTGGTATATAGTTAGACTGAGAGAATAAAGCAATCTATATAGTACATAATAAAATAATATTCAATGGATTTTAACGGTGATTGGGATCAAAATCTCCCTTTAGTTGAGTTTTCTTTCAAAAATAGCTTTTAATCAAGCATTAAGATGGATCCATATGAAACCCCTTATAGAAAGTGAATTATATATTAAAAGAAAGTAAAAATAATAATAATCCTCATGAAGTATAATTTTATAATATATAATTTATTCGAAAACAATAAATTTAAAACCAAGTATTCTTTGATTACAATTTTAAAATAGAATATTTAAATATGTTCTTGTGAAAATAAAATACCCCGTTACCATGTAGACTCTAAATAAAAAACGAATTTCCTACTACATAAACTTAGTGATCCTACTAGTGTATGAAAATAATGATAAATGAGAATAAATAAATAGATTTTTGGGCCATTAAAGTTATAGTTTGTAATACTGGATCTGTTATGTATTTATAGCAGTTTTTTTTAACTGCATACGACTACTGCACTAAAAGGAAATATTAGAAATATATAAAGTTTAGAATATGAATTGGATTAGTTTCATTTTTCATTATAACATATATATATATATCATTGCATGGTTAAAATTGAAATCTTGAGAATCAAAGAAGCTTCTGGAAAATGAAATTAAACGAAACCAAATTTAGTGTAAATGAAGAAGAAAAATATATGTCAATAAAAAAAATTATATTAGAGATTTGGTCCACATACAAATGTAAATTCATAATATACAATGAATAATACAAATAATTTCTATAAGACTTCAACTATAATGTTTATTATGCTTCAAATAAGAAGAAAAACATGATCGATATCGTGGACTACTAATGTCGATCAAAATCATTGAAAAAAATTATTTCAAATTAATAACAATATTGAACATATCTATGATATTAAACAAAATAATAGCTGACAAGAAATCAATAAAATAAATAAAAAATGATACTGGTATAAAATATTCATATAACCTAATGAACAAGGATAGTTGATGTCAACCATAGAATAAAAATCAATACAGAATGAACATTATCCTAGAAAGAAGATTAGAATACCTAAAAGAATGTAATAAACAAATAATTTCAATAATATAAGAAAAAATATGATTTATATCTATAGTAATATGATTCAGTCTCTACCTTGAAGAGTTTGAAGTCAATATGATTTCTTGTATTAGAGTTTGAAACCCATTCGGCATTTGATCACACGCTCGAACCCATCTACGCATTCGAACCTCCTTTGGTGATCAACCTCTATTAACATCGGAATTGACTAATTTTTTCTTATAATCCATATAAAATATAAATTCTTTAGAAACCAATCCCAAATTAATCACTCAATATGTCACTCATTTTTGAGACTTCATCTGCACTTCGACTTCCGTAAAAAATATGTTTTCTACAAAAATGTTTTTCATACTTCTTTTGAATAAAAATATTAATCAATTTATTGAATTTCCATAAATTTTATTTTATAAAACTAATATCATTTTTAATATCATCATATTAAAATTATCATATGATGAATTTGTGATAATTTTCTAACAAGATTTATTTTCCAATGAATAGTAAAAAAATAATGATTTTTTGTAAAACTATAATTTTCATTATATTAAAAATTTCATATATTATTTGAATTTGAAATAAAATTAAATAAAATACTCCTTAGTTAAGTATAATATAATTAATTACATTTCAGTTATCCTCATACCTTATTTTTGTATAAGTACATTTTCAGGCTTAAAACACAGTTTCAAGAGAGCTATTTTTCATTGTGTTTTGGGGATTAATTTTAAATTAAATTATGAAAATTATGTTTTTTGAATTTTAAAAAATTAATTACATATTTTGATTCATAAGTTCCAAATTTATTAAATATATCCATTTTAGTTTTCTTTAATTTGAATAGTAACCTTGGTAATTTTCATTTTTATGGTAAAAGGTAAATTGGGTAATATAGGTTAAAAATAAAATGATAAGAACTCAAAAATAACGCTAACACTTTATAAAATTTTATTTTACGAATATATTTTGTCCATAAGTATTAAAGGTTCATATATATGACCATTTCCTTCCATTAGTAATAGATTATAACCCCTACAAAATTTTATTTATAGAAATGTCAAAAATGTCACATTAATGATTTTAATAACTATAAAATGTTTAATATTGTTTTATCTATAATATATATTCCAATATAAATAATATTTTTAAATATAAATTAATTATCATCATCTTGGTATTTTATTTTTTATTTTTAGTGAAAAAATATTTACCTTAAATCTTTTTACAACACTGATGCAGTAATTATTTACTTTATGAAAAAAATAAAATAAATGATTTTAAAAATATTCAAATAAATATAACTTTAGATAATAAATATCAAACACAAATTTCATATATAAACTTGACATATTTGGGATGTAATAAGATATTTTTTTTAAATTATATGTGTTATCTTTATATTATTAAAGTTAATGTAATGAATTGTTCTTAAAATTGAAATTATGAATATATTATAGTAAATACTATTTTATTAAATGATATAAAATCCTAGGAAATTTTAATTCAGCCTAATAATTTGGGTAAAATTTATAAATTCACCCCTGATCAATTTATGCATCATTTTTCATTTTTTAGTAACTATATTAACCATTAAAGAGTAAAAATCTATGTTTTCCTGATAAGAGTTAAATAGGTTGAAAATTTTTTAGAACCAAAAGATATGGGTTGAAAGTTAGTCAAAACATATCTATATTTTTTTTGATGAGGTTATTTATATCCATCATCATCTTAAATTCGAAATTAATATATTTGGTTCCATTTTTAATTGAAAATTAATTTTTATTAAAATAATATTTTATGAAATTTCTAAAGTGATCCTCACCTCAATTATAGAGGGAAACCCCTTCCTTTACTTATTTACACCACTTTGGTCCATATAGATCGACCAAGTACTGTCAACTCTTTTCTAAAATTCCTTATTCAAATTATAGAGGTTCTATTCTCTTTAAAATACCAACCTTAAGTCCCTTAAGAATAAATTTAAACTCCATCAAAGAAGAGGTACTCATTTTTATCAACTATTTCATGTTTATTTATTCATCGACCCATCATATTATTATATTAAGAAAACATAATTTTAATCAATTTGGAATATAAAATTAATTTATATTAATTTTATTTTTTTATTTTTTTATTTTTTTATATTTCCCAAAACATTCTCTCACCAAAATTAAAAAGGGCACCCCTTCCTTCACTTACAGCACATTGATCCATCTAGCTCGACCAAACTCTGTCCATATTTATTCTCAACATCTAGAGCCATGTTCTAGAGATTTTGGTTCTTCCAAAAGACTAAACATATATCCCTAAATATGATATCTAAATTAATTTTTCCTATGAATAGGTTGTTTAATAATGTTCAATTAAAGGAAAGCGCAAGGTAAGGGATTTCATAACTCAATTTCAATACATTAAGTTAAACTTATAATTCATTCATTTTTTTATGATAAGATTATACGTGAAATTAATTTTGATTATCTTATGTTTTATTTAAAATTTTTGGTGGATTTATATTGGATTTACATAATTGATTCATTTTATTAATTCTCACTTCAATGATATGTGCTTTTTAAGGGACTTTGTCTCAATTTTCTTTCATTGAGGCATATTTTGATGTTATGAACCTATATAATTTAATGAGGTGTATATAACACTTATTTGACATATTATAGCATGAATATATTTATTCTCATGATATATAACATTTTTATAAATTTTATAATTTCATGTGTAATATGATTCAATAGATTACAATGTTCTAAGGGTTTATTTCACAATATCCAAAATATTGTGGATTGTTTAAGTTTATGTATCTACTAATTAATAATTCTCTTCCATATCCATGTTTTCTAAAAAAAGTTTTCAAAAATTATTTTACTATTCCTAAATTATTTTTTAAATTCATTTTTATCCCTATTTTAATTTTTACCAAAATATTTAAAAAACAATCATTCCATAATTTTATAAACATGGTGCTTTGTTACTTTTCTTATTAAAGTCTAAAAGGAATGTTTTCTTAGCTTGTACATCTTAAAAAAATTCTATTTTTTATGTCATCATATACATAATCAGTGAATTAGATTTTTAACCTACTAAATTATTAATTCATAATCAAATAAATGATATTAAAAATAATAAAAGAAATATAATTTTAGGAAATAAATTTCATCAATGAATTTTCTAGATGACCTTGACATGTTAAGGATGTAATAAAATAATTAATTTGAATTATAACTGTTATATTGATATTATTAATGGTCACCTAAATTATATTATCTTTTTAAGGGACTTTATCTCATTTTCACACATAATAGTATCATGACTTAATCAATGAAGTCGAAGTTTAACCCAATGAATGGAAATTTATTTAAGATATCCCTTAACTTTTTCTTTACTTTTATTGAAAATTATTTAACCTCTTGTATAATGGTTTTAATTATATTATTAATTTATAAAAGAAACAGTTTCGTATTTATTATATCATATATGATCCTTTTATATCGTATAATCACCTTTTGGTTAATAATATTTCATTATTACCCTTGTTTTGGGTGTTATGTGATTCATTTTATTATGCTTGTTTTGTTGGGTAAGTCCCAGTTCTTATGCATAAGATAATGTTAAATCATATCCAGAATTATATTAAGGTCATATATGTAATATTAATTTATTATATATATTTGTAGAATCATTATTGAGTTTTGAATATGAAAAACGAATTGCATCGTGCCATGGAATCGGTAGGTTGTACGTACGCACGAGCGATAATATCATTCCACTAATTGTTGAAATGGTAAGGAAGTGGGTGATGTATTAATTTTACAAAATCAATATCATTTCATAACTGCCATATATATATATTATATCTATAATTATTACCATCATTCTAAAATGGTTATGAAAAATGACTTAAACCACTATTTGGAGATGGTAAGTTGTACGTATGCGCGTGTGGTGATTTCATTTTGCATAAAATGGTTAAAAGTTAGAATATAGATTTTTCATAATAATAATAAAATATATGTTTATATATGGTGATAGATTTATCATTTTAGGATTGAAACAATACATGAATAAGAAGTAGAAGAATTAATAAACTTGAAATAGTTTATATTTCAGAGGGATTCATTTATATTTATTCTTAAGAGACATAATGATGTACTTTTGAAGATATTGTAACCTCTATAACATGACTAAGGATGTTTATAAAATAATTTATAGTACTTGGTCATTAAATATGATTCAAAGTGGTGTAAATAAGTGAAGTAATGGGTTCCCTTTTATAATTGAGGTGAGAGGAACTTTAGGAATTTTTTTAAATGTTAAATTAATATAAATTAATTTTCAATCTAAAAAGGCTATAAATTATTAATTTATAAGATAATATGAGGATGGGATGAAATAATCTCATCTAAATATTTTTTATATAGGTTTAGGTTTCTTTATTACCCTTATCATTTAGTATTAATAAATATTTAACCACATTAACTCCTATTATGACAACATTGATTTTTACTCCTTAAGGGTTAATATATTTATTATAAAATGAAAAATGACAGATAAATGTATCATGAATGATATTTTAAATCCTATCCCAATTATTTGGAAAAATATAATATTTTTAGGAATTTTATATCATTTAATAAACTATTATTTACTATAAAATATTCATAATGTTAATTTTAATAACTATTCATTACATTGAGTTTAATAATATCAAGATAACACTTATAATTAGAACCAAATATTTATTAAATCACAAATATGTAAAGGTAAAATATAAATTCTTGTATTACATTTATTCTCTAAAATTAAAATTATTTTAATATTTTTAAAATCATTTATTATATTTTTATATTAATAAAATAATTATAGCATCAGTGTTGTGCAAGCATTTAAGGTAAATATTTCTTCACTAAAAATTAAATATAAATTAACATCATGAATATAACTACATTATATTTTAAAATTATATTTAAAGTCAAATATATATTATAGAAACCATCACCCTTCATACATTAACATCATATAACATTTTTGGAATACTTAAAACATTATACAAACAGATTCACAAACACCATACTAATATAGTGCCTTTAGAAACATGGTAACATAAATGTTGGTACATAAAAGAGATAAATAATCTCCCACTAGGTTATTCCTGACAAGAACCCTTCTTAGATACATCAAACATAATACATATCTTTATAACCTGGGGGAAGGAAACATAAAAAAGGGGTGATCTTAGATGCTCAATAAGGGTAAAAAAGGGAGATATGTAAGTATAATCATGATCATAAGGGTATGAGAACAAGATCATGAAAATAAAAGATCATACCTAGCATATAAAAGATAATAAGCATGAATCATGGCTTAAATTTATGCAGTTCATAAGATATGAATCATATAGAAAAAAATATAATTCATGAAAACATAAATTTAGAAGAAAACATTGATTTTTTATGATGACATAAGAATATATAATGAATTCAATAGTAGTCAAGGAATTTTTGTCGAGGCTATCTTAGTGGAAAAAGTCCTTTACTGGATAGGTTGACACCTAGTTCTAGCCCTGTATTACTAAACTGAGTTCACTCCTCATTTAAGCCCTATAATAATGAACCAAGATCATTTCCCATTCTATCGATGACTATCTCATTAGATATAAATATTTATCCAATTCATTTGAGGGAGATATTAGTCCCACCCATATCATAATGAAATTACTGATATATGTTCTATAATATCATAAATAATCACAACATAACACATAAAATGAAATGGGTTTCATAAACATGTAATAATATCTTAAACTATGGAAAAATATGTTTTATAATCATTTCATCAAAGCATAAACTGCAAAACGAAGTAGGTTTCAAAAGAATATAACTCCAGGAAGATAAATGGGTTTCATAAACATCATGCCATAAAAACATAATCCATTTAGAGAAATAATATGAATGGAAACATTGAATAATTTCCCCATAAAGTAATGAGCAACACCAACAGATATTATCTTATATGGGAAATAACTTTTAAATATTATTTAAAAAACTTTCTTAAGGAAAATATCATTTCTTCATTGAAAATTGATTTTTTAAACATAAAACACTTTGGACAACTTTTTTTGAGAATAAATTTGAAAACTTATAAAGGAATATTTGAAAACCATAAAAAATAATAACATATTTTTTTCCTTGAAAATTATCTTCACTGATCATTTAAATAAAATTGAAAACATGTTTTTTGAATAAAATAGATTTATGGCCGAAGAGAGAAATACTATTAGATTTTTATTTAAAAAGTTTTCTTAATTATTTTAAGTAACAATGAGTAGAAAATGGGTCTAAAACTTGGAGATATATTGAATAAATAGAGTATATGTAAATTCATTAGTGTTCTTGAGAGATGGATCATAAGATTTCATTAAAGGAAGAATAAATATAAACAATCTTGAAAAGTGATGAGATTGTTTCAATAAACTCTTTTAACATGGTAACTTGGGATTCCATGTAAGAAAATTAAATTAAATTATGCTTAAAATATAATTAAAATAATAATATTCATGACATATCATGTAAAATTAAAGCATATACACATAAAAAATAATTTAGGTGTATAACAAAACATGAGTCTCAAAGAAGGTAAATTGAGACAAAATTATTTTACCGATTTGGTAACTTTTAAAACATAAAACCCATGAAAAAAATATCATATAATGGATATTTAATTCCCCTTAAATTTAATAATAATAATCATATAATTCACACATGGTTAGTATACACACCACACAACAGGAATGGGTGGTGAATAAAGAATGTATCTCACAGAAATAAAAAGTTAGATGAAATTCGATGACCTTGTGTACTGACTCTCTTCGTACTAAAAAATATAACTATTTAATAAATTTAAATTTATTATATATATTTTAAATAATCATATTCTTATATATAATAGCATTTATGTTTTTATTATGACCTTAAATTACATATTTGTTAACAATACTATGTTAAGGATTCACTTCGAGTAATATTTGGTTTGTTCTTCTCATGTGTCTTAACTTGTTATATCTTTGGAACTTATACTTATATAATGATTTCCATAATTTACACCATGATACTAATATAATTTATATTAAATATATTTTTATTATAATAATCTATAGAATACATAAGTATGAAATTGAATACATCGTTGATGGAGATGGTAAGTCGTGCGTACGCATGAACATTGTTTCCATCTTTATTGTCATGTTTTAAGAAAGAAATAAAATAAGATAAATGTATATATATATATATATTATAATTATATTATAATTAATATTTCATATATATATTACAATTTCACTAAACACATCCTTAATACATTCCATGTAGTGTGTGAACGAATCACATCGCTTTGAGGGGGTGGTAGTCTAAACTTCCTCAAATAAAATTATCTTATTTATACCAAATGGAAAGTATAAATATAAGTATTTAAAAAGGATTAGATAATCTTAAATACATAATAAATATAATATAAAACACATATAAACACATTTTCCATCATAATTTCCACCATGAGAGGTATTAAAGGTAAAATGAACAATTATCGTTTCGTGAGGCGGTAGTTCGTCGTACACTTAAACAGTAATTTTGTTACCCATTATATGGAAGTGTGTGTAAGTGTAGGTAAAAAACTCAAAATAACATTAAATTATATTAATTTTATGTGTTGTATTATAAAATAATTTAATAAAAGGTGTTTAGGGGTGTATAATTGAAATAAAATAAAATAACTCGAGGAAGAATATTACCTCTTATTCAAGTAACCCCTTTTGTTTTACACCAAAGGGATTCCTTGGATTGATTTTTGCCCAAAGGTAGGATTCTAGGATGAGTTTAGATATTTTTATGAAATATTTTGGGAGATATTGTTTGAGACAAAGTGGATTGAGAGGTTTGAGGAATTGGTAGGATAGGAGGCCTTTTTACAGTGGAGTTGGAGTGACACTCTTATGAATTTTGGGAAAAGTAATTCCACCCACGTTTTCCATTGTAAATTAGATCAAATAATGGACCAAATTCGATGAAAGGTATTATAGGGTATAAATATATCCATCCAATGGATCTTGGACAACTTTCCAGGTCATTTGGGTCTTTAAGATTAATGTTTAGTCCCTTATTATACTTAATCTTACCTTAATCATTGTAATTAATTTAATTAATTTCACTAATATTTTTGGTCAAAAACTAAGTTCACCTTATTATAAATTATAAATTATTATTATTACAAATATTTAATCCATTTTTACAAATTCCTATTATATAATTGGCATAAATTAATTTAAATTTAATCCTGCAGTCGAGTCGACAATGTGAATTTTTAGAATAAAAAAAACAAAAGTTTACTATGTTTATATATTCAACTTCAAAGTGAAATTAATTATAATGACCCACATTGGGTTGATTGATAAAAATAATATCTAATTAAACATTGAAAAAAAATTAAAATATAATTTAACCTTATAAATAAATTATATGAAAAAAATAGTTTTGAATTAATATTCATTATTTTCCCCTATTCATCTGAAAATGAAGTTTCTCTAGAAAACTCTAATAAATTAACTCTAAGATAATTTAAAAATTATATATTAAAAAATTATATTTCTAAATTTTTGTAAAATTAATTTTATTATTTTTTATATAAAAATATTAAAAGTAGTTCATTTGTGAAAATTTAATTTTTAAAAATATAAATAATTTACCAAAAATTATATCTTTCATTATCAGTATGTTTTATTTATATAAAACAATTATAAAAAAGATTTTAAAAGTAGTTATTACTATTAATATTACAAAGTATAATTTCTAGGTTATAATTTTATTGTTTAAATATTTATAACAAAAATAATAATATTTCCTAGAAACTCAGTATTGCATGTAATGTACGCCAAGTCGGCATTGCATGTAATATACACCAAGTTGATGTTGTGTGTAACATAAACCAAGTTAGTGTTGCATGGAAGGAATTTTTTACTTATTTCAATGCAATATATAAATGAAAATTTAATTTATTTGATAAAAAAGGTCCATAAAAACTTTGGGTGTTGCATTATACCCCCCTTAAATTTAATTTTTCCGATGAAATTTTTCACTTGGGTAAAAAAAAATAAGGATACTTATACTTCATAATATTCTCATGTTCTCACATAGAATCCGTTATCTAGTGATTTCTCCATAAAAAATTGACCAGGTGAGTGGTCTTATTTCATATATCTTTCTCCGTAAGATCCATAATTTCAACTGGTTGTTCCTCATACAAAATATCTTATTCCAATAGTATGACCTATGAGTTCAGTAAATTTTAAGGGTTAGGTTTTTACTTCCTCAAGAGAGATATATGGAATACATCATGGACTTGAGAGAGATTCAGAGGAAGTGTTAAGTGATAGTTTACCATACTGATACAATCAAGAATTTCAAAAGGATTGATATACCTAGGGGTTTGATTCCCTTTCTTCCTAAATATCATAATTGTTTTCCATGGTGATATTTTTAAAACCACCTTTTTAGCAACTTAAAATTATAGATCACGCCATTATTTATCAGCATAACCTTTTTTCCAACTTTAAGATTCCTTGATATGGTATTGAATGGTTCAAGCCTTCTCGACCATTTCTTTAGAGATCTCAATTCCCAGTAGCTTTCTTTCTCCAAAAAAATCCAATAACATTGGATATATACATTTATTCCCATATGTGGATTCATAAGGTTCCATATGAATTCATTAGTAAAATATATCATTGTAAGAAAACTCAGCTATAGTAAGGTGTTGATCCCAACGACCTTTTAAATATAGATAACAATATCTCAATATGTCCTCTAGGTTTTTAATTGTCTTTTAAAACTAACCATATGTCTGAGGTTGATAAGAAATGTTGAAAATCAATTATGTATCAAGTAATTGTTGAGGAATTTTCCATAACTATGAGGTAAACCTCAGATCCTGATCTTATACATTAGAATGTGGTACTCCATGAAACCTTACCACTTTCTTAATGTATATCCTGGAAAGATTATCCAAAAATAAGTCTTCTCAAATAGTGATGGAAGTGTGATGACATAGTAAGGAGATCGACTACCACGCATATGATATTAAGCCCTTTAGATTTTTTGGGTAGTCCAACAACAGAATCCATAGTGATGTTCTCCCATTTCCATTATGGTACGGGTAATGGATGTAGAATCCCCTATGACTTTTGTCTTTTATCCTTAACTTGTTGGTATACCAAGCACCATGATACAAAATCTCTGATACCTCTCTTCATACCATCCCACCAGAAGTATTCTTTCAAGTTCGTATACATCTTTGTACTTCCAAGATTAATAGAGAATAAAGATCTATGAGATTCCACTAACATCTCCTTCTTCAAATATGGTATGTAAGGAACACATACACAGGTTTTGAACCTCATCATTTTATCATGATTAAGGTTAAACTCGATATCATTTCTAACTATCTCTTACAGCTCTACATCTTCCTTCTGCGCATCCTTGATCTTCACTTAGATTTAAGTTTCAACATTCATTTGGTAAAGAAAATATGTTTCCATTACTTCAGGATTTCTAAATGCATCCATTTCAAATCCAAAAAAAATGGATCTTTTTTATCCTCATCATGTATAATCTAGCATGATCCTTCTAACTCAAATCATCATCCACCTTATTCTCTTTCCTAGGGTGGTAATGTATTGTGCAGTCAAAATCCTTCATCAACATTAACTATCTTCTCTTGTGCATATTTGACTCCTTCTAAGTGAAAATATATTTTATACTTTTATTATTAGTATATATGTCACAATTTTTTACATAAATATAATGTGTCCATATCTTTAATTCAAAAAATACCTCTGCTAACTCCAAATCATGAGTTGGGTAATTTTTTCAGGAATCTTCAAATACCATGTGGAATAACCAATAACCATGTTATTATACATAAGAAAAAATCCAAATCTCTTATTGGATGCATCTCCATAGACTAAAAACCCTTCTCTGCTACAGGGTAATATAAGCATAGTTGCACTGACTAACCTTCTCATTAGTGCCTTGAAAATTTCCTCACATTCATCGATCAAGATAAACCTGACACCCTTTCGAGTTAACTTGGTTAGAGGATCAGAAAGTCATGATAAATTATCCATAAACTATAAAAATATCTAACTAAACAAGAAATTTATGAATATCAGTCACTGTGGTTGGTCTTGGACTACATTTAATAGAATCCATCTTTGATGGATCTACTGTTATTCCATCTCTTGAGATTATGTGACACAAAAATAAAACCTTTTATAACCAGAATTCACACTGTAAATTTTTTATATAGTGTATCCTTCCTTAGGGTCTTTAGTACAATTCCCAAGTGACCTTCATGCTCTTCCATTTTATTTTAATATATATAAATATCATATATAAAGTCTACAAAAAACTGATCAAGGTAATCTCTAAAGACTCTATTCATTAAATCTAGGAAGATAAAATGGGAATTATCAAGAGAAAAAGGTATCACTATATATTCATATTTTCCATATCTTGTGTGTAATTCCATCTTGGTTATATCCTCATTCTTGAGCCTTAATTAATGCTATCAAGAATGAATGTAAATCTTGGAGAAGTGTTGAGATCCATGTAGTAGATCAAACGAGTCATTAATATAGGGAAGACGATACTTTTTATTGATTTTAATCTTGTTTAACTCCCGATAATCAATGAATAGTCTCATTGATCCACATTTCTTCTTAATAAAGTGAGTAGGTTCACCTCAAGGTGACACACTTGGTGGAATGAATCCCTTATCCATCTTCTCTTGGAGTTTCTTATTCAATTCATCCAACTCAATCAGGGTTAATCTATAAGGAGTATTATAAATTATTGAGGATCCAAGTGTTAGTTATATTGGAAACTCAACTTCACATTTTGAGGGAAGGCAGGGAAACTCTTCTTTAAAGACATCCACAAATTCTAGAATAATATCCATATCATTGATGTCGATTTAATCCCCAACCATTTGAGATAAACAACCCATTTGAATGGGAATTAAAAACCCATACACTAGATGTAATCTCTATAGGATGTTCATTGTTATATTCACATTTATGGATGGTCATAGGAGGGTTTGAAATATCAAACATAACATCCATTACTCAAAAATTGATGTGGGATTTATGCATAGAAATCCAATTCATGCCTAAGATGACATCAAATTAAACAAAAGTAAGAGTGATAATATTTTTAGGAAGCACATTACCACAAACATCAACCAGATATAGATCATAGACTTGGGATAAAATCATCATACCATTAGGGGTTTATACTACTAATTCCACATCTAATTTTGTTAGTGGAATCTTAACAGCCTTATAAAATTACTTAGATTTTAAAGAGTTGGTAGATCCAAAATTAAATATTATATTACTAGTTATAGAGTGTATAGTAAGTTTAACTTTCATCACATTATTATTTCACCCCTCATTAGAAATAGCAATTTCATGATATTTCCCCTTGTCCCATGGCTTAATTGGTTTCTAATGTCAATCTTGATCACCATACCTTAGGTTTGGGCACCGATTAGCATAATTTACATTCTTCTTACACATCTAGTACTGAAGTGGGATAGGTTCATTCTTTGAATCATTCTCTTCATTATCATTTTATGATAAATTCTTCCCATCATTTAAATAATAAATTGCCCAGTGAACTTCTTTTCTATACATAAAATATTTACTAGGCCCCTTAAGAAAAATTCCCCAATTCTTCTTCCTACATTTAAATCATAAAGGAGAACACATATTCTTTTCTCCATGGTTAGTATTGTTTTCTTTGAACTCAGTTGTCTTTTTCTTTTCAAAACTATGAGGCTGAAATGTGACTCTAAAATCCATTTCAACTTTGAGGGAACAACGCACAATCTATTCATAGATAATAAAGTATCTTATGCATAATTCCCTTCTGATACTTTTATTTAATCCATTAATGAACCTATCAACCTTAATTTCAGGTTGGAAGATAATTCTCGAAGCATACCTCACTAATCTCATGAAATTATCCTCATAGACACCAAGAGATTCATCATCCTTTTTCTTAAACTAAATGAACACTTTATCCATATTGGTAAAAAGAATTTGAGGAAATAACTCATTAAGAAATACGTTCTTGAACTCATACCAATCCATGGATTAAATCTCATCTTTCTACCTCATATTCTTAATTAGATTCCACCAATTTTATGATTCTCCTTCTAACTAATAAACAGACAGAAAGACTTTATCATGCTCTGAACACCATAGAAAGTAGAATATCCTTATAGAATTACTGATCTTTTGTTCAGAAACAAGTGTATTAGATTATCCTCTAAAATAAGGTAGGTGTTTCCTCATGAAAGACTCAATATATTGTTGTTATCTTCTTTTCTCATTTGTAATTACATCATGATTCATATCTTGATAAAGCTGTGTGAGCATTGAAATGAGGTTTTTCATTATAGATCCTGTAAAATTCAGTTTCACAAGAGGACAATCATTTCATTTTCCATTTCAACAACCATTAGCATGGTTCTTTTGGGTTCTATCCATTTACTAAAACCAAAAATAATATATTAATAAAGTTTTATCATATTTAGGAACCACATAATCATGAAAACTCACTTACAAGATGTATAAATTATAAAACCTTACTTAATATATGACACCTTAATTTTATCCTAGTTTATTCATAGCCAACTTATATTTAGATCATTAATGATGTATTGTGATGATTTTTTGAATTCCCAAATCATATCCCCCATGAGTGTCAAACCAGGTGTACAGCAAGGCTCGTTATCATGTACAAGATTACCTTGAGTCAGACCCATAACATCTTTTTAGAGATATTAATCCTAAGTACATCTATTATATGACACATCCACTTGTAGTATCCAGATAGGGACATATTTCTAAGAATCCACTCACTCAATCCTTTACCAAAATTCTTTTAAATTTTCTTAATACTTTTTCTTATCCTTATACTTATCCCTAGACATGTCTATAGGGTCCTCACTTAGGTTTTCTTCATCCTAACATACAAAGGTTAACAAAACCATTTATATGATACCACATATAGTGACCATTTATTTTCATAAATTATAAAACATTTTTAGAATACTTAAAACATTATACAAACATACACCCAAAGACCATGCTATTCTAGTGCCTTTGGAAACATGGAAATGTAAACGCTAGTACATAAATGACTTACATCATCTCCCGCTAGGTTCTTCTTGACTAGAATCATTCATAGAAATATCAAACACAATAAATATCTTCATAACATGGTGGAAGGAAATATAAAAAGGGGTGAGATCAAATGCTCAGTGAGGTTAAACAAGGGCGATATGTAAACATAAGGGTATTAGAACATGATCATGAAAATAGAAATCATACCCTATATGTAAAAGATCATAAACATGAATCATGGAATAAATATTTGAAGTTCATAATATATGAATTATAAGGAAATAAATAACAAAGTTCATGAAAGAATAAAATATGAATAAAACATTGAATTATGGAAGACAAGTAAGAAAATATAAAGATTTCAATAATAGTCAAGGCATCATTGTCGAGACCATCTTAGTGGACAAATTTCTTTACTGAACCAAGTTCAAACCCCATTATAGTACTATATTACTTAACTAAGTTCACTTCTCATTCCATCCATTTAATACTTAACTAGTTTCATTTCTCCTTCTAGTCATGTTTATATCATGATATATAAATCTTTACCCAATGTATTGGAGGGATATATAGGTCTCACCCATCTCATAATGAAATCATCCATACATGTGCCACAAGATCATAAATAATCATAAAATAACCCATAAAATTAAATGGGTTTCATAAACATGTAATAAAATATTAACTTGTGGAAAAAATAAATGTTTCATAAACATTTCATCAAATCATAACCTGTGAAAGAAAGTGACTTTCAAAATCATATAACTCATGAAAGAGAAATGGGTTTTAAAAAAATCAATCCATCAAAACATAATCCATTTAGAAAAATAATATTAATGGACACATTGAATAATTTCCCCATAAAGGCATGGGTAACACCAACGGATGTTATATTAGATGGAGAATAATTTTGAAATATGTTAGAAAAACATTTCTCATGGAAAATATTCTTTATGTATTGAAAAACTATTTTTGAAACATAAAACCTCTTCAAAAACATATTTCTTTTAAAATATATTTGAAAAAATATAAAGGAAGCTTTAAAAACCATAAAAAATTAAAAATTATTTTTTTTCTTGAAAATGATCTTCAAGTATCATTTTAAAACATTTTTTAAAACATGTTTTTTGAATAAAATAGATTTTCAACCGAAGAGGTAAATTGGGTCAAATTTTTATTAAAAACATTTTCTTAATTATATTAAATAAAAAAAAGTTATAATTGGTACTAATACATGGAGATATATTTAATAAACTGAGGTAAGGAAACTCATGAGTTTTATTGAGATATGGATCATAAGATTTCATTAAAGGAAGCATAAACATAAACAATCTTGAAAAGCGATGAGATTGTTTATAACTTTCTAACTTGGGATCATACAATCCATATAAGAAAATGGAATTAAATTAAGCTCAAAATATCATGAAAATAAATATATTAATGATATAACATGTAAAATGGAATTATATACATCTCAACAAAAGAAATTAGGTGCATAACAAAACATGAGTCTCAAATGAGGGAAATTGAGACAAAACTATTTTACCAATTTGGTAACTCTTGATAATTAAACACCATTAAATAAAGATAACAAATTGATATTTAAGTACTAATAAATTTATTTATAATAATAATATAATTAATGCATTTGTATAATGCACACCATAAAAAAGGAATGTGTGGTTAATAAAGTATGTGTCTCACAAAAATAAAAAGTAAGATGAAATTCCCTAACCTTATGTCTTGAATCTCTTTGTACTCGTACAAGCTTCATGCATGGTAAAATTAAGTTTATTTTATATATTTTACAGAATAATATTCTCATTTCTAAAAAGATATTGGTTGTATTATGACCTTATGTTACTCACTTGTTAATAATCCAATGTTAAGGTTTCACTTTAAGTAATATTCATTTTGTTCTTCACATGTATCTTAACATGTTATATCTTTGGTCCTTATAATTATATCATGATTTCAAAAAAATTTAACCATGGTATAAATATAATCTATATTAAGTATATTTTTATTATAATAATTAATATAATATAGAAGTAGGAAATGGAATATTCCCTTCATTAATATGGTAAGTTGTACCTACGCATCAGTGTTGTTTCCATTTTTATTATCATATTAAAAGAAAGAAATAAAATGAAATATATGTGTGTATATATATATTATAATTATAGTATAATTATAATTTCATTCATATCATATAAATTCACTAAAATCATCCTCAATATATTCCATATAGTGTGTAAATAAATCACATCAATTTGAGGTGGTGGTAGTCCACACCTCCTCAAACGAAATTATTATATTTACACCAAATGAAAAGTATAAAGATATGTGTTGTAAAAGGATTAAAGAATATTAAATTCATAATAATTATAATATATAACACATATAAAGATATATTTCATCATAATTTCCATCATGATAGGCGGTAAAGGAAAAATTATCAATCATCATTTTGTGAGGTTGTAGTTTGCCTTACATGTAAAGAGTATTTTTTTACCCATTAGATGGATGTCTGTGTAAGTGTATCCCAAAACCTTAGAATAAAAACATAATAGTATATTTTGGATACTATTTTTGATATAAAATATTTAAATAATAATTTTTTAGGTAATGGAGAATTGAAATAATATAAAAGAACTCGAGGAAGAATGTTACCTCTTATTTAGATAAACCCTTTTGGTTTTCACTAAAGGGATTCCTTGGATTGATTTAATCCAAAAAGTGAGGATTATATGATGAGGGTAGGGATTTTTAGAATCTATTTGTTCAGATATTGTTTGATACAAATTTTCTTGATAAGTTTGTGGAAGTGGGAGGAGAGGATTCCTTTTTATAGTGGAGGATGAGTGGCACTCTTGAAAATTTTGGGAAAAGGAGTTCCGCCCCTGTTTTTACCATGTCAAGTGGATCAAATAATGAAAATATTTAGAGAAAGGGGAATATATATTTTAAATATTTCCATAAAATTCCTATTTTACAATTTTCTAGGTCGTTTGGTCCCATATGATTACTGTTTGGTCCCTTATTAAGCTTAATCTTACATTAATCGTTGTAATTAATTTTAATTTCTTTCACAAATATTTTTGGTAAAAAACAAATTTAACATTATTATTCATTATAAATTATTATTATTTTGAATATGAAATCCATATTTTAACATTATAATCACATAATTGTCATAATTAATTTAAATTTAATCCTATATTCAGGTCGACAATGCAGGGTTTTTATGTAAAAACATTCACAAGTTTGCTTTTTTTATTCAATTTCAATGGTAAACTAATTCCAATGACCCAAATAACATTTATTGATAAAACTATTATCTAATTAAACTTTTAAAAAAATTTAAAATATAATTAATCCTTATAAATAACTTATATGAAACAATAGTTTTGAATTAAAATTCAGTATTTTTCACTATTCATCCAAAAATGAAGTTTCTCGGAAAAATAAAATAAATTCACCCAAATCTAATTTTGAAATTATAAATTAAAAAATGAAGTTAATTTTATCAATTGAATTTATAAATGTGTCTAAAATTAATTTCATTATTTTCAAATAATGACATTAAAATAATTTCATTTTAGAAAATAGTATTTTTAAACATATAAGGACTTCACCAAAAATTATATCTTTCTTTATAAATATGTTTTATATATATAACCCTAAAAAATATTTTAAAATTATTTATTACTCTTAATATTAATAATTTTAATTTTTAGGTTATAATTTCCTCATTTAAAAAATTATAACAATAAAATGATGTTTCACGGAAACTTAGTGTAGTGTGTAACGTATGCCAAGTAAGTGTTTCATGTAACGTATGTCAAACCAATGATACGGGTATCTTATGCCAAGTATGTGTTGCATTAAATGAATTTTTTACTTAGTTAAATACAATATATCAATGAAAATTTAATTTATTAGAGAAAAAAAAGTCCCAAAAAAACTCAGGGTGTTAAATATATTCTAGATAACATTATATCAAAAATGTTATAGTTATTAAAATAATGTATGTAAAATAGTTGAATTTTCATAAATGAAATATTATAAGGGTAATAATCACTTCATAATGACAAAAAATGGTCTTATATCCAAGCCTTGAATAATTATGGACAATAATTATTCACCCAATATAATTGGGGTAAGGTTTTGGGTAATTTTCTAGTCCTTATCATTTTATTTTTAACCTATATTTCCCAATTTACTCTTTACCATAGTAACAAAAATTATCAAGGTTACTATTCATATTAATAAAAAAGGGTCTTATATACTAAATTTGGAACATATGAATCTATATATGGAATCCATTTTTCAAAATTCAAAACATAAAATTTTCAAAATTTAATTTAAAATTAATCCTGTACAATGCAATGAAAAAAAGTTTTCTTGAAAAATGTGTATTTTTTCATTAAAATGTACTTATACCAAAATAAGGTATATGGTTGATAAAAATGTAATTAATTAGATTATATCTAACTAAATATTACTTAATTTACATTTATATCAAATTAAAATAATATAAGAACTTTTTAATAAAAATGAAATGATAGTTTCAAAAAAAATTGGTATTTTTCATTAGTCATTAGAAAATTAATCTTCTCATAAAATTGCTAAAAAGTCACCATAAGCTAATTTTAATATTCTCACTTTGTGTGTACGTAAGAATACCACCTTTCAAACTAATGTGATTCATCTTCCATCACAGTCTCTCAAAATTGGTTATAATGATGGAATTAATGTTTATATATAATATTTTCAATATATTTATCATTCTAAAAATATATTATATCATTTCTAATTTTAACTTTCTATTCACTAAAAATGGTAACATCGTTCATGTGTACATGTGAACTATCACCTCCACAAAGTGATGTGATTCATTTATTATCTCTACATCAAAAGGATAATATACGTATATATAAAGAATTATAATGATATTTAAGATATTATTATCATTCTAGAAAGATAAAAATAGGTGTACCCCTTTCCAAAATGATCGTGAAAAATTGAAATGTTACTCGGGAGTACGTACAACCGACCATGTCAATGATTATAATGTTGTTCATTTTTATATCCATATTTAATGTACTGATTTAAAAGTATAATAGTTGTATAAAATGATAATTATGAAAGGAGTGTTATTTCTAAGATGATGGAATATGGACCTCTTTGACCACGGTCAACCTACCAAATACATTCTGGACTTATGAACTGAATATCCTCAATGAATCTGATGTGAATATAAATAATTAAGTAATTTTTTTGAAATGGTAATAATTAAAATAAAATGAATAATAAACTTGAAAAAGATTCTCAATAAAGTAAATAATTTATCGATGTTTATTATCTTAGTTGATAAAAAATGTATGTGATGAGTGAGATTGGAGTTAAGGGATTTCTTAACTCAATTTTCATTTATTGGGTTAAACTTATACTTCATTGATTATTTCATGAAAATATTATGTGTGAAATGAATTTTCATTAAATTATGTTTTATTTTCACTTTTTTGATTTTTATTTATATAGGATATACATAATCATTTCATTTGATTAATGCTCACTTCAATGATATGGACTTTGTAATAAGGTTTCTTGTCCCACTTCTACTTCCTTGATACATATTCCATATTCCCATCTAATTTATTTTATGTGGTGTATATACTATCCCTTTGAAATATTATATCGTGAATCTATTTTTCTTCATGGTATATAATGTTTCATTTGAAGATAATAATTTCACGGGGATTATGATTCAAAAGATACCCAATTGGTAAGGGTTAACACACAATCTCATCATTATTAAAGATTATTTATGTATATGTCTCTATTGGGGAATATTTCTCTTTTATGTCCATGTTTTCTAAAAAAAAATTCCTATTCCAAATTTCTTGTTAAAATACATTTTTATACATTTTTCAATTTTCACTCATTGTTTTAAAATAAATATTTCTATTATTTTATGAAAAGGTTACATTATAAATTTACTGAATAAAATGTGAAAATAATTTTTTTTAACTTATACAACTTAAATATAATTTCCAACCATCATGTGCCATTAAATATTGGAATATTGCTTCATAGGTTTATAATTTTAGTTTCAAAGAAAATGATTTCTTTTTTATGTGCATAGTTTTTATTTTAAAAATTATTTTCAAAATAAAATATTTATTTTCTTCATGAAATATTCCAATAATTTCATTCAAGTATTTTAATTTATGTCAAAATCATTTTTTGAATCTTATGTTGATGATGTACTCTAATGATACCATTATTCATATTTATTTGGATTGTCTATGATCAGTTTGGTTGGAGAAGTATTAATATTTTTTATGACTAGTTCTTCCAATATGAAAAGTTATTGGTTTTGTTAAGTCATGTTGATTCATTTGTATTATTTATTAAGATTAGTAATTCATTTGACTTACTAAGTAGTGGGCGGGGCCCACTATTCCCTATTTATGCATCGGTATATATCATGTGACAAATCATATTGGTTTTTTTCAAGGACTTAACCATTTATTTTCAAATTTCATAGAATAAGGTCTTGATGGTATTTTCAGATATCTTGTTAAAGGCCTTAATGATAAGTTTTAGATGCCTAGAATTATTAATTCCATCATTATGAAATTAGTTATTGATTTCCATGTGAATATTTGATTAGTTATAATATAAATGGTTAAGTCTCATGCTTATATGATTATTTGTATGACATTAATTGATCATTATTTATTCCTTCCATATTATGCTCAAGTTATTGACTTAATGTAATGTGTTTCAGTTATTTACCTTCCCATATTAATTATTCTGTATATATTTAGGATAGTTTCTAATATACTTATACCCTTAATAAGAATTTGAGATCACCCTTTTATTATGTTTTTTCCCTGGGTTATGAGGAATATTAATAAATGAAATATTCCAAGATGTATTTCCCATGGATGATGTTGATGACCTATTATGAAATAAATAAATATTGGTATAGTGAGTGACAATATTGATATTTATGAACCAGTTTTTATGAACCCATGTTGTTAAGACCCTGACCATAGTATCCCATAATTTTTGGTTACTTTATTACATTAGCATAAGATATGAGGAATCGCATCGCAAATGACCAAAAAATTTAGTAGGGTTAGTAAACTAGATATATACTTGGATTTCACATTAAATTTCAAACATAAAATACACAAAGTGGTTTCTTTGAGAACACTGTTATTATCCTTAGTGTAACCCTTCATATCAATCATAAAACACTTTCCAGTATCCTAAGGTAAAGTGAAACAAAATAAAGGGTGACATTATATTATTATTAAGGGTTGAATATTGTTGAAACAATTATGAATCAATAATAATAATCAATATGGGATGCCATTTAATAAAACTTGTGCATAATATGGTAAGAATAAATGATGATCAAGTAATGACATATAAATAATCACATGGGAATAAAAATTAAACATATATACTCTATTATTATAATAATCACATGAAATATAAAAAACCGAATTCGTAATGATGGAATGCATAATGTGATACATCTTAAACTTACCATCTAGGCCTCAGTCAAGACATCTGGAAAAAAATGGATAAATCTAAAGCCAAAAACTAGTCTAGTTTGTCTCACAAGACCCATTGATGCATTTAGGGGATATAGAATTAACCCCCATCACATAATATGTCCAATTCATTCCTCGTATTAATAAATATAAAACTGAATCAACTTGCCTCAAAAAAATTAATAATTGTCCTTATTGGAAGAACTAGTCATACGGAATATCAATACTTCCCCAGTCAAACTGATCATAAACCATCCAAATAAATATTATGAATGGTATAATTAGAGTAAATTCTCAACATAATATTCAACAAATTATGTTTACAGAGATGAAAATAATATAAATATATTATTGTAATATTTTTTTAGGAAAATGACCTTTTTTTTATTCCAATTTATTTTCAAAAATCTAGAAACGGTGCACGTAATAATGAAATAATTTTCCTTGATAATAAACTTATAAACATGTAAAGGAAGTATCAAAAATTTAATGTGAATTGACAGTGAGAAATTTTATTCAAATTGTATATGATAAAAATGAATTTTCTTCACATTTTCATAAGAAAAGTCATAACGTACCATGTTTGTAAAATGATGAAAAGATTAAATTTAAAACATTTTTTAAAAAGTAAAAAAGGGATAAAAATGTCATTAAAAATAACTTAGGAATATTAAAATAATTTTAAAAAACATTTTTATAAAACATGTATATAGAAGAGAAATATTCCTCAGTATATACTTAAATGTAAAAAATACTAAATAATGATGACATTATAAAATAAACCCATACCAATTTCTAATCGTTTGAACCTTATGCCCCATGAAAGAATAAAAATAAAAAAAATAAAAATATCAGGATAATATATAAATTCATGATATAAAATATCAAACGGTGCTATATACACCTCATAAAATAAAATGGGTGCATAACATCAAAATAATCCTCTAAGAATGAAAATTGAGATAAAATCCCATACAAAGATCATATCATTGATGTGAGAATTAATAAAATGAATTGATTATGGTTATTCACTATAAATAAAAATAAAAAAAGTGTAAATACATCATAAGATCATAAAAATTAATTTTACACATAATCTTAGCATGACATAATCAATGAAGTAAATGTTTAACCTAATGAATGGAAATTGAGTTAAGAAAACCTTTACCTTGGGATTTGATTTAATTGGATGTGATTTAACCTCTTATATAATGGTTTAAATGATGTTATTAATTTATAACAAAACCATATTCGTATTTATGATATCATATATGATCCTCTTATATCATCTTATCACCTATTTTTTAATAATAGTTTTTCATTGCTCTTGTTTTGGGTGTTAACTACTAAATTTTACTGTTCATGTTTTGTCATTTATGTCAAGGTTATTATATATAATATATAGTTAAATAGTATCCATAATGATATTAAATTAAAAAATATCATATTTATTCATTATATATATTTTTTATAATCATTCTTGAATTTTTATCATGGGAAATGAATCGCATCATGTCTTGGAGACGGTAGGTCATACAATTGCATGAGAAACGATATAATTCCATTAATGGGTGAAATATTAAGTAAGTTAGTGATATATTAATTTTAAATAATCATTATAATGACATAAGTAAAATGTATATCCACTATTTCCATCATTACAACCATCCTTGTAAAGTGGTTATAAAAATGAAATGTGTCTTTACGTAGAGACGGTAAGTCATATGTTCGCATGTGCGGTGATTTAATTTTTAATATGATGGATAAAGAGTAGAATATAGTTTTTTCATAATCATAATAACCTATCATAATATTTGATAATTTATTTATTATTTTATGATTGAAACAATACAAAAAAGTAAGTAGAAAAATAAATCATCTTAAAAGAGTTAATATAAATGATTACTTCTTCTTGGGTGGACTTCCTTTAGATTTATTCTTAAGGGACATAGGGTTTGTCTTTTGAGGAGAATCTCACCACAAAAACTTGGATAGGGATGTTTATAAAAGTAATATTAAGTACTTGGTTGAGATAAATGGCTCAAATTGGTGTAATAAGTAAAGGAAGGACTTCCCTTTCATAATTGAGGTGAGGGGCACTTTAGAAATTTCATAAAATATTAATTAAATATAAATTATTTTCTAATTCATAATGGATAAAAACTTATTAATTTTGAATATAATATGATTATGAGTCTAAATAACCTCATAAAGTACAATTTAGATAAGTTTTGACTGACTTTATACCTTTATCATTTGGTTTTAACCCATATTTAACCTCTTTTACTCTTACCATGAAAACATGGATTTTTACTCTTTATAGGATATTATTGTTAATATAAAATACCAAACGACAAATAATTTGATCATATATGACATTTTAAACCTTATACCAATTATTAGGTTTAATTTAAAAAAATTATGAATTTTATATCATTTAATAAAATATTGTTTAAATAAAATAATCTTCATTATAATTTTAAGAACTATTAATTACTTTGACTTTAATAATATCACTATAACACATATAATTTGAGTTAAATATTTTATTCAATTCTTAACATGTGAATTATATCTATAAAAAAATTATCATGTTAATTATCTCAAATTATATTTATTTTAATATTTTTAGAATCCTTTCTTTGATTTTTCCATTAATTAAATAATTCTTTCCCCAACATTGTGCAAGATTTTAAGGTAATTATTTCACTCCTATAAATTTAAAATAAACTAACATGATGAGGATAAATATTTTTCATTTACTATGATTATTTATAATTAAATATAAATTTTAGATAACCCCATATTAAAAATTTTATATTTCTTAAAATCATGAATGTGACATCTTTGAATTTTCTTTAAATAAAATATTATAAAAGGAAAAAATCACTTTATAATGGAAAAAATAGGCATATATATGAAACGTTAATTATTTTGGACAAAAATAACTAATCTAAAAAAATTGGGTAAAGTTTTAGGGTCCTTTTCTAGTACTTTTCATTTTATTTTTAACCACTATTAATCAATTTACCCTTCATCATGGTAACAAAATTTACGAAGGTTACTATTTATATTAGCCAAAAATAAAAGGGAATTATTTACTAAATTTGGACCTTATGAATCAAAATATGGAATAAATTTTTTAAAATTCAGATAGCATAATTTTAAGAATTTAATTTAAAATTTATATCGTAAAACGCAAAGAAAAACAGTTTTCTTGACAAATGCATTTTTTATCCCAAAATTGTACTAATACCAAAATAATTTAGAAGGTTTATTTACATGTAATTAATTGTATTATATTTAAATAAAGAGTACTTTAGTAAATTTTACATAAAATTCAATTCATAAAGGGATTTTTAAAATTAATAAATTTATACTTTTATAAAAATCAGTATGTTTTCACAATTCACTGGAAAATCAATATTTTCATAAAATTACAAAAAAATTACAATAATATAATTTTGATATGCTTATTTTAAAAATGATATCATTTTTATAAAATATATTTTATATAATTTCCAAAAAAATATTATAATATTTACTCATAAAAACTAATAAAAACATTATTGATGAAAACATATTTTTGAAGAATAAAATGACGTTACTAAAAATAAAGTGTTTATTCAAAAATCATTAATTAATATATTAAAAATGAGTTGGAAAATTATATACTTCATAATTTTTTTAATATTATTCATTCCTTTCAATTTAATTATAATATTATAATGATAACTAAATAATTTTGCATTGTTCGTTTAAGTTGGGTGTTTCGTGAAATGTAAGTGATCAAAGAGATTTAATTTATTTAAAAAGAGACACACCGTAAAATATTGGGGTGTTATATTCTACCCTACTTTAATAAATTGTGTCGTCACAATTTAAAATTATACTTCTAAAATCAAATTTTGATAGTTAAAAATTCTTTTATGGAAACCCACACTGTAGAAAGGGTCAAAAAATTACACATTAAAAGTAAGAAAGGGAATTATAATAGTCATATATAAAAACACATAATATGATTCCATATATGGGAATATATTAGGAAAGTTAAAACATAGTTTTGGAATAGAAATATAACTATAAAGTACTGATGGATATTAATAAATAACATGGTTATTAGAATATTAACCATAAAAATTCCATAAATTTGGTATGAGTTAAAATAACATATATTTCTTGGTATGAAAGGTAAATGAATAACAAATTTGTTCCAAAATAATTTTCCAAGAGTTGAGGAATTATTGTACTATCTAGATAAATCACTCAAAAAAATAAACTTACTTTATTTATTTCCATATCATAATCATAATATCATCCATCATATCTACTTAAATCTATCACCACTTTATTTATCACACTAAGAGTTGGATATTCAAGATGAATTTTTATTCCAAAACTAATTTTATTAAAATATCCTTTAGTCATTCCTTCATCCTTAAAATATTTTACAAAATGAAAATCGTTATAACATGTTATCCCATATGTTAAATCATACATTAATCTAAAAAAATACACAAAATTCATCTCTTAAAAAAATTATAAGGGAGGTCACTAAATATCCAAAATAAACTTAATTGACAATAATGATTTAGAATATTAATATAATGAAGAAAAACTGAGTTAATTATTCTTTTACTGTGATCTTTTCTTTAATTTAAAGTGATTTAACCTAATTTATATTTGTTTAATTTATGTTATTAATTTATTATATAACCGTATTCAAATTTATGATATCATATATGATTCTATTATATCATCTTATCATATGTTTGTTAATAATATTTTGTTGCAACCCTTATTTTGAGTTTTAACTGCTTTATTTTTTAATGCATGTTTCGTCTTGTAAGTCTTGGTTCTTATGTATATGATATATTTCCATCATCTCTAGAATGATATTAAGGTCATTAATATCATATTTTTCCATTATATAAAATTTTATAATCATTCTTGAATGTTGAAGATGGAAAAAAATCGTATTGTATCTTCGAGACGGTAGGTTGTATATATACATGAGCGAAGATATCATTCCATTAATTTTTGAAATAATAAGGAATTGGGTGGAATATTTATTTTCCATTATCAATATTATGTCATAATTACCATATAAATCAACTATTTCCATCATTATAACCATCCTTATAAAGTGGTGATGAAAAACAAATTGCACCGCCATATGGAGAAGGAAATTCATATATACGGACATGCGGTGATTTAGTTTTCCATTGGAATGAAAAAACATATAATATATTCATTTCATGATCATAATAACACAATTAAATACTAAACCAACTCTTCTAGATTTTGTACTAAGAATATGTTGTGCATTTTTTTATAAAAAGTAATTGAAAAATACACAGTACATTATACAACCGAGGACCTTTTTTGATCTAGACTTTTTAGAATTATACAAAACCTTAGAAATCAAAATATTTATACAAAATTTTTACAATTAACTAATTATATTCATGTTTGATACCTAATGACATGATATAAGAACCTTTTGAATTTGAACTAAACCTAGGAAAACTATTTTAAAAAATAGGGTTAGCATAAAATTTCCCATTAAGAGGTTTTTAAAACTACAGAGAATCACTTTATAATTCCTTTGAAAACATATTATATAAAATAAAAAATATTTTATAATATATATAACTTATCAAAATTAAAATATGGTTTTTTCATGAAAAACACATTTTAAAAATACTTATCATTTTGGAAATCCATTTTAAAAATACCCATTGAAAAATACTAAGGTTTCTCCTTAAACCCGTTAAAAATAATAATAATTTTATGGATTAAAATAATACATAGAAAATATTAAAAAATCATTTGGCCACTAGCAGTATCACTTGTAGGAAAATTTCCCCTCGAGGTTCTGAGTTTAATCCTCATACCAAATCATCTCATTTGACACCCTATTGCCGAATTTTAAGAAAACATTTTTAGCAGATCCTGCTATTTCATTAATAATCCATCAAAAACTTTTCAATATCATACATAAATAATTTTTATAAAAAGAAATAATTTTCATAATTTTAAATATTTTTCAAATCTCATTTTTCAAAGTAATTATCATAATTTCATTAATTACTTAAATGTAAAATACATGAACATAAATTCATTAATATTAAAAAACATATAATAAAATTCATGAAATAACATAAGAAATTTTATAATATGTCCATATTTACTAATATTCATAATATTTATAGAAACTTAAAACCATTTTATACATAAAATTATAGATTTTAACATCAAAAATTACATAAATAATTTAATAAAAATAAAATAATTTAGAAACAATGATTTTAAAAATAATTAATAAAAAAATGTTTTGTTACTATTTTAGATTATTGAATAAGACATTGAAAACAATATAAAATATTTATTTTAAAATAATTAATATCTTCCCTAACAAATGGTTTTCTAAAAAAATATAAATTATTCTTATAAAAGATTTTTTAAAAAATATACCCCTACCTTTTATTTGCTAAAAAGTTTAAAGGAAAATTGATTTTATTATTTTATTCTCCTATCTTTGAACACTATCTATCTCTATATTTTATATTTTTCTATTCTATATATCTCAATACATATCATACAGGGTGTGAAACATTTGAATGGGAGACGAGGCTTTATATAGACAACTGTTATCATATTATATATGTGTGTGTGTGGGTGTCTGTGTGTGTGTGTGTGTGTGTGTGTGTATACTTATATTCATAGTTTCTTCTGGAGTAAGATAAAAGAGAAAACTATAGGTGAAGTTAAATTGTTTGAACCAAAATTAAATGTATTGGGATCCAACTTCTTGGTTGAAATCCTTTCAACATGTGTGTGTGTGTGTTTGATGTAAATAGCCAAATATAACAAAATGAAAAACTTAAAAAAAATGTATGCACTAAATTGAATTAAATTTGATGTTTATGTTATCTTTATTGATTCTGGTTAATCAAATATTATTCGTGAATCTTCATGGAAATGAGATTATAGCCTACCAAAGTCATTTAAAAATAACAAAAAAATTGTTTTTAATTTAAAACATGCAATGAAAAATATTGTTATCAGATAGAAAAATCAGGAGGAAGAAATATCTCAAATGAGAATGAATATAGCCTGCCAAAATTGAATGTTGGAGATAATTTAATATAATGATGGAATATAAGATAAAAATGATCCATAAAATAGTGTTTTTTTTGAAGATTTAGATACCTATAAAAAACACATATCTGTAAATCAAGATTATAGGAGAAGGATGATGATGGAGTCTCGGTTCACACATGATTCTAACCATTTTCATTTGACACTCACTCCTAGTTAGAATACCCTATGGCTATTACGACCCGACCCTAACAAGGGTTTGAGCCAGAACTACCCCAATACATCTTTCATAGGATAGGTGGTGGTGAGAAGCACAAAAATTCATATCCTAAATGGGATGAATTCTCCTAACGTACCTATACATATATACTCGACCATCTTAATGTAGAAGTGTAGAGGAATAATAATAAAAAGATGCAACAACTATGGAGTAAACTAAGCATGAAAAACATCTAGGGTGTACAAGAGTATGACAGTGAAAATTGGTACGTAAAGGTGAAAAAACATGACAAACTAGAAAATTTTCCTATAATAATAAAATTGGAAAGCAAAATGATTAGAGAGCCCAACTCCTGATCTCCATGATATGCCACCATACATGGTCCAAAGAACCCAGTATCCCAAAGCTCATCTAAAGTCACCAAAATATTTTTCTGTCATTTTCATAAGACACAAAATGTATGGAAAAATCCCATATAGGGGTGAGTGTATACATACCCAGTAGGATTCCCCAAAATATGAAAGGGGTCAGTATGAGAAATAATAGGAATGGAAATATAGTAAATAGTAAACTGTGAATAGATCAACCCAAACAAAGAGAGTAAGCTCATCCAAATACAAGGGGATCAACACAATGTGTAGGTAGACTACACGTCGAGTCTTTTCCACCAATAGTAGAAGAGTAACCATTTCCAACCATAAGGTTCTCAATATAGTGATTAGGTGGACTACACCACATATCTTTAAAACTTATGGTAAGAGAATAACCAAATAAAAAAACATGGATACATATATATATATATGTGTGTGTGTGTGTGTCTATATGTATTACCAGAAAAAGAAACAAAAATGAGAGAGAAAGGGAATCTTCATCTCATAGACAATCCCAAGAAAAGTGTTTCCACCAGTTATAGAAGTTCATCAATTATGCCTAGCATATCACCTGTTTTCCCAGATGTAACTTTGTGGAGGCCCATGAATGTCCAACGTGCAGCACACCTGAGGGGCCATTATCTCCAAGTAGAATACCCATGCCCTATTAATCCTAGGGGTTCCACTCTATAAACAACCATAGAGGACTCCCTCCCAAACTAGTTATTGGTTTCACTTTGTAGGTCGAAGACCTACACCCTGATCCATTATGGGGTTCCACTCTAGGGTTATGAGGACGTGCGCCCTATCAGATAGGGGTTACACTCATTAGATAGAGGACCTTTTCCCAATGTGATGGGTGGGGGTCCACTCTAGAGGTCAAGGACCCATGACCTAGTGAGATAGGGGGTTCCACTCAAATTTCACAAGCACCCACATCATATCTGATAGGGGTTCCACTCGGAAGATAGAGGACCCATGCCTATGCTGATGGGGGGTTCTACTGTATAAGTTGAGGAACTATGCCCTGGTACAATAGGGGGTATGAATCTAGTGTCAATAATACCCATTACCTATAAAATATGGGTTCTAATCAATAGATAGAGTACTCATTCCCATACTGATGGGGGGTTCCACTCTATAAGTCACTAGCGATCCTCTTAATGATAACTATCATCATCGATCGCCACCAAAATAAGTGTCATTCATGGAACATTTGACATCATATCCCAAAATCAAAAATGGATGGTACCATCACATTATATGTGGAAAAACACTCAATATAAGCTACTTGAAGGACAAAATATGAGTCCAAATTAAGAAGATAGGAGAGGTTTAAGTTCCCTCAAAAGGAACCAAGGGGTACACAACATATGAGGGGACCCGCACGGTATGTGGTCCCTCTCTATGACATGGTCGTGTACCTAGAGGTACATGTATCACCAACCCATATAGAACTAAATAGCATGTATGGAGACTAAATTATGTGTCCAATCCACTTAGGGTCCCTACATGTGCGTCCTGATCATGTTTATATACTTTATTAAATGGTCATGTTCCTGGTCATGCCCATGTACATAATTACAAAGCATTCACCTAGTCATGTCCCTCCACATGGGGTCTTTATCATGTGTTCAAACACAAGGATTTTCCACCCAGGGAATAGGTACATGAAGTGTAGGAAGTTTACACACCATGACATCCTTATAATTTTACAAAACACTAGCTATCATAGCATAAGGGAGACATGTCGTGTGTTCATCGTGATACACAAAGTGTAGTTTCATTTTTTACATAAATTTATATCTGAATTCCATGCTCCGAATCTGGCCTCTCTACTGTAGATCTCGCCTCTATGCCACCTAAAATCAGTGGATCTAGTTCCAATTTTTCAATTCTGGCCATCGAGTGGCCAAAAAACCAATTTTATTGAATCACTCAAAGACCCTGCAAACATTAATCATCTCACACACCACTCATAGGTCTCTAATATCAAATCCATTAAAAGAAAAACCCATTGCAAATGATTCATCCCCAAATACATCCTTCATTGTTTATTCCTTCATCCCTCGTGAAACCATTGAGAATATGAGGGTCTGATCGGGCTCGGTCCAACCCGGCAATGTCGAATCGCGACCATGGGATCTAACGATGAATAAAATGAACCAATTGAGGGGAGAAAGGAACAAAAAAAATGGTTTATCAATTATTTTAAAGTATTATTGGAAAAATATCATGAATAGAAATATTATGGCTTAGAAACTAAATAATATTCAATTTAATTAAATACATGGGCTCATGAAATGTCCAGCAATTGGGGGAGATCATAGAAGGGAAGATCTTGCTCAATAAATTTAATAAAAAGGGTGTAATTCACAATTTTATGAGTCCAAAATTTATATTGGATAATTTTTCATCAAATAATGTGCTCTCGAAGGATTAAATGAATTTTTTGTGTTCATTTCAACAAGATCTTCTTCGATCTAGAGTCTCGCCATCGTTTGATGTGATTTTCCAATGGAAGGATGAAGAATGCTCTAGAATCCTCCTAGGGTTAATGTGAATAACCCTAGAGGATTAACCATAGTGGTGGATTTATATAAAGCTAGATTATTTTAATTTAATTAAAATAAATTAATTTAATTATTTATTTTAACTAAACACACTCACCAACAGTCACTATTTCTGAACATCAAGCACTGACCAATTTTAGGTCATGTCGAGGTAAAAATCACATTCTTGACTCAACTGTGGTCTTGAATTTCTGATCCGATATTTCTTTTAATATTAATTCAATTATATTTAAAAAAATACATGAAAATAATATAATATATATTTAATGTTATTATAAAATTAATTTTAGGAACTACATGTCTTGGAATCACACGTCCTCTCAGTACCTGGCTCTGAAAATATATATTGAAATATTTGAAAATATTATATGGCAGAAACTGGGTCTCTATATCATTACATCATTATTTTTATCCTTGAAAACCAAAACTAAACAATAATATTGGGATACTGAGCTTGCATCTGACTCTCCTTATCTAAGGATATCTCGTGAATGCTCTCATGCTGCCACAACACGTGAACCAAGGGGATGGTTCATCCACAAATAGTCTTCTCCTATTGATCCTAGCATGCCACTGGATGCTCTGAAAAAGTGTATCCATCATTGATGTCTAACTCTTCCAAGTCAATGAAGTGTGTGTGATCATTCACATATCTCTTCAATTGAAACACATGAAAGGTGGCATGCACCTTCTCTAATTTTGGGGGTAGGGAGATGTGGTGAGAAACCTCTCAAATCCACTAAAAGATCTCAAATGGCCTGATAAACCTCCGGAATAGAATGAATACCTAGAAAACCCACTATAATCCTCTTCATGAGGAGACTCTAGAAAAAATGTGGTCTCCCTAATCGAACTCACAGGGCCTACGATGGTAGTCAATGTAATATTTTTTCCTACTTTGAGCCATCCTCATCCGCTCATGGATGACTTGGACCTTCTCCATCATTACCTTCACCAAATCTATACCCATAAGATTTTTCTCACCAATAACCATCTAGAAAAAAGGATAAGTTTTAGTGTCTCCCATACAAGTCCTCAAAAGGTTCCATGTAGATAGGAGAGTGGTAGTTGTTGTTGTACACAAACTCTACCAAGGGAAAGTGATCCTCCTAGCATCAGCCAAATTCCAATATGCAATACATCAACATATCCTACAACACCAAGATATTATGCTCAGTATTCCCATAAATTTGGTAGTTAAAGGTGGTAGTCATCCTCATATTGGTCTCAAATTCCTCCTTCATGACTCTCCACAATCATGACATAAACCATTCATCATAATAGGATACAATAATCCAGGTCATCCCATAGTGGTGAAAAATATCCAGTATGTATATATACCTCCAAATCTCCACTAATTTGTGCTACCTGATAGAAATTAAGTGCACCCACATTGTGATTCATTCAACTATCACACAAATAGTATCATGGAATTTTCACTCCATGAAATCCTATTAAAAAAGTCCTTGCATATGTCATCCCACTTCGACTTTGGGATCTCAAGGGAATGAAATAGACCTTCCAAAACCCGGTGCTCATCATCTATCTTCTGATAGGTGAGGCACCATGGTATGAACTCATCCACACTCTATATCATTATGAACCATCAAAACATCAGTTGAAGGTATCGGTACATCTTCCCCACACCCGGATGTACATCCATGGGAGAAGTGTGTAACTCTTATGTCACCTCCTCTTGTATCATGACTGATACCATCATCCATCTCAAGAAAAGGGTGGTGAAATTCCATCCTTGAGAATAGCCATATGGTGAATCCCTTATGGATATCTTGTCATTCAAGACATCACAGTGGATTTCTCCCAATTGGTACTCTCTCACACACTCGATAAGTAGAGTTGAAAACACCATCAACTGAATAAAAGATGTGTCCTCCTGCTCCATCGGGGTCAGCTATAAAGAATCCATTTTCTCTGAAGCCTCTTGCACCAAGAAAGCATGTTAATTACTTTTAAGAACATAAACTACCAAGTTTCCATTCCCCATAGTATAAACTATCTTGAATTAATAGCCCAGTAGGAACTCCAACCAGCATCGTTGTCTTAAGTTCAAGTCTCTGTGCATGAAGAAATACCTGAGACTCTGATGATTTGAGTAAACAAAAAACACTCATCCATAAGTTAATGCCTCCACATCCTCAAGGAAAAGACTACCTAATCTAGCTATATTTCATGAGTTGTGTAGTTATACTCATGGTCTCTCAACTGCCTCGACTCGTATATGATCACCACCTGTCACTACATCAACATGAAGTCGAGCTCAAATCCATATATATTTAATTACACTACATACTCCACTCCCTCATCCTGTATTCTTAATACATGAAAACTTTTCACCTTCATCCACAACTCCTTGATGGCTCTCTAAAACTACTCAATCCAGGTAAAAGGATCCCCTTTACATGTCAGAGTGGTAAAAGGGGATGAAATCCTAGAGAATTCTTCCAAAAATAACTGGTAGTGCCCCACCAAACCAATAAAACAATGAAACTCTGAAATACTCTTGGGTGGTTCCCAAGAAATTACCTCATCAATATTATTAGGGTCCATGGAAAACCCATTCTCTAAGTAGAGGACCCACACCCTAGTGCATAAAGTGTGTTTCACTCTATATGTATCCATAGACTACCCACACCCCAGATTGTGTGGGGGGTCCACTTTGTAGATTCAGGACCCATGTTCTGATCCATCTGGGGGTTCCACTATAGTTTCATGAGGACCTACACCATATAAAATAAGGGGTTACACTCAATAGATAGAGGAATCTCATCCAAGATGATGGGGGGTTCTGCTTTATAGGTTGAGAACCCACACCCTGGTGTGGCAGGGGGTTCCACTCTAGTGTCATGAGGACCCATTCCCTATCTGATATGAGATTACACTCGGTAGATAGAGGACCCATGACCAAAAATATGGGGGGTTCCACTCTATAGGTTGAGGACCCACACATTGGTGTGACATTGAGGTTCCACTCTATTGTCATTAAGACCTATTTCATATCTGTTAGGGATTTCAATCGGTAGATGGAGGACCTATTCTCATGCTGATGGGGGTGGGTGTTTCACTTTATAGGTCATCGGGGATCCTTTTCTTGAACACTACCATTATTGGGCACTGCCTAAATAAGAATAATTCAAAAAAATATCACATCGTATCCCAAAACCAACCACAGAGGGAAGCATTGCGTTCTACATAGAAAAACACTCATGATAGGCTACTTGCATGGAAAAATCTAAGTCCAAACAAATGAGATATGAAAGGTTTAGGTTTCCTTAAAAGTAACCGAGGGGTATATAGTCGGTGAGGGGACGCACATAGCATGTGCTCTTGATCCATCACCTGGACATGACCCTAGAGTTACATGTCTCACTAACTCATGTTGCACTGTATAACGTGTAGGTAGACAACATGGCATGTCCAAGAAACTTAGGGTCCCTTCTTATACTCCTTTTCTATGTTCGTGTACTTTGGTACAAAACCATGTGCCTGGTCATGACCATGTACCTATGTACATGGTGTGCACCTTCCCATGTCCTTACACATGAGGTATTTCCCATTTTTTCTAACACATTACTCATCCACCCTAATAGGATGTGTATAACAAGTAGGAGGTCTACATGCCATTCCATCCTTATAATATTCAAAAACCCAAACCGCCATAGTATAGGGGATACACATCATGTGTTCGTCATGATACACGGTGTGTAGACATGTTTTTCATGCAACTTTTGATTTGAACTACATAATACAATAACAGAATCTACACCACAGATCTCACCTTAACACAGCCCAAAATCAAAGGATCTAGTCCCACATCAATGATCTGATTCATCTGGTGCCTAGAAAACTAATTTCGTTGAATCTATTGAAGGGATCATGAACCTCCATCATCCTGCATGCCTCCTATTAGTCTTGAATCTCAAGTCCAAAATAAACAGTTCACATTATCTATGATCCAACCCTAGGGTAAAAATTGTGTTATAGACTCAATTGTGGTCTTGAATTTCAAATATTAGATTTATTTTAAGTGTTATTATATTTTCATTCAAAAACTGAATGCACGTAATATAAAATATATTTAATATTTTTAAAAATTTATTTTGAGAACATCGGAGCTCAGAATTTCACATCATCTCATTACTTGGATCCAAAAATATAGGTAGAAATATTTCAAAGTCTTACATGAAAAAAACTTTTCTCTAAAATGGAATTCAGATCTGGCATTCAATTTCTCTTTGGCATTGGAATCCCCTTATCTATACCCTATCCTTAATCTATGCTTGAAACCCCTTTCCATTAAAACCACTCTTTCACCATCTGACCCCTCTGCACTCAGCCTCTCATTCGGAAATCGAAACCCTCAATTTTTTTCCCATTATAATGTTGAACCTCGTATTTTTAATTCATATAAAAATAATTTAATAATATTTTCATATATAATTTCATATAAATGTAATATATTATGTTTAATATACATAAATAAAATTTTAAATAAAATCATATTAATAATAATCAAATTTTCATTATCTCATTTATAAATTCAGTTATAAAATTTATTACCTTTAATATTCATAACTATGACTATTCAAATTCAGTTTATTTCAGAAAAATTATAATAATAATTTTTTTAACTGTATTTATAACTTCTTAGTTATAATTTTTTTTAAATTTTATATGTCACATAATAATAATTTCTTAATTATAAAATAATATAATTTTTATAAAATTATTTTCTAAATTTACTTCTTAAACTTGGTTTATAAAAAAAATCAAAATTTAATCATTATAATTATAAATCAATTTTTAAAGAGTTTAATTTATTTCCTTAATAATATATTATTTTCCATTACATAGAACATTTATTTAAAGAATATAAACTAATATGTGTGTATTAAAACATAATTTAAATGTTTTTCCAAAACAAATATTATCACTTGAAAATTGAAACAAACATTGCATTTTTTATAATTATTTTAACTTAATTTATATCCAATATCTATTTTGATTAAATAAAACCATAAAATATATTAAAACTCATCCTAGTTTATTTAAATAATAAAACAATTCATTTAATAATATAAAAAAAATCTAAGCTTATAATTTATGGGATGTTATATCACCCCTAAAGGAATTGTTTCCTCGTAATTCGCATATCATAGCTATGAAAATTCTAAATTTCCATCTTCAAAATTAAGAAAAAATTAAGGATTGAAAGACTATATATAATTAATAATTAAATTAATTTAAATACATTTTTTACTTTTTAAAAATATTTTAAAATGAATCTTCCCATAATTTTCTGAATAAGGTACTTTATGAATTTTCTTATAAAATTGTGAAAAATATGTTTTTTAACCTATACAACATGAATGGAATTTCCTGTTATCATGTCACCTTAAATATTTTAAGCCTAGTTTATAAGTTTAGAATATTATTTTAAAATAAAATGATTTATTTATTATATGCACAGTTTATAGATTTTAAAAATTATTTTCTAAGTAAAAAAAGGAATTTCCCTTAATAAATATTTCAATAATATATTTTAAGTATTTTCATTTATGTCAACATCCTTTTCTGAGTATTGTGTTTAGGATGTAATCTAATAATATTATTTATCATATGCCTTTGGATGTTTTATGATCGGTATTACTGGGGAAATAATTGATATTTTATATGAATAGTTCTTCCAATTTGGATAGTTATTGATTTAGTTAAGGCATGTTGATTCAATTTTATTATTTATTCTTATGAGGAATTCACTAGCCATATTTTCTGATAGGTGGGTCCCACTATATCCTCTCAATGCATCAAAATTTCTCATGAATGAAACAAGTTAGCCAAATCAAATGGGTTTTTACCCACATATTAAAATAGTCTTGAGGTTAGACCTTGGAAATAATTGTCTTGAGGATACATAATGATAGTAACTATCTTGAAGATAGATCTTGATAGTTAGAACATCTAAAATTATGATATGGTTTTAAATTCCATAAACTATCCATTTATGGTCTAATTTACGCCATTATATAAAAATTACAACCTTTTAATATTGAAAAAAAATTGTTACTGTAGTTAAAATTAAAATAGGTTAACTAAGGGATAACCAAAATGATAAGGTTTAAAATAAAAACAAAATTTGTATAAAATATATTAATTAATGATATTAAAAAACTTATCTTTTCTATTATTCTAATACATAGTCATTTTTTTGTATTTATATGGAAAATTGATCTATTATATTTTAATCTTTTGAGGAATTCCAAAAGTACCACTCACCACAATTATTAAAGGGAACCTCCTCCCATGATTATTTACACCACGTTGAGACTTATATCTTAACCATAACCTACCACTGTCTCTTAATAAAACCTATAACCACAATTTATCGGTTTTTTTCTTCTCAAAATACCAATTCTATATCCCTTTATAGGATATCTAAATGATACTTTTTGAAGAAGAGGTAATCGCTCTAACAGATCACTTTCTTTTTCGACTCTTTCTTACAACCTCTAAATATATGATGTTTTTCATAAAAGAATAAATTAAATATCATGAATATTATTAAATTTTATTATTATTATTAAAACACCATTATACACCCCCCCCCCATTTACATCAAACAATAACTAAAATTATCTCTCGTGTATACATACTGCTTACCGTCTCTATATAGCGATACAATTCATTTCCTACCACCATATTTTATGGATTAGTATTATGATGAGATTAATGAATATATATGATATATATGATATAATAATTATTATGAAAATATTAATTATTATTTACCATTATTTCACTTCATCAATCGAAAAATGGAAATAGAATTCATACATAAGTATGGCCTATCTTCTCCCTTAACGGTGTAATTTATTTTTATATATATACTATATATAAATGAATGTAAATATGTATATAATTATTATATATTATTTTTATACCATTATTAAAATTATTTAAATTATTAGACTAATATCTGATAATTAGTACCAAGACTTCCGAACTGAAACACGCTTGGAAAACGAAGCAGTTACCACCCATAATAGTAATTTTAATAACAAATTATTAATAAACCGATGATAAGGTAAAATAAATAAATAATGAATGGTATTTTGGAATTAATTATATGGTATAAATGTATTATAAATCCATATTTATTATATATAAGGTTTTAACATGAATTAATAAAGGTAATACTTGAGGTAAGGGTTATTTCACAATCTTGTCATTATTTATTATTGTTTCTATTTCAGTATCTGCAAGGGAATATTTTTATTATTTTTAAATGTTTTCTTAAAAAATTAAAAATGGTTTTTACTATTTTCCTATGATTTATTTAAATTAATTTTTACCCATATTTTATTTTTTTACAAAATATTTTGAAAATAATAATTTTATCATTTTCCAAACATGGTGCTTTGTGACTTTCCCAACAAAAACATGGAAGGAATTGTTTTATAAATTATAAGGTATGAGTATATTTTCCCACCATCATGATGGATTAATTATTTGAATGTTACTACATATCTTAAAATGATTTTTTCAATGAAAATAATTTCCTTTGAATTTTCAAAAAATTTCAAAAAAAAGTTTTTAAAATTGAAAGGATATTTTCCTCAAGAATTATTTCAAGTGGTCATTCAAAATAATTTTCTATATAAGACAAAAGTAATTGATGTGAATTATTTTTTAATGGGTATATGATCCAAGTATACAATCTTTATTAATTATTTTAATGGTTAATGTTTATGATGGAATGATATTTGTTAATCCCATTACTTTTTCATGAGTTATTCATTGATGAAATTTTTTTAAACCCCATTTAATTTCCAAGGGTTATATAATGATGATATTTTTATGAAACCCATTTACTTTCATGGGTATTTATATGATTAATGATTTATGGTCTTATGTCACACATAATTTAGGTTTTATGTTTCATGCTAATGTGATTATTTATATGGCATTATCTTTTCTTGGAGTGTTACATTGGTATAAAATATAACAAATAATATCATGAATGACTGAATAGTTTATTATTCTTGGTAAACTAGATACATACTTTAAATTAAAATTACATTTCAAACATAAAATAAAAAATAATAATTTTCATTGACTACAACATTTTTTCCCTTAGCATAGTCATACATATCAATCATAAAACACTTCCTGGCATCCTGGGGAAAAATAAAACATAAGACTTGAGTGAGATAAAATGATCAGTAAGGTTTAAGTACATAGTAATATTTCATAAACAACATGTAAAGGTAAATAATTTAAATTCATACAATTTAATCAAAAACTTGAGTATGATATGGTAGTAATAAATTATGATCAAATAATGCCATATAAAAAATCACATGAGTATGAAATATAACCATAGATATTCTACTAATCGAATAATAACATAAAATATCAATAACTAACCTCATAATGAGGGAATGAATAATGTGGGACATCTTAAACTTATCATTGAGGCCTTACCCAAAACATCTAAAAAATATTTCCAATTTCTTGTTCCATGACATTTGAAAATAAAATGTTCAGGCCTCAACCAAAACCCAATATGGTTTGTCTCATAAGACCTACTAATGTATCAAGGGGATATAGTAATCCCCACCCATCACATAATAAGCCCAACTAATTCATCATAAAAACATAAAAAAACATATTGAAAAACTAGCATATGTAATGTGAATTCTTTCCCCAATTAACAAACATAACCATAAACCATCTAGAGTAATTTGGAGAATGGTATCAAAATAGAACAACAATATTTAAACTGACTGTAAACCATCCATAGAAGGAATAAGAATGGTATTAATGAAAAATATAATCATTGGATTAGTAATAAAGGTATTTTTAATTGATAAATAATAATACTATAAAAATATCATTAAAAATATTATTAAGGAAAATATTCTTTTAATTTTTAAAAAAAAATTGAAAATCCATTTCATGAAAATCAATTTTAAAAAATAAAATTTTTGAAAACAATTTGAAAATGATTTTTTTAGAATAAACTTTAAAAAATATATAATTATCTTGAAAAAAAATTATTGGTCATGATAGTTGGGAATTTTTTTTTCCTACAAGCTAAAACAAAGTTTCCTTTTACTTTTTTGGTAAAAGAAATGTAGAAATTGTTTTGAAAAAAAAATAAAGATTTCTTTGAAAAAAAAATAAAGAGAAAAAATTGGTGAAAATTAATTTAATAAATCATTTTTAAAAGGTTAATTATTATTTTTAAACAATTTTTCAAAACCTTGTTTTGGAAGAAAACATATATCTGACTAAAGAAATAAATAATGTCATGTTTTTAGGAAAACATTTACTAATATATTTTAAGTACCAAAGAGTGGGAAAATGGTACTATTACTCAGAATAGTTACTTAATAATAATAGGATAAGAAAATTTAAGAGTTTATTAACAATATTTAAGGAAATTTCCTTCCACTGATATTGAATAATAAATAATCTCGACTAGAATGTTATTGTTAAATACACCCTTAAAATGACCATAATGTTGAAGTAAGACTTAATAAATGAATAAATTATGTGTATCTAATATAAATACACATAAAAAATTGAAAATAAAACATAAAAAATATTCAAAATTCATTGTACACATAATCTTATCATGAAATAATCAATGAAGTGGAATTTTAACCCAACGAGTTAAAATTCATTAAAAAATCCTTTACCTATGGTTTGATTTTCTTCATACATATTCAAACCTTCTATGTAATTATTTTAAAATGTTTATTAATTTATAACATAACTATATTAATATTTCTGACATCTTTTAGGATCCTTCTATAGAATCTTACCATCCATTCATTAGAACTACTTCATTATTTTCACTGTTTTGGGAGTTAACTGCCTTGTTTTCTCATGCATTGTTTGTCTTGAAAGTCCCCGTTCTCTTGAATAAGATAAAGATAAAAAATCTAAAGTATGATATTTATGTTATAAATATTATATTTAATCATTAAATACAATTTTAGAACAATTTTTTAATGTTGAACATAGAAAATGAATTACATCGCTTCAGGGAGATGGTAAGTCGTATGAACAAACGGGTGATGATAACATTTCTAAATGGTTGAAATCGTAAAGAGTTTGATGTTATATTAATTTAAATAATAAAAATAATTTCATATATATCATATATATCTATTATTTTCATCATTATACCCATACAAATAAATAAGGGATAAAAAACAAGTTACACCACTACGTGGAGACAGTAAGTCATGCATACGCACACACGATGATTTTATTTTTCATAGGATGGATAAAACATTGAATATGGTTTTCACATAATCATAACAAAATCCCAATATATATATATATATATGATACTGTATTTATTATTATGGAAACAATATGTGAAGAGTAATTAGAAGAAGAAATAAACATTAAAGAGTTAGTAAAGATGATTGCCTCTTCTTCAGCAGACTTCCTTTAGATCTCTTCTCAAAAGGACTTAAGGTTGGTGTTTTGAGGTTAATAGAACCTCTAAAACATAAATAAAGAATTTGGGAAGTTAAATTGTCAGATTTTAGTTTGGATAGATGGCTCAAGGTTGTGTAAATAAGTGATGGAATGGGTTTCCTATTATAGTTGAGATATGCTTCACTTTTAGAAATTTTCAAAAAAAACAAATATAATAAGACTCTTTTAGATCAAAATGATTCCAAATATCCCATAAATGTAGAGGTAATAATTTTTTAGACCATATATTATCCTATTTTTTATTATTTAATATTTTTATGATTTTTAAATAATTTAATAAAATATTTTATTGATGAATTGTCATTATTGTCAATTTGGACACTATTCTTTACTTTAACTTTAATAAAATCGATACAACAAGATAAATTTGAATAAAATATTTTAATAAATCAATAATATGTAAATGTAATCTGGGAAATTTTTTGTACAACATTTATTATCTGTGATTATATTTATTTTAATATTTTTAATATAATTCATTTGTTTTTTTCGTTAATTGAATAACTACTGCATCATTGTTTTGTAATCATTTAATGTAATTTCTTCTTCACAAAAAAAATAAAAAAATACCATGATGTAGATAACTCTTAAATATTTAAAAATAATATCTATAGCTGAAGATATATTCTGGATAAAACCACATTAAAAATGTTATAGTTATTAAAAACATGAATGTGACATTTTGAATTTTCATTAAATAAAATATTTTAAACATCATAATATAATTAAAATGTCCTTAACTGGTCATATAACCTAAATTTAAATGATTATTTATTACCATTACTCATCCAATAAAATTTTAGTGAGTGTTAGGGTCATTTTAAAGTTCTTATCACTTTATTTTTTACCTATATTACATAATTTACCCTTTACCGCAAAAACAAAAAATTCCAAGGTTTCTATTCATATTGGTAAAAAATAAAAGGGATTTAATCACTATATTTGAACCTTATGAATCCAAATATGGAATCCATTTTTCAAAATTCAAAACATAAAATTTGAGGAATTTAATTTTAAATTAATCCCATAAAATGCAATAAAAATTATTTTCTTGTAAAATGCATTTTTAAACCAAAATTAAAAAACATGTTATTGATTAAATAAAATTATATTTGTTTAAATATTTTTAAAATAATTTATTTTATTTTTTTCCATTATTTTAATAATTACCCCATCATTATTTTGTAATTATTTATGAAAATTTTTTCTTCACTAAAAATAAAAATAATTACCAAGATGTAGATAAATATTTTAGATTTCAGAAGAATATTTACAGTTGAATATATCTTCTGGATAACACTATATTAAAATTTTTATTGTTATTATAAACATGAATGTGACATTTTTGACATTTCATTAAATAAAATATCATAAACATCAGAATCTAATTAAAATGGTCATAAATATTTATATAAATAAAACCAAAAATGATTTTGGTTGACCATTACTCATAAAATAAAATTTTGGAAAGTCTTAGGGACATTTTTTAGTTCTTATCATTTTATTTTTAACCCAAATTTCCCAATTTACCCTTTAATGTGGTACCAAAAAATACTAAGGTTATCATTCATATTGGTAAAAAATAATGTGACCTATTTACCAAACATGGTCCCTCTGAATCAAAATATTGAATCCATTTTTCAATATATGAAACAAATAAGCTATATAAATTATTTTGAAATTAATCCTGCAAAATGCAATGAAAAACAATTTTCTTAAAAAGAGCATGTTTAAGCCAAAAAATGTACTCATATCAAAATAATATATAAGGATAATTAAAATTTAAATATTTAAATTATAATTAACTAATGAGTAATTAAGTTATTTTTATGTCAAATTAAAATTAATAAATAAATTTTTTTGTATAAATAAAATGGTAGTTCTTTAAAAATTCGTTTTTCATTACTCATTGGAAAATCAATCGTTTTAAAAAATTCCCAAAAATTTACCATAAGATAATTTTAATATGATGATTTCATAAATTATATTATTTTTATAAAATAAAATTTATTGAATTTATAAAAAATTATTATAATATTTACTCATAAAAATCAAGCAAACCATTTTAGAAGAAAATTTATTTTTTTGAAGAATAAAATGATTTTACTAAAAATTAAGTGATTATTCATAAAGAATTAGTTACTACATTAACAATGAGTTGAAAATTTATTTATATCATAATGTTTTTAATATTATCTAATCAATTTAATGGCTAGGTTATGATGATCACAAAATAATATTTCATTGTTCATTTAAGTTGGGTGTTTCGGGAAACGTAAGTTCTCGAAGAAGTTACATTTTAAAAAGAGACATGCCATAAAATATTAGTGTATTAAAACATTGATTTTAGATTAGGTGAACAAATTTAGGATCTACTTTTGACTAGGAGACATACTCATTTGTGAGGATATCAAATCATATCATATTATGAGGCATCCCAGTTTTGTATGGGGTAATGTTTTTCGATCATCCTATTCATTTTGAATGAGGAATCCTAGTTTTGTATAGGGTAAGATTTTTTTCATCCTATACTCATTGTATGGTATACCTTGATTTCATAAGGGGTAAGATCATGATTTAACATCATGAACTAAAGACATCTGTCTTTACCGTTTAAATCCATACAACTCGAACTATGGTTGCTACTAGTTTATGGTCACGGTACTTAAAGCATGGTTAGGTTGCTAGTTTATAGTCACGTAGATTTGACCAAATGGGGAATAGTTGTCCTAAATAGGCCTTTATTTAATGAAATCATGGTTACTATATGTGAAACGAGGGCCAAGGGGACCTTTTTCTACACAATATTATACAAGTTGTACCCCAGGTCGGCATCATACTGCCAGAGAGAAGGGCACCCGATAATGAGTCAATAAAGGGGGTTGGGACCAAGATCAAATATTTATGAATCAATACATATCCCAGGATTGTGGTAATAAAATAAAATTTAGTTCATGAAGGTGGCATGGTTGGATGTCGATGTAATAAGAGATTATTCTCTCAAATGAGGATACTATAGCATCCCATATTAGGATATGATCTTTCCTGAATTTATATGTAGTAAGGTCATAGTTTAACGTCATACTATAAGAATTATTGTCTTATAATCATCCCATTCTCATCATGGGTAGAATTGTGGTTTTGTACAAGGTATCATGTCTCACATTAAAAGGAATGCCAATTTTATATAGGGTCTATAATCTCACATTAAGAGGTATCACGGTTTTATAAGGGGTAGGGACATAGTTTAATGTCATGTTCTATAGAGATTGTTGGGTATTGTGAATTAAGTTTCATAATATTTTATTCTTTATACTAGGTTATTATGGAATCCTAGGCTTCTAATACATCAAGGAAAATTAATAGGGATTACACCTAAGAAGGATGCCAGGAGGAGAATTTTGGGGTGATAGAACTACGAGTAATGAATTGTTTTGTGGTGAATCTATATCTAAGACTAGAGACATAATGTATAGGAATCACTATGTATCCCACAATAATAGGAATCAAGACACATGTAGTTTTGAAAATATGTGGTTAATAGTCTTGTTGAAACATCCGGGATAAAGTAAACCATGCCAAATCAGGGACTAAAGAGGTAAGATGCACATATTTTAAGGTCTTGTTTCTCAAAATACGGATCCTAGTTTAAGGTCATATATTTATGAACAATTGAAATTAGTTTAATATCATAATTATTAGACCATGATAATATATTTTTAGGATTTTTGGGTAGCATTTAAAAGTTATACCCAACATTAAAGGATCCAAGAAGAATTTGTGCCACATGAAGAAACCATGAAGCTAGTTGCACATAGTCTAAGGTTGTGAGGCTTCGACCATGGAAAACAATTTAAAGTCACAATTCCTAGAATAAAGGTGTATTTTTTTCATTCAATTATATATTAAAGACATGAAATAGGTATAAACCGAAGTGAAAGGAAGGAATACAGACCCACATACCACATAAATACCTTAAAAAAATGGAACATAGTTTAGAGTTTTAATTCTTGGACCATGTTGAATATGTAAAATAGTTTAAATTAATGAAGTTGGAACTGGGAAAATGTTTATCTCAATGGTATCTATTTGGAATGGAATAGGTATACCCCGATGTAAAAGGTGTGAATGTGGTTCACGTACCACAAAAATACCTTGATATCATATGCGCTTAGTTTAAGGTTGTAATTCTTAGACTATAAATAGGGATAGGGGCCAATGGGTTGATAAGTTTTCATATGGTCCCATGGAAAATGTTCCAATTAATCACTACATATTCCATGGGAATGGGAATCAAGAAACATGTAGTTCTAGAACACGGTATGGTGGGAGACCAATGTCGAAAGTGGGGTTACCCTCTCTAATAAGGTCATTATATCATACCATGGCCGTCATGGGGAATATCATGCTTAGGACATGGGGTAAGGCTACAATTTATAACTGTGTGCTAGGAATTTTTTGTTTTGATTTATCTCATATCATATGTGGCATCCCAATTTTATACGGGGTAAGATCGTAGTTTAACATCATGAACTGAGGACATTGGTCTCTATATTTTATTGTCATACAACTCATAATATGGTTTCTATTAGTTTAAATTCATAGATCTTAGACTAATTGCCCATAGTTTAAGATCTGAAGGTTAGGACCTTATTTCCTTACATGAAGTAATGCTTGAAAAACATATCATTTTTTGAGGTTTGATATGATCTTCATCCATAGTGATCAAAGAGTATGCTCCTTTGGAATACACCTTATAGATAATGTAAGTTCCTTCCCATTTGGGCTTCAAATTGGGTGTCTTTTTCATGGGTATCATTGGTGTTCTGCAAACCAGCACCATGTCACCCTGGAGGAAGGAGCAGAGGTGAACCTTCTTGTTGAATTCTCTGGATACCCAATTCTAATGCCTTTCTAAGGTATGTAAGGCTTGAAGTATATTTTCCTTGAGGGGTTATAAAATATCTTGGAAAATATCTTCCATTATTTTTGTAACATGCTAGTCATAAACCACTATTCAATGTGATAGACGTTTTACCTCAATTGGATGGACTTTCTATGTTCCATGTGCTAGGAAGTATGAGGTTACTTGGGTAGAATCCTCAGTCATCATCTAATAATCCCAGAGGGAATTGGTGATCTTTTCCAACCAACTCATTTTTTAGCCCACCATCTTCTATAAGATGTTAGAGAAGGTCTTATTAAACACCTTAATCTTTCCATTTTCCTATACAAGGAAGTGAGAGTTATGGTTTGACTGGATATTGTACTTGATATATAAATTATTTAACTCAAAAACTCATAAGTTGGTACCATTTTCTGTTAGAATAGCGTGAGGAACTCTAAACCGATTGATGGTGTGGGAGCTTAAGAACTCAATCATGAGCCGAAATTTGACTTCCTTGAGAGGAATTATTATGCTCATTTGGAAAATAAGTCAGTTTTGGTAAAGATGAACCTACACTATTGAGATGATTCTAGAAGGTATGAACCCACAATATTGAGTACCCATACTGTAAAGGTCCAAGTATACATGCTGGTGTGGAGAACCTCTGGTGGTAACTACACGAAGCTAGCATGGATTTGAAATGAATGACACCTATTGGAAAACTCAATGTAGTTGTGGACCATGATAGGACAGAAGCAGCCCAACCACCAAATTTTGTGGGAATGCTCCACGCCTGGTTGATGGGAACCAAAGGACCCAGAATGGATCTCATTCATAACTTGAGGTATCTAATCTCCTTAGATGAAACTAAGGATAATTCCATTAAACCCACATCTTTTGAGGCTTTTCTCAAGGTTAGGCCCGCTATGGGGGTAAACTCTTCTACATACCGGAGGATTCGCTGATGGCCATCTTGGTATGGTGGTTGAATGCCACGTTGGAGATACTCAACAAAGGGATTTGTCCAATCGGGCACTTCCTCTACTATGGTGGACCTGAGGGTCCTAGTGTAGAAGTGTTGGAAGTTAGTTGTTTTACCTGCAGTATGACATCATCGTAAGTGGCAGGGGTGATGACCATCTAGTGTGTCACATGAATGACTATGTCATCCTGGTTAATCTCTATAAGAGACACAGAGAATCCTGGAAAGGAATCAACTAGATAGTTCTTCAAACATGGAACATGAGTGACCTCTGGTTGTGAATTAAACTAAGAAATCAGCTAATAGGTATATTCCACCAAAGAGTGAGGTCCTTTTTTCTAAAGATATAGTCACCTTTGATTTGTTTGATGACAATATCAGAGTCTCCCTTTATATATAGTTTGGGGACATCAATTTTTTGTGGAAACTTAAGACCAGTGATGAGATCATAAAACTTTTCCTCATTTTTGGAAGCCTTCTAAAAACAAAAATGAGTATAGAAATATGGTAGATGTTGGGGTGATGAAAACTATACCCAAGACTACCCAATTGAGATTGGGTTTGTTGGGCCTTCTATTGGTCAGGCTCTGGAAGGCACCATCGAAATGAATTATCCAACATAGAATAGAATGATCCACTAATATAATTGATTCATAAAATAGATCAACATCTAGTTTTAGTTCATCATGAGTTAAATGTGTGACGAAAAATTCCTCCAAATCCTGGACCTTGATGGAATTCAGTATGACAAACCTGATGTTGAACTATTGTAAAACCATTGCCCAGTAATCCAATCATCCCATCAGTATGGGGAGACTAGGTATATACTTCAATGGGTCTAATTAGGACACCAAATTTTTTCTTATGTTTATGTAATTAATTCCACAACTTCTTAACTATAAAGACCAACATGATAAAAATATTCTTAATAGGGGTATCTAGTCTCTATAACAAGGAGAATTCGACAAAGATAGTATAAACTATTCATCTAAGACTCATTTTTATTTGGGATATATGGGAACTGAGGTACCATTCTAGGCTTTACACATTGAAGACCAAAGTCTTTCCTAAAATATGGATAATCGGAACTAGAGGTTGTAAAAAATTGAAGTTCCAAGGAATGAATAACAACTAAGAAGGGGGGTTTGAATTAGTTGTTCACTTTTTATAAGTTTCAAAAAATTAACAATCTTAACCCCTAAAACCTATTAAGAATTATTTCCTTATCAACCTTTAGTAAATACATTTTCATGCAATAATGGTAAAGAAAGTAAGGCACACATGATTTACAGGGTTCAACCTCACTATGAGAACCTAAATCCTTGTCATACCCACTCCTATGGGACTATAGAAATCTACTATAATGAAGAAGTGAATACAACTTGTGCCAACTCCCATTAGACACATTTTATCTCCTAATAGTAAATATTATACAGACTCTCGTCAGTTTACAATTTTTCTTATAGAAAAATTGATCCAAAAAAATGAATAAAAACAATGTTAAATATTCCAAAAAATTGCTTAGTCTAAATCCTTAGTTTGATTTGGCTATGTCCGATCTTCTCAGTATGGCAAAGATGATTCTAATTTTCACCTACTCAAATACTCAAAGAAACCTTCTTCAATATGGTGTAAAATTTTCACTTTGAATTCTCTAGATCTCCACCTGTTACATGTGTGAAAATTTTGAAAATAAAAAAATGATCAGAGCAAGTATATATAGGCACCTTCCAAAACAAAGGTGGGAAACATGAAAAAATTTCCCACTTCCTCAAATCTCAAAACTCCAAAAATCTATGACATTAAAATTTAAACTTTGTCTTTTCCAAACCTCCTTAATATTCTCTGAGATTTACCCAAAATTGAAATTAAGGTTTGACTTCTTAAACTCTTCATATCTTTATTATTATGATAATGATGGATATTGGTTTTGATTTTCTCAAAGATATGCTCAGAAACATGGTTCCAATTATCTCAGATACAAGCATAGAAATGTAGTTCAAATTTTCCAATAAACATGCTCAGAAATGTGGTTCATATTTTCTCATAAAAATACTTATAAATGTGGTTCATATTTTCATAGAAACATTCATAGAAATGTGGTTTACATTTTCTCAGAACCAAGGTTCTTAATTTCTCATAAATTAGGTTCTTTTGTAAGAACTTGGATCTTATTTTCAGGTTTATTTTCCTTTTATGGTCATTTTTTAGAAAAAGTGTAATTTCTAGAAATTTTTTAAGTACACGCCATGTACTTTATGAGTATATTCTGTGTACTCAGGTGCTGCATAAATCCATGTGTTTTCCATGTAATGGTTGCACACATGGCCATGTGGGGGTGACCTGGAGGCTGCCTAATGTTGGGTACAGAAACGGCAAGTACATGTCCTGTACTTCTAAATTACATGCTGTGTATTTTCTTTTTTTTTTCATTAAACGTACCGGGGTCATGTCTAATCACCAGAAACTCCTTCTTCTCGACTTAGTTCGTCCGAGATCTCTTGTACGGCCGCGATCTTCCTCTGATCCCCTGACCGAGCATACGATCTCTGATTCGACTGTCGTCGATTGCATTGGAATCGCCTCAGTAAGCTCTTCCTTCTTCTAGATCTTTATTTCATGATTCGTCCTCTTTCTCATGTTATCCTCTGTTGAATGTTTTAGACGTTTTTGTATATCTATGGTGTTCTTGGGTGATTCAAGGCCTGAATTTCACTTATAGTGATCTCCCAACACCAAGGTAGGTGGTTTCTGCCTTTCTGTTGAAATTATTTGAATTATATGTGCATATTGGTCCAATACCATTGAAGGGGTATTAAGTGTTTACCATTTTTTTCCTGATAATTTATTTTTATGCTTTTATGCTTGAATAGAGGTTAATTGAATGTGAATAGGGTGAATTTCTATGATTTGGAAGTGTTTTCCATGCATGTTTCTTGTTTTGACCATTGGTCTAGTTTTCCTATTAGGCTGTTGTTTATTTTCCCATGCCTTGTATTATAGGATGGTGTGATTATTGTTCTAACATGTTGTTATGTTGTAGAATATTTATCCAAGTAGTTCTTGAGGTTTACTTTGGCTGATATGTACTACTATACTTTCTTGACTTACACAGGTCCGTGAAAACCTAGTGTAGTAGACCATATACAGAATGGATGGAAGAGCTTCTCCATAGTGTTTTTTTCTTACGATGCGAGACCACGGGGGGAATTGATGTAAGTGATTCCTCAGAGTGTTTGTAGTTCCTCTACATGGGCCATAGGGGTAATGTGATATAAGTGCTTCCCCAGAGAGCCTTTAGTTACTAATATGATACTATTGGAGGAATTGACGGAAAGTGCTTCCTCAGAGAGTCTTTTTTAAAGCTGAAACAGAGGGATTAAACTGAGTGTACTACCCATAGGGTTTCTTGTGTTGCTAGGTATTACCAAAGGAGATAGGCTCTGATTACTTTACAGAGGGTTAACTATTATATTATCTTCTTTCTTTTGTTGCTGGGTAGGACTAGAGGGGATAGGTTGTGAGTACTTCCCATAGGGTTACCTTTTTTTAGCTTCTTTCTTATGTTTCTAGGTAAGACCAGAGGGGGTCTGCTGTGAGTACTTACCATAGGGTTACCTGTATGTTTTTACCTACTTTGGTTATCTGTTGCTTGATTTATGAAACTAAATGCTTTGAAACTATGTATTGGTTGCTGTTGAGTACTTCCTTGTTTACTGCTTGCGGTTATTTATTACCTTCCATATATTCACTGACTTTTAGGCACAGATCTTGTGGTGGTTTCCTACTAGGATTTAGTCTCGTACCCTATTTCGGCCCTGCTTTTGGGCCCAAACAGATTATATTTCTGCATGTATAGATAAGGGCAAGATCCCTTTACTTTAGGTACTTGATTGTTGAGGAGCTGGAGAGCATGGGACTAAGCTGAGGCTTGCGATGCTGATGATTTTACTTGTTTTCTTTTGTACTTTGGATTAGTACTATATTCCAGTATTGTGATGTGTTTGGATGATTTCCTAGACATATGTACCATGCATCATTTATATATATATATATATATGCTCCAGCTGTTAATTTCCTCAGACTTCCACTATTTCTTATTGTTTGATATTATTACTGCTTCCACTATTGTTATTAGTTTCTCTTCCGTTATGTTACTCTTCCAATGAGGGCATATTTTCCCCACTATCACACCCAAGGCCCTCGCTTCTAGTCAGAAGCCTCTAGAATTAAGGGAAAAACTCTTGCTGCCATGTGACCAATAAGGTACGGGGTGCCTCTGGGTGGCTTCCATAACAGAGATTTTACAAAGTGGTATCAGATGAGTTTCTTTTATTTGACTAACTTTTTGGAGCTTATAGTCATGGATAGGATGGAATAGGTACTTGGTAATAAGCTGTTCACGGGAGTAGCTAACTCGCGTACAGGGAAAATCCAATTTACATTATATTTCATCTTTTTTGGTTTTTCAATTTTACAGTTGATTTTATTTTCACTATTGGGTGACTCATATGTATTGTGTTTTCATTGTTGATGTATTTGAGGTTCTAATTCTATTGAAACTCGATGATATGATGGCATGTCATCTCATGCATCATATAGGAACTTTCTATAAATCACATTTCATGCATACTTTTCATGCCATTTATGGTGAATTAGTGATTGCATGTTATTTTGATAGTTGTTGTTCTAGATATGCATGCTATTGTGATAGATTCCTTGATAAAAATACTTAGTTTTTTGATAGGGTATTTTTTGTGTAGGGTTTTGTTTGAATGAATGCCAAACTTTTGTTCTTGAAGTGTTATTGCCCCTCATGGACCAGAATTTGGTCGATCATTTCCCTTTTATTCTTGTTATAACATGTATAAGTTTCCAAGATTTGATTCGCGGGGAGTATGGGCCCTCACGAATCGGAATTTTGCACCTTGGTGTTCGTTTCAGTGTTTTTCTGGACATCGGAGTAATTTTTGAGGCTTACTGTCAGAAAAAACCTAGAATAAATGCTAGGTTGTTTTGACTACACGCCACATGTTCTTCTATTTGGGAAGAATATTTTTTTCTTAATTACACACCGTGTACCATATGTACATGTCGTGTAGTTTCTAACCATTTCATAGGACGTGTGGGAAGATACACGGGAGAGGGAAATTCTTGTGGGAACACACCGTGTACCAGTTGTACACGTCTTGTCTTGTTAACCCTGTGTCTGCCCGTGTGACTAACAACACAGATGGAAAAATCTTAGGTTATACACATCGTTTCAGTTATAAACATGTCGTGTATTGTAATCTTGGAATTCGGACGTGTAACTAACAGCATGGGTCAATGTAATCTTTCCTAGTACACACTGTGTCCGTATGGAACACATCGTGTAGTGTCAGCCGAGTATCCGTCCATGTCACGAACAACACAGGCCAGTGAAGCTGGTCTAGTACACGCCATGTCTGGAACAAACATGTCGTGTTATACTATTTTAAGGAGAACCATGTGTCTTAGTCATGTAGAAGGACTTAGGTAGGGGAAGAGAATTCAAGTACACATTGTGTGTAAGGACAACACGTCATGTGTTTGGGGTGTTACCCGACGAGTTCTGGCAGAAGTACATGCCCATTTGAAAGGATTAAGGGAACACACCGCGTAGTAATTATACATGTCGTTTAGTCTTGTTTTGTAAAATTTGAATGTTTTATTTCTCTCTTTCCCTTCTTACGCTTCCAGTTTTTAGTCCTAGATGATCTTGATCTAAGGTGTGTGTTTGATCTTATAGAGTCATACCACTGTGATGTCCTCTGGTTGTATGCAAGTTTCCAGGCGGTGACCAGAAACCAGATATGGTAATCAGGGACTACCTGTAGATCCTCTAGTAGTTCCAGTCTTGGAACCATCCATCATTCTGGACACCGGTGTTGATGCACAGTTCCGAGATGGCTTCATGAGGTTTATGCAAACCTTCTACAGAGTACGACATCCTACCCCGCCCATGGAAAAGTTGACACGGGACTTTCATCAGTAGCATCCTCCCACTTTCATATGGGAAGGAGGGCTTTAGGTTTCAGAGTCACGACTAGAATCAATTCTTTCTATATTAAATCATCTAGAGATGCCACCAGTGAGAAGGTTAAATCTCACTACGTATATGCTTCGGGATTCCACCAAGAGATGGCGGGATGTGATCTCACAGACTGGACGCCAGCAGGTCATGGCTTGTGATGATTTCTAGCATGACATCTACAACTACTTCTATCTAGATACTTTGAGGGCAGATCGAGACTGAGAGTTTATGAGTCTGGAGTAGGGTACTCCTTCAGTTATGGAGTATTCCTCTCGCTTCAACGAGCTGCAGTGCTTTACACCTATTCCAGAAGATGATGAGTTATTCCTGGAAAATAAGTTCTAGGATGGTCTGAGGTATGACATCTGATCGTAGGTGAACATCTTTAGGTTGACTTCTATCACTTCTATTGTCAACCAGGTGCTGATCACGGAGCGTAATCTGAGATATTCTGTAGTTGTGAGACCGGGTGGCTCAACATCCAGAGTTAGTATCCCTCTTATTGATAGAAGGAATCGCCATAGGGATTCTACTTGCAGAGATCCAAGGAGGTGAGAGATATCTTCTATTAGCCTGGTGGTGTGCTACCAGTGTGGGAAGAGTGGGAATACGAGACAACATCTCCCGAGAGACCTGGTAGAGTGACGATCTTACGGCAAGATAGGTAATCTATAGCGCTTCTGCCAGATCTTCTCACCAACAGTTAGTGACAGGGGTTCTTCTATGAATCCTTGTTTTGGGGAAGCATCACCAGTTTCTCACCAGTCTGAGGACTGAAGTTCTTCCGACCATTTAGGCTGATGTGGAGGTTCTGGCCATGGTATCCAGTCGCCCGGTTATTAGCAACATCAGGGACGGTCAGCCTAGATTGGTTAGGCAGGGTCATAGGGTTGTGGTATTTGCCAGACTTTTGCAGTGGAGAAGACCCAGTAAGAGTAGGATGATGGACCTTCTACAGTTAGAGGTATGATCTTAGTTACCTCAGTTTTAGATTCTGCTCTTTTTGATACATGGGCTTCCCATAGCCTTATATCTGTTTCTATTGTGGAGATCCTTTGGATCTGTATCTTTTCTTTTGTTGATATCTTGACACTGGACACTCCGTTGGGGATTAGAATGGCTAGTATGCATTAGTGTAAGGAGTTCCCTCTAGAATTTGGTGTGTGTCACTTCTTTTTGGACCTCTATGTCCTAGAGATGATAGGATATGATGTCATTCTCAGAATGGACTCGTTGGTTCCCTTCCAGGCAATCATCGATTTCTACCACCATAGGGTGAGTTTCACATCACCAAAAGGTGGATCATTTCTTCATAAGGGTGAGTGGGTTGTCTAGCTGATTAGAGTGGGACACGAGCATCATTGGTTGGGAGGAGTTACATCCCATATTGCTATTTTATATCTATATGACCAGGGGACTTCTCAGATGGAATTTCCTCCATTGGTGGATCATTTTAGGGACGTCTTTCCATTGTAATTCTCAGGTTTTCCTCTGGAGTGAGAGGTATACATTTCCATTGATCTTGTTCCAGGAGCAGCACTGGTTTTCATTCCTCCTTATAGGATGGATACACCAGAGTTACAGGAGCTCAAGAAGCAATTGGAGGAGTTGAAGTTAAAGGGGTTTATCCGACCTAGTACTTCTCCTTAGGGTTTTCCTGTCCTATTTGAAAATAAGTCGGACGGTACCCTCAGGATTTGTGTGTATTATCGAAAGCTGAACCAGTTGATCATCAAGAACTGATATCCCTTGGTGAGGATTGAGGATCTCTTTGATCATATTCGAGGAGACTGAGTGTTCTCGAAGATTTACTTGAGATCCTATTATCATCAGCTGCATGTTATACCATCTGATATACCTCTTATATCCTTCCGGGGAAGGTATGGTCTATACAAGTATGTGTTTATGTCTTTCGGTCTCATGAACGCGCCTATAGTTTTCATGGAACTGATGAACCGAGTGTTCTATCCATACCTGTATTCTTTCATGGTGGTCTTTATGGACAATATCTTGGTGTACTCTCACACTCGACATGACCATGTTACCCATCTTGAGATCATTTTGAGTACACTGAGAGAGCATCAATTATATGTTAATCTCTCAAAATTACACATTTAGATGGACTTGATTCACTTCTTGGGTCATGTTTTCTCAAAGATAGGAGTATCAGTAGACCCAAAGAAAGTGAGATCAGTAGTTTCCTGGTAGTAGCTGAAGAACATCTTTGAGGTATGGAGTTTTTTAGAGCTATATGGATACTGCATACATTTCATACAGGACTTTTCACGCTAAGCATCACCACTAATGGGTTTGACTAAGAAGGGTGAAAGGGTCTTGTGGTCAAATTCTTATGAGTTATCCTTTCATGAGCTGAAGGGGAGGTTGACTTTAGCATCGATACTAGTTTTTTCGTATCTAAGAAAAAGTTATACTGTGTACTTTGATGCTTCAGTTATTGGTCTGGGAGTTGTGCTTATATAGGGATAAGGATTCATCATGTACGGGTCGTAGTAGTTTAGGCCACATGAGAGGAATTACCCGAAGCATGATCTTGATTTGGTTGTTGTTGTTCATGTCTTGCGCTATTAGAGACATTATCTTTTGGGAGAGCATTTTATGGTTTTAAAATACCACAAGAGTCTCAAGTATATCTTCCCCCGGCGTGATTTGAATTTTAGATAGTGAAGGTGGGTTGAGTACCTTCAGTCCTTTGACTTTGAGATTGCATATATGTCGGGGAAAGGCAACGTAGTGGTAGATACCTTGAGCAGGAGGACTAAGATACATGTATTCCAGGAGGCCAGTAGTGAGTGGAAGCTTATGGATCTGTTCTTTGAGATACATTTTGGATGCGCACGATGGACAGGGGAAGACTTTTCTTTCTTATGTGGTTGTTTCCTCTACTCTTATTGATCGAGTGTGAATAAGGCAGTTATTAGATTCTGAAGGCCTAGTCCTACGGGAAAACATGTCAGGAGAGGACCCTATTCCTAGATGGACCATAAGAAAGGATGAGATCTTGGGTTTCTCGGGCCGTGTATGGGTTCCAGTAGACATATGTGAGGAGCTGATGCAGGACTTTCATTCCTCAGATTGGGTAGTTTATCCTGGTGTCACCAAGTTGTATCGTGATCTACACCATCAATATTGGTGGCCTGGTATGAAGAGAGATGTTGCTGCTTTTGTTATGAGATGTTCCACCTGTTAGAAAGTGAAGGTGGAGCATCATTGACCAATAGGGCTTTTATAGTAGTTACCCATTCCCGAGTGGAAGTGGAATGATGTCGCGATGGATTTTGTGAAAGGTTTACCGAGGTCTCCTTGATGGAATGATGTAGTTTGGGTTGTCACTGATAGACTCACGAAGGTTGATCACTTCTTACCAATCAAGGAGACCTTAAATGTTGATGAGCTGGGATGGTTGTACATCCGAGAGATTGTATGACTACATGGGGTTCTACACTCTATCTTTTTAAACAAGGATTCCCATTTTACTTCTCGGGTCTGGAAGGGGCTTCATAAGGCTTTGGGTAAACAAGTGCTTTTGAGTACAGCTTACCATCCCCAGACAGATGGCCAGTCTGAGCGTACGATTCAAGTGCTTGAGGACATTCTTTGTGCATGCATCCTAGATTTTGGAGGTTCTTGGGAGAGGAATATACATTTTTTGGAGTTTTCCTATAATAATAGTTTTCAAGAAACTATTTAGATGGCACCTTATGAGGCTTTGTACGGTAGGCCATGTTGATCACCCATATGTTGGATGGAGGCAGGAGAGGCAGCTATGTTGGGACTTCGTCTTGTCCAAGAGACCACATAGCAGATAGAATTGATTCGGAAGAGGATGGATACTAAACAATCTCGACAGAAGTCTTATGCTGATCAGTGGAGATGACCTCTAGATTTCGAGGTTAGGGATCAGGTTTTACTAAGTGTCACGCCGAGGTTGGGACACAGAAGGATTAGGAGACATGGTAATCTTTCGACGAGGTATGTAGGTCCGTTTGAGGTGTTGAAGAGAGTTGGTCTGGTTGCCTCTCGACTGTAGTTACCTCAGAGGTATCGGGCTATGCATGACTTCTTCCATGTTTTGCAGCTTCGACTTTACTTCACAGACCTGTCTCATGTCTTCCAACCTGAGGAGGTTGGGTTGGAAGTGGATGCATCTTTTGAGGAGCATCCTATCTGGATTTTCGATTGAAGTATGAAGGTTCTCCATGGCCAGTATGTTCCTCTGGTATCAGTGCTATGGCAGCACGGATGAGTACAGGACGAGACTTGGGAGAGGGAGGAAAACGTGTGATCATAGTGGCTGAAGCTATTCGGGGTTTCATCTTCTACGCCGCCTTGGTAGGGAAATTCACGGATGAATTTCTTTAAGGGGAGAAATTTGTAAGAACCTGGATCTTCTTTTCAGGTATGTTTTCATTTTCGGGTCATTTTTTATAAAAATAGGAATTTCTGGAAATTTTTGAAGTACACGCCATGTACATTATGAGTACACACTATGTACTCGGTTACCACATGAAGCCGTGTGCTGGCCATGTAATGGCTGCACACACGGCCATGTGGGGGTGACTTGGAGGCCGCCTAATGCGGGGTAAAGAAACTGAAAGTACACACCATGTACTTCCAAAGTATACACCGTGTATTTTATTTTTTTCATTAAACATATCGGGGTCACATCTAATCACCAGAAAGGCCTTCTTCTCAACCTAGTTCGTCTGAGAGCTCCCGTATGGCTGCAATCTTTCCATGATCCCCTGACTGAGCATACGATCTCCGATTTGACTGTCGTTAATTGCATTAGAATCTCCTCGGTAAGTAATTCCTTCCTCCAGATCTTCATTTCATGATTCCTCCTCTTTCTCAAGTTATCCTCAGTTGAAAATTTTTTACATTTTTGTAGAGCTACAGTGTTCTTGGGAGATTCAAGTGTTGAATCTCACTTATAGTGATCTCCCAACACCGAGGTCGGTGGTTTGTTACTTTATGTTGAAATCCTTTTAATTATATGTGAAAATTGGTCCAATACCCTTGAATGAGGTATTGCGTGTTTACCATTTTAGCCCCCATAATTTCATGTTATGCTTGTATGCTTGAATAGATGCTAATTGAATGTGAATAGGGTGAGTTTCTATGATTTGGAAGTGTTTTCCATGCAAGTTTCTTGTTTTGACCATTAGTCTAGATTCCCTTTTAGGCTACTGTTTATTTTTCCATGCCTAGTATTGTAGGGTAGTGTGACTATTGTTCTGACATGTTGTTATGTTGTAGACTATTTATCCAAGTATTTCTTGAGGTTTACTTTGGCTGATACGTGCTTCTATGCTTTCTGGACTTACACAGGGTCGTGAGAACCTAGTGTAGTAGACCATAGGGAGAATGGATGGAAGGGCTTCTCTAGAGTGTCTATTTTTGCTTACGATGTGAGAACACAAGGGGAATTGATGTAAGTTCTTCCTCATAGGGTCTTTAGTTCCTCAATGTAGGCCACATGGGTAATGTGACGTAAGTGCTTCCCCAGAGCACCTTTAGTTACTAATAGGAGACTATATGAGGAATTAACAGTGAGTGCTTCCTCAAAGAGTCTATTCTAAAGCTAAACTAGAGTGGTTAGATTGAGTGTACTTCCCAGAGGGTTGCTTGTGTTTCTTGGTAGGACCAGAGGGGATAGGCTGTGAGTAATTATCAGAGGGTTACCTATTGTATTATCTGCTTTCTTGTGTTGTTAGGTAGGACCAGAGAGGGTAGGTTGTGAGTACTTCCCAGAGGGTTACCTTTTCTGTTTAGATTCTTTCTTATGTTTCTATGTAGGACCAGAGGTGATGGGCTGTGAGTACTTCCCAGAGGGTTACATGTTTTTGTTTACCTACTTTGGTTAGCTGTTGTTTGATTTATGAAATTGAATGCTTTGAAACTGTGGATTTGTTACTGCTGAGTACTTTCTTGTTTATTGCTTTTTGTTATTTATTACCTTCCATATATTCACTGACTATGAGGCACAGATCTTATGGTGGTTGCCAATTGGGATTTAGTCTCACACCCTGTTTGGGCCATGCTTTTGGGCCCAAACTGATTATATTGTTGCAGGTATAGATAACGGCAAGCGCCCTTCTACTTCAGGTACTTGATTGTTGAGGAGCTGGAGAGAATGGGACCAAGTTGTGGCTTGAGATGCTGAGGATTTTACATGATTTCTTTTTTAAATTGGTTTAGTAATTTATTCCAGAATTGAGATGTGTTTTTCTAGTTTCCTAGACATATGTACCATGCATCATTTTTATATATATGCTTCAGCAGTTTATTTCTTCAGACTTCCACGGTTTCTTGTTGTTTGATATTATTACTGCTTCTACTATTGTTATATGTTTCTCTTCCATTGTGTTACTATGCCAATGAGGGCATAGATTCCCCACTATCACCCCCAAGGCCCTCGCTACTATTCGGCAACCTCTGGTGCTAGGGTAAATTCTTTTTAGGCCATGTGACCAACCGGGTACTGGGCGCCTCTGGGTGGCTTCCGGAATTGGGATGTTACATCAATTTCTCAGAAATTAGGTTCCAAATTACTCAGAAATCAGGTTCTGAATTTCTCATAAATCATGATTTGAATTACTCAGAAATCTGGTTCCAAATTGTTCATAAATCAAGTTCTGAATTTTTCATAAATGAGTTTCCCAATTACTCATAAATCAGGTTTTGAATTGTACATTAATCAGTTTTTGAATTATTCATAAGTCAAGTTCCGAATTTCTCATAAATCATGATCTGAATTGCTCAAAAATCATGTTCCAATTTACTCAAAAATTAGGTTTTGAATTTCTCATAAAAGTGGTTCCAATTATTACATAATTTTGGTTCTATTTTTTAAAACAGTGACGTTGGATCCATTTTTCAACTTCTTTTAAGTGATTCTGATTCTTTCAAACTTCTCCATAATTCTTCAAAATATTTAATCATGAAAGTTTTCATTATTTATAAGAACTTCTTGATCAAAAAAGCATCATATAATTTTTTTTAGAAAGTTTTAGAAAATTTCTATCTTCTGACTTTTCAGTCTTCAACAAAATCTCCTTTTAAAACTCTTCAGTAACTTTTTTCAATCTTAGAAACTTCTTTATTTCTCTGATTACGAAAAAGACAATCTTCCAGAAACAAAAAACTTCATCTTCCTATATATCAAAAACATTATTCAATAAAAAAAGGTTAGTTGTAAACTAATACAAAACTTTTTAAAAAAAATCACAATGTTTCTTCAATGCCCCCCTTTGAATTTGTTAACAACCCATGTTAACAACTTTTCCAACTCTAATAATTTTTTTCGCAACTCATCTTTTTTTTACAACTCATGTTTTTGACTTTTATCAAAACATATCCTTTCTCAAAATAATGTTTCCTAACACTACACTACTGGTTAAAGTAATGTTTTTGAAGGATGTCCATCCCTCAATGGTAAGAAAAAATTTCATCCATGTAAAGATAAACTCCACCTTACTCAAGATCTCTCATTACTTTTATCTTTCTATTTCTCACTTTCATTTTTCTATCTTAGTTTTATTTTTCTCTCCACTATTATATGATAACCATAGCTTCAGATTCATAAAATAAATCTATGTAAAAAACTTTTTATAAAGTAAAAAAAATTATTACTCTCCCACTTTTTCAAAAAAACCAAAGTATGGTGGGGGTTATTCCTTATGAGGTTTAGGAAGACATCGGAGGAGGCTGAACATGAAGTTACCTCATCAATTCAAAAAACCTTTCCTTTAACATTGATTTTGTAATTATATCAGCAATCTGATACTTTTTTGAAATATATTCCAACAAAACATCTACAATAGTAACCTTATCTTTTATAAAGTGAAACTTTATATAAATGTGTTTCGATCTTGAATGTTGGATAGGATTATTAAAAAAATCAATTGAAATCTAATTATCACAAAGTATCTTAAATGGTTTAGTAACTTTTACTTTAAAATCATACAACTGAACCTTCATCCACAGCATTTGAGTACAAGCTTGAGTGGCTACAACATATTCTGATTTAGCTGTGCTCAGAGTTACTAAACTTTGTTTCTTACTATTCCAACTCACACAACATTCAACAAGAAAAAATGTTCCTCTTGAGGTTGAATTTTTGTCATTAAAATCTCCATCCCAATCAGCATAAGTATAACCAAGAAACTTATTCACACTATTTATTTTGTATGACAACCCATGTGAATTTTTCCCTTTGACATGTCTCAAAATCCTCTTTGCATCCAACTTATGTGATTCTTTCATATTACATTGATACTTGGCACAAAAAGTCACAACATAGAAAATAGCAGGCCTTGAATCTGTAAGGTAAAGAAGAATTCCTATCAACTTTTGATATTACTTTTGATTCACACTTATTCTAGATTCATCTTTACTCAACTTTGTGCTCATTGAAATAAGAGTTGAAACTTATTTGGATTCATCCATCCCAAACTTCTTTAACAATTCCCTAGAATAATTTTCTATATATAATAATATATATTTTTCTTTCCTTTTGAACTTGTAATCCAAGGAAGAAATTTAATTCTCCCAACACTAACATTTCAAAATACTTCTTCATTTCTTAAAAAAACTCTTCACAAACATTTTCTCCATCCCCATCAAAAATTATATCACCCACATAAATCATTACAATTAAAGTTCCAGAGCCAACGTCTTTCACCAAAAAGTTTCTATCAACTTTTCCTTTAGAAAAGTTCATCATTCTCAAACAATTTTCAAGATTCAAATACCAATATTTTGCGTCTTGTTTCATCCCCTAAAATGATTTCTTCAATTTATAAACTTTTTTTCATCCTCAACAAGTAAAAACCCACAAGGTTTCCCAATGTAAACTTTTTCCTCAATCTCACCATTTAGGAAAGATAAATTTACATCTATCTGATAAACTTTATAATTCCAATGAGCATCCAATACAAGTAAAATTTTAATAGTTTCTAGCCTTGCAATGGGGGAAAAGGTTTAATCAAAATATGAACCTTTCACCTTTGCATATCCTTTTAAAAAAGTCTTTATTTGTTTCTTAAAACTTCTCCATGGGCATTCAATTTTTTTTACAAACACACTTGGTTATGATATCGTTTTTATTTTCTAGAATTGGAACAAGTTCCCGAGTTTCATTCTTATCAATTTGATACAACTCTTCATTCAAAGAATCCACCCATTCTTTATGTTAAATAGCCTCTGAAACTGATTATGGTTCATCTTTTGAGATAAGTAAAGTCTAATTTTCTAATATGAACATCTATCTAGTCTTAACTAGTACCTTCTGATTCCCAATAATGTTTTCAGATTCAAAATGTTTTCATAAGGTAAGAAATTTCAAAGTTTCTTTCTTAGATGGAATTTCCTCATCACAAGATTATTCTTAATCCTAACAAGAATGTTTTTATTTACTTTCACTATTTTTGTAAATATCTAATTTATCTTCCTTATAACTCACAAAAATATTTGTTAAGTAACATTTATTTTTAATTACCATCACATTATATGAGGCCACAAACTTTTGTAAATATTTATTCCAACATTTTTAACTTCTCTCATTTGGCGAATAGCCCATGAAAGTTCATTCCTCAACTTTATCATCAAATTTTCCCAAATTTGGATTTTTGACCTTGATCAAACATGGAATTATATAAAATTTAAAGTATTTAAATGATGTTGTTTTGTTATAACACATTTCTTAAGGATTCAGGTTTGTTTCAAATCTCCATAAGAATCTATTTTGAACATGTACAACAGTACTAATAGCTTTTTATCCAAAATAATTTTAAAGGTTTATTTTCTACTAACATACTTCTTCCCATTTCCACTAATCTTCTATTATTTACTTATAATACTTAATTTTTTTGTGGAGTATATGGAGAAGTATACTAATGTTTGATACCATGTTTCCATAGATAAACATCAAAAGAATTATTTGTGGATTTAGTACCATTATATGTTCTTAACTTTTTTATGGAAACCCCAATTATTTCTCAACATATTTTCTGAGGAATTTGAGCATTTCAATAGCCTCTGACCTGTGCTTCATGAACATGATATTTTTCATCTGATTGAAATCATCAATAAATTTGATAAAGTATAATAATTATTTTATTGACTGATGTTTCAAAGGTCCACATAAATGAGAATAAATAAGATCAAGTGGTATGTTAGATTGAATCTCAACTCTTTTATAACTTTTGTTAGTCATTTTTTCATTCTGAAAAGTAATACAAACATCTTCATCTCTTACTTTCAATTATAGAAAATATTGGACATCATCAACTTAAAAAAAATTATTCATGTTTTTTTAACCAAGGAGGACATTTCTTTGATTCCATATCTTTTTTTCATCTTCAGCACTCAAGTAACAGGAGTTATTGAACTCTCATATTTAAAATATAATTCCACTGGTTCTTTCTCCTTTTATAATGAATTTTCCATATTTTAACTTTTTTATGATATAAGAATTATTTCTAAATATCACTTCTTCTATATCATCAAAAATTTAACTTACACTAAGTAATTTATGTTTTATCCCATCAAAAAGTAAAAGTTCCTTAGATTTTAATTTCTCTGCTTCAATCTCTATCATTTTGATTCCTATGATTTTAAGGAACAATCATTTCCAAAAGTAACTACTCATCCATCATGACTTTAAACATGTTTCATAATTTTTATATCACCTGTCATATGTGAAGAACAAACACTATCAAGTATCCATAATTTATTTCTCTTACTTTCCTTCAAAGTTATCTCAACAACAAAATTTATTTCCTCAACCTTATTCCTTTTAACTTTCATTTCTTTTCTATCTTAAAAAACATGTTCTAGAATGAGTGTCATATATCTTTTGGAATGATGACCAAATTGATCACATATTCCATAAACTCCTTCTATAAATTCAAATTCATTCTTTGTTGGAATTTTTCTAACATCTGGATAATTCACCTTTTCAACTTACTACAATTTAGGAAAGTTACTCATTCTTTGTTCACTATTTCTTCCATTTTTCTCAAACCTTATTTTAGTTAAAGATAAGTTGTGCCAAAAATTATAAGCTCTATGACCATATATTCCTCAACACTAGTAATATCCATCAAATCTAGATTTTATATTCAAGAAATATCTTTCCCAATAGAAACATTGTTGAGGTTGGTGACTTCTTTCAGCTAGTAATTGATAGGTTTCTCACTTCCTTTCTCCACCCATTCTTTCCCAATACTTTTTTTGAAACCTGAAAAGTTAAAGGAATCAAATGAAACAATATTTTTGGAAAGATAATATTTCACCTGATTCTCATATTGAGCCTTCTCAGTAACTTTAGAAGTCTCATATTTTACATTGAAATTTTTCATTCATTTTTTTCAAGGTACTTTCGGACTCAAGTAGTTTTGATTGCAACATTTTAACCTCTTCATCATTATATTTTATCTTATTGTTAAAAAATTCAATAATAATTCCATGTTCAGTAATTCTATTTTTGTAACATATAATCTCTGTAATATATTCATCCTCCTACTTGATGACATATTTTCTTCCATCAAAAACATCCTTGTGGTCTTTCTTCATTACTCTAATTTATTTCAAGAGATTTTTGTTTTTTTAAGACATGTAATGAGTTAAATTCTAAATTGAAACTCTCTATAATATTCTTCACCACTTTCTTCTCTATCTGAGAAATATTTTTTTTTCTCAACTTTTGCAATGAAGGTTCTGAATTTTTCTAAGGATTCATGTTCAGATGAATTATTTTCAGTTCAGTCCGATTCAAATTTCTTACTCAATAAACTTATTTTGTTTCCATTGAACTAATTATTGTATCTATTAGAAGACATTTGTTATTTATCATTTTTGTTCCACTTTTTCATTTATATTTTTCATCAGAATCATATCAATATTCTCCAACTTTCTTCTTATGAAAATTCATAGAAAAGTGCCTCATTCCACCACACTCAAAACATTTGAGAGGAATTTTACCTTCATGAATTCCTCTTCCTCTTTGATAGTTCTTGGATATAAGAGGAATTCTTTTTTCATTTATCTTGTCATCCACTTTATCCTCAGACTCACAAGGATTTTCTTCTTCAATATCTTGGATTTTCATCTTTTTCATAGATTCAAAATCCATTTCATCTTTTATAATTTTTTTAGACATTGGGGCTTCCCTAATTTCATAAAAGATAAGAAATTTATGAAATTAATTAAGAAATAAATCATCCTTATCTTCTAAAGAAGAAATTTTAGAACCAAACCTATCTGGAAAGTTTCTCATAAGTTTATTCACAATTGTAAAATCTTACAAGATATCTCTGAATCCTTTAATGTTGCAAAAAATTTCATTTACTCTGGTAAAGTATTCATAAATTGTTTCTTCATCCCTTATACTGATGTCTTCATACTTAATATTCCAAATTTCTAGCTTATCTTCCTTGACTTTAGTATTCTCTTCGAAAACACTTTCCATCTTGTCCCACATACTTTTTAAAGTTTTGAGACTCATCGCCTTCTGATAAACATTTTTTTGATACAGACCTAAGGATTACATTTCTAGAATTTCCATCAACTTCTATATTTATCTTATTTGAAAACTTCATAGGATCATCTTTCTCAATATGTGGAAAACAAATAGTAGCAGCTTCTATGACTTGTATACTAAGAGATATAAGATAATGACTAATCCTATTTTTATTTTCATGATAATTTTTTCCATCAAATATAGGAATTACTATATTTTTGATAGAATTGATATTATCCATTATAATGATTTAACAAGGGAACTCCCTCTAATACCAATTGAAATTCCAAGGATCTAATAACAACTGAGAAGGGGGGGTTAAATCAGTTGTTCAATTTTTATAAGTTTCATAACTTTAAGAAAATTTACCCCTGCAACCTATTAAAATTTATTTCTTTATCAACCATTAGAAAATACTTATTCATGATAGAATGTCAAATAAAGTAAGGAACACATGATTTACAAGGTTTGGCCTCAATGTGAGAACTTACGTCCTTTCCATACCCACTCCCATGGGTCTATGGAAATACACTATAATGAAGAAGTGAATATAACTTATGATGACCCATGTTTGACACCTTCTATACCCTGATAGTAAATATTATACTAACTCCCATTAGGTTTCAATTTTTTTCTTATAACACAATTTATCCAAACAAAATAATAAAAACATTGTTGAATATAATCCACAAATTCTCAATATTAATCCTCATTCTGATTAGGATAAGTCTGATCTTCTCGGTATGGTAAAGATGATTCATATTTTCCCATGTACAAAAAATCAAATAAACCTTCTTCAATCTAATAAACTTTTCACTTTGAATTCTATAGAGATCCACCTTTTGCGCATGTGAAAAATTTTCAAATGAGAAAATGATCTGATCAAGTATATATAGGCACCTTAAAAAAGGTAGGAAATGTAAAAACCTTTCCCACTTCCTCAAGCATCAAAAACTCTGAAAATATATTTCATTAAAATTTCAAATTTGACTTCATCAAACCTCCTTAAAATTTTCTGATATTTACACAAAATTGATATTCAAGTTTGTCTTCTTAAACCCTCCATATCATTCTTAGTATTATAATGCTAGATTATGGTTCGTATTTTCTCAGAAACATACTCATAAAATTTGTTCTGATTTTCTCAAATACATGCTAAGAAATGTGGTTCAGATTTTCTTAGAAATATTCCTGGAAATGTGGTTTATATTTTCTTAGAAACATGCTCAGAAATGTGGTTCATATTTTCTCAAAAAAATTCTCAGAAATGTGTTTCATATTTTCTTAAAACCCAGGTCTTGAATTACTCAGATATTTGCTTCCAAATTTCTCAAAAATCAGGTTCTGAATTACTCAGAAATCATGTTCTGAATTGCTCAAAAATATGGTTCCATATTTCTTAGAAATATGGTTTTGAATTGTTTAGAAATAAAGTTGTGAATTTTTTGGAAATAAGGTTCTAAATTTCTCATAAATAGAGTTCTAAATTGTTCAAAAATCAGGTACTGAATTTTTAAAAAATCATGTTTTGGATATTTCAAAAATCAGGTTCTGAATTTCTTAGAAACCAAGTTCTGATTTTCTCAAAAATCTGGTTCTAGATTGTTTAGAAAATTGGTTATGATTTTCCTAGAATTGTGGTTCTGGTTTTCAAAACAATTATATTGGATCCCTTTTCAGCTTACTTTAAGTGATTCTAATTCTTTCAAACTTCTCCATCATTTCCTAAAAAGATTTTATCATGAAAGTTTTTATTATTTGTGAGAACTTCTTGATTAGAAAATAATCATCTAATTTTCTTTATAAAGGTTTAGAAAATTTCTAACTTATATCTTTTCACTCTTTAACAAAAATTTCATTAAAAACTCTTCATCAACTTCTTTCAAACTCAAAAACTTCTTTATTTATCGAATTACAAAAAATAAAATCTTCCATTAACCAACAAATTCATCTTTCTATATATCAAAAGCATTATTCAATTAAAAAAGGTTAGTTGTTAGAAAATAAAAAACTTTATTAAAACAAAACACAACAAACCTTCTTCAAAAATAATGAATGATATCCTCAAAGTTAATATGAAACTACTCATCCAAATGGTAAATGGTTCCTTTGTTGATTATCCTCAAAAAGGGATTAGAATTTCCAGGCAAAATTTTGATAAATCATCATATGTAGGATAAGTTACCATGGAGGCCCCACAACACCTGAAGATTGGTTGGGGGATGCACTGGGTTAATGTCATTAATCATCTATGGGTTGATATCAATGCCTTGGTACCTTGTGATAAAGCTGAGTAATTTCCCATAGGTAACATTGAATGCACACTTCAAGGGGTTTAACTTCAAGTTCTAAGAGTGCAGTAAAATGAACACTTTATCAAGTTCATTGAGATGGTCCTATGGCTTGTGATATTTTATCCCCAAGTCATCCACATATAATTCCATCAACATCCCAAGAATTGTAAGGTAGATATAGTGCATGGCCTTATGATAAGTTCATCTTTCATTTTTTTAAGATGAAAGGCATCACTTAACAACAGAAAGTATCTTTACATGCCTTGAAGGTAGTGGAACTCTCATCCTCAGGTGACATCTAGATCTGATTTTACATAGAATATTTTTTCATGAAGTAGAGGGCTTGGAACCTTGTTGTATCATCAATAAACATCCTTATCATGAGAAGGGGGAATAAAAATTTAGAAAATGGTATTTGAGGTCCTCGAAGTCCATACAAACTTTGATCTTCCCATTCTTCTTATTGACTGGGAAAATGTTTCCTATACATATCAGGTATTAAATCTACCCAATGAAGTTGGATTTAATAATCTTGTTAATGTCATCATCAATCATAGCACCATGAGAGGGGTGCAACATTCTGGGAGGTGATTTGAACCTGTGATGTCTCACCGGGAGGCTAATACGGTGAAAGAAGATCTGAGAGTCCAGCCCTAGAAAATCATCATAGCTCCAAGTTAATAAATTGTTGTTCAAATTTAGGAATCCAAAATACAACTGATAATCACCTGGGGGATGGTTTCACTAATCGGTGTCAGCCCCATATATTCCTTAGCACCAAAGTTCACTTGTGTTAACTCACAAATGGTAATAGAGACACCCTATTTCGATACATGTGGGGAATCTTCCAAATCCTCTTCTTCATCTAAGGAATGAGAAATAGAGGGATGAGGAGTCCCTTCAAGTCCAGTTGATGTAGGGGGCACTGGTTCCTACTCCAGAATCTTTGACTAGGGGTTCATATTCTGCAAAGATTGTGGTGACAAAAACTATTTGAGCCAATCCATCTATTCTTTGACCGTGAGGTCCATTCATAATGTTGAAGAAATAGAAAGAAGATTATCTTGTTTTATTCATACCTTCTCAACCTAAAAAATGAGAATATTTTGGATTGGTGATAATGGGTAGAACCACTCATTACCTCATAGGATTAGGGTCTTCTAGTACCATTTCAACCTATCTAATGTAGGAGTATGACATAATCTATGGGCACTCCTTTTTCTTAGGTATGTTGAAACCATTTTTCATAAAGATAAAGAATCACCCACTAGTTTTGGAATTGTGGTCTCTAATAGATGAATCCAAAGAACAATGTTGTTATTCAAGTTTTTCTATGGATTGATCAAAGTGGCCATCTAATCATTATAAGAATTGGTGTGCGAAAACCTGTTAGTCTGAACCTATATTCATTCTATTATGTAGTGCCCAAAATCAAGATAGAAGGCCTCCCAAGAGTCTAAACGGGATACATCACCTTTGGGTAGCCCTAATCAACCATTTTGGGAGTATTTAATGAATTTTTGATATGAAGAGGTGATCGCTACTTACAAATGAATATATGGTCTACCCAGTAGTCCACTGTAGGTAGTTTTCTATAAAACTAATATAAATTTTTTGTATGAAATAAAACCCCAAAACTGAGTCTTTAGTATAATATTTCCACACAATATCTTATCACTCTTATCATAATCCTAAATCATCAGGTTGTAGGGATTTATATCTAATTATATGAGTCCCATCTTGTGGAACGTCTAGGTTGGGATGATGTTGATCCTAGAATTAGTGTCTTCTATATAGTAGTGGATCTCCACACCATTGAACTGGCATATGATGAACAATGGGAATATGTTCCCCTATATGATGACACCTTCATCTTCCTAGGAAAATGAGATGATGGTTTGACATACCTTTTACTCAGCTTATTCTACATTGCAGGCCTCAACTGTAGCTACTTTAGCTTCAAACTAGAGGGGTATTTTTAAAGATTTAGAATGGGACTCACATATTTCTATGGACAAGTGTAGAGCCTCATGTATTGAAATCCTTGTGGGTATATTGACAAAGTTCTTTATCACATTATATTTCCATACTAAAGGAAGGTTCTTTCTAGTGAAGTTTCTTTGGATGGGGGTACAATGGATGTCATTGGTTTAACTATTGGGGTCTAGTTTGTGTTGTAAATATTCTTTTGGTGGCTAGCTATTCTATCTTAAGAAATTATCATTTAATTTTCATTCAAGTAGGGATAGGTTCTGGATAGAGGTAGATAATCAAGGTGTGGTTGTGGTTGGGATACATGATCAACTAACAATGTTGGTTGTGGAATCATACCTAATGGAGGGGACTTGGAGATAATTATGTGTCTAGATCTACAAAAAAAACTAATACCTAGTTTCAGTAGCATGAAAAGTCCTGGTTTGAGGCACTGGTCTGAGTGTTTTGGAAACTGTGTGTCCTATTCTTTTCCTTAAATGATGTTAGTCAAAGGTTCCCAAGGGGTTTTCATGGTAATATTCATTATTATGATCTGTGAAGTGGTTCACTAACTCAATTTCATTCATAGAGGTGTACTCCTTGTCATCATAGTTGTGGTATCCAATAGTTCGTTAGACCCTGGGAGCATCTCCTAACTCCGGGAGCATGAAGTTTCCAATAGTGTGAGATGGATTTGGAACCAATTAAAGATTCTGATTTCTGTCATGTCTTCAGTTAATTTTCTTCTAAGACTTTCAAGGTTGTGATGCAGATATAGAAGTATCTAGTGATGGAGGTGTAGTGACCATAGAAGTTTTTGTATTTTTCAAGTGGGAATGGATATTTCCATGAGAATGAGTAACTACCTTGAGATCCAATGAGTAATTGTAATTCTATGTTCTGTAGTTGGGATCTCTCTTCCAATCACCATATTCCTGACCATCACTATCAATGTTAGTGGAGACATGCCTCACCTATTCTATAACATCACGCCATTTTACTAATCTATGATTCACTTGGTCCTAAAGCCAATATTTGAACACAAATAAGTCCTTTATGGTGTATCTTAGAGTTTTTTGGTGTTATCAGTGGTCAGAATGGCTAGTGATCCCATTTTCCTTAGGTCTATTTCACTTTGTAAATTTTAGAATTCCCTTATCCAGGGTACGAATGGAGTACCCTGGGACCTGTAAATCCCTATAGGAGTAGGTCTGGTTTCATCTATCTAAGAAATTTTCCCTAGATCCTAGCCTTTATGAGGGGTTGGAGGCATATTATATCATTGAGTTAGCTGTGATTTATGAGGAAGTTCTGGACAAGGCTAAACTAATCGAGGTTCTTCCTGGTAAGGCTTCACTCTGCAAGGCTCTTTTGGTAAAGGGTCCAGTAATTATATCAGCTCAAGGACCTCTTCATGTATTGTAGTGGATGTCTCTACTTTAAAAAACCTTCTTGTAGGTTCTAGAAGGGGTAATGGGTGTGACTATTGTCTATTCATTTTCAAGGCTTCATCAAGATGATGGGCCTTCTCATAAAATTCTCAGAATCCACCCGGTTAACTAAAGGATATGAGGGTCGGGACCAGATCATTCTTGACATTCTCCATGAACATTGTCAGTATCTATTTCTAAGATAAAACATGTTTAGTATGTGATTCCTTTCCACCAGGTAAAAAATTTAGTGACTTGCTCATCAGAACTTTGTTTTCACTTGATGATTTTGGTGATGGTGGTCATGTCTGTGGTAGAATTGAACTGATAAAGGAACTATCATCATAGATCCTCCCAACGAGTAATGGACCCTATGTAAAGGTGGATGTACTACAAGAATATGCCCTTCCATGGTCTGAACGAAGAATCAGATCTTTTCATCCTCATACTATTCTAGAGTTCCCAACACAAGACCACACCTAGAGGTGAAGTGGGCAAGATGCAAAAATGGGTCACACGTCCCATAGAAAGAGGTGAAACTAGGATACAAAACTATGGTGGCGCTCATACACTATCCATCCATGTTGGGAATGGTTTTCAATCAGGAAATATTTCCACCTATTGTGTTTACAAATATTTATGGTGAGAAGTGAGAGAAGCTATCAATTCATCTTAGTGAGGGTTTCAGGCCACCAATTCATTGACAAGCTCATAAAATTGAGGATCAAAATGACCTTAATCTCAAGGTGTATGATCTCACAACTCCTGTGGGGTCAGTGAATCATACCATATTCACTTTCCATATCTTCCAGTTTCTACCCTGACTATGTATACAGGGACACCAAGTTAGAGCAGGGGAATCTGGCTGAGAAAGACCAAGTTACCCACTAGAGGGGAAATGAGTTCCCTTAATTCATTGTTATAATCTATGGGCTGCTCAATAATGAGATCAATGGTGAGCCTTTTTTATTCATCAATCTACTAGAGAAAGGTGGCTATGGTGGGTTCTGTATCTATTTTAGGAAAGACCCAAGATGGGTTAGATAGCATGATTTGTCCCTTTACATTATCTATGTGATGACAGATAGGTGAAAATATCTCATTGGGGGGACTTTTGAGGATGAGTACCTACCTCTGATGATTAGTGGGGATACTAGTAGGAGGGTCTTCCCAGTACTGTACATCCCCTTGAGGTGGGTTTTCATTTTCATGACTTATGTTGGTAGACTTGTTCCTATGATCCTATGAAGGTTAGTGATGACTATATTTACCATGGGAGTATCCATAAATGAACTTTCTCCATAATTTGAAACTTCATACTGTTGATCATGTTATTGTTGCATGAAAGGGATAAAATAAAGGACATCATAATATCCCAAAGCTATGATATATACATGGGAAGATGCATTTTCCATGACTCAGTGGAGAATAGTGAGGCCCTTGAAATAGATTTTATAATGAGTCTAGTGATATCCATATGAATCAGGGCACTGAGATATCAAAAGCGATACTATCTCCAACTTTCTTCACTGATGGTAAATGGTATTGAGGTGATCCTAGCTCCTTGTTTAGGCTAGATATAAAACATGGATGTGGTGATACATCACACATATTATGTGGTGGAAACACTCTACTTGGACCACTATAATGGACTCCGGGATGAAAAATTATCAAGTTTTAGGTAGCTAGAACACCACTAATTGATTATAAGTGGCTAGAACCTCCCATAGATCCTATTTCTAAGGGGAAGGTAAATACACATAGTCACCCCAAGAATTAATTAGCACAATCCAGGGTAAGGATGGTGGCATCGATGCAGACTTGCTCAATGGTTGTTCTACTGGAAGAGGGATCACGACATGGGTGAAATATTTGTTTCACTCTAGAACATCATTTGGAGGCAGATCTAGCTTTAAGATAATATCAATGTGGAATGGGGTGTTCATAACTATGATGTGTGAGTGGGTGGTATCATCCTTTTGTAGCTTATTATAGTTCTCTTTATCTAAGTTCATCAACCTAGATTCAAAAATCCCTTAACCATCTTGTGTTGTGGTGGATAGGAGGGAAACTAGAGGTAATGGAGGTGGTTACAATGAGAGTCCCTAGAAGGGAACAAGAACATCCTCTACCTTTAGTTACTAATGGAGGAATTTGGGGATCCTATGGACATTAGCCTTCAGGATCCTGAATTTCAATTTTTAGTCTTTTCCCCTTGAATCTATCAGTTGGTGTGAAGGTTGTATCATTGATTCCTCCCTCACCTCTAAATCTCAAAGTTCAAAGATGACGTGATGCTTCCCATGGTTCCTCCTCTTATGATGAGTGTTTTCTCTCCACCCATGGGATGGTTTTAGGGAAGGGTACATATTTGGTATGGGGAGGTGATCCATCTGAATTAGTAGGGGAGACCTTCGTACAAGTAGTTGATAGAGCGGAGAGGAAATCTACCATTATTGGTGGGAGAATGGGGAGGACCTCTATTCTAGTTGATATTAGAGTGGTGAGGACCTCCAATTTATTTGATGGTGGCATGAGAAGGACCTCCATACTGATTAAGGGTGGTGTGGGGAGGACCTTCACATTAATTATTGGGAACATGTAGAGGTACTCTATGTAGAAAAGTGGGAGAATAGAGAGGACATATGTACTAGATGATGGGATCAAGGGGAGGACCTATGTGCTAGTTGATGGTGGTGCAAGGAGGATCTTTTCACTAATTATCCTCATCATGGGATGACCCATAACGATTGTTGGTGGTGTCAGTGACTAAGAGAGTCAACTTTTCCTACCTATGAGGTGGTTGAGGTCTCTATCCTAGGATGGTGGATATGGATCCCGGTTCACCTATAGTAGGTATTTGGTAGAATATTCCAGTGGTATCAAGGATTGTAGGAGTTGTAGAATATTCCCATTTTTAGGAGGTGTCTTAGTAATATCCCTGATATCAGTTTCAAGTGATCTGTACCAGGGTTAGTGAAATAGGAATGAATTCAAGATTCTCTTCGACCTATGATATTGGTCAATGATATCACTAGCATGGACTTGTGGGATATATCCTAGGTGGTTCATGATCATTGGTCACTATAGTTTTGGATCAAACATCCCCTACCTCATTAGTGTAGGGGTGTGAGTCATTATAACACATCATAGAGAGACTCCCTATGTGGTTTTTCATCAGATTGGGGGAAGTTTGACCCCTATGAGGCCCTCAAGGGTGGTGGTGTCGATGAGGTATTGATGCCTCAAGGTATAGGCATTCCATATACCTGGTGGGAATGACCCCCACATACTTATAGTGGAGTATGAGGGTGTCGATCACCCTCCTCTAAATAATCTCAAAGGGTGATACAGGGCGTGGGTGGCCAGTATCTAGAGCTGATGTGGAATTCATGGTAGGGGTGTAGTAATGTGGGATTATTGTATTAACATTCCCCGTGCCCCTATGCCTATTAGTGCAGGGTTTTTGATCTCTAGCTGATTGAGTCCTATAAGGCATATGGATTTATCCATAAATATGAGTATTAGAAGAGTTATTATCAATGCCCCAACATCTTCAAATCATCTTTAATAAGATAAGGATCTACACTGATGATATCATAGATTGGGTATGCCCAATTATAACATCCCTAATTCATATGTGAGTTTCATGCTATGCCCGCACCATTTTGTTAGGGAGAAATGACACCAGATTTCTGAATCTAGTGACATGAAAATCCTCAGATTCCAAAAAATCTAACAGTCCCCATGGTCAAGGATAATAGTTTCACATTAGGTTAACCATTTATATTTATGATTCTTTTTCTGAGGAACAATTTTATCTTTCCTCCTAGTGCAAATTCACTTCTTTTATATTACCACACTTTCCCACTTTCCAAAAGTGGTCATCCTTCATCACTTTCATTGGTTATGTCTACTCTTTGATAAAAATGGGGTGATGTGATGTTGGTTCCTCATTCATCAGATTCCTCCTTGGATATCATTGCCTATTTCAGGTACTCCTCATATATTAATTCATGCTTGTGAAACTCGTTCATAGTTCCATCTTGAGGTGGATGTCGGTTAATTATGTCACTTCAACCTTGATAAGGTAGAAACCTTTGATCAAGTGACTAGTCATGTTGGGAAATTCTTGGCATGTCTAGATATTGTTTATATTTGGCACCTATAAAGTCTTCCTCTTTTTAGGTCATCTAATATGTGTGGAATACTAAGTGAGGAACCCAGGGCATCTTGTTTCGATCAAAATTTAATTGACTCTAGGGGTGTAAGTCTTATAAGGATTTTAAGCTTATGAATCCCATGTTTATTTCATGGGGTATGTATTATCAGTTCATGAGTTTAACATATTCTATAGATGGGTGTACGGTTGATGTATCTTGGGTATAGGATGAGCATAGATTTAAAGTCTTACAGGGAAAGGATTACAATGTATTGTTGAGAGAGATCATATCACATGCTTAACATCTTGTGGAGATGGATTAGAACATCCTATTAAGACGGATTGGGTCATATGATTAACATCTAAGGAAGATGGATCAGAATGTTCTATTGAGACGGATCAGGTCATACTTATAATGTTCTATGAGGAAATATAAAAATGTCTTATTCAGATATATAAGAGGTTAAGTGTGTTCCCATGGGAGAGGATTTCACATTAGAATGGATAGATTGTGTCCCTATGAGGGATTATTTAACATTGGATAATGTTGATATTGAACCACAGGGAGGTGTTCTATACACCCTATTTGAGATATAGGGATCAAAACCCACATAGTTTAATATCGCAGTTTAATTTCATATGACAATATCATTCCATTCATTTTTATATTGTGCGATAAGGACGCTTGTGTCACATAAGGAGAATCAATGAGCGATGGTGCGGGGCTTACATATAGAAGCTTCCCTTTACAATAGCATCACTATTTAGGAAACGGTATGGGCCTTATGTGTGGAAAATACCCAGTGGGGTAGGATCATACCACATGGGGGAAGGATAGTGTGGGGATTATGCATGAAAGTTTCCCAGGGATGGAGAATCATCCCATGGTGGGGGAGAATGTGGAATATCATAATGATTGTACATGGGTCATCTTATATTTATAACATCGTGTAGGAGGTGTGGGGTTATCCCATGTAAATCATACATGGAACTTCTTGTGTTCATCGCATAGGGTAAGGCTATAGTTTTATGTAATTTTTTGAGGACTTTATCCTATATTTTAACATCATATGACTAGGACATAGAGATAGGTAGTTTTAAATTATGTAGCTCAGATGTTTCTCGGATTACTCCTTGAGGGGGTCATGTTAAGGTGAATGGAAGATCCATCATAAGGACCCTCTAAAAATTAATTTTCATAGTTTCCCTTGAATATTCTTCCTCTAAGGATTATATGACCATATCTCATGCATATCTGAGTGGTACATGGTGTTGGAACTATTTTAAAGGAGTGAAAATAAGGAGGCCTGATGTTGGGGTACCAATTCTTAGAAAAAATAGGCACTATGGTACTTATTATTAGGAGAAGTAGGAAATGTAATGGATTCACTAGATGCATAGGGAATGTCAATATAGGGATTATGAAGTTTTTTCATGAAAATTTATTTATTATTTCACAAGAGTTGTACAATAAAGGGGATCTAGCATAAGGGAAACTCATGAATTCCTGAGGCATAGTTTTGCACAAAATGTGGAGCTGTTCATAGGAAAGGGTTTCACAAATTATGATTCTCTTTGAATAAACCCATCCATCCTATGGAGGAGTTATATAAGGATCACTGAACCATAGGCCAAGTCATCTTTGGTCGCACATGATGTATGTCATGAAAATTATTTACCATTAATGTTATATTTTCTATACTATTTTGATCTATCATAGAATAGTTATTTTCACGCATGGGAGTGGTGGTTCATATTTTTTAGGAATTCATCAAGGTTGGGGGTGAGGTTTTATTTACATATGAACTCCTCGGTTGATGTTGTGAAACTTCATTGGCCATGAAATAGGGTTATGCGCACATCTAGACATTACAACTAGACTTTATCCATGTAATACCTTTTCTTCAACATCAGCTTTAGAATTTAATTGGAAGATTGTGTGGTGAGTGGTGCACAACACTCATTGCTTTCATGCACATGCCTTGGGTAAAGGGAGAGAGAACACACAAGCTGTTGGATCCAATGATGCCTTTCACACACAACTATTTGGCCATGAAAATAGTGGTCTTCTACATAATAGTCCATCTTTTCACTCATGGTCCTTAGGAATTATTTCATACTTAGTGTTATCCACATAAATCTGCATCGCATTTGGTGAAAAAGTCATTTTCATGTAGAACTCCATATTTGTTTGTGGCCTTTAAAATTTGTTCAGAACATGCTCTTTGTCCTTGGAATGTTCCTTCAAGGTGTTTCGAATGTTTGGTTCATCCCAAACTTTCCATTCATGGTATGATACATGTTTTCAACATCAAAAATATCTTTTTAATTCATGATACATTTATATAGAAATTCATTAGTCCCAGAAAAACTATCTGGGTTTTTTGATGAGATACTATATTTAATTTCATATTTGATAAGAATAACATTTAAAAAGGTTCCATTCATGTCACTCATTGAACATTATATCACATACTCTATATTGAAAGATGATTTATAGCTATTATCCTCATTAAATAGTTATTTGAATTCACTTATAGGGAATATGTTTTTATTTAATGAGACTTAAAAAATTATCTTATGGTTTTTGGGGAGTAGTGCTTACCCCCTGTCTAAGCTACTGTAGAATTTTGATTATGATGGGGTCTTGAAAAAAACATACTAAGTATAAAATTTTTATTTTTATCCTACATGAATTTATTTTTTATCAAACATTTATACCACTTGAAAAGAGCTCCATATGGGAAGACTGGTTGTGTGTTCAAGTCTGAAATGGGTATGTTGACCTAGGGATACTATATTTAGAGTTCATATAAAGTACATGGGTTTGGGTCCCCGCATGTGAGAGATTAAATAAATTAATTAATTTTTGTTTGTATAACCCTTTTAATTCTTCTATAAATACCCCTAAAATAGAATTTCTCTTGGGTAAGTTGTTCTTCACAAATAGGAACCCTAAAGAGAGGTGGTGTAGAGAATGGATATTTGATAGGAATTATGTTAGATCAAATTATGAGTCCAAATAGTGATCAAATACATGGTTCCACTGGTGATGGAATTATAATAAAATAACAAATGAACTAGTGAATATGATGTATGATTGAAGCAGTGGAGATTCACCATCAAATAAGGGCTTCGTAATTTATTATTCATCATTATTCTTGGATTGTACAAAGGAATGATTTTAATTTATCAGATTTTCCACTATGGGATATTTAGATTGATTTTTTAAAAAAAAATTATTCTTCATGAAATAATAATTGACTAAGATATTAATAAATATTTCACTTGTTTAATTTAGTGATTTTTTAATTTTACTATTATTATAATTTGGTTATCTCCAAACTAACCATGTTTTATTTTGTAGATAATTAAAGGATAATTTATTGTCTATTATTCATGAATACTTTGTTACTTTTGTGATATTGACCATGTTCTTCATGTTCAAATGTGGTGGTGTACTCATTCCATATACTTTTATTCCATAATTTCCATGAAAAGGGCTTATTATGGTGGAACCATTTATCCCTAACTCTATTTTGATTGTGTGAATTCATTGATGATTGGTGAATAATGATATAACTAGATTATTCCCCTCCTCTATTTCTCTTTCCCATATTCTACTTATACTCCCATCTCTCACATGTCAATGGTGATAATGATGGTGAAGGTGAACGATGGAGACACAAACTAAAATACACTAGTCATAGCAATTTAAAATAGTAGAGTGGATATAATAAGGTCAGTGTGAGCAGGTAGGTCAGTGTGAGGAGTACCAGATAGCAGGGGTTGGTGTGAGTAAAACACCATAACTTGATCAACCCATAATTAAATGATTTATAAAAGGGGTTTAACTTCAATAAATTTCCATGATTTTTCTGGTTTATTATTTTATATAATTAGGAAAACCATTACATAACACAGTGAACATTTCCACATAGTATACATTTTTTCCACAAAAAACAGGTTTATATATTTATACTACTATTTTATTCATGGTAATTTTTCTTTTTTCAGGTCATTTCACCATTTACCTTTATATAATCCCAACACACCCTTAATCCCTTTAGAGAACATTTTAAAATATGGAATGAGAAAAAACAATCTTGGTAAAGGATATAAAAAAGAAAGGAAAATCTTTAGTCCTTTTGAAAATTCTTGAAAACCCTTAAGGACATTTTCCTTTTTTACATAATAAATTTTGAGGTTAGAATTAAAACCCATGAAATCATATTAAAATTCCAAATTTCTCATAAAATATATTTTAATTTTTCATAAATGAATAATATTAATCATGAATGTTACTTGGAAAAAATGATAACCCATGAAAAAAAACCTTTCTCTTTTAGAAGATCATAAATTTTCATTTAACCATGAGTTAATTGTCTTTCCTTATAAAATAAAAAACCATTAAAATACATATAAAGCATTGAAAACCCATGTGGGTATCTTTAGACATTATCCTTCTATTTACTAAAACAAGGTCTCTTAAAAATGAATAACCATCATGATTAATTCTAAGATATCCCTTAGGTGTAAATTGTTTCACATTAACACTATCACTTTACCTAATGCATAAAAAATCTATATTAGGCTCACCCATTATCAAAGCTATATCAGGATCAGACGCCACAAAATTTCCAAAAATAGTATCTTAATAAAAATACATAAAATATTTCATTTACATATAGAATATAAAATTTGGAAGTTTATATCAATGATAAAACATTTCTAGTTTTCTAATAAAATGAGAAGAAATGTCATTTTTTTGAAAATATTTAGAAATATAAAAAAATCCATGAATTATAGGATTTTTATATTATTTTAGAAACTATATAAAATTATAGAGTAATCTTAATAACAAATAAATAACATGATTTTTGGAAAATCCATTCATGTCATATACATAAAAAGTACTTTTGTAATGAAAGTAAAAAAATAAACTTTATAAAAAACACTAAAATGATTTCTTTTTTATTCTTTGAAAATAAAGTTAAAATTAATTGAAAATTACCTTTAATAATATTTAAATTATAAATAATAAAATTCTTGTAACATTTAAAAGATCACGAGCATGGGGAAAAATAATTTAAAACATTTAAAACAAAATTTTAGTGAAAAATACTTTATGACTTTCATAACTTTTGAAACAAAAGGACATTGAAGGAGTGAGTTTTAAAAGAAATTTTAAACCAAATTAATTTAGTTAAATTAATGTTTAAATAAATCCATGTGTAATTTCATGAACTATAGAAAACATATTGCAAAAATTTAATAAGTCTCAAAGGAAGGTAATTGAGATGAGTAATCCCTTACCTTATCTCCTAACTCGCCATATACATCTTCTAATTTTCTGGATAATAAAATTTTATTAATTTCATAATTTATTAAGAACCTATTTAATTTTAATAATGTTATTATTTTTCCTTTTATTTCCTTAATTAACATGTTTTATTTTGTTACTAAATTGGTTAAGTTCACATTAGACACTCTGAGGAAATTTAGTTCATAATCACAAAAACAAATTGTCAGTTTACCATGGTCAAATGGGACATTATTTCATAATTTATAGAATATTAATCATGAAATAATTATCTTTTTTACAAATTAAATACAATTTTATAACAGTCTATTAAATTTGAAAATGAAAAATGAATCGTATCCCTTTAGGGTATGGTAGTACGCACATACACATGAGCGGCATTATCATTTTCCAATGGATGGAAAGGTAAGAAGGTGAGTAATATATTATCATTAAAAATCATAATTTTGTTATAAAAATATTTTATATACATCTAATCCATATTTATAACCATATGTGATAATTATTGATGAAAAACGAAATACATCAGTTCATAGAGGTGGTGGTCCACACGTATGCACGACCGATGTTTTCATTTCCCATAGAATAGAAAAAGAGATAAAAATGTATTATATCATAAATATAATAAAATTTATTATATTTTGAATATTTATTTTAATATAGCATCACATTAATTATATGTTTTAAATATTTATAAGAAGAAATAAAATGAATGAACATAGTTAAGAGTTATACCTCTTATTTGAAAAATATCCTTTGTCTTACATGTTAAGCCTTCCAAGATGGAATTTTGGAGAGATCAAAGCCTCTAGGTATTGTTTAGGAAGTTTACGAAGGTATTTATATAGGTATTGGTTGAGATAAATGGCTAAATAAGTTTGAGTAAGAGATTATAGGTGGTTCCATTTTATAAATAAGGGGAGTGGAACATTTGTAATGTTTCTTAACACCTAAATAATATTAATGTATTACTCATGGGAAATTGGAAAAAAATAAATACAATTATAAATATAATGAATAAATTATTGAAATAATCTCATATAATAAGAATTAATATGATATTTTTTTGACCTTATCACATATTTTTAAACTTAATTAACATGTTTTACCCTTTACTGTAGTGAAATATTTTCACAGTGGTAATTATTCATTATGACTTAAAATAAAATTGAACATATAAATAAATTCTAACCACAATATTAAAAATATTAAATCTATTTTTCATGATTATATTTTTATAAGTGTCATAAATTAATTTTATTATATGCTTTTAGAACACAATGAAACCATCTTGTTAGATAAATTTGATTTTAAGAAAACAATGAACTTATACCAATATCTAATATAATATTTATTACTCTGGAAATAATTAGATTTTTATTAATAAAATAGACATTATATTATTTTAAATCAAAATCCAAAATATAATTAGAGTTTTAAATTACTTGATTTCAAGATAAAAAATGGTCATTTTTTAAAAATCGACATTTCTATTATTCACTCAAAATCAGTATTTTCATAAAAATACCAAATTTTCCCTCTAATATGATTTTTATATGATGGATAGAAAAATTATTTTCATTTTTCTAGATAAATTTTATAAAAGTGGTAGAAATTATTTATAATGTATATGCAAAAATGCTATAAAAATATTATTGATGAAGACGTATTTTTGAATCATAAAATGACTTAATTCTCATTCCTTACCTAATCAACAAAATAAAATTAATGTTAATTCATTGTATTTGATATATAAATATAATTGTAATAATCTATAAATAGTTATTAATTTAATTCATTAATATATAAATACATTGCACGCAAGATAATACTTTTAAGAAAAATATATTTGTTACCTACAAAAGTTTTTATATTCATTTATAACCAATTGATAATCAATGTATGATTTATTATTCATTTTATAATTGAAAACATTCTATATATATTTCATAATACGGTTATTTATATTCTTACCTACCAAACCAATATCAAGGTTTTAATGGTCATATTTAAATTATAATTTTTCTATAGTATATAACAATTTGTTTAAGCATGTTGTTTCATATACCATTAACAATAAAATATAGTATTATCTAAATACAATAAATTCTGATAAATAATAGGTTTTTACATTATATCCCCTTAAATAAATTAAATCCTCTCAATTTTATCTCATATATGATAGAAACTTTTTAAAAAAAATTCAGAATCAAATCCAAGCTGTAAAAGATAAATATATATTAATAAAAATAAATATCCTTTAATATATATCGATATATTTTTCATTAGAAGAGAAATTTGATACCTGTTTTTACATTATAAAACTTATTATTTCCTAAATATTTATTAAACCATACATTTACCATCATGAGACTTGTACTTGGGAATGTGTTTTTAAAAGTATAACTTTATAGTTGATATATTTATCTTCCACTTTCTTGAGTTTATGAATTATTTTACCATAGAGATATAGAATATGAGATAATATACTTGATTTATTTCCATTAAATATGAAAAAAATCATCTTTTTGTTGTGTTTTGAGTAGTTTTTCATTTTTTTACATCAAATATTCTAAATAATGAATTTTTCATGTCTCTGGCACTAAAATTAAATTTCAGTGGGTCGTAAAATCCATAAATGGATAACATGTTTTCCCACCTATATCTGTACATTTAATAAATTCAAAAATGTTATCAAAATTTAATATAATACTTAATATGAAGAAACCTCCTTACATCAATCTATAAAACCACAAAAATAATACCCAAAGTTTAACTTAAGTCATTCTATAAATAAGTAAACTCGAAAGTATTCCAAATATGCCTTCCAAAATTCTAAACTCAAAAATCATAAATATTTGGTCACATGTTCTTCTAAGATCAAACTAACATTTATCTCGAAGAAACATTAATAACTAATAAAGTCATATAAAAATTATCTAATCCATTCATATATTCTATAAAATAAGCTAATATTTTCTATTACTAACATAAATAACCTTAATGACACAATAAAATCCTATATTCTTCAAATAGTTATGTCATCAAATATTCCACAAATAAAATTTCATCATGTTCTGTAATATTATATTTACTCTAATAATATAATGATAATAATATGGTGAACTTTATCAAAAATAGCATGAACCACTTAGTCACCAAATCATTTTTCAATCCCATGGTTATCTATTTGATAAAACATATGTTCCCAAAATATAATAACATTTTATCCCAACTAACCATAATTACATCAACATCAAAGATAATATTAACCCTAAAGGTTATCAATAAATTTCATCCTATGTTTATAAAATATATCAACATTATTCCTCAAATAAGTTTTTCACTGAAACACGTGTCATATTTAAAGGTTACAAATACCTTAATAATCTATTGAAATTTAATAAATTTCACCTAAAGTATCCTTAATAATATTAAACTCTCATCATATAAAACTTCAAAAGAGTAGTAATTCTTTATGATAATCCTTAATTTATCAACCCTAAAATAAAATAATACCACATCATAATTTATAGAACCCTATATGTAAACACTCAAATCATTCAAATTTCTTCACAAACCATTAATCATGATTTATCATCTTATTCCTTAATAATTCCATCCTATAATAAAAATATGAATTATATCCTAAGATTTATAAATCTAAAAACATAAGACAAAATATAACTAATACCATTAATATGTCATTTGATAATTATTTATCTTTAGTATTAGACCATGAAAAAACTTTATCCATACAATCTTATTAATCACATTATCCATTTTTTATTATTAGGAATTACTTTTCAAAATTATCATACTCGACACATTTAAAACATTCAATTTTTACCTTGGAAATAACATTTTTACCCTTAATTTTGTTATCCATACACTTCATTTTTCTTCTATAGTTTATTCTCTTATTCCCTCCTTTACTAAAATGAAACATCTTCATGTTCCCTTGATAAATTTCCTTGGGTGATTCATCTCATGTTATTGACACGTAGGAAGTTAAATCGTTTTATATTCATGATATTCATCACCTCAACTTTTATGAAACCTTGTTTTTATCTTATTTAGAGATTTATAAAACTCATATAGGTTATGATTGTTAATTATGATGCGAGATATCTATTTATGAATAAAAACAAGATTTTTCACTCCAGATCCCATCCCATTTAGTTTCCAATATCGAAAAATAATTCATTTTCATTCACATTCATTATTAAATAGGTTCATGATGATTCTTGTCATTTAATAAAACAAAAAATGGTTATTATGGGTATATCAAAAAAATCATAATAAAACATATTATAAAAAGGAGAGAAAAAATATATCCTTAACCATGAAATATTCCATTAAACTCTTCAAATCCAATAGTAAATATCAAAAGTTTATTAACCCTAAAGGTTATTTAATACTTTTAAATTATTATCCCAATCCATAATTATAAGGACCCAGCCTTAAACATTACATAATATTGAATTAAATGAATAATTCACATTGAGGATATTTTCAGGTTTAGAGTTTTAGAGAATTAGGTAATAACATTTACATAACAACATGAATATTACATGTAGACAATTCTACTCAGTATCCATTTTTTCCATAAAATAAAAACTGTTTAAAAAAAGAGTCATGTCTAGTTCAATGTTTTAGATAGCATGACATTTCCTTAATCCAATCCTTGACCCTATTCCACTTTATGTCCTGTGAAAAACATTTCAAAAACTTGTAATGATTATAAAAATCTCATTAAGGGATACACAAAGAAGGAAAACTATTAGTTTTTCAAAACAACAAGTAAACCAAGAATACTTTATCATTAGTAATACATTTCACCTTTATGAAGTTGTAAATACTATTCACTGAATAAAAATCATTTCTTACCCTTTTGTAACAAAAATATTACCATAAAACCCATATAAAAAACACATAACATATAAAGAAAACATGGGACATAAACATTCTTAATTGGAATAACCATACGGTCAACTTCCACACATATCACTAAATAGAGTATCCATACGACCGACTTCCATACCCAATGCATTGGAGGTTATAACGTAAACACTCGTCTTGGTTTATCACGGCACCATAATTCATTTGGTTTATCATGTAACCACCTTTCAAATGTCCAATTACCATTATAAATTCATAGCACATAAAATATAAAAATATAAAAATTTCACTAATAACATTTAATTTGAAATCACAAGAAATAATTCCAAGATATTGAAATAAATAATCCATTTCAAAAACCATTTTCAATACCAAAACACCCAAAAATATAATAAGGGATTTCCTATTCATTTTAAAAAACATTACGGCTTGTAGAGGAATCCAAATAATGATTATGGCAGCGGAGAGGTGATTGTCGCCGCAAACATTAAAAATATTTTGTTTGTCGTTTATTAAAATGATTCATAGAAAAAAGATTACCTTTGAATGAATGTAAAAGTAAAAGGGTTTTATTATACACCATCTAACATAAGAAGGTATATATTATCGAAACATGACTCAATGAAAGGATATTGAGATGAGGTCCCTTACAAAAATAATTTTTTAAATAAAATAGATCAATTATGTGTATTTACTATAAGTACACATACATAATGTATAAATACAAGATAGGATATAAAAAGTTATTTCTTACATAATACGAGCACAACATAATTTAAAATTAGAATATTAACGCAAATAATGGAAATTGGGTTAATAATTTCATTTACCACATGTCTGACTTGACCTGTTCGTTCTTTAATCTCCTTTAATTAGAGTAACTCCCTTTGGTTTGAACCAAAAGGACTTTTTGATGTGACTTCTGCCTAAGTTAAGTCTTCTAGGAGGAGGATATGGATCTTGAGATCTTATTTGGTCATCGGTTGGATGAGCCAAGGGCCTTGAGTGGTGTGAGGAATGAGTAAGAATTGAGGGATTTTTATAAGGGGGAAGAGGGTCTCTTTAGGAAAGTGTGAAAATATTATTTTATTATATAATGATATTCGGTTTCTAAAGGTCCAAAACTAATTAAAGTCTAAGATAAGAAGAATCATGGTTGAAATAAAATCATTCAATAATAATTGGACAGGTTTTGGATATTGTTTTAATTTTTATAATCTTATTTATTTAAATCTTTTATTAATGAGGTAAATACTACATCATTATTGGGTCATAAATAATTTAATTTATTTGATGTCTAAATTTTTTTTAAAAAAATACCATGATATAGGAAATCTGTTTATCTTTCCAATTAATATTTATAGTAGAAAACTTAATTTATATAACCCCTTGTAAAAATTAATTTACAAAAAGATATTTGTTTTTTGTCATTTTTTCCTTTAAGTTAATTAATCTAAAGTGTCATTATCACTCCCAAGTGGCTCAATAGGGTCCCAAAATCAACCCAAAGATTCCTATGGTCGTAAATTACTCAACAAATAAGTTTAGGACAACTTTTAATGTAATTTTTATTATCATAATTTTTTTTTACCTTTCATTGACCTATTTAACTTTAACCGTGGTAAATAAATGTCAAAAGTTACTATTCACCAAAAATTAGTTTCATCTTATCGAACCAAATTTTACTTACTAATAATAACCATATATGTTGGATTTTCTAAATTCAATTTGCAGAAGTGGTAAAATTTCATCTAAATGAAAATGTCAGTTGTTAACTACTACTTAGTGGTTTCACTATTCATCAAAAATTGAAGTTGTTCAGAAAACTACCTAAAATTCAGCCTAATATATATTTGATATTAGGAATTCAGAAATGATGTATATTTTACCAAAATAAAAACATATAAGTTTCATCAATTAATTTAAAATTAATTCTCGTTGTCCAAACAAATAATGTGTTTTTAAGAAACAATAACTATCAAAAGATCGACACTTGTTTATGTCCAATTTCAAAGTGAAATTAATTCCAATGACCAACAATGGATTAATTGGAAAAAATATAATCTAATTAAACTTTAAAACCAATTAAAAAGATAAATATACCTATATATAAAAAATATTAAAAGGCACTATTGAATAAAAATATAGTATTTTCACTATTCAAAAAAAATGAACTTTACCAGAAAAATACCAAAAATTTATCCAAAGTAAATTTTGATGTCCCAAATCTAAAGAAGAATTTTATTTTGTCAAATATAACATATAAAAGTGGTAAAAATTATATTTAAATAGGGTTCTCCATTAAAAGGCGGTAAATCGACCTTTTAAAGTAAATTATGCTTAAAATTTGATTCATTCACATTTTAAGCCTCTAACTTTTATTTAACAAACATGTATAATCATATTGTAGTTAGTTTTTTTCATTCCCCCCGATACAATGGATAGGAGTTAACTACCATTTAAAATAATAATATTATACTATTAGTGTGCAACGAAAGATTTCCAAAAAACTAGTTGTTGCGTATCAGGTACACCATCGAACATAGAAACCCCTTTAAAGAAAAATTAATATTTGATTCAAAAAATATTAATAAAAAGAGAATGTATTATTTCTTTATTTACCCTGGATTTTACATACTTCCCCCTTTTAGAAATTACGTTCTCTAAATTTTATTTACTTATCAAATAAGTGGGGGTATTTACCCCTCATAGAATTTTCAGATTACCACATTGCCTCTTCAACCATATGGTTTTTTCACAAAACCTTTACCTGGTGAATTACCTTATTTTTCAACACTTTCTCTCTATGGTTAGTAATTTGGACCGGTTGTTCCTGATAAGAGAGATTCTCTTCCAACTAAACTACCTCTGGACTCAAAACATGAGATAGATCTGGTATATAATTTTTCAACATTGAAACATGAGATGGATCTGGTATACAATATGCTCTAAGATATTCTCATGTTCTTATGAATCAACTGAACTTTTTCTGCCATCTCTTCTACCAATTCTGGTCCCATCAACTTCCTTTCACCTACTTCATCCCAAAATTCTGGAGTTTGACAACTTTTTCCATATAATGCCTCTAATGGAGCCATCTATATAGTAGAATGAAAACTATTATTATAAGAAAATTCAACCAAAGAAATATGTTGGTCCCAACTACCCTGGTAATCTAGTGAACAAGCATGTAGCATATCCTCCAGGGTCTGAACTGTTCGTTCTAACTTCCCATCTGATTAGGGATGAAAAGCTGTACTAAAAATTAATTCAGCACCCAATGACTTATGAAGGCCTTTCCAAAAGTTATAAGTAAACCTAGGATCACAATCAAATACAATGGAAAGGGTAAATCCATGCAACCTGCCTATCTCTATAACATATAACCGAGAAATTTGATCTAGAGACAAAGTATCTCAAATAGGAAGGAAATGAGCATATTTAGTCAATCGATCAACAATAACCTAGATTCAATTATTACCTCGAGATGTCTTTGGTAATCCCACAACAAAGTCCATGGATATATTTTACCATTTCCACTCTAGCACCAGTAAAGACTGAAGCATCCTTTTTGGTAACTGCCGCTTTGCTTTAACATGCTGACAAGTCAAACACTTCATAGTAAAATCAGCAATATCTCTTTTTATTCCATCCCAGTAGTAATACTCTCTAAGATATCTATACATCTTTGTACTTCCAGGATGAAATGAAAACAAGGAACTATGATTTTCACAAAACAACTCATTCTTCAACTGTGAATCACAAGTTACGCATAATCGTTTTCCAAACCTCAAAAAACAATCATTATCAATGTTAAAATCATGAAACTTACCCTTCTAAACCAACTCTACCTTTTTTTTGTAAATCATTGTCTTCTTTATGCGCTTTCTTTATTCTGTTGGATAGAGATTATTTCACTGACACCTGAAACAAAATATAATAATTTCTTGAACTAAAAACTTTTATGCCAAAGATTATCAAATCAAAAACCAAAGGATCTCGTTCCAAATGTATCCTGGTTAATGAAGCATTAATTTTTCTACTCAAAGAATCTTCCACTTTATTTGTCTTTCCTGGATGTTAATTAATCATGCAATCATAATCCTTGATTAAATCCAACCATCTCCTCTGTATCATGTTCAATTCTTTTTGAGTGAAAATAGACTTCAAACTTTTGTGGTCAGTATTTATTTCACATTTTACACCATAAAAATTATGCCTCAAAATTTTTAAAGAAAAACCAATAGTAGCTAATTTCAAATCATGTGTAGGGTAATTTAACTCATGAGGTTTCAATTGACGTGAAGTGTAAGAAATTACCTGATCATTCTGCATAAGGACACATCCAAGTCCTTTGAACAAAGCATTACTGTAAATAAAAAACTCACCATTTCTGGAAGGCAGATCCAAAACTGGATCATTCACCAATCTTCTTTTCAATCCCTAAAAACAATCATCACATTCTTTTTTCCAAATGAACTTATCACCTTTTAGAGTTAACTTATTTAGTGGGATAGATAACCCTGAAATATTCTCAATAAACCTCTGGTAATACCCTGCTAAACTAAGAAAACTATGAATCTCAGTTATATTTGTGGGTCTTGGACACTCTTTAGGAACCTTTGTTTTAGCAGGATCAACAGTTATGCCATTTTTTTAAACAATGTGACCATGGAAAGAAATTTGGTGTAACCAAAACTCACACTTTCTGAATTTCCCAAACAGTTTATTTTCTTTTAAGGTTTGCAAGACAACCCTTAAATGACTTTCATGTTCTCATTTAATTTTGTAATAAATGAAAATATTATCAATGAACACAACCAAAAACCTATCCAAGAACTCACGGAAAATTCTATTCATAAGATCCATGAATACAGCTGGTACAGTGGTTAAACCAAAAGGCATAATTAAAAATTCATAATGGCCATATCTAGTACGAAATGTGGTCTTTGGAATGTCTACTTTCTTTACTTTCAACTTATGGTACCCCGACCTCAAATCAATCTTCAGAAAAAAAACTGAGCTCCCTTGAGCTGATCAAACAAATCATCGATATGAGGCAAAGGATACTTTTTCTTAACAGTGATGTTATTCAATGCTCTATAATGAATTCAAAGACTCATTGAACCATTTTCTTTTTAACAAATAAGATAGGGTAACCCCATGGTGATGTGATAGTTCAAATGAAACATTTATCTAATAACTCATGTAATTGATTATTTAACTCTAAAAGTTCAATTTGAGCCATTCGATAAGGGGGTTTTGAAATTGGCTTAGCATCAGGATCTAAGTCAACAGTAAATTCAACTTTCCGATCAGGTATAATACAAGGAAACACATCAAGAAAAACATCAAGATACTCATTTACCACTGGCACATCATTTATCTAAACAGTTCCTTTGTTTTCCACAATATGTGCAAGGTAACATTCATTTCCATCTTTTACTAGTTTCTCAGCTAATTAATATGTTATCAAAATCAAGGGTTCATTCTTGTACACAAACTGAAAATATTTTTGAAAATAAACCTCTTTAGCTCTGTAGTAAACTTTAGCATGATAAACAGAAATACAATCGATGCCCAAAATAACATCAAACTCTACTAGAGGCAAAACAATAAGGTTTACAGGTAGATTCTTCCCGCACACAAGGATAGAAAGGTTCTTATAATTTCTTTTTGTCTCAATGTTTCCTCCATGTGTTTTTACCATAAGTTAAGTATTCATATCATTAGATGGAATTAAAAATTTACTATAAAACTTCTCAGAAATGAAAGAATGTGTAGACACTGAATCAAACAACACATTGGCATAATCTGAACAAACAAACAGTGTACCTGATACTACTTCATTTGATGTCCCAACATATGTTGAAGTAGTTGCAAAAAACTTCACCACCCCTTTCTTCTTGTAGTCTGGTTTCTTTCCCTTAGTTTAGTTCTTCATTGGAAACTCATTTGCATAATGACCCATTTCATTGCACTTGAAACATCTTACCGCTGGCTTTTCATTGCCTGCTTGATCATCTTCCTTACAGTTACGAGCAATATGACGAAACTTACCACACCATAAGCACTTCCCAGAATTTGATAAACATTCTCCAGGATGATTTTTACCACACTTCTCACAAGATGGATATTTAGTTTTCTTACCTCCAGGATTCTTTAATGAATTATTTCCCTTTACCTGCCAACTGGACCTCTTATTCTATTGTTTTTTCAAAGAACACCCGATCATCGAAAAACTCTATTTCCACCTTACCCGCACATCGAACAAGTTTTTCATAAATTTTGAACTCACGAGAGGCTAATGATCTTTAATATCATGGCCTCATTCTTGAGTAAAAACGATTTATCTTACTATCAAGATATCTGATAAAATTTGGAGCATACCTTTCCAGTCGATGGAATTTTACTTCATAAGTAGCCACTGAGTCATCCTCCTGCCTCAATTATAGGAATTGTTTTTCCATCCTAAGTCAAACCACCTTAGGAAAATATTTCTCAAGAAATATACCTTTGAATTCATCCCAATCAAGAGCATCAATCTCCTCACTATCCCTAATATTTTCCACCACTGACCACCACTGATCAGCTTCACCTTCAAAATGGTAAATAGAAAGACTAACCTTTTGATATTTTGAACACCCCATGACATCAAAAATTTTCTCAAGTGCTTTAATCCACCATTAAGCTATAATAGGGTCAGATGATCCTCTAAATGTGGGGACATATTGCCTCATGAAATGCTACACTACTGACATATTCCTCTGTGGATGATATTGTTGATCTTGTGCATGGATACCACCACTATTTATAGTCTGATTCAACTGTTCCATCACTGCAAAAAAACTATTTGGCTCTGATTCTGACCATCTTAGGTTGCTGATTTAGAAGGTTGTCTTCCTCCTAATGTCTTCCCAACATAGCTACCATGTTTCCTCTATAGAAAACCATTCTGAATATAGAAATATCTTAGGCAAAGCAATAAGGTAATCTGTAAATGCTATATCATTTCTATATTAATATAAAATAATTTATGTATATTAATTTAATAATACCCTAACTCTTAAAATTATATAAACCGACCTCTAATACCAACTATAAGGACCCAGCCTTAAACATTACATAATATCAAATTAAATGAATAATTCACATTGAGGATATTTTCAGGTTTAGATTTCTAGAGAATTAGTTCATAACATTTACATAACAACATGAATATTACATATAGACAATTCTAATCAGTATTTATTTTTTCATAAAATAAAAACTCTTTAAAAAAGAGTCATGTCTAGTTCCATGTTTTCGACAGCATGACATTTCCTTGATCCCATCCTTAACCCTATTCTACTTTATGCACTATGAAAAACATTTCAGAAACTTAGGATGAGCATAAAAAGCTCAGTAAGGGATACACAAATAAGGAAAACTATTAGTTTTTCAAAACAACAAGTAAACCATGAATACTTTATCATAAGTATTACATTTCACCTTTATGAAGTAGTAAATACTCTTTACTGAATAAAAGATTATTTCTTACCCATTTGTAACCAAAATATTATCATAAAACTCATATAAAAAACACATAAAATATAAAGGTAACTTGGTACATAAACATTCTTAAGTGGAATAACCATACGGTCGACTTCCACACATATCACTAAAGGGAATAGCCATACGGCCGACTTCCATAACCAATTCATTAGAGGTTATAAAGTAACCAACCATCCTGGTTTATCACAGCACCACTCTTCATTTCGTTTATCACATAACCACCCATAAAATGTCCAAGTACCATTATAAATTCATAACATATAAAATATTTCAAATATAAACATTTCACTAATAACATTTAATTTTCAATCATAAGAAATAATTTCAAAAAATTGAAATAATCAATCCATTTCAAAAACCATTTGCAATACCAAAACACCCAAAAACAGAATAAGTAATTTCCTTTTCATTTCAGAAAACATTAAGGATTGTAAAGGAAGCCAAATAATGATTAAGGTATCGGAGAGGTCATTGTTGCCGCAAATGTTAAAAACATTCTGTTTGTCGTTTAGTAAAATGCTTCATAGAAAAAATATTCCATTTGAATGAAAGTAAAAGTCAAAGGGTTTTATTATACACCGTTTAATAGAAAAAGGTATATATTATCAGTATATGACTCAATGAAAGTAGATTGATATGAAGTTCCTTACACAAATCATTTTGTAAATAAAATAGATCAATTATGTGTATTTACTATGAGTATATATACATAATGTAAAAATACAGGATAGGACATAAAAAGTTTTTTCTTACATAATCATAGCACAAAATTATTTAAAATTATAAGATTAACCCAAAGAATGGAAATTGGGTTAAGAATTTTCTCTTACCTCATGTCCAACTTGACCCGTTCGTTCTTTAATCTCCTTTAATTTGGGTAACTCCCTTTGGTTTGAACCAAAAAGACTTCTTGATGTGCCTTATGCCTGAGGTAAGTATTATAGGGGGAGGATAGGGATCCTGAGATCATATTTGGTCAGGGGTTGGATGATCCAAGGGTCATGAGAGGTGAAAGGAATGTGTAAGAAGTGAGGGTGTTTTATAAGGGGGAGGAGGGGATCTTTAGGAAAGTGTGAAAATATTATTTTATTATATAATTATATTCGGTTTCTAAAAGCCCAAAACTAATTAAAGTCAAATATAATATGACTAATGGTCTAAATAAAATAATCCAATAATAATTGGATAGGTTTTGGATATTTTTTTAATATTTATGATCTTATTTATTTAAATATTTTATTAATGAGGTAAATACTGCATCATTATTGGGTCATAAATAATTTAATTTATTTTATGTCTAAAAATTATAAAACAAATACCATGATGTAGGAAATATTTTTAAATTTACAATGAATATTTATAGTCGAAAATATAATTTATATAACCCCTTGTAAAAATTAAATTACTAAAAGATATTTGTTTTTGTCATTTTTGCCTTTACTTTAAGTTAATTAATCTAAAGTGTCATTATCACTTCCAAGTGGCAGAAAGGGGTCCCCAAATCTACCCAAAGATTTCCATTGTCATAAATGACTCAACAAATATGGTTAAGAAAAGTGTTAATGTAATTTTGTATTATTATAATATTATTTTTACCTGGAATTACCCTATTTACCTTTAACTACGGTAAATAAAAGTCAAAAGTTACTATTCAACAAAATATTATTTTCATCTTATTGAACCAAATTTTACTTAATAATAAAAAAAATTTGTTGGATTTTCTAAATTCAATTCACAGAAGCGGTAAAATTTCATTTAAATGAAAATTTTGGTTTTTAACTACTACTTAGTGATTTCACTATTCGTCAAAAATTGAAGTTTTTCAGAAAACTACCAAAAATCCAGCCTAAGATATTTTTGATATTCCAAACTCAAAAAAATATGTCTATTTTACCAAATTCAAAACATAGAAGTTACATTAATTAATTTAAAATTAATTCCTATTGTCAAAAGAAATAACATGTTTTTTGAAACAATAACTATCAAAAGATCGGCACTTGTTTATGTCCAATTTCAAAGTGAAATTAATTCCAATGACCAAAATTTGATTAATTGGTAAAAATATAATCTAATTAAACTTTAAACCTAATTAAAAATATAATATAACCATATAAATATATTATATTAAAAGTCACTTTTGTATAAAAATACAGTATTTTCATTATTCATAAAAAATGAACTTTACCAGAAAAATACCAAACATTTACCCAAAGTAAATTTTGATATCCTGAATCTGAAGAATAATTTTATTTTGTCAGATATAACATATAAAAGTGACCAAACTATATTTAAATAGGTTTTTCCATTAAAAGGTGGTAAATCGACCTTTTAAAGTAAATTATGCTTAAAATTTGATACATTCACATTTTAAGCCTCTAACATTTATTTAACAAACATGTATAATCATATTGTAGTTAGTTTTGTTTATTACTTCCAATACAATGGTTAGGAGTTAACTACCATTTAAAATAATAATATTATATTATTATTGTGCAACGTACGATTTCAAAGAAACTCGTTGTTTTGTATCGGGTACACCATCGAACATAGAAACCCCTTTAAAGTAAAATTTATATTTTATTCAAAAAATATTAATAAAAATAGAATTTATTATTTCTTTATTTACCCAGGATGTTACAATAATATTAACCTTTAATGGTTTACAAATATTTTAAATTATGCACTTGTAACAACGTTCTAACTTCTAGATTTACCTAATCCTTTCCTCTGGTAGTAACTATAATTCCATGTAACTTAATCAAAGAATAATTACATGATATAAAATAAGTGTTTCAATTTTTTAAATTTCTATGATCTTTTTTTTGGAGAATTAGTATAATCATTATATGACATAATCGACATCTCCAAACAGTGAATATTTTTTTCAAAAAAACAGATTCCTATGCTAATACTCCTATTTTATTCATGAAATTTTTCTTCATTAAGGAAGTTTCACTATTGAACATAATATAATCCATACATAACATTAATCCCTATAAAAACATTTGAAAATGTGTGGTGAAAAAAATCTCAGCAAGGGTATAAAAATAATGTAAGTGTGTTAGTCCTTTTGAAAATTCATGAAAACCATAAAGAAATTTTGATTTTATATAATAAATTTTGAGCTCAAAATAATCATTGAATAATCATAAAATAATATTAAAATCCCAATTTTTTTTAAAATAATCAGTGAGTATAAATGAAAAATCATAATCATGAAATCTACTTTGGAAAACATGAGAACCCATGAAAATGAACTTTTCTCTTTTATAAGATCATAAAATTTTATTTAATTAAGATTCCATTATTTTACCATATTAAATAAAACATTTCCTCTAATACTGATATAAATAATTGAAAATCCATGTAATTATCTTGTTATATAATTTTTACATTCACCCTTACAAGAAACTTTCCAAAGGAATAACCATTGTGGTTAATTCCAACATATCCCTTAAGAGTATCTTGATTTCCATTAACTATGTCACATTACCCAATGCATTGGAGGGATATATTTGTATCATCCATTATTAAAGATATATCGGGATCATCATCCATATAATTTCCAAGAAAAATATTATTTAGAAAAAAACTCATAGAATCTTTTGTTTCCATAAAACCCAAAAAGTTTTTTATTTGATACCATAAGTAAAAACACTTTCATTTATCCCATAAAATGATAAGAAATATATTTTTCTTCTGAAAATATTTGAAAATAAAAAAAAATATAACATTTAGAAATGGATATTATTTGAAAAACATAGAAAAATTTAGAGTAATATTAATAATGGTTAAATAACATGATGGTGGGAAATTTTGTTCATGTCGAATATTCTAAAATAGATTCTTTTTTAACATTTATAAATAAATTAAAAAATTACCTTTATGTAAAAAACTGAAAATATTCCTTTTTAAAACATTGTAATGAAACTAAAAATTAATTTAAAAAAAACTTTAAAAAAAATTTAAGTATAAATAATAACTTTCTTGAAAAAACTAAAATAACATGGATATGAAGTTAAAATATTTTAAAATAGTTAAGAAAAAATTTTAAGGAAAAATTCATTATAACTCTCAAAAAATTTGAAACAAACTAGTTTTTAAGGAGATCAAGTTAAATTTATATGTAAACTAATTTAATTTTAGGAAAATTAATGTTAAAATACATCCATCTGGTAGTTCATACAATAAATAAAACATGTGCTAAAATGGATTAATTATCAAATAAATAAAATTGAGATGATAAATACCTTACCTCATCACTCAACTCACCATGTATTTATTTCACTTTCCTAAATAATAAAATTTTATTATTTTTAAAGTTTCCTAAGAACATATTTCAAGTTAACTCCCTTGTTATTATTCCTTTTTTTCATTTATTATGATGTTTAATTCAATTACTAGAGTGGTTAAGTTCACATTGGGCATTTTAAGGACGTTCAATTCATAATCCCAAAACAAATTTAGTAGGTTTAATATGGTCAAAAGTTTCATTGTTCCATAATATCTAGATTATCAATCATGACATAATTATAATTTTTATTTAAAATATACAATTTTAGAACCATGCAAGAAAAACAAAAATGAAAAAAGAATCACATAACTTCAGGAAGGTGTTAGTCCACACATACTCATGAGTGACATTATCATTTTCCAATGAATTTAAGGGTAAGAAGGTATGTAATATCTTATAACAGTTTAAAATTTTATACCCATTACTTAGTGTAAATTCATGTGTTAATGGTGTTTGGGAGATGTTCTGTGGGAGTTAAGGAGTTGATGGTGGAGTCATAGATGAAATCTTAGCTCGGGAATGATTTTTTGGTGTTGAGGCTTATATTGGTATAGCTACCCAAGATTCACATACATAAATATTACATAATTTTATATTAATACTCAATGTATAACATTATGATACATTCTAGAATCGTAATGTTTTAGTTTCATTAGAGACTAAATACATAATCCCATTATTTAATGAATGATATTTATCATTACCCATATAGAATGATTCCTAGGTATACCCTACTTAAAACCTTTCTTATTAACATAGGGAAGAAAAACCATAAGAAAGGGTGAGCTCAGATGCTCAGTAAGGGTAAATATAGGTTATTTAAATCAATGATAATACATGATAATAATATAATTATAATAGTATAAGATCATGATCATAAATTAAAATTATCATATATAATATTTCATAGATAATAATCATGAGTCATGGAATAAAAAAATATAATTATAATGGAAAATATCCATAAGAGTGTGGAATCATCATCAATTATTCATGATTCATGAGATAATTAAGTAGACATATAAATGTGGAAAAAATCATATAACATTATGTACATGTATAAATAGAAATAGGTCCACTCATTAAGTTAAGGGAATGAAATTATGTCCTCTCATAAACGTATAGACATGAAACTAGGTACAATCATAATCTTATGGGCATGAAAAATAGGTCCATTCATAATCTTGTGGACAAGAAATCTAGGTCCACACATAATCTTATAGACATGAAAACTATGTTCATGCATAAAATTAAAAACATGAAATATAGTTAACACATAACATATTTATCACAAGAGTTATTTGTCTTTACCTAATGAATTTTAGGTCTGTATAATTTTAGGCCCACCCATCACATTATCATAATTTATTCACATGTGTTCCATAAGATCATAAATAACTCATCAATATCATAACCCATGGAAAGGAAATGTGTTTCATAAATATCTCAACATTATAGTCATAAACCATCCAGATAAATAATAAGGATGGTATTGTTGGATCATGTACTTGATCAATCATAAGTTATATAAAAGGATTACATCTTAGAAGAAAACTCCTTTAAAATATCACATGGAATATTCATCTTTGAAAATCACATTTTAAATTTGAAATCGCTTCCTTAAAATCTAAAAATTTATAAAATATTATGTAAAAAATCATTTTAAAAGAACATTGGAAAAATGTCGAGTATTCTTCAAATCATTGATCAATCGTGACTGTGGAAAATTCTATTCACGCTATATACATTAAAACAAAGAATCATTTCACATTATTGGTAAAAATTAAAAATACCTCATTCAGAAAATAGAAATAATATTCCTTTTAAACCATGTTTTAAAGAGTGAAAAATTTATTAAAAATCATTTAAAAATAATTAGAGAATATTAAAATAATTATTGAAAACATTTTTCGAAAATATGGACGTGGAAAAATAATACTTTTCAACCAAAGATAATAATTAAGTTATTTTCCTTAAAAATGTTCTTTTAGTCCCTTGAGTACATAAAGTGATGAAAATGAGAGGAAAACGTGTATTATCAAGGGATAAAAATAGGAGAATAAATTTGATGAGATTATTTATAGAAAGAAAATAATATTTCATCATTGGAAACTTAATCATAAACAATCCAAATAAATAATGAGATTATAACATAAATCCCTTAACACTTTATTAAATTTCAAATAAAAACCTCATGAAAGAGATATCCATATATTGATATTTATATCCCCATAGTTTTACTAAAAAAATCATAAAATAAATTCATAGTTAGTATATATACCACATCAAAGAAACATGTGGGGAATATGGAATGTGTCTCACAGAAATTAAAGTAAGAAGAAAATCTATTACCTCACATTCAACTAGATTTGAAAGTGTTCTAAACTCCATTATAATAAATTTAAATTCATTATAATTATAAAACATAGTTATTTACATACTTATAATATCATATACTATCCACTGGTAATATTTTTACACCCATTTATTAATAACTCCTTGTTAAAATCATTATTTCATGGTGTTCACTAATTCGTTTACATTAGAATTTTAGTTTGCTGGTCTAGTCCTTGTACTTGGATCATGGTTCCATAATATACAAAATGTTAACCATGATAAAAATATAATTTATATTCATTATATATATATATATATATTCATCCATAAAATTTATAGATAGAAAAATGAATTGCATCATTCATAGAGATGGTAGGTCATACATACACAAGAATGTTGTTATCACTTTTAGACAGATGAAAAAATAGAATGGTAAATAATAATTCAAATTGTTAAAAACATAATAATATAATATATATGATACTTATTTATTTAATATATACTTATTACTATCCATGTAAATAAAAAATTAAAAATGAATCACATTGTTTCATGGAGGTGGTAGTCCACATGTACACACAAGAGACATTATCATTTTAAAATGGATGGTAATGTATGAAGGTAGATAATATATTATAATTAAAAAATTTAATTATTTAATAAATATAATATATAAACTTTTATTTCATAATAACAATCATCCAGGAAATATGGTGATGTAAAATGAATTGTATTGCTACGTGGAGGCGATAATCCACATGTATACACGAGCAATACTTTTACTTCCCATTTGATGGAAGAGAGGATGGATATTAGTGGTTAAATAATAATATAAACATTTTAGTATATTTAGTTTTATTAATTTATTATTCTTTTATTAATAACATAGATTTATAGGTGAACTACTACAAATACCCCTTTTATCAGCGCTAAAAATGGCCTCTAACAGCGCTTGAAAAGCACTGTTAAAGCAGGTGAGGATAAAGGGGTGTCCCCTTTATCAGCGCTCCAAAAAGAGCTGATAAAGACTCCTTTTATCAGTTCTAAAAAGATGCGTTGATAAAAGGGTCCTTTATGAATGCTTTTTTTAGCGCTGATAAAAGACCCATTTTATCAGCGCTCTTTTTTCGGGCTGATAAAAGTTAAAAAATTAAAAAAAATTAATAAAAATTAAAAAAAAAATTAAAAAAATCATGCCAATCGGGGGGCTTTTATAGCGCTTGATCCCCCCTTTTAATAGCGCTTTCCAGCCCCTCTAGCACCCGCATGCACCCCCTCCACCATTTATCAGTGCTAGTCCCCCAAATCCACCCCCATGCACGCGCCCCTACCTCTACCAGGTTTTGAACTCGAGACCTCCCCCATGCGCGCCTAAGCCCTTACCACTCCTCAATTTTGATTTGTTTTCCATTTCATGATATCTCTATTTATATATATATATATAGTTATATTTATTCGTATAGTAATGTATATTTATATTAATATATATATATATATATAGTTATATTAATATATATACATAGTTATGTTAATATATATATTTATACTGATATTAATATATATATTTATGGTTATATTAATATATATATGTAGTTATATTAATATATATATATATATAGTTAGATTAATATATAGGTATATAAATATTCATATATTTGTATTTTAAATAAAATGGATATTAGTTATTATTTAGATAAAGATAATATATTTTATATGTAAATATATTTTATTATTTATATTTATAATTAAATTTTTATGTGTGAATATATAAAAAATATGTATATATTATTATATATATGATTATAAATAGCAGTTCATTATAAAAAATGATAAAATTTAAAATTCATAATATCAATATGAATGTAATACCTTGGAATAAATTCATTCTCCACCAAAAAAATCCAATAATACCCCCTTAAATGAGGCTAAAAATCCACAAAATGTTAAAAAATCAGGGTATCCCGACTAAAAACTCAGTTTTGGAGGCCTTATGAGCCTTTTTTGTCCTCAAAAAATGGGACAAAGGATTTTCCTTAACCATTGGCGCATGAAGCTCATCGCAAGATTCGATTTGATTTGTTTCAGAGCTCAAATGGACACCTGGATCAAAAGGTATGGCCGTTTGAAGTTCAAGTTGCGTTTTCAACATATTTTGGATCTTTTTTAATTTTTATTATTTTTTTACTCTTAAATTTGTTATTTAATGACTATTACTCCATAATAATTAGAAAATTATTTATTAAAAATATTTTTTTAATTTTTTTATAATCCATTTTCACTAAATATATTATATATTAAGTGTAACTGTATATTTATACTTATCTAAAATATATTTAAAATTATATTTAGAAAATATATATTATATTTATATCAATATAACTATATCTATATATTTAAATATTAAAATATATTTTTTAATGAATTTTTTTGTATGTAGACCCTTTATTAGCACTTGTAAAAAAAGTACTGATAAAGACCCCCTTTATCAGTGCTATTAAAAAAGCACTAATAATGGGGTACCCTTTAACAGCGCTAAAAAAATCATCGCTAAAAAAAGCACTGATAAAGGGTTACTTTTATCAGTGCTTTTTTTAGCACTGATAAACACACCCCCCTTTTATCAACACTTTTTCGTAAGTACTGATAAAGGATGGTGCTGCCCTTGCCCTGTTTTGTGGTAGTGGTGGTGTAAGAAGAAATAAATTGAAACGGGTCGGGTAAGTCGACTATTATTTCTTCGATAGACCTCCTACAGATCCTTTCATAAGGACCCCTAGAATGGTCTTTTAATAATACCATAACCTAAAATTAATGCTTATGTAATTTAATAAAATAGTTGGGAAATTTGTAGTTGAGATATATGGATCAAAGTGGTGTATATAAAAGAGAAATGAGTGTCCTTTTTTAAGGAAGGGAAAGGACACTCATGCAATTACTAAAAATATTATAATTTAATAAATTACTTATCAATAAAAATGATTCAAAATGGAAATTTATTCCAATATAAAGACTATAAGGTCAAAATATATCCAAAAAATAAATTTTTATAGGTTTTATTGCCATTTTAAACCATATATTTTGGTTTAACCCCTTCGTTAATCAATTTTCACCTTAACTCTGGAAAAAACTTTTCCAATCATAAAGGGTTATAATTTTACTTATAAGTTGATAATTATTCCACAAATGTCCAAGATATTTCATTTTAGACCATTCCCAATCATATTTATCCTATTTGAATATTTTTTTATTTATAAATAATTTAATAAAATATTATTTTTCATAAAATATCATTAATGACATTTTTTACAATAGTCATTTACTTTGACTTTAAATTCACCAATATAGTTATGGAATTAGAATATAAACCTTTAAAAAATACCTAACATGTTATATTAATATAAAAAAAATCTCGGAACAAAATAATTTACACAAATTTTATTAATTTAAATATTTTTAAAATAAATTATTTTATTTTTATATTAATTGAATAAATATTGTGTTGGTGTTGCATAATAATTTATGGTAATAATTAAATTACAAAAAATAATAAATAAATTTCCATGATGAAAAATCATTATTATTTTAAATAAACATTAAGAACTGAAATCATCATATTTTTATACTTATAAAAAAATTAGGGACATAAAATTAAAGAGAATGACATTTTGAAATTTTCCTTACTTGAAATAATATACATTTAATTGGTAGGAAAAAATGAAACTAAAATGACATATATTCGAATTTGGGGTGTATATGGTCAAATTTCATTCATAGGATGAAATAAGGGAAAGTTTTTGGGTTGATTTTGAGATCTTATTCCTTGGTTTTGACCTTTTTTTACTCATTTTACTCTTATAGAGGTGATAAATATTTATCATTATTACTATTCATAATGACAAAAAATAAAAGGGACCAATTTAACAAATTTAGACCTCCAGATTCTAAATTTGGTATCCATTTTTAAATATTAAATATATAAATGTGGAAGAAATAAATTTTAATATAAATGCATAAAATTCAATGAAAAACAGTTTTTATAAAAATATTTTTTTAAGCATAAAAATTAATTTATAACAAACTCATGAATATTTCATATTCAAATTGAATTAATTGTATTTTACTAAATAAAATGGATCACATGTCACTATAATCACAAATCCAAAAATATAATGGTCTCTTTAACTACTTTATTTAATAAAAATTAATGATATAATTTGAAAAATCAGTATTTTTAACTATTCTCTAGAAAATCAATCATTTTAAAATAAATACCATAATTTCATTCTAATTGAATCCTATTATGAAGATTTTAAAAATTATTTTTATTTTATAAAATAAAATTTCTAAATATAGCACAAATTCATTAATAAGTTGATCTTATTATTCTTTTAAACTAAATTTTATCAATAATACATCCCCCTACCCCTTAAATAAATTGAACCTTTGAATTTTAACTCAGTCATGAAAGGTTTAATATTTAAAAATAATTTTATTTAAAACCAACATTATAGAAAGTGATAATAAATCTTCTTTAAAAATGGAAAGTGTGAAACATAAATTTTACTAGAAATAGGACATAATCATGTTCCCATATAAGTAGAACATTGGTGGGAAGTTAAATTATATACATAGAGGAGAAAATAGAATATAACTAATAATAGATTGATAGATAACTTGGTCATGAGAAAGATAACAACCACAAAAACTTAAATATATTATGGTTTAAAATTTTATCAATTAATCAAAAATTAAGGTAAAATAATAACACTTTTATTTAAAGATACATTTCCTAAAGATGGTAGATTATTTTACTATCAACATAGAGAACATGAGAAAATTTACTTACTTGATTTCTTTTCATTTCATAATCACAATTTCTTCTTCTAGTTCTTCTTATATGAATTTCTTTTCATATCTTACTCTATGAAATGTATATCCAAGATTATTTTTTCATGCATGAAGCACTAAAGATAACTTTTAAAAGTTCAGAAGATTGATAAAATAATTATAATTCATTGCTTCTATATCTAGTTATCATCAAAACTAAAATGGTTAACACAATTTATCCAATATAATACATTATTTTATAAAACCTAAACAATAACACTCAAATATTTACTTAATATATTCAAAAAATAGTTAACCTTAAGGCTCCTATGAATTTTTAATGACCGAGATTGAAACCCAAATATTAGAATAATTTGACACCATATCCTTCCATGATCAACTTAACAATTAAATTTTAATCACTCATAATGTCTCATACCAAAATGAATATACCTTAGTCATATATTCTCCAAAATATACTAATCATTTCTTAAAATAAAGTCACAATAAAATTATATACTCTTACAAAATATAATTCACCCTTTATTACTTAAATAAGTTTCTATTTTAGCCAAACATTTTTCCTTTAGGTTCATCCTTACATCGATAGATGATCATAGGTTGATTCAGAATATTAAATATGATTTTCTTATTCTATAAATTTATATAGAATATTTGTATAGAGATATAACCAATACTTTGATTCAAAAAATCACTAAATTATGAACAATAATATTTTTATATGGATCATTCATACAAACTTAAGCATGGAATCCACAACTCTAGTGTGAAAGATAAGTTTTCCCTACCTATCTTGATTCACTTCAACTATTCTGATTGAATAAGATTTCCCTTTTTCCTTTGACTTTAGATGTTTTGTGGATTAATATCATAATTATTCCTTGTATTAGGTCATTTATTCACATAAATTTTAAATGTGGAATCTCATACTTGGATATTACTAAAAGGTGTCCCATGATCGGTGGGACACAGGGCCTCAAGTGCATCTCCCCAAACACCAGAGACTGTCGACGAGCATTGAGGGCCTAGGGTGTGTCCCTAGGGATACTATTCCCTTGTTACCAAAGTGTATCATAGTAGAGACATGTAATAATAGGTAAATATTGGAAGCAGTATTAGTAATAAAAATACACAATATAAACTGACTAAATTAAAAAATTAGTGAACAATTGATAAACATATAAAAAATTTGATGATGATATTTCATGTATCTAATAACCAAGAAAACATGGATACATAGTATTAGACAATACATGCTATAAAGAAGTAGAAAAAATGAATCCAAAAACTATCACTCGCATCCTGAGATCCTTCTCAGTCATCTGCTACCATCTCCATCCTAAGAGATAAAGTGATCGAGTATCTAAAGAAATATGATTCCCTTTATTAGTGCCTGCATTCGTTTTATTTTTCTAGGTACCAATGGACTCCTAGATAGGGTGTGGAATAAATCTCGGTAGGCCACCGCCAACGGTGTCTGTAACAATCTGTATGTGTAACATAAACTAAATAGTGTGCAAGCATGCATATGTAAAATTAAAGCAGTACAATAATGTAAATACCCAATAACTTTCTTTAGCCCTGGGCTAGTGATTAAATAGGAAACCAATTCATTAATTAATTATTTCCAGGTTATATAAATAAGTAACATTAGGTCTTACTAGCACTAACATCCTAATATAATAATATTTAAGGATCTGAGGCATGTAAAATCATCTTGTAAGTTTTAATATTGAATAGGTTCCAAGGTAATAACCCGGGAAACCATAACATCAAGGATAAATAAAACTGAGGTAGTAATTATAACCTGAATATGGGGTAATATTGTAATCCAATGAGCATTTTCCAAGGCATTACACAATCATAAATCTAACCGAGTCCAAGGAATCATCCAAGGTAAAATGTGATAAGCAATGGCTATGCCCAAGGATCTAACCAAGGAACCTCATGTATGTAGAATCCATGATGGCTCTAAGAAGTGTAGCCAAGGAATTTTTTGATAGTAAAGGAGGGATCCTATAGTGTCATACCAAGAATCCACTAATAGACAAATATAGGCTTCCAAGGTGTGTTCACCCTTGGCAACCATCATCTCTAAATAAGAATGGCATCCATAAGTTATCAAGGAATTCCCTTGGGAATCCAAAATCTAAATAGATTATTACCACTACTATAATGAATTTAAGGTCCATATACAATTAATAACCTTATAGTTGATACATTTATTTAACTAAGCCATGTAATGGTCATACCATTTAATAATCCATTGGGTTCAATCCATTGTCTTTTATTAGTTTGATAGGGTTAATCTGGTGTGAAACCATTTCATTAATTATATAGTTGATTACTTGGTTATACTCCTTACCTTTCATAAGATGATATGACTAGGCTAAGGATGAGAAAACTTGTGTAATCAATTTAGTATATACTAGGCCAAGTGATATCAATACTATACTTTCCATTTCCATTTAAACATTATAATTAAGTGGAACACTTACCATAGAAGGGTCAAGTGGTCCCACTACACTCAATGGATAATCCAAAACCAATTCAATAGTCATTTAATTAAGGGAGGATTACCATTATCAAGGCCAAGCCTAATCACACCTAAATGGTTGCTCAGATGAACGTTTCAAACCACTCAAAGCCAAAATATAGAAATCACCTTACATGGGGTGGTCTTCATTAAGTCCACCACCTCCAATGATGGATATAATTTTTAATGAGATTCCTAGAATATGGTTCTAATGACTATAATATGGACACATTAATTAAAAAGGAAATGCCTAATAAAATTGTAATTCACACACTACAATTTATAAAAATGATTAATTATAAGGTATGAGTTATGGACCACCTACCTTATACTCATATAACTCTCCGAGTCCAGTATCAGCCTCTAGTTTGGCCTAGATTGGATGAGATCTAAATAACGGTTCAACACCCTGAAAATAGGTAATGTGAGACTACATCTGAATAGCATCATCTATTGTAATAACAACAAAAAATGGATAAAAATAAATTATGGTCTTACTAATACGCATCCAACATGACTAATGATGATTGAATCAGACACCAAATGAATGATTGGGATCAAAGTCTACTGGAGAGGTATTAAGAGCTCCAAAGTTTGAGGAAGGAGGTGGTTGTATACTGGAATTGTCAAAGGAGGAGGAGAAATGTTTTAATTATATCATTAAGGTAATTTTAGTAAAATATCTCTGAATTGGGCATCTCATGGTTTGGTGGAATGATTTTCCAAATCGTGCACTAACTGTGCATAATCTACTATAAAGAGGGAATTATGCATGGTTAAGCCACATGGTTTTGGAAACCATGTTACAACCATGAAAAATACCTCTATAATATGTATTTAGTTTATTACACTATTGTGCAGCCCCTGGAACATGGTTAGAGAAAATTGTGCTCCCTATTCTAGCACATTATCCAATCTCACATGGTTATAAGGAACCATGTGGTCGGCCTCACACGATTTCTTCTAATCATGTGGCCATAAACCAATCAAGGTTCTGAGCTTTGAACAAGCTCTGAACACCCATGAAACCTTCTTGAACTCATAGTGAATGTATATTAGATCCAAAATAATAATAAAAAATGCAAAAATTAAAATTATCCATACCTGAGCGAAAATATTAGTTCTTATAGTCTTCCCCCCATAAAGGATCTTTTCGCCGAGTCCATCTTCCAAGGGTGGTGAAACACTATCTGAGAATGACTCTTGCTAATGGGCATATACATCAGCCTCTCACTCCCAAGTCTCATCCTATACATGTTCATGTTTCTATATCACCCATACAAGAGGGATATATTGGCCTTGGATAGTCTTTGTGCTTTGGTCGATGAGGAAAATAGGATACTCATCAAATGAAGCATCAGTATCCAACTGAAATTCATCATGATCAAAAGTATTATACAGTTTGGCATGATATCGGTGAAGCTATGAAACATGGAATACATTGTGCATGGAACAGTACCTATGAGGTAGTAGTGACCAATAAGCTACTGGCCCTACTCCCTCCATAATCTCAAATGGACCTATATAATGAGGAAATATATTACCTTGCCTTTCTAACCATCTATTCCCTAGCCTGGGAGATACCCAAAGGAAAACATGATCCTCGACCCCGAACTCTAGAGGTTGTTGGTGGCAATCAACATAAGATTTCTTCCTAGACTGAGTAGTATACATTTGGTTTTTGATTAGATGAAACTACTCTAAATTCTCCTGCACAAGATGAAGACCAAGTAGGGATACCTCTCTTACCTCTACCCAGCATAGGGGTGAATAGAACAACCTACCATACAAGGACTCAAAAGGATCAATATGAATCGTCATCTGAAAGATATTATTGTAGGAGATCTCAATAATAGAAGTATTATTCTCCAAATAACTACCAAAATCAAGGATGTAGAACCATACCACACCTTCTATAACCTTCATCATCTGTTTTAACTATCCATCGGTCTATAGGTGAAAGGATGTGGTCAGAAGAACCTATGTACCCATAGCCTTCTAGAACCACTGCTAGAACTGTGATGTGAAAGGAGCATCCCTAACTAAAATGATAGTATGGGAGACCCCCTGTAGTCATATGATCTCATGGACATAAAATCTTCCCATATCATCAACTAAGAAGGTCTCATGGATAGGAGGGAAGTGGACAACCTTCTTCAGTTTATCAATGACTACCCATACAATGTCACTACCTCTAGGTGACCTTGGTTATCCAACTATAAATTCCAAGGAAACATATTACCACTTATATTCCAAGACTATTAGTGATATTAAATAGATAGAATGTTGATGTTTCACCACTATTACCTGCTGATAAGTGGAAAACCTAGTAATAAGGCCTATTATATGAAGTTTCATCCCATGCCACCAATTCTGGAAACACATATATCGATGAGTCAAGGGAATTCCTAGAAGAACTACCCAATGAGAAGCATGGGACATGAGAATCAGTTTCTCTATCATATTTTTATGAAACCATACATGTCCCTATATATAACTTATTTCATCTCTTTCCATAGAACAATATGGAGTTGGTTCATCTCCTGAAATACTCTCATGGAGAACCAAGCCATCAGGCTCTAAGAATTTTTTACTCTTCACCTTCTCAAGGAGGTAAGTGGTAACTATCAAGGATGATAGATAGGATTGAAAGTGAATATCATGAAACTCTATATGTATCTTAGAAAATAGGACCATCAATTTCAATTCATCATCGACTTCTCATATGGACTCGACCTCTGTTTTCTAACTCAGCGTATCCACTACCTCATTACCTTTTACGGGCATATAGGCAAGCTCCAAATAAAAATACTAAAGATATTAAACCCATATTCATTGTATGAGATTAAATTAACACATTGTAAAGATAAATTTGAGTTTCCTGTGGTCTATATACACCACAAAGTCCACACCCATTAGATATTATCTCTAGCAATGTAAGGCATGGACCACTACTGCTAGCTCAAGGTCATGCATCGGGTAGTTTCTCTCATGAGTCCTAAAATGATGAAATTTGTATGCATTAACTATTTCCTACTATAATATAACTTCTCATATTAAAATTATTGATTCATCAAAGAACACTATATAACTTGTGCTTGGATTTGGAAGAATTAGAATTGCTTCCAAGATAGGCCTTCCTTTGTGCTTCTGAAAATATTTCTCTCAAACTTATGACTACAAAAACTTAACATCCTTCTTTGTAAGACTAGTAATAGGTGCATCAAGGAATGAGAAGTCATATATTAAATTCCTATAATATCCAGCTACCCCAAGAAACTCTGTATATCAAACACATTCTTGGGATGCTCCTAGGATATCAAACACTCACTTTCTCTAGGTCAACAAATACTTTTTATTCTGAGATAATATGACCCAAGAAGTGAACTTTTTCGATCCAGAAGTGGGACTAGAAAGATTTTCATAAATATGATTCTCACATAGTGTGCCTATAATAATCTCAAGGTGCTTATCATGGTCTCTAAAAGTGTGAGAGTACATCAATATATCATCAACAAAGACTACCAAAAAAGAATCAAGATAGGGGTAGAGCACCCTATTCATCAAATACATGAAAATGGAAGGCACATTCTTAAGACATAATGGTATAAAAAGGCACACATATAGACCATACCTCTCATAGAATGTTGTACAAGGTAATACTGATTTCCTGACTCACCTGATGATAGCTCGATCTTATTTCAATCTTAGAAAACACCATATATCCTCAAAGCTTGTCAAAGAGTTCATCTATTTGAGGTATTGGATACCAATTCTTGACTATAAGCTGGTTCAACCATATGTAATCCACATATAGATGAAGGGTACTATCCTATTTTTAGGAAAATAACATTGGATAACCCTAATAGGAAGTGTTAGGTTATATAAAACCTTTGGTATCTAGATCCTCTAACTTATTATTGAGATCCTAGAGCATAGTAGGTTTCATCCTATATAGAGGAATGGACAATAGAAATGCTGCTACAGTAATCTCAATTGTAAACTATACCTCTCTCTTAGTAGGTAATCCAGAAAAATCATTGGTAGAAACAATCTTGAAATAATATACTATCAGAGGGAATTTATCCTGATGTAAACCCTAATCCTCAATGAATAGATTAGAAATATGAGAGGTCACTCAACCTAGACCATGATGCTATATTCTAGCTCTACTATCCTGGACATCCCACTCACCCTTATGTAGATAACTTCTTCCCTTTGTTTATGTAAACGATACTCTATGGTGATAGAAGTATACAAAAGCATTATATAGAACAAATAAATCCATCTAGAGAATGATGTTAAAGCCTACAATTTTGAGAACGAATAGGTTCCATAAGAAATGGTAACTTCCTACCTTAAGGTTTTAGTCCCTACATTGGTGTATTCCCTCTGAACATACTCCCAACGGTGTATCCAGGGTCATTACACCACATTAATGATATGATTACATCCCAATAATTTCCATGATAGATAAAGAGATGACAAAGTATGAATAAATTGTATTAAATAAAGTTGATACTATAGTGGAGGAAACAAGAATGGTACCTTATATTATAGAAGTTCATGTAGATTGATGCTCTGGTATCGGTTGTAATGCATGCAACTAGCCAGATCCATGACCCTGTGATATAGCTAGACTATCAAGATCATGACTACTATGCTGAAACTACTGATAATATAATGTCTGACTACCACATCCACAACCTTCTCCTCATCTAATCCTTCTAATAATACTCTAACTCTCCACCTGACGTGTCATAAAAGATCATTCCCCTAAAGGAAGAGATGGTGATTAACCTCTTCCAATAGAAGCTGATGGAATTGTCTAATAGAATCTATGAAGTTTCCCCATATGGATACAATCCTGGAAATACATAGGGTCTCTACTACACTGAGGCTTCAGATTCCCATGTCATCCACACTGACGGCACACCATAGACCTACCAGTATGGGTACCCAGAATTCCATTTCCCAGACAAAAAAGCTAAAGAGATTGTTTTTTCTACTAGAATAAAAAATGTCATGGCTCAGCATTGATCCATTTTGCTCGGTACTATCATCATCCCTTAGGTTGCGCTCAGTGAGAAGAGCCTGATTAACTATCTCTGAGAATATAGGTATGTGAGAAACATTCACCTCAGTATGGATGGTATACACTAGCCCATCCTTGAAGCCTCTAACATTGTAAAGTTCATAACCTTCTAGAAGCAGTGAAAATCACTGTAACTCAGTGAAATGCAATAAATAATCCATAACCGACCTAGAACCCTACTCGAGAATCATGATATCTCTAGATAGGTAATATCTCAGAAACTGAAGAAAGAATTGATTGTAGAAGGTAGTTTGGAAATCATCCCATATCATGCCCCGATGGAAACCAACCTAAGTAATTACATCCCACCAGTGTTTGGTCGAATAATTCTTCATGTATGTAGCAAGATTGACCATCCTCCCTGAAGGAATCTCTATATGTTCAAAGATATACAAGGTGTCCTCTATCCTTGACTCAGTAGCCTATGGACCACTATCCTCTGAGAAGGTATAATTATGCTGTTAGTGGAACTCATGGGTTATATTTTCCATCATAGGTTTAGGTCATGGAGAAACATTCATGTAATACATAAGATATACGAAACTACATAAATATGAGTTTCAATTCTCAGACTAGGTACAATAGGTGGTGCCTCAAGTGGAACTCTTGGAAATAAGATTGGCAGTTCAGGGATAACCACTTATGGATCATTGTAATCTCCACCCTCCTAGTACACGCCATGAGGATTTCATGGCAGCATTGGTCTAAAAATTCCAAACACATTCCTCAAAATAATCATAGAGTAGATAAATAGAAATACTTGCAAAACTGAATGAAAGGTAAGTCTCACTACCCATGGTAATCTACCCCAACTACCATCTAAGAAGGCTAGGTATTGGTAAGTTCTCTTTTTAAAATTATAGGGGTTATAGTATATGAAGGTTCAACTATACCTTGACTTATCATTTACTAGAAACCATCCCATTTTATAGTTCAATTCTAACTTTTCTATATACATTTTCTTATCTCCATATATCAAGGTTCATTTAAAATGGATTTTCATTCCCATTTAATCAGGTCCCATACACCTTATCACTGAAATCAACACCCATTTAATTTAATTCAAGTGGATTGACTCATTAAATTACTCATTCCAACCCATGAGGTCCCATACACCTCATGAATTGAAATAGGAAATCACTCAATCATATCCAAGAGCAGCACAAGCATAATATGTAAACAAGGATCACTCAAAAATCACAGGCATGTAAAGAAAATGCAAGCGGTAAAATTCAATTATATGGCATGGAAATATGCATGAAATGTGAATTCTATGTGCCTATAATGATGAATATTACAATTATCCTAGCCCTCATATCATCAATCTAGTGATGAAATAAATCCTCAATAATTAAAATCGTAATAACCATCACATAGCATGTGTGTCACCAAATGATGAAATGATATCAACTGTAATTGGAAAAATATAAATCATAATTTAGGAAACTCAGAATTTACCCCAAACATGGGTTAGCTATACCTAATAATTTCTTATAACCAAGTTCCAAGAATTTCTAATCTCTCATCCATTATCTCCAAATAGTGAATAAATAATGGAACCACTCGAATACCACTTTGTGACATCCCAGACCTAGATGCCACTCAAAGTTTCCTTGATCTTGGTGGGACACATGGCCTCAAGTGTATCTCCCCAAATTCCATAGGCTGCTGACTAGAAGTGAGGGCCTAAGGTGTGTCTGTATGGAGAATATGGCCTCATTACCAGAGTGTAGCATGGTGGTGAGAAGTAATAACAGTTAAATAGTGGAATAATAAATAGTAATTAGAATCCATAATAGAAACAGACTAAAGTAATAAATAACTAAACAATTGATAAACATATAAAAAAGATGATAATGATAGGTTATGTATCTAATAAGCTTTAAAACAATAATACAAAGAAGTAGACAATACACACTATAAAAAGTAGGAAAAAATCAATAAACTATCTCCATTATCCTGAGCTCCAGCTCAGTCATTTGTTATCATCTCCATCCTAATAAAGAAAGTAATCAAGTGTTTGAAGTCTTACAATTCCCTTTATCAACACCTACATACAATTAATATTTTTGGGTACTAATGGTGGTCCGGATAAGGTGTGAGATAAATCTCAGTAGGCCAAAACCAATGGTGTATATATCATCTTTTATTTGTAACGTAGACTAAATATTGTGCAAGCATGCATATGTAATAGTAAATTAGTACAATAATTTAAATACCCAAGTACCTTCTTCGGCCCTTGACTGATGATGGAACATGAAACAAGTTCATTAATTAATTAGTTCGAGTTTATATAAGTAAGTCATGGTAGGTATTACCTGCACTAACATCTTGACATAATAATAGTGAATGATCCAAGGAATAGCAAGGCATCATGTAAGTGTTAACATTGAATGGGTTCTAAGGTAATGACCAAGGGAACCTTAACCTCAAGGGTCAAGACAACTTGCGTAGTAATTTTAGCATGTCTATGGGGTAAGAGTGTAATCCAAGGAGTGTCATCCAATGAATTTCACAATCATGAATCTTACTAAGCCCAATGAATCATCCAAGGTAAAGAGGGATAAGAAATGGAAACTACCAAGGATGTAACCAAGGAACCTCATGTATGTAGAATCCATGATGTATCTAGGAAGTGTATCCAAGGCATCCTATGATAATAGAGGGATCCTATGGTGTCATATTTGGCATTCATTTATAGAAAAAGATTGGTTTCTAAGGTGGGTCTCACCCTTGTTAACTGGAATCTCTAAATCATAATGGCGTCCATGAGTACTCAAGGATTTACCTCAAGAATCCAAAACATAACTTGAGTCTGACCACCCCAATAATGATGTCAAGGTCCATATACAATTATTCACATTACAGTTTATTCATTTATTTAATTATTCCATGTAATGGTTATACCATTTAATAATTAATTGGGTTCAATCCAGTGCCTTTTATTAGTTTGACAAGGTTAATCAATCATGCATCCATTTAATTCATTCTATAGTTGGTTACTTGGTTCTATTCTTTAACTTTCATAAGATTACAATGATGTTCTAAGGATGATCAACCTAGTGTAATTCATTTAGTACAAACTAGGCCACGTTATATTAATACTATACTTTCCATTTCCATTAAAACATTATAACTAAGTGTAACACTTACCTTATAAGGGTGAAGTGGACCCACCATAATTAAGGGATAATCAAAAACACATTTAAGTAATTTAATTAAGGGAGGATTAAAATTATCAGGGTCTAGTCTAAGCGCACCCGAATAGTGTCTCAGATGAACATGCCAAACCATTAAAATCCAAAATATGGAAATCTCCTAACATTAGGTGGTCATCATTAAGGCCATAGCCTCCAATGATGGATATAATTTTTAATGAGAGTCTTAGAATATGATTCTAATGACTATAAGAAATACCCATTAACTAAACAAGTGAATCCGGATGAAATCGATGCGCACACATGGTAATTTATAAAATGATGAATCTTGATGGATGACTTATAGAACACCTTCCTCATACTCGTACAACTCTCCTCATCCAGTATCATCCAAAAGTTTGTCTTTGATTAGAAGAGATCTAAAGAATGGACCAATGCTCTAAAAAAGGTCATATTATCCTGTATATAAATAGAATCTTAGATAGAAAGAAGAATGAAAATGGATAAAAATAAATTAAGGTCATACCAATATGCATCCAACATGACTTATGATGGTCAAATTGAACACTAGATGAATGCTTAGGATCAAATTATACTGAAGAGTTCTTGAGATCCCTAAAGTGGGAGAAAGGATGTGGTTGTCTATTGGGATGAGAAATAGAGGAGAAAAAATGGTTTAATTCGATCATTAAGGAAATTTTCATAAAATCACTCAAAATTGAAAATCACATGGTTTGGTTGCACAGTTTTCTAAACCATGCTTGATTTGCTATAGGGGGTTCATTTCTCACATTTAGCCTGCACGATTAGGGAAACTATGTGTCAACCATTAAAAATACATCTGTAACATGTTTGCAGTTTGTTGCATGGTTATACAGCCCGTGGAACACGGTTAGGGAATACCATGCAACCTATTCCATCTCATTATCCGTCTTTTCATGGTTATAAGTAACTATGCAGTCTACCCTTCATGGATTTTACTAACTATATGTCCAGCCTATTTCCCTTACAGGATTGGGTTATGGGATTTGAAAAATCCTATTACACCCACTAAACCTTCATTAAATCATGAGGCATCCATATTAGATTCAAAATAAATAATTAGACCAAAATTAAAAGGATGAATACCTGAGTGAAAAACTGGGTTCTTAAATAAAACGCCTTGAATCTATTACACTAAAGTGAAAGTGGTGTACTATGTTGATCTCTCTCCATTAAATTCATTAAATGGCCTCTTCACATCACTTCTATATTCTTTTTATTGATGTCTAGGCTTCCAATACTTGAAATTACTTCTTGTTCCTTTCTGTAATTAACCTTAGTTCTCATTCCCATAGTTTTTTAAAGTAGGAGGTTGTAAATTTTTCTTCCTACCATCTGATAAACAACTAGATATTCATTGAAGCTCTATATTCCTTTTCTTTTCAGCAAAACCATGTGGGTTTCCATATTCTATTTCAACTTTGAGTACATATCAAACAATTTCTTCATAGCTTCCAAATTCCCTTATGGACAATGCTTTTTAAATACTTGATCATAAACCCCTAAATAATCAATCAATTTTGAATTTAGGGATGATGATTAAACCAAAATAATACCTTTCATGTCTTGTAAAAATATCATCATAGGTACTAATGGATTCATAATCCTTCTTCTTAAGCTCAAGGAATTTGTTTTATTTGTGTACATAGAATACAATTGAGTTACATATTGGAAAAATATCATCTTAAACTCATCCCATTCAATGGATTACATTTATTCCACTTTCCTTGTAATATTAATAAGATTCCACTATTTATATTCTTCATATTGCAAATGATAAATGGTTAGGATAAGTTTTTCATGGTCTAATAAAAGAATATATAAAGAATATATTTTTTGTTTTTTGGATCCATTTCTAAACAAAGATTAGATTATAATACCCACAGAAGAAGGGTGTATGTTATCATTTAAAATATTAAATAGAATTTTTCTCCCTCCTTTGTGAATTCATAAGTTCAACATGATTTGTGTTACTGCTCATATCTTAATAGAGGTGAGAAAGAATAGTTTAGAAATATTTCATATCATATCCTAATCCATTTGGTTACTCATAAGGATAGTCATTGAATTGGCCATCACATTCTTTGTTTATAGGATTCCTTCATGCTATATACATTAACTAAAACCAATGATTATAGTGTGACTAATAATTTTTATAGTGATAAATCATATAATCATGAAAAATCATTCATAGGATCTATAAATTATGGAAAATTATTTTCAATGTTTGACAGCTTAGGATTAACCTAGTCCATCCTTATTTATCATTTATTCTAATCCTTCATAATGGTTTATAAGGAAAAATTTACTTAACCCAATAATATCCTTAAGAGTGTCAAACCATGTGTATTTTAAGGGCACACTCACCATGCACCAGAATTATGGATAAGATATTCTCAACCAAATATTTTCAGGGTTATTACACCCAGGTGAATTATGTGCAAAAACCACTTCCACTTTTAGTATCTAATCAGTGATTTTTTTCAAGTAAAACCAAATAATATCTTACCTACAAAAACTTTAGGATGTTAATCCTATGAATAGGATTATCCCCAGGGTTTTCATCAAATTGAACTATTCCTAATACCAAAATATTGACTGAAACCTACTATTATATAAAATATAGTGACCCAATATTTACATACATAAATATTACATCATTTTAGATGAATATTCAATACATAACATTATGATATATCCCATAAATAGAATGTCTTGGTGTATTTGGAGGCTATATACATAATCCACTTATTTTATGAAGGATCTTCAAAGTTTCCCACATATAATGCTTCATAGATATACCCTATATAAAACATTTCTTCTTAACCTTGGTAAGAAAAATAATAAGAAATTATGATCTCAGATTCTCATTAAGGGTAAACATATTAAATATCAATCAATGATAACAGATGACCATAAGATAATTATAATGGTATGGCATAATGATCAAAAATTACAATGTTCATACATAATATATCATAGATCATAAGCATAAGTCATGGTATGAAACATTATTATAATAACAGACAATAGGAATATCAATAGAGAACAAGAGAAACATGAACATAAAGGCATGGTAATGCATGATAATCATAACATGGAAATGTGGAAACAACACTTAATAAGGAATTAGCATGAGCCAAGGCTCATTGCACATGGAGCATTAGTAAACCCTCATTGAACATGAAGCATGAGTAAACCCACGTTGCACTTGAATTGGAATGATTCAACACTCATTTCTCATGACGTATCATGATACTATACTTTACCCAATGCATTGGAGCGCTATTTGGGTGAACCCTTATTAAACATTTCATTCCATGCATAAGTGTGCCCCATGGATCATATAACATGGAATCAGTCAACATCATAAGTTATTCCATGATTAGAGAATGTGTAATAAATACATAAAATTACCATTAAATATGTATATGTTCATAAAGTTGAATACCCTTGATAGAGACATGGGTATGGTATTCACTACACTATGATCTTGGATTGGAAAAACATGGTGCAATTTCTGCAGCATAACGGCATGACATAAGAATTCATAAAAATGGTTAATGAGAGAGAAATGGTTGTCTCATAATATTTACATGAAATGGGTAGTAAGGGGTTCATATAGATACATTTACCAACAAATGTAATGGAATTGAGATATGTAATACAAAATAATTTCTTGAATGTAAATGAGGAGAGAGAAATTCCTTATGGAATTTCGACATGGTGACAGGTGTACATGGGAAGAATTAATGAGAGAGAAAGGGGATCAATAATTATTAAAACATGAATATGGAAGTATGGGGTAGGTTTTAAATTATACCCCAACATTTATAATTGAAAATAAAAAGGTGTGACAATATAAGGAAACTTGGACATAAATAAGGAAAGTGAGAATCCCTTACTTGGAAGTGTGATCCCAAAAGCTTAGGAGGGGCTTCAGAGAGGATTATTAGGATCTTAGGGAACCATGGGAGGATTATATAGAGAGTAGTTCAAGGGTTGGACGAACTCCAAATGCTTTGAGTGAAGAGGAAGTGGGAGCTTGGGTGGTTTTATATAGGAGAGGAGAGGGAATTCTTTATTATTTAGGTTTGGGACACCTCACATTAAACAAATCAAAACCACAAACCATCACATGGTTTTTTCCAAATAGGAGTGGAAAAAAAATATTTTATAAGTTCAATGTCCTAACTTCTTAAAATAATAGGGTTTCTTATGTGGGGGTGAGTCGCACTCTCAAGGAAAACATTTTAAAAAGACAAAATTTTTTATAATCCTCGAAGGGTCCACTAAAGCTTTGTAAAATAAATAAAAAAAACCCAAAACAGATTATTTTAATGGTAAAACATATATTGTCTGAAAATAATGTTTATATTATTTTATTACATCACTATTGGGTCATTATGATGTCATAAAAACATTATATATTTAAACGATATTTAATTTTTACCCAAAAATTTGATTGTCTCAGAAAATTATGAAAAATTTACCATTGGATAATTTCGACATCCTGATTCAAAAAAATAATATTAATTTTATCTAAATAATTTTGTAAATATCTGAATTTTTACTTTCAAAATAAAAACTGACATTTATCGAAAATTCATGGGTTTTGACAAAAATAGCTTTCAAACCTTAATAAAAATTACAATTGCATTCATAAAATTATACGATAATTTATATTTAATAAAAAGTAATTTAATAATAATAATAATAATTTATTAAAATATTGTTTAATTAAAAAATCAATTAATTCATCAAAATATATTTCTTAGTTTAATATTAACTAAAAATATTATTTGTGCTTTAAAAACTATTTACAAAGTAACAATAATAAAAAGAATGTATATTATCTATACAAGAATAATGTACATAATCATAGTACTATGTTCTTGTTACATAACCCCTTAAAACACCTCCATAAGACCTTAGGTTAAGGTGCGCGATGGTGAGAGACTCTTGGGGTGGCTCAGATAACATTGCTCGAGTGGTAATATCTATCAACTTCCACTACTCTCATAGGCGGTTCCGCTCGAGCTTAAAGTATTCAAGATCGACTTGGGCTTGGTCAAAGAGAATCCCAATGATGTCACCGCCTTTCTGAGATCTGACAAATGGGGTTCATATAAGGCAAGTCTATTGGACAAGGCCATCGCTTCCTTTTTCTGAGTAAATTGGATTTATTAAAGCCCTATATTTATACTAATCATGTGATCACTATTCAATGGATATATTTGTAACGGTCACAATTCTTAACTGTATTTTAAAATCCAAAACATAGAACCAAATAAGTGCATATGTTTTACATAACCATAAGAAGATATTTAAATAGACCAAGAGGAATTTTCATTAATAAATTTCGGTTCGTTACAATCTTCCCCCCTTAATAAATTTCACCCTTGAAATTTTTTTCCCACAATAAAAAATGTGAGTAATTCTGCTTCATCACTTCCTCTGATTCCCACATCTCTTCTTCAAACATGTGGTTTTTTCACAACACCTTAACGAGGGGCATTGTCTTATTTCGCAGAACTTTTTCTCTATGATCTAAGATCTTCCTTGGTTGCTCCTCATAAGAAATATCATCCTCTATTTGTACTACCTTTGAAGAGATTACATGTGAAGGGTATGGTATGTAATTCCTTAATAGGGATACATGAAATACATTATGTACTTTGGCCATGGTAGGTGTAAGTTTTAGTCGATAGGCCACAGCCCCAACACGATCAAGAATCTCAAAGGGGCAGATGTACCTAGGACTTAACTTCTTTTTCTTTCCAAACCTCATGACCTTATTTCATAGAGATATGTATATAAATACCATGTATCTAACTTTAAACTCAAGGTATCATCAATAGTTATCTACATAACTCTTATGTCAACTCTGGGCTGCCTTGATATGTTGCTGAATGGTTTTCACCTTCTCCACCATTTCTTCGACCATTTTAGTTCTAAGAAGCTTATGCTCACTGACTTCATCCCAACATGTTGGTGTTCTTCACCTCTTTCCATATAGGGCTTTATAAGGTGCCATTCGGATGCTCGAATGGAAACTATTATTATAGTGGAATTCAACTAGAGGAATATGTTGATCCCAACCTCATTTAAATTAAATTGAACATGATCTTAACATATCTTCTAGTGTCTAAATAGTTCACTCAAATTGGCCATTAGTTTGAGGATGATAGGCCATACTGAAGTTTAGTTTAGTATCCAGAGCATGTTGAAGACTATTCCAAAACTTAGTGGTTAATCTTGGATCTCGATCGAATACAATAAATAGTGGTACTCAATGCAGCCTTAACACTTCCCTAATGTATATTCATGCCAATTAATCCAATGAGAAATCCACTATAATTGCAATGAAGTGTGCAAACGTTGTAAGATGATCCACAATAACCCAGATTGCATTTTTTCCATTGGATTTCTTCGGAAGTCCAGTGACAATGTCCATGGTTATGTTCTCCCATTTCAATGCTGGTATGGGAAATGGTTTCATTGTCCCCTTAGACTTATGCCTCTCTGGCTTCACTTGCTGACATACCAGGCACTTGGATGTATACTCAGCAATCTCCTTCTTCATATTATCCAACCAATAATTCTTATTAATATCTTGATTCATCTTTGTGTTTCCTAGGTGAATAGAGAAATTTGAACTATGTGCATCATCCAAAAGTTCCTTCTTAATCTTTAGAATTGATGGAACACATAGTCTTTTCCCAAATCTCACAATTCCTTCTTCATTAACATTGAACTCCAAGGATTTTCTTTTTCTGGTAGCTTCCACTTTCTTCTGAATTCCCACATCTTCCTTTTGAGAATCCTTTAACCTTTATAAAAGAGATGGTTGAGCAATAATTTGTGAAAGGATTAATGATGTTCCCTTATTTATGATTCCCATTTCCATCTACATCAAATCCAAGAATATTGGATCCTTTTCAATTCTCATAAATGATAGAATCGTTGGGTCCTTTATACTAAGAGAATTCACCACCATGTTCACTTTTCTAGGATGGTAATGGATTGAGAAGTCATAGTCTTTGATCAAATATAACCATCTTCAATGGTGGATGTTCAAATCTTTCTATGTGAATATATACTTGATGATTTTTTGGTCCATATATATTTCACACTTATCCCCAAAGAGATAATGCCACCAAATTTTTAAATCAAAGATCACCGCAGCCAACTCCAGATCATGTGTTGGTTAATTCTGCTCATGAAATTTCAATTGCCCTGAAATATAGGCAATAAATTTGTCATTTTTCATCAACACACAGCCCAGGCCCACTTTCGAAGCATCACTGAATACCATAAAAAGTTCTCAAGTTGTGGGTAAAGTGAGAACGGGTGCAGTGATAAGACTCATTTTCAACTCCTTGAATATTTATTCACATTCATTACTCCAAGAAAACTTTACTCCCTTCAAAGTTATCTTGGTAAAAGGGTTGTACAATCATAAGAAATTTCTCACAAATCATTGATAATATCCAGCTAACCCCAAGAAGCTATAGATAACAGTTACCGATGTTGTCCTCGGTCATCCCTCTATTGCAGTTTTCTTGGATAGAACCATATATATCCCATTTTTTGTGATGATATAGACCAATAATGAGACCTCCTTCAACTAGAACTCACACTTTATGTACTTTGAATAGATATTATCCTTTTGGAAGGTCTCTAGTATAGTTCTTAGATGCTCCTCATGATCCTCCTTGGTTTTGGAGTATATTAGAATATCATCTATAAAGACTACCACAAATTTTTCAAGGTAATCTCTAAAGACTCTATTAATAAAGTCCATGAAGATTACTAGATCATTAGTGAGTCATAAAGGAATTACTATGAATTCATATTTCATGTAGCTTGTACGAAAAGTAGTCTTGGGAATTTCATCCTTCTTCGCCCTTACTTGATAATATCCCAACCTAAAATCTACCATGGAAAAGTATTTTGATCCATGTATCCAATCAAACAAGTCATTAATTAGTGGGAGAGTATACTTTTTCTTTATCGTGATTTTGTTAAGATCACGATAATCGATGCAAAGGCGCATTGACCCATCCTTCTTCTTGACGAAGAGGACTGGTCCACCCCATGGTGAAGCACTTGGGTGTATAAAACCTTTATCCATATTCTCCTATAGTTTTTTCTTCTGCTCTCAACCTCCAAAACAACCATTATATATGGAGTCTTTGATATTGGAAAGTCCCAAGGTAAAAAGTCAATTGAGAATTCAACATCTCTTCTGGGAGGATGACCAGGAAATTCCTCAGGAAACACTTCAGCGAATTACCTCACAATATGCATTTATTCAAGGATGTTTTCCTCCTTAGAATCAATCATATGATCTAGATAAATGTTATCATAGGGTATTAATATCCACTCTTGAGATTGTGGAGCTAAAGAGGATTCATCTTCTTCCTTGCACTTGTACAGAATCGGGGGTTGATTCTCCACATGGAGAGTGATTTCCCTCTCACATCAATTTATGTTGTCTCTATATAGGTAAAGCTAGTCCATGCAAATAATTACATAAAATTCCACCATAGGGATTATGATGAGGTTCGATGGGATGTTCAATCCACCGATTATGATAGGGGAGGAGTTATATTCATGGGATGCAATGATTTCCCCATTTTTTGTACTCACCGGAATCTTTACTTCAATGACTTGTGGTGGTTTTGGGATTGTTCTACTAAACTTGTGGGATATAAAAGAATGTGTAGAACCTGAATCAAAAAGTATGTTTTCTATTCTTGAATGAATAAATAACATACCTATTACCACTTTGTTTCCAGGGTTCACTTTGGTGGTAGTGATGGAAAAATCTCACCCTCGTTGCATTGGAGGTTGTTGGTTGCCTCTGAAAACCCTTGGCATAGGGAACTGATTTGCAAGATGCTTTGGTTATTTGTATTTGAAGCAATGTACAATGTGTTGAGAGTAGAATGGAGCATTCCTCTCTTCTCTTGCTACTGTGGGTTTTTCTTATCGACAGTTAATAGCTAGGTGTCCTTCTCTTCCACACCTAATGTATTTCCTCATCCCCTTCAGTAAATTTCCACGGTTCTTATTTCCACACCTTGGTCAAGTCGGGTGCTATATTTTCTTATCACTGTTGGATTTATCTATCGAACTACCAGGATTGATGTAGAGACCCGAAGCCTGACGTACATAGACTTTACATTACTTTTGCGGAATACTTAGTACATAACAAAAACACACACACAAGGATCGTAATAGTTTAGTGTCTTTGGAAACTCGGAATAAAATCTTCTAATCGTGGGGAAAGATCTTCAACATATCCCACAAAGATCTTCCTTTTTTTTTTACCTAAAACCTTTCTTTATATCCTGGGGAAAAGAAAACATAAAAGGGTGAGCTCAAATGCTCAGTAAGGGTAAACAAAAGAAATATCAATCACATAATTTTCATAAGAACATAACATTTTTTGGAAATCTTAACCTGCAAAAGAGAGCATAATTTCATAACATGGGATAAATCATAGTAGTGAAATGAAATCATAACTTAAAACATTACTCATTGTGGCATACACACATAATCATAGAGAATCATTTCTTGTTAGTCAAGACTCATTGCCAAGACTATCTTAGTGGACAAAGTCCCTTTCTGAATCGAGTAATCCTCGTTTCAGTCCTGTTTCACTGAACCGGTAAAACCTACCATTCCAGCCATGTCTATCTCATGAGATATAAAATCTTTACCCAATGCATTGGAGGGAGATATAGGTCCCACCCATCTTATAATGAATCCTTTCTTATGTGTGCCACATAATCATAAACCATACATCATAGCGTAACCCATGTAATAAAAATGGGATTCTTAAACAACATGACATCATAAAACCATTCATATAAGATAAAGGAATTCATAAACATAATTCCATCACAACATAGTCAAATCAATGTAAAAATATGGATAGAAACAGAACCCTTTATTATCTTAGATGGAAAATAATTTTGATAAAACACTTGAAATGAATTCTTGAGGAAAATATCCTTTCTTCTTCAAAATCAATTTCTTTTCACAAAACATCATGAAACTTTAAAAGAAAGAGATTTTATTAAAAATAGTCATGAAATCTTTTGTAGGAAGCTTCATGAAAATAAGGCTTTATAAAACCGTAAAAATCCGTTCGTGCCGTTTAAGTTTAAAAAACATTCTTCGTACTTTTGTCGGAAAAGTCAAAAAGTACCTCGTACGAAAAACGACAAAAGATTCCTTTCATATCTTTTACTAAAAACTCACCGAAGGGTAAAATTGGATTTAAACAATTGTAGGTTGTTGTAAATAACATTACATATTGAGGAAACATTGATGTGGATGATAAAATATACCCCAGTAAATTTCAAAGTACAAACAATCTCGGATAAAAATGAGATTGTGATATTTCCCTTACCTTAGGTCCGATTTGCTTCGTATGTGTCCGAACCTCCTGTATAATGATTTAAATAATGTCATTGACTTATTACAGAATCATATTCATTGTTATGATATCATATATGGTTCACTTATGACATTATATTACCCGTTCTTTTGTAAATTCCATGTTAAAGAAGCGTTTTGGGTAAAATCATTTCATTTATCGTAGGTGTTTTGACTTGTTGTTCTTGACATCATTATTACTTATATCATGATTTACTTACTTCCAGAATATAAAATATGATTTATATATCATATATATTCAGTATATATATATATATAATAGGTAGATAAATAAAATGAAAAACACCGTTCATGGAGACGGTAGTCCGTACGTACGCATGAACGTTGTTTTCCTTTCCTTATTGTCTTGAAATGGAAGTAAGTAGATGAAATACATATGTATATATATACATAAATCCAGTAGCTTTATAATGTCATATATTTCATTATTATTTCTTATATATACATTATAATCATTCTTAAATGGTTAACATGGAGAATGAATCTCATCGCGTCGTGGAGACGGTAGTCCGTACGTACGCACGAGCGATGATATCATTTCTATAAATATTGAATTGAATTGGAGTGGATTATACAATATATCAGAATCAATATGATGTTGTAATAACTATGTATAGTTATTCTTTACACCATTATAGCCATCCATGTAAGGTGGTAGTGGAAAATAGATTACACCACGGCGTGGAGACGGTATTCCGTACGTACGCACGCGCGGTGATTTCATTTTTCCGTAGGATGGATAGAAGGTGAAATAGGGTTGTTTCATATTTATAATAACATATCAGTATGTAAGTAATACTGATGTTATTACTTTATCATGAAACAACTAAAGAAGAAGAAGTTGAAGAAGAAAGAAATTGAAAAGATCGGTAATGGATATTACCTCTTCTTTGGAACGCCTCTTTGAATCCTCCACTTAAGGAACTAAGATTGGTCTTTGGAGAAGACCAGGACCTATAGGATTATTCTAGGGAAGTTGAGAGGAGAAAATGGCAGGGGTTGGCCGAGCTTGAGTGCTCAATTTGGTGTGAGGAGGAGGGGGAGGAGGTGTCCTTTTATAAGGGAGGAGAGGGGAACCTTAGGAATATCTCAAAATATTATTTTATATTAAAGTCAAAATCGGTTTATAATGGTTCCAAAGGGTCTTATTTCGAAGCTAAAGTGGGGAAGGGTCGAAATCCTATCAACCAATAGGATTTAGACAAGTTTAGGGTATTATTTTAACCTTATCAATTAGATTTAACTCTAAGTTAAATAATTTAACTTTTACCATGTCTTTTTGTTTTCTTTCACTATATGGTTAATACACTTACTATAACATGCCAAACGAACCCCAAATTGTTTATTATTAAAATATATATCCTTATCTAAGTCATTTGGCCGAACCTTAGATTTTTAGGAATAAAATAACAATTAATAATATAATATTTGATTTAAAAACTATTTTGTGTCAATTTTGACACTATTTGATACATGATTTTTGTAAAAGTCATAACAGAATTAAATGTTCGAACCAAGTTGATTAAATCAACATTAATATATCATAGTAACCTAGAAAATTAGTGTAATTCATAAAAAGTCTCAAATTACATTCATTTGAGCATTTATAACATCAATTATGTTAATATTTCCTTAAAAGGGTAATTACTGCATCATCGTTGTGTCATAAATAAATTAATTTATTTAAAGTCTAAAAATTATAAATAAAATATCATTATGTAGGAAATATTTTTAGCTTTCTAATGAATATTTACAATCAAAAGTATCTTATGTATAACCATATATTAAAAATGTTTTAGTAAATAAACTTTGATTTTTAACTCTTTTAACTATTCTTTGAATTAAATAATAATAAATGTCCTAATCTAATCCAAGTGGGCCTAAATGGTCATATTATATTCATAAGCTTGTTTTTGGTCGAATTACACTTATCCAATAGAATTAGGACATGTGTTAGGGTAATAGTAATATCATATTTACCCTTAGTTACCCTATTTACTAGTAACCGTGGTAAAAAAAAGTAAAAAGTTACTATTCACCAAAAAATTATTTTCATCTCATTGAACCAAATTTTAGTCCTTGATATTAACCGTGTCTCTCGGATTTTCGAAATTCCATTCACAGAAGCGGTAAAATTATGTTTTATGCAAAATTCAGTTTTTAACCTACCACTTAGTAGTTTCACTATTCATCAAAAATTGATGTTTTTCAGAACAATGCCAAAATTTCATCCCAAGCTATATTTCATATTCCGAATTCAAAAATGAAGTCTATTTTACCAAATTCATAACATAAAAGTTGCATTAATTAATTTTATAATTAAATCCCGCTGTTAAAACAAATAGCGTGTTTTTAAGAAACAATATCTATCAAAAGATTGACACTTGTTTATGTCTAGTTTAAATGTAAAATTACATCCAATGACCAACATTGTATTAAATTGTAAAAATATATTCTAAATATACTTTAAAACCACTCAAATTAATGATTTATCACTATTAATTATTTCGATTAAAAAAGTTGTTTTTAATTATAATTTAGTAATTTTCACTATTCATCAGAATATGAAAGTTATCCGAAAAGTACCAAAATTTCACCTTAGGCTAAATTCGATACTCCGAATCCAAAAATGAAGTTCACTTTGAAAAATAAGATTTACATAATTTCAAAAAGTTGTTATTACTATTCATAACGGCTAGTTTTAATATTATTTTAATAGCATATCGTTGTTTAGTGAAACTCGGTATTGCGTATTACACACGCTATCGAGGAAGGTCGTGATTGTGTGTAATGCAAGGCAAGTCAAGGATGTGTGTTGTGCAAGATCCTTTTGGTGTAGCGTTCAACACAAGACATTAATAAAATTAAAAAGAATATTTTTTATAAAATCTTGGGCTGTTACAATTGAAGTCCAAATTATGCTTCTATCCCCATGATACCCCTGAGATTCAACGGTCTCTATTTTGACCTTGAGGGCACATCGGAAAATTTCCTCATAGCTGTCGAATTCACGGATCGCCAAGGCTTTCCACAGGTTAGGTTTCATCCCACCAAAGAAGTGTTCAACCTTGCATTAGGGGGTAACGACAAAGCTGGAGGTGTATTGTGCAAGCCTTGTGATGTTTTCCTCATACTCCCTAACAGATTCATCGTATTTTTTCTTAAGGGCAAGGAAGTCCCTTTCCATCATAAGCCGGAGGGTACACAGAAAATATTTATCAAAAACCATTTTCTGTAAATCCTTCCATTCCAATGCCTCAATCTCCTCCTCAAGCTTTGTATTTTTGATCAATGTCTACCATTGATCGGCTTCACCCTTCATATAATAAGCATCCATAAGAACCTTCTCTTGTTTGGAACATTGAAGGATGGAGAAGATATTTTCAATGGAGTTGATCTATTGTTCAGCGATTGATGGATCAGATTATCCATATAAATTAGGAGGCCTTTGTCTCATGAATCTCTCGATAGCGACTTTCTCTTTCTTAGGAGGGGTTAAAGGTTCCTCTTGACCCATGTTTCTATTCAAAACTTGAGTTAACTAAGAGTGAATCGTGACAAAGTTCACGATTCTCGCTCCCGTTGGATTGGGAATCTCATTAGCACAGTCATCACATTGATCTTCACATCGGTTGTTAGCTCGAGTCCTCCTATTATTGGCCATTGGTTGGAATATAAGGAAAGCTAGGGGTAACACATGAAGGGTAATCCAAAGACAAAATAGATGACTTATAAATAGCTTTTATTTTCTTAACTTATGAATCTATAGGCTTTAATATATGTTATCCAACATATATTCATAGGATATTGTCTTAATTCCCTTAATAATGGTTCACACTAAGATTCTGAATTTACCAATGCATATCCCCTGGGATTTTCATAACGAAGAGTGCAGCAAGGCCCGTTTTCATGTACCAGGACACCATGGGTCAATCCCGAAACACCTTGTCGGGGTTTTCACCCCTAAGTATACCTATTCTAGAGCCACCTCTACCTGCTCGTATCCAGACAGGGATTTATTTTCTTGATAAAACACTTACTCAATAACCACTAAAACTTAGGGATGTTTTTATTATACTTAGTCTTGTCTCTAAGGCTTTACTGGGGATTTCTAATCTTAGTCCCAAAAATAACTAAACCTATCCTATGATACCAACTATGACAACCTTGCTCTTTAGTACACACTAAAATATGATTTATTACATAAACATCACTTGATAAAACATATAAGATCGAGAGTTCTAGTGTATTTGGGGATTAATATCATTACATAACAACTTAAAACATGAAATACAACAACTTTATTGAAAAATTTCTTTACATGACCACTACATTCCCTGGTACTTAGCATTGCATGGGATAACCTGAGGACATGCATAAGAAAAGGGTGAGCTATAAAGCTCACTAAGGGAATAAACATGGAATAACATGAGGAATACAATACATGTTAGACAATAGGAATATAAATGGAGCATAAGAGAAACATGAACATAAAGGCATGATAAATCATGACAATCATAACATGGAAATGTGGTAACAACACTTAACATGGATATTAGCATGAGCCAAGGCTCATTGCACATGGATCGTGAGTAAACCCTCATTGCACATGAATCATGAGTAAAACCTTGTTACACATGAATTAGAATGAGTCAAAACTCATTTCACATGAAGTATCATGATATTGTACTTTAACCAATGCATTAGAGAGCAATTAGGGCGCACCCTTCTTAAACATTTCATTTCATGCATAAGTGTGCCACACAGATCATATAACATTGAATCAATTAACATCATAATTTATTCCATGATTAAGGAATGTGGAATAAATATATGAAATAACCATTAAATAGGTATATGTCAATAAAGTTGAATACCCTTGATAGAGACATGGGTATGGTATTCACTACACTCTGATCTTGGCTTGGAAAAACGTGGTGCAATTTCAGTAGCATAACGGTGTGACATAAGAATTCATAAAAACAGTTTATGATAGAGAAATGGGTGTCACATAATATGTACATGAAATGGGAATTAAGGGTTTCATATAGATACATGTCCCAAAAAATGTAATGGAATTTAGTTATGTAATACAAAATAATTCCTTGAATGTAAATGAGGAGAGAGAAATTCCTTACGGAATTTCGGCATGGTAACGAGTGTACATAGAAGGAATTAATGAGAGAGAAAGAAGATCTATCATTAGTAAAACATGAATATGGAAGTATGGGGTATTTTAAAAATCATACCCCATCATTTATAATTGAAAATAAAATGGCGTGACAATATAAGGAAACTTGGACATAAATAAGGAAAGTGAGAATCCTCTACTTGGAAATGTGATCTCAAAAGCTTGGGAGGGGCTTGAGAGAGGCTTCTGGGGAACTTGGGGAACCTTGTAAGGATTCTAGAGAGAGGATTTCAAGGTTTGGATAAACTCCAAAGTCTTTGAGTGAAGAGGTAGTGGGAGCTTGGGTGGGTTTATATTGGAGAGGAGAGGGAATTCTTTATTATTTAGGTTTGGGACACCTCACATTAAACTAATCAAAACCACAAACCGGTCCATGGTTTTTGCCCATGGTTTTTTCCAAAGGGTAGTGGAAAAAAAATATTTTATAAGTTTAATGCCCGAACTTCTTAAAATAATAGGTTTTCTTATATAGAGGTGAGTCACACTCTCAAGGAAAATAATTTAAAAAGACAAAATGTTTTATAATCCTTGAAGGGTCCACTAAATCATTGTAAAATAAATCAAAAAAACCAAAAAAACACATTATCTTAATGGTAAAACATATATTTTCTGAATATAATTTTTATATTATTTTATTACATCATTATTGGGTCATTATGATGTCATAAAACACATTATATATTTAAACAGTATTTAATTTTTACCCAGAAAATCGACTGTCTCATAAAATTATGAAAAAATCGCCATAGGATAATTTTGACTTCATGATTCAAATAATAATATTCATTTTATCTAAATAATTTAATAAATATGTGAAATTTTACTTTTAAAATAAACACTGACATTTATCGAAAATTAATGGCTTTTGATAGAAACAGCTTTCAAACCTTAATAAAAATGACAATTGCATTCATAAAATTATATGATAATTTATATTTAATAAAAAGTAATTTAATAATAATAATATTTTATTAAAATATTATTTAATTAAAAAATCCATTAATTCATCGAAATAGATTTCTTAGTTGAATATTAACAAAAAATACTATTTGTTCTTTAAAAACTATTTACATAGTAACAATAATAAAAAGATTGTATATTATCTATACAAGAATAATGTACAAAAATGTATTACTAGGATCTTGTTACATAACCCCTTAAAACATCTGCATAAGAACTTAGGGTAAGGTGTGCGATGGTGAGAGACTCTTGGGGTGGCTCGGATAACATTTCTCGAGTGGTAATCTCTATCAACTTCAACTTCTCTCGTAGTCGGTTTCGATCGGGCTTAATGTATTCAAGATCGGCTTGGGCTTGGTCGGGAGTGAAGCCCAATGATTTCACCTCCTTTTCGATCTCTGAAAAATGGGCTTTGTATGGGTCAAGTCTACTGGATGAGGTCATCTCTTCCTTTGTCTAAGTAAATTGGATTTGTTAAAGCCCTATATTTATACTAATCATGTGATCACTGTTAAACGGCTATATTAGAAATGGCCACAATTATTAATGGTATTTTAAAATCCAAAACATATAACCAAATAAGTGCATATGTTTTACATAACCATAAGAAGATATTTAAATAGACCAAGAGTAATTTTCATTAATAAATTTTTGGGTCGTTACAATCTTCCCCCCTTAAAAAATTTCACCCTCAAATTTTCTTTTTCTCACACTAAAACAAATTTGTGTAACTCTACTTCATCACTTCCTCTGATTCCCACGTCAATTATTTAAACTTGTGGTTTTTTCACAACACCTTAACAAGGGGCATTGTCTTATTTCGTTGAACTTTTTCTCTATGATCTAAGATATTCACTGGTTTCTCCTCATTAGAAAGATCATCCTCTAGTTGTACTACCTATTAAGAGAGTACATATGAAGGGTATGGTATATAATTCCTTAATAGGGATACATGAAAGACGTCATGTACTTCGGCAATGGAAGGTGGAAGTTCTAGTCGATAGGCCACAACCCCAACATGATCAAGAATCTCGAAGGGGCCAATTTACCTAGGAATTAACTTATCTTTATTTTCAAAACTCTTGACCTTATTCCATGGAGATGTGCATATAAATACCATGTCTCCAACTTTAAACTCAAGTTCTGATCAACGGTTATCTGTATAATTCTTCTGTCGACTATGGGATGCCTTGATATACTGCTGAATGGTTTTCACCTTCTCCACCATTTCTTAGACCATTTCTTGTCCTAGCAGCTTATGTTCACCAACTTCATCCCAACATGTCGGTGTTCTGCACCTCTTTCCATACAGGGCTTCATAAGGTTCCATTAGGATGCTCGAGTGAAAACTATTATTATATGAGAATTCAACCAGGGGAAGATGTTGATCCCAACCTCCTTTAAACTCCATTGAACATGATCTTAACATATCTTCAAGTGTCTGAATAGTTTTCTCAGATTGTCCATCAGTTTGAGGATGATAGGCCATACTGAAGTTTAGTTCAGTATCCAGAGCATGTTGAAGACTCTTCCAAAACATAGAGTTGAATCTTGGATCTTGATCGGATACAATAGATAGTGGTACTCCATGAAGCCTTACCACTTCCTTGATGTATATTCGTTCTAGTTGATCCAATGAGAAATCCACCCGAATTGTAATTAAGTGTGAAAACTTTGTAAGACAATCCACAACAACCCAGATTTCATTGTTGCCTTTGGATGTCTTCCTAAGTCTGGTGACAAATTCCATGGTGATGTTCTCCCATTTCCATGCTGGTATAGGAAATGGTTACATCATACCCTTAGACTTCTGCCTCTCTACTTTCACTTGCTAACACACCAGGCACTTGAATGTATACTCAAAAATTTCCTTCTTCATATTATCCCACCAATATTTCTCTTGGATATCTCAATACATCATTGTGTTTCCTGGGTGAATAGATAAATTTGAACTATGTGCATCATACAAAAGTTCCTTCTTCATCTCCAGACTTTATGGAACACATAGTCTTTTCCCAAATCTCATAATTCTATCTTTATTAACATTTAACTCCATGTATTTCCCTTTTCTGATAGATTTCACTTTCTTTTGAATTCCCACATCATTTTTTGATCATCCTTTAACCTTTCCAAAAGATATGGTTGAGCAATCATTTGTAAAATGATTGATTGTGATCCCTTCTTTATGATTCCCATGTCCATATTCATAAAATATAAGAATATTGGATCCTTTTCAATTCTCATAAATGATAGAATTGTTGGGTCCTTTCTACATAGATTATCTGCCACCTTGTTCACTTTCCTAGGGTGGTAATGGATGGAGCATTCATTGTCTTTGATCAGCTCTAACCATCTTCATTGTTGCATGTTCAACTATTTCTGTGTGATTATATACTTGAGGCTTTTGTGGTCCTTATATATTTCACACTTATCCCCAAAGTGATAATGCCGCCAAATTTTTAAAGCGGAGATCACCATAGCCAACTCCATATCATGTGTTGGATAATTATTTTCATGAACATTCAATTTCCTTGAATCATAGGAAATGAATTTTTCATTTTTCATCAACACATAACCTGATCCCTTCTACAAAGCATCGCTGAATAGCACCAAAGGTTCTCCACTTGTGGGTAAAGTGAGCATGGGCGTAGTGATAAGCCTCCTTTTCAACTCCTTGAATCTTTCTTCACATTCATCACTCAAACCAAACTTTACTCTCATCCAAGTTAGCTTGGTAAGAGGGTTGGACAATCATGAGAATTTTCTCACAAATTGTCAATAATATCCAGCTAACCCCAAGATTCTATGGATATCTGTTATGGATGTTGGCCTCAGTCATCCCTCTATTGTAGTTTTCTAGGAGGGATCAATAGATATCTCATTACTTATGATGATATGGCCCAATAATGAGACCTCATTCAAATAGAACTCACACTTTTTGTACTTTTCATAGAGCTTATCCTTTTACAAGGTCTCTAGTACAGTTCTTAGATGCTACTCATGATCCTCCTTGGTTTTCGAGTATATTAGAATATCATCTATAAAGACTAACACAAATTTTTCCAGGTAATCTCTAAAGAGTCTATTCATCAAGTCCGTGAAGATTTATAGAGCATTAGTGAGTCCTAAAGGCATTACTATGAATTCATAGTGCCTGTACCTTGAACGAAAAGCAGTTTTGGGAATATCATCCTTCTTCACCCTTACTTGATAATATCCTGACCGCAAATCCACCTTGGAAAAGTATTGTTCTCCACGTAGCTGATTGAATAATTCATCAATTTTTAGGAGAGGATACTTGTTCTTTATCGTGATTTTGTTAAGCTCACAATAATCGATGAAAAGGTACATTGACCCATCCTTCTTCTTGATGAAGAGGACTGGTGCACCCCATGGTGAAGCACTTTGGTGTATAAACCCTTTATCCGGATTCTCATGTAGTTGTTTCTTATGCTCCTCAAGATCCACAACATCCATTCTATATAGAGTCTTTGATATTAGAAAGTCTCCAGGTATAAGGTCAATTAAGAATTCAACATCTCTTCTAGGAGGAAGACCAGGCAATTCCTCAGGAAACACTTCAGTGAATTCCCACACAATACGCATGTCTTCAAGGATAGTTTTCTCCTTATACTCAATCATCTGAGCCAGATATGCATACTCATAGTTTAGTAATATCCATGCTTGAGATTATGGAGATAAAGAAGATTTCTCTTCCTCTTTGCACTTGTACAAGATCGGGGGGGTTGATTCTCCACATAGAGAGTGATTTACCTCTCATGGAAATTTAGGTTTTCTATATATATGGAAAGCCAATACATGCCAATAATTGCATAAAATTTCACCAGAGGGAGTATTATGAGGTTGTACAGGAAGTTAAATCCACCGATTATTACAGGGGAGGAGTTATATTCATGGGATGCAATTATTTATCCATTTATCATACTCACCAACATCTTTACTTCCATGATTTGTGGTGGTGTTGGAATTGTTCTAATAAACTTTCAGGATATAAAATAATGTGTAGAACTTGAATAAAAAAGTATTTTCTCTATTATTGAATGATTAACTAGAATGCCTATCACCACTTCATTTTCAAGGTTCACTTCGGTGGTAGTGATGGAAAAATATTTCCCTTTCTACCTTGGAGGTTTTTGGTTGCCTCTGAAAACGCTTAGCTTAGGGCATTGATTTTCAAGAAGAATTGGTTCTTTGTAGTTGAAGTAATGAACAATGCATTGAGAGTCGAATGGAACGTTCCTCTTTTCTGTCACAGCCGTGGGTTTTTCTTGTCGGAAGTTAACAATTAGGTGCCCCTCTCTTCTACACCTAAAGCATTTCCTCATCCCCTTCAGGAAATTTCCGGGGTGCTGTATTTTTTTAGCACCATTGGATTTATCCATCAAACCATAATAATTTAATTCCACCTTAAGATTATTATCCCCATGATACCCCTGAGATTTTCAGATCTCCATTTTGACCTAGAGGGCACATCAAACAATTTCCTCATAGCTGTCGAAGTCACGGATAGCCAAGGCTTTCCTCAGGCTAGGTTTCAGCCCACCAAAGAAGTGTTCAACCTTGCATTAGGGGTAACAAAAAAGCCGAAGGCGTATCGTGCAAGACTTGTGAAGTTTTCCTCATATGATCCGATAGATTCTTCGTCTTTTTTCTTGAGGGAAAGGAAGTACCTTTCCATATTAAGCCGGAGGGTGCACAGAAAATATTTATCAAAAAAAATTTCTATAAATCCTTCCATTCCAACGCCTCGATATCCTCCTTAGGCTTTTTATTTTTGATCAATTTCCATCATTGATCATATTCACCCTTCATATGATAAGCAGCTAGAAAAACCATCACTTGTTCGTAACATTGAAGGATGGGGAAGATCTTTTCAATTGAGGTAATCCATTGTTCGGTGATTGAGGGATCAGATGATCCATTAAAAGTAGGAGACCTTTGTCTCATGAAGCTCTCGATAGTGACTTGTTCTTTATTAGGGGGGTTGAACATTCCTCTTGACCTATGTTTATATTAAAATCTTGAGTTAACTAAGATATAATCTTGAAAAAGTTCATGATTCCCACTCCCATCAGATTGGGCATCTCATTATCACAGTCATCACGTTGATCTTCACATCAGTTGTTAGCCCAAGTCCTCCTATTACTGGCCATTGTCTAGAATAAATATAATGTTAGGGGTAACACATAAATGTTAATATAAGTAAAAAATAGATGACTTATAAATAACTTTTATTATCTTAACTTATGAATTCATAGGCTTTAATCTATGTTATCCAACATATATTCTTATGGGATTTTTTTAATTCCCTAAATAATGGTTCATACTAAGCTTGTGAATTTACCAATTCATACCCCCAGGAGTATCGTAACCAAGAGTGCAGCAAGGTCCATTGTCATGTACCAAGATACCCCAGGTCATGTCTAAAACTCCTTGTCAGAATTTTCACCCCTAGGTACATCTGTTCTAGAGCCACCTCTACCTGATCGTATCCAGACAGGGACGTATTTTCTTGATAAACCACTGACTAAATACCCACCAAAACTTTGGGATGTTTTTATTATATGTAGTCTTGTCTCTAAGGCTTCACTAGGGTTTTCTAATCCTAATCCCAAAAATAACTAAACCTATCCTCTAATACCAACTATGACAACCATGTTCTTTATTACCCACTAAAACATGATTTATTATATAAACTTCACTTGATACAATATAGAAGATCCAGAGGTCTATTGTCTTTTGGGATTAGTATCATTATATAACAACTTAAAACATGAAATACAACATCTTTATTGAAAACTTCCTTTACATGACCACTACATTCCTTCGTACTTAGCATTCAATGGGATAACCTGAGGACATGCATAAGAAAAGGGTGAGCCATAAAGCCTGGTAAGGGAATAAACATGGAATAAAATGAGGAATAAAATAAATTTTATACAATATACATATCAATGGATAACAATAGAAACATGAACATAAAGTCATGATAAATAATGATAATCATAACATGGAAATGTGGCAACAACACTTAACATGGAATTAGCATGAGCCAAGGCTCATTGCACATGGAGAATGAGTAAACCCTCATTGAACATGAATCAAGAGTAAACCCTTGTTGTACTTGAATTAGAATGAGACAAAACTCATTGTAAATGAAGTATCATGATACTATACTTTACCAAATTCATTGGAGCGCTATTAGGGCACACCCTTCTTAAACATTTCATTTCATACATAAGTGTGTCACATAGATCATATAACATGGAATCAATCAACATCATAAGTTATTCCATGATTAAGGAATGTGGAATAAATACATGAAATTACTATTCAATATGTATATGTGCATAAAGGTTAATACCCTTGATAGAGACATGGGTATTGTATTCACTACACTATGATCTTGGCTTGGAAAAATGGGGTGCAATTTCGGCAGCGCAACGGCATGACATAAGAATTCATAAAAACGGTTGATGAGAGAGAAATGGGTGTCTCATAATATGTACATTAAATGGATAATAAGGGGTCAAATATATACATTTCCCAACAAATGTAATAGAATTTATATATGTAATAATAAAGAATTTCTTGAATGTAAATGGGGAGAGAGAAATTCCTTACAGAATTGCGGCATGGTAACGGGTGTACACGGGAGGAATTAATGAGAGATAAAGAGGATCTCTAATTATTCAAATATTAAGAGGAAAGTATGGGGGAGGTTCTAAATAATACCCCAACATTTATAATTGAAAATAAAGGGGCATAACAATATAAGGAAACTTGGACATTAAAAAAGAAAGTGATAATCCCTTACACAGAAGTGTGATCCTAAAATATTGGGAGGGGCTTGAGAGAGGATTCTTGGGAGCTTGGGACACCTAGAGAGGATTATAGATAGAGGAGTTCAGGTTTTGGTCTAACTCAAAAGGATTTGAGTGAATAGGAAGTGGGAGATTGGGTGGGTTTATATAGGAAAGGAGAGGGAATTCTTTATTATTTAGGTTTGGGGCACCTCACATTAAACTAATCAAAACCACAAACCATCACATGGTTATTGACCATGATTTTCATAAAAGGGGATTGGAAAAAATATATTTTATAAGTCCAATGGCCGAACGTCTTAAAATAATAGGGTTTCTTATGTGGAGGTGAGTCACACTCTCGAGGAAAACAATTTAAAAAGACAAAATGTTTTATAAGCCTTGAATGGTCCACTAAAGCTTTGTAAAATAAATCAAAAAAAACTGAAAATTACATTATTTTAATGTTAAAACATATATTTTCCAAACATAATGTTTATAGTATTTTATTACATCACTATTGGGTTATTATGATGTCATAAAACACATTATATATTTAAACGGTATTTAGTTTTTACCCAAAAATTCAACTGTCTCAAAAAATTATCAAAAATTCACCATTGGATAATTTCGATGTCCGAAATCCAAAAATAATATTCATTTTATCTAAATAATTTTCTAAATATGTGAATTTTTAATTTTAAAATAAAACACGACATTTATCGAAAATTCATGGGTTTTGAAAAAAACAGCTTTCAAACCTTAATAAAAATTACAATTGCATTCATAAAATTATACGATAATTTATATTTAATAAAAATTAATTTAATAATAATAATAATTTATTAAAATATTATTTAATTAAAAAATCCATTAACTCATAAAAATATATTTCTTAGTTGAATATTAACTAAAAATACTATTTGTGCTTTAAAAACTATTTACAAAGTAACAATAATAAAAAGAATGTATATTATCTGTACAAGAATAATGTACATAATCATAGTAATAAGTAATTGTTACATAATCCCTTAAAAAATTTGCATAAGACCTTAGGGTAAGGTGTGCAATGGTGACAGACTCTTGGGGTGGCTCGGATAACATTGCTCGAGTGGTAATCTCTATCAACTTCCACTTCTCTCATAGGCGATTCCTCTTGAGATTAACTTATTCAAGATCGACTTGGTATTGGTCAAGAGAGAATCCCATTGGTTCCAACTCCTTTCTGAGCTCCAAAAAATGGGCTTCATATGGGGCAAGTCTACTGGATGAGGGCATCGCTTCCTTTGTCTGTGTAAATTGGATTTGATAAAGCCCTATATTTATACTAATCATGTGATCACTATTCAACAGCTATATTAGCAATGGTCACAATTCTTAATGATATTTTAAAATCCAAAACATATAACCAAATAAGTACATACATTTTACATAACCATAAGAAGATATTTAAATAGACCAAGTGGAATTTTTATTAATAAATTTTTGGGTTGTTACAAACTAGGTCCAAGATAATAGTATGGATATAAAAACTAGGTCCACACATAATCTTATGGACATCAAAATAAGCTTCATGTATAATATTATCCACACACAAAACAGTTCCATGCATAAAATTATGAACATGAAATTAGGTTCGTGCATAACATATTGATATCAAGGCTTATCCATCTATACCCAATGCATTAGAGGGCTATGTAACTTTAGCCCCACCCATAACATAATTATAATCCATTCACATGTGTGCAAAAAGATCATAAATCATTCATCATATATCACAACACATAGAAATGAAACGGGTTTCATAAAAATTTCATCATAATAATCATAAACCATCTAGAGAAATAATAAGGATGGTGGAATTTTACTATATCCCTTGTAAATTATAAGTAGCATCAAAATATGATATCTTATATGAATATTTGTTTAAATTAAACGTGGAATATTTATTAAATAAAATACTTTTTTTACTCTAAAATAACTTCTTTAAAATATAAAAATATAAAAAAAATTACGTAAAAAAATTATTTAAAAAGAAAGATATAAAATTGTAAAGGAAGCTTAAAATCATTGATAATTTATGATGGTTTAAAACTATGTTCATGTTGTATATTTTAAAAAATATTCCTTTCATATTTTTGGAAAAAATTTAAAAGTACCTCATTTAAAAAATGTAAAGAAGAGTCCTTTTAAACAATTTTTTAAAAATTTAAACATGTGTGAAAATGATTTTAAAAATTAATTTGAGATTAGTAAAAACATTACTATGAATATTTTTAGAAAACATAGACATAGAAGAAAATGTATTTTTGATAAAAGAGAGAAATAATTTTTTTTTTCTTAAAAATGTTTTTTTAATATCATTAGTACTTAAAGTGATGAAAATTATAGGAAAAAATATATTCTAAAGAAATAACTAGAGGATTAGAAAATTAATGAGATTATTTATAGGTATATCATGAAATTTCATCATTTTAAACTTAATCATAAACAATCCTGATAAACAATGATATTGTAATATAAACTCCTTATCACTTTGGTATCCTTTGAATCAAAACATAATGAAATAGGGAACCTTATATGGATATGTATATACCTATAATTTTCATAAGAATAATAAAAAAATAATTTCATGGGTATTATATACCCCACATTAAAGAAAAAAGTAGTGAATATGGCATGTATCTCACACAAATATAAGTGAGATGAAAATACCTTACCTCAAGTTTAAGTTTATTAGAGAGAACTCTATCCTATTATATAATAAAATTAAATTTATTTTGATTTAATAAAATATTTATTTAAATAATTATAATTTAATATATGATAAAATTATAACATTTTAACACCTATATATTAATAACTCCTTATTAAAATCAACCTTTTTAGGTGTTCAGTGTTCTGTTTTTCATGAGAATTTTGATTCTGTAATTCATGTCCTTGGACTCGGATCCTGGTTCCATAATATTATAATTTTTAACCATGATATAGATATCATATATATTTATTATATTTATGTTTATATTCATCCATAAAAGTTATATATATAAAAATTAATTACACTATTCATGGAGATGGTAGTCCATACGTACGCATGAACATTATTTTCACTTTTCGATGGATGAAAGAAAAGAATGTTAAATAATAATTCGACTTTATAGAGCCATAATAATATAATATATATCATATTTATCATATTTATTAATTAAATCTATCCTTATTATCATCCATGTAAAGAATAAATGAAAAATGAATCGCATCACTTCGTGGAGGTGGTATCCCACATGTATACACGAGCGACGTTATCATTTTCCAACGGATTAGAAGTTAAGATGGTAGATATGAAATAATAATTATAGATTCATAATTATTTTATAAATATTTTATATAAACTATAAACTCATCATAATAACCATCCCTGAATGATAGTTATGGAATATGAATTGAATCGCTATGGGGATGTGGTAGTCCACACGTACACATGAGTTATAATTTCGCTTCCCAGTTGACAGAATAGATGTTGGATATTGGTGGTTACATAATTATAATAAAATTTAAGTATATTAACGATACTTAAATTTAATTTCTTTTATTAATATCATAGATAAAGAGGATTTATAAGAATAAATAAAGTCAAAGAGGTCGGGTATGACGATTACCTCTACTTCAATAAGCCTCCTTTAGATCCTTTCTTAAGGACCATTGTAATTGTATTTTAAGAATACCAACACATAAAGTTTATTTATTGGGAATATTATAGGAAAATTGGGCATGTTTTGGTTGAAATATATGTATTAAATTGGTGCATTTAAAAGAGAGTAGGGTTTTCCTTTTATAAGGGAGGGAAAGGACACACTTGGAATTACTAAAAATATTAAAATATAATAAAATCAATCTCATGAAAAATGATTCAAAATGGATATTTATTAAAATAAAAAGAGTATAATATATAAATATCCTCATACAGTAATAAATATATATATATATATATATTGGTTATTTTAAACCATATCGTTTTGTTTAACCCCTTGGTTAGTCGATTTTAACATTAATTGCAGTAACCACTTTTCCAATATTAAAATGTTAAAATTTTAATTATAAGTTAATAATTATCTCAAAATGGACAAGGGATGAAATTTTAGTGCTTTTATAATCCTAATTGTCCTATTTAAATATTTTTATGATTTTTTAATAATTTAATAATATATCATTTTTTATAAAATATCAGTAATGTCATTTTTGAAACTATTAATTTACTTTGACTATAAAGTCATCAAGATAATTATTTAATTATAATATAAAATCTTTTCACACAACTAACATGTTATTTTATATATAAAAAATTAGAACATAATAATTCACCCAAATTATATTACTTTTAATAATTTGAAAATCATTTATTTTATTTTTCTATTAATTGAATAAATATTATCTTAGTGTCGCCTAAACATTTAATGTAATTATTCAATAAATAAAAATTATAAATCAAATAACATGATAAAAAACTAGTTTTTATTTAAAATAAACATTTATAATAGATATTTTTCTCTTTTTATCCTTACGAGAAAGTTTAGACACATTAAAGTCAAGAGATTGACATTTTGGAATTTTCTTTCCTTGAAATAATATAAATTTCATTATCAAGTGAAAATGGCACTAAAATTCCATATATTCAAATTTTGGATTTATATGGTAGAATTTATTTCATCCAATTAAATAAGGTAAAGTTTCAGGTTGATTTTGAGATCTTTTCTTTGGATTTTAACACTATATTACCCATTTCACCCTTACTAAGGTGATAAATATTTATCATTATAACTATTCATAATAATCAAAAATAAAAGGGACCTATTTACAAAATTTGATCCTCCTAATTCCAAATATGGTATTAATTTTTCAATATTCAATCTCCATAATTATAAGAAAATAATATTAATATTAATTCATAAAACACAAGGAAAAAACTTTTTAAAAAAATGTGTTTTAAGAATAAAAATTAACTTATATCAAAATCATGAATATTACATATTAAAATTGAATTAATTAAATTATTATGAATAAAATGGATCATATTTTACTTTAATAAAAAAATTAAAAATATAACTTTCCTTTTAAATTACATGATTTATTGAAAATAAATGTCATTATTTGAAAATCAGTATTTTTACTATTCATTGAAAATCAATAATTTCATAAAAAAATTAAAAATTTCACCCTAAGATGATTCTGATATGTTGATTTAAAAAATTATGTTCATTTTATAAAATATAAATTCAAAAATTGGTATAAATTAATTATAATTTTCATGCATAAAATACAATAAAAATAATTTTTGAAAAAAATGCATTTTTGAAGCCTAAAATTACATTACTAAAAATTTAGTACTTATTTCCTAAGAATAAATTTGTATTGAATTTAAAAATTATGAATATATTTCATAATTAAGTAACACATTTCCATACCCACAAATTTAATGGATATGTTATAACAGATTCATTTAAATAATAATATTTTTAAAATATATCTCAATTTGGATAAATCTAGGTGTTGTTTGTTAAGAAAGATATTGAGGATATTATTCTTTTAAAATATATTTTTGGGGTATTATAGTTATTTAATATATAGGGTGTTTATGATTTTTGAAACAGTGCTACTCTATAGAGTTTTTTTGAAGATTTTTATGGTGGTAAAGAGAGGTCAATTGTGGTGTGGAGTCCAAGGAATTAGAGTTATAGAGGTTCTTCCTATTTCAAAATTGTTGCGATATAGGAAAGTGTATGTAGTGTAGTGATTATAGGGTGATAAATTTAATTATAGTGTATTTATTACAGTATTTATTCCTATAGTGGTGGGTTTTAGTGGTTCAATTTATTTTGAAGTCACTGCACCATAGAGCTGGGTTGTAGCATGGCCTTCTTCTTTGGAAATAGAATTCTTTGTCGTAGTGATTCACTTGTAGTGTGGCATCTTTTCTAAGAGTAGAAGATCTATCATTGGTCTTAATAATGTTTCTTAGGAATAACATTTACTAGGACCATTGTGTTTTGGTCCCTTCCATTATGTCTTAGGCTCTATTCCATGTCATCACCTACGCATCGTGGGGGAGGGTGTTGTGTTGTGGACTTTTAGATTCCAGATTTCCTATATATTGTTGACTTCTTATGAACCCTATCTTTCTCCAATAATTTCACTCAATTATTGGGAGAATATAAGAAAATTTTAAGATTCCTTTTACCCTCTCTTTGTAGGATTTTATTCATGGTATCTGGAAATACAGTGTTGTCAATTATAAGATTATTTGTAACACTCTAATATTTTAAGAAACATTTATCTTCAAATAAAATTTATTGATAGCTTTTAATACACACAACCTAGATTCTAAATGAACTTTAATATAGTATACAGTTATAACCTAAGAGTTAAATTGGTGAGTATGAATGGTACTGACAAAATTATGAGAAAATTATGGTTTAAAATGTATAAAACAAAATCATTGGTTATCAAAAAAAATAGAAATAATAATAAATATCATTTTAAAATAAAAGATATATTTTCCTGAAAAAAAAATTATGGGTGAAATATATTTTTATATTAATAAATTAAATTAATCATTATTAGTGAATGGTATTAATAAAATTTAAATATTTTATACTCAATATAATATTTTAACATTTATCTAATATTCTTCTAGATATGAGATAAGAATAAATTCTATTTTATGTTTTAAAAAATAATTTCTAAAAAACATTTTTCATCATGCTTTGCACACTTATTTTAAAATTAATTTTTTCAGTTATTGAAATTTAATCTTGAAAAATAGATTTTATATTTAGAATCAGGAAGCTCAAATGTGGAAAATATTTCTCTTTTATTTTTTTCAATATGAATAGTAATCATGGTATAATTTATCACCTTTGTAAAATGTAAATCCAGTTAATATTGGTTAAAACTAAGTAATAAGGTCATAATTTTTCATTATAATTCTTATTGAACGAGTTATATTTGACCCTTATTACCTTAGTATGTAATTTAATTTGTTTTTTGACACTTTTCCATTAAAATGATCAATATAATATTTAAATTAAATAAAGTTGCAAAATGTCACTCTCTTAATTTTAAATATCATTTTTATGTTCATGTAAGGTAAAAAACAAGTGGTGAATGAATATAAATTGATATTTTGTTAATAATAAAATTATTTTAATTATTTTAATTTATTTATAATTTTTAGGTATTGAATAATTACCTTAAATTATTACAAATTTTTGAAATAATATTTATTTATGAAACAAAAATTATCCACCCTCTTTTCCATCAAATGGAAAGTAAAAGTACAGCCCATACATACGTACAGGTTATTGTCTTCACTTAGTGATACAATTCATTTTTCATCAACATATTTTATGGATGGGTATTATGATGGGTTTAATATTTATATATTTTATGTGTTACATAATTATTCTTCTAGAATTATAATATAATATCTACCTTATTTCCTTCCAATCTATTGAAAAATGACAATATCGCCCATGCATATGTGTGGACTACCACCTCCATGAAGCAATGTGATATGTTTTTCATTTTTATTTTATATGAATAGTAATAAGGATAAACTTAATGAATATATATGATATATATGTTATAATAATGATCTTGGAAAGATGAATTATTATTTACCATTATTTAGTTCAATCCGTTGAAAAATGAAAATATTGTTCATGTGTACGTACGGCATATTGTCCCCATGTATGGTGTAATTATTTTTTATATATCTAAATTTTATGGATTACTATAAATATATATATAATAATTATATCTTATATTTATATCATCATTAATATTCTTGAGATTATGTAACAATAATCAAATTACGAGGATCAAAAATATCGAACCAAAACAAATTAGAAAAATGAAGTAGTTATTACCTAGAATAGTGATTTAAACAAAGGATTGTTAATAAACTGGTGATAAAATATTATGAGTAAATAATATATGGTATTATATTTATGATTATGGTTATTTAATAGATTTATAATAAATATATATTTATTATATGTGATTTTTGGTCACATATGAAGGAATTCAAACCTGAGTTAAGAGTTTATTTCACAATCTCATTATTATTCAAGATTGTTTATGGTTAAATATTTATTGGAAAAAAATTTATATTTATATCCAAGAACTAATATAATCTCTTATTATATGGTTAATTCTATAAATTATAAGTTTTTATTTCAATTTTCCTCTATTTAGGTTCTCAAGAGCCTGAAAATATGTTTATAAAGAAAATCAACTTTATTTCTCTCTTCTGTCAAAAAACCTTTTTCTTCTATATCCATGTTTCCTAAAAAAGTTTTAAATATGGTTTTTAATACTTTACTATGATGTTTTAAATCAATTTTTACCCTTTATTAAATTTTTTCAAAATGGATTAAAAGGAATCTTCTTTTCATTTTCTGAATGAGGTATTTTTTACCCTTTCATAAAAGGATAAACCATATAATTTTAAATTCACCCATGAATTAAGAACTTAAAACTTATTTTTGAAAGAACATAATTTAAAAATGTTAATTTAAAAAGAAATTTTAAATTACATACTTAAGTCATAATTCTCTGAAGGAGGGTTTAAATTTTTTAAAATAATTTTCAAAAAAAATTATTAAAAAAAATTAAATAATTTTCCCTTTTCATAAGGGTTTTAAAAGTAATAGATACTTGATAAATGTTTATTTGTGGTAGGGGATCCTTGTTCTCTTCCTTTTTAAGTTTATATGTGAGTATTGCATGGTTTTGACATATAATGGGTGTATATTAAGAGTTTTATTAATAATGATAATGAAATTTTTAATAAAAATTGATCATAATGGAGATTAATCACATGTGCTTACCATTTTTGTGAAATTACTTATTATGATACCTGTTATTGATACTAAAAATAACAATTGTTATAAACCCTTGTTATATTATGATTACTTTTAATTATGATAAACTTGTGGTTATTTTTTATTGATCTAATGATATATGAAAAAGGATAATCACTTATATATGGTTAATGAACTATTTTCCCATATAAATCTATTATTATGTGATAATACATGCGCTAAAGAAGATGTGATGTTATGAAATACATTAAATAGAAATTGTGGTATATACGAAATCTGAAATGTGATATTATGTACTGATTTAATTATTTTATTCTCATGTGTGATGTTTGGGGAAATTTTGAGGATTTTAAATGTTATTTTAGTGATTGGGTTTTAGGTGGAATGTGAAATCAGTGAGAATACATTTTTTGGCGTGGGGAGTGATGAAGGATAATGTGTAGTGATTGATTTATTAAGTTTTTGATATTTTTTGTAGTAATATGGTTGTGTTGTGGGGATGGATTGTAATATTTTGTATTTTGTAATTGGTTAATATTGGTTGGATGAGTTGTGGTGTGGAATGGTTGGGTTAGTTTCCCAGTTATCTATCGAATGAATGTGAGATACTGAAACTAAAATGAATTGGGGTGGTAAATGAATAAGTGTGGGATGAAATTAAGTAAGAATGGTCTTGAATTATAATTTAGATATTAAATTAAATAAATTTAAATAATAATGAATGGTTAATTTTTATATATAATGAAATGTCTTAGTAAATATGGGTTAGTGGTAACTCAAAAATTCTGGTAATAGTAAGAATATAAATTGAAAGTGGGATTTTGTGGTTTGTGTGTGATGGTGGTGTGGATTAATTCATTTTTTTGGTGGTTTTGGTTAGTTTTTGATATCATTTGAATTTATAGGGGTGGTGTGAGATATGGTATAAATGTTTTATGATTAAACCATAGGTTGGGTTTATGAGAGACTACCTATAATTTATTTTTATGTTATTTATTTACTCATCCCACCTAAGTTGGATAACCTTACCAACACCCAAATTTTTTGGGTTCTAGGTGTTTTCCACAAAATACTCGATTGTGGAAAAATATATGTTTATCTATTCCATATTCCCCTCTCATCCTTTAGTAGTGATTATGGATTGGTGTTGGAGATCGCCTAGTGATGATGGGTTAGTTTTGAGATCACACAGTGGTCATAGGTTGGTGTTAGAGATTACCTAGTGATGATTGTTTGTTATTGGAGATCACACAATGATAATGGGTTAGTGTTGGATATCTCTTAATTATACTGAGGATGTAATATGTTTTGTGGAAAATAATTCATAAGAAGAGGGAACGATGTTGATTTTTTTCACATTCATGATACCCTACTGGTCTATTTATGTGGATGGGGTTATGATCTAATGATGGTTGATGCTTGCACTAAATGCTATACCTCATAAGGGTGGGCTGGGTATAGATGAGTCTTGACCCACATCATATCTATTTCAATGTTTATATATAAAAAAGGTATGGAATCACAATACATTTTTCATTGGAGTGTGAGAGAATAAAATCATTGGTAAAGTGGTTACAGGGAACCTTTGTTTCATATTCTTTAGATACTACACTACTGCATTGGATAAGTTATTTAGTGAGTGTGTTATTGTGAGGATGGTACTATTTGGTAGACCAATTTAGGTGCATTTTGGTTCTGTTATTTTCTCACTGGTGCATTAGTATTCTCTTTCCACATGTGCACAGGAGACATTGTTTATGATCCTACTAAGTATACATGTTATCATCACCCTATGTATATACAAATAGTTGAAATGTTTCTATGAGTAATTCTAGGACTGAGATGGAATTACTATCTTGGACATTAGAGTTGTTGTTGGGTTGTTACCATAGGATTTTTATTAGGTTATTTTCTTAGAGACCTTTATTTGTGTTGGTTTGAGATTGTACATGCATTGTGGGATGGTTTAGTTTCCTCTTATATTAAATGGTAGAGTTTTCTGGTGGTTGATATCCTATATTTTGATCCTACTTTTCTATTGAGGGTAATTCCTCACATATGTGTGATTTGTTTCTACCCTTGGTGTTATTCCTCATTTTAAGGATTACTGGAGGTCGGAATGTGGGGTCATTATATATCTTCCTACATTACCAACTCAATAGAGGTTCCTTTGGAGGGACGGTGTCATGATATATTGGTATTAAAGGGGTGGTTGAGGGATAGGATGTAGTTTGGAGTTTTTCACTATAAATATTTCATGTGTTTAGAAGGATAAATGTGCCAGGTGAACTTAGTGAGTGACATAGACTATGGAGACCAACTTGGAAATTGGATTTTAAGTCCCCCATGATCTGATGTAAGCACTCTAAGTCTATATAATGACCAAGTGAGGTGGTATGAATTCCAAGGCTGAGACCTGGAGTAGGTGCATGCATCATGATTGTTTGTTTCCATGTTTGAACTGGTTGAATTTTTGAATTAAATGGATTTTATTAAAATAATTTGAATGAATTCCATGATAATAGGATTAGGTATTTTTTTTCAATAGTGAATTACATTTTGGAACCATGAATAGGATGAAAAGGGACACTTCTCCCACCAAGATGTGTTATCTCTATGAAACATTTTAAAATAGTATGGGAAAGTCTGGGCTACCCAAAGTGGAAAATTTCATGGTGAAATGGTTGGGTTTCATTATTTTTTATACTTGTGGTAGTTTTGTTTATGTGTATGTATATTGTTTTTTTTGTTTAAGAAACATAGGGTGGTTTTGAATTAATGATTTAAGAATTTTTTTTGAGTTGGAACCATCTTGTTTTGAAACTTATTTCTTATTATGCAACAATATGAGAAGAAATATCTGGTGTTGTTAAGTTAAAATATTTTTTTAATGTGTATTATACTAAAAAATGCTTTTCTATAAATAAATTTTTTGTTATCTTTTGAAAAAGGGGGATGACTCGGTTTCTGTATTTTTTTAAAAAACTATTGTTTTTAAAAATGGGTATTTGAAAAGGTTCTCCTATTTTAATGGTTGTTTTTTTTTCAAGAAATAAATTTTATGTTTTCATAGAAATTTTTTTAAAATTAAATATCCTAAAACTATTATTGTTTTAATGTTTTAATAACTAAACCAAGTATCATGTTATGTATGGTAAGTTTAATTAGACCAAATTTTAGCTAATTCCATCAAAATAAACTAGTAATAAAATATGTATTGAGTTATTATTTAATTTATTTGTGTTAATTTTTAGAATCATTCCCTATATTTATTTGTGATTTTTTATGTTGTTTAGTGTTTCTCGTTTTATAAATGACCTTACTAAATTAGTTAGAGTAATTTAATAAGTAAATAAAACCAAGATGGAGTTTTACTTTGGAATAGTGAAGACTGAAGATTGATTTCAAGTTGAGTTAGAAGTTGGTTTACTTCAAAAAATAGCCCAAAAATGGTGGGGGTGAAGAATTGTGATCCAAATGAGGTTTCTTGTGAGGTATTACTTAATTTATTCAAGAGTAAATTATTCTTCTATGTGTTTATGTGTAATTATTTGAATGATATCCTAGACATCTATCATGGGTTAAGATTATTCATGATCTTGGGTTTCTCTTCCTTTATTTAGTCTCTCATTTTCAAACTTCATCATTGATGAATATATAAAGGTACCAAACATTGAGTTTTTCTTGAGGATATAGATACAATATAGTGTGTTGATAATTAGGTTACTATCTTGGATACGATTGAGGGATCATGTAGAAGTATTTTATGGAATTCTTTTTTTGGGTGTTGTGAAGTTCGATGATGTCACTTTGACTGGTGGGTCTTATATTGTTCATAAGAAAAGAGTTAATCAGTTCTTTGGGGATAGATAATGCTCTCAATCCTTGGGTTTGAGGTGTTTATGGTGTCCCATGTCTAGTAGGTTTATTTTATTCATTGTAAAAATATGAGGAACCACTCGTATTAGTGCCCATAGATAATGGAGTTATCAGGTCATAGTAAAATGTTAGGTTGGTTTTTTCAGTAGGATGGTCGACTCCAATCAAAATTTAGTTATGTTTATAGAGGAATTATTTGGGGGTCTTTGGGTGAGTCTTTTTTTGTGTAAGTAACTATTAATTTTACATAAGTTATTCTATATTTTATAGGTTCTTAGGAATTTTAGTTTGAAGTGTTTTAGGTTTTGTTCTTTGACTCTATTTCTAAATAAAATGTTTTTGGAAAATTTGAATTCGATCGAATTTATGGGTTCATTTGTTTCAAAACCAGATATTTTAAAACAATTGTGGTTTTTTAATGAATTGATTCATGATATTTATTATATTATCTTTTATTGGTTTTATTTAAGGAGAAATGGTTAGTGTAAAAGTTGGTAATATATTGTGAATCCCTCTCATTGAGGGTTTTATTCTTTATAGAGGTTGGGGAATGGTTTTCTTTAGTACATACAATATGATTTGGGGGGGGGGGTTCTCTCTCTTAATAATTATAGTTATAGTGGTTCTTTTATTATGTTAGGTGATATTGAGGAGTTTTTTAGGTCTGGTTAAGATTGGGAATTTATGTTTCATAGATTTTGTTCACTTTTCAGTGGTAGTGTTTTCACTATTTAAGAGTTTTCCTTTCCAAGAATTTAGTCTTGGATATTGTTGTGGCATGTTTTGATAACTTTTTCCCCTATCATAGGTGAAAAACCTATAGATTTAGGGTGTAGATCATTTGTTGTTGAGGTTTTCACCTTATTAGGGACAACAGAGGTTTGGTCAGCATAGTATTCTTTTGACCAGGTTCATTGGACCTTTTGAAGTGTTAGAGTGCATTAACACAATGGATTATTAGTTGGAGCTCCCACCATTGTTAGACCAAATCCATGGTATCTTTCATGTGTTCATATACATCAATATATTCATAATTAATCACATACCATCGGATAGGAAGATTTAGATATTTGGGATAATGTGACATTTTTGGAGTGAACATTATAGAAAGGATCATTGAGATAAGGTGTTTCAGGGATGAACCATTCCCTTGGTTCTTATGATTTGGAGGAATAGTGACCTTGAGGGAACTACTTGGGAATGTGATTCGCAAATGTGTGCCTAGTTCCCTAATATACTTTGAATTGTTTTCAGTGTTTCTCTATTTTTTTCATTGATGGTGTAATTCTTTGAATTTTCTCATTTATGAAATGAGTTTCCCCCATTTTTTGGGTGTGGATGACTGGTGGTGCTGTTTCAGTTGTAATGATATCCATAAAAGGTATCTCATATGGAAATTTTTTGAACCTTTACTTCTTCCTTATTTTTGGTTTGGTTTTGATTCATGAGAAAAATAATTTTTTGAGAGTTGTATAATGTAATGATCTAGAATTTCTAACCTATTACTTAATATAAATTTAGGTGATGGTGGTTTTTGGGGGAAGTTACAATGGATTTGAGGAGAGGGTGGTGGATTTGTAGTTAAAATTTTAATAAGGGGTTATTTTTAAGAATTAAAAATTGTGTTACACTATAAATGGGGTGTTTGCAGTATATAAATGGTGTTGTGTCATGGAGGTATTTTGCAGATTGGTATGGTGGTGTAGAGAGGTCAGTTATAGTGTAAAATCCTGGGAAGTGGATTTATAGAGGTTTTACCTTTTTTTAGAATAACTCTAGCATGGATAGGTGTTTGAGGCATAGTGCTCTTGGGGTATTCATCTTGTGGAATAGTGTATTTAATGTGGAATGAAGTCCTATAGAGGATAATTTTAGTGGTTTTTTCTATTTTGGGGTTGTTGTGTCATATATTTGGGTTATAGTTTGGCCTTCTTATTTAGTGATATAATCTGACCGCATGGTGGTTTCCTTTTGGAATGATCTCATTTCTAGGACTATAGGATCTTTACATGGACCCCACCTTGTTTCTCAAACATAATTTTGAGTGGCCCCATTTTAGAGTGGTCTCTTCCTTTAAATCATGTCTTTATTCAATGTTATCACCTTTGTGCTATTTTGTTGGGTGTTGAACCATGGTCTTATAATTTTTATATTTCCTATGAATTTTATAAACCCTTTAAACCCTCTATTTCTATAGTAGTTTCTATTAATTATTAGGTTAATCCTAGTAAATTTAAGGAAGCCTTCTTAACTCTCCTTATAATATTTTATTCTTGTAATTTGAAGATTGATCATTGACAATTCTAATGTGATTATACGTTTTCCCTCTAAGTTTTTTCCCTCTTATTTATTCCGGAGAAGTTTTTCCTTGGGGAGATAGATATTTTGGGAGATTTAGTAGATGTATATTTATAGAAAGTATCATTTTATATGTTTATGATATATAATTTGTGTGATATTGGTCAAAAAGAAGTATTTTATTCATTCCATCCTTATACAATGATTTGGGAATATTTTTTTGAGGTATGGGATCCTCATTCTATCCATTTTAAAGTTTATGTGTGTTTTTTGAATGTGTTTAAATCAAATTAGTGGATATTAAGGGTTGGATTAATAAAGATATTGAAGTGTTTTAACTAAAATTTATGGGAATAGGGAGTAATACCATGCGTTGACTATTTTTGTGAAATTACTTATTATTATACTTGTTTATTTTTATTTTTGAAAATAACAGTTTTTGGGAACCTTATTTTCACTATGATTGTAGTGAATTATGAGACCCTTTTGTGATTCTTTTATTGATCTCTCCATGAATGAAAAATTATAATCACTTATATATGGTTAATGAAATATTTTCACACGGAAATCATGAATTATGTGATAATACCCATGCTAAAGGAGATGTGATGTTATGAAATACCTTGAACTGAAATTATGGTAGATATGGAAGATGAAATGTGTTTCTATGTGTTTATGTGATTTATTCATTATCTTTTTTTATGTTTATGGATATTTTTGTGTTTTTACTTGTGATGGTGGTGATTGGGTTTTAGGTAGAATGTGTCGGTAGTGAGGCTACACTTTTTTTCATAGTAATTGATGAGGGGTGATATGCATTGATTGATTTATGAGGTTTTTCTTAAGATATTTTAAAGTCATATGGATTGGTTGTGTTAATAGATTGTCATATTTTGTTTTGTGGCATTGGTGGATATGGGGTGGATGATATGTAGTGTGGCGTGGTTGTGTTAGTTTCCTGGTTTTCAATGGAATGAATGTGAAATACTAAAACAGAAATGAAATGGGTTGGTAAATTAATAAGCGTGGAATGAAATTAAATAATCATGGTCTAAAATTATTGTGTGGTGATTGACTTAAATGAATTTAAGGAATAATAAATGGGATGTTTTGATCCATAATGAATTGGATTATTAAATGGTAGTTAGATGAAACTCAATAATTCTAGAAACGGTTGGAAGGGAAATTGAAAGTGGGATTGTGTGTCTTGTATTTAGTAGTGGTGTGGTGTGATGAAATTAATGGTTGAAGTGGTTAGTGGTACATTTCATGTAAATTTTTAGGCTGGTGTGAGATTTCCAGGAACTATTTGATGATTATCCTATAGGTTTGATTTTTTTGATATTATCTATCATGTATTTTTATGTTATTTATTTATTCACCCCACCCATTTTGGATAACCATACCAATGGATAAATGTTTTGGGTTATGGGTGTTTTCCCCAACATCAGGGATGGTGGAAAACTTTATGATTGTATAAACCTTCATTATCTTTCTTCATTTAGTAATGATAATGTTTTGGTGTTGGAGATCACCCAATGATGATGGGTTGGTGTTGGAGATCACCCATGGATGATATGTTGGTGTTGGAGATCACTTAGTGATAACAAGTTGGTGGTGGTGATCACCAAATGATGATGAGGATGCGATATGTGTTGGGGATTAAACTAGGTAGGATGAGATAATGATGTTTATTTCCTTCACATTCATGATACCATGTTTCTATGGTTATGTTGGTGAGGTTGTGATGTGATGATAACAAATTCTAGCATCAAATACTAAAACTTATGAGGTTAGGGTGGGTAGGGTAGAGTCCCAACCTACATCAAATCTTGTTTGATGTTTATATGTATGGAATGGATGGAAGCACAAGATTTTGGATGTTAGGGTGTGATATCCGGAAATTAATGGGGAAGTGGATGCGGGGTGTCTTTGTTTCATATTTTCCCAATACTATGCTACTACATTAGATTAATTATTTGGTCATCATGCTATAGTGAGGCTAGTATTGGTTGGTTGACCTATTTGGGTGCATTTTGGTTATATTTTTTGATCACTAATTCATTAGTATGCTCTTTGTAAATGTGCACAAGAGACCTTGGGTATTATAACATCCCCGTAATTTTAGTATAAATAAATGTATTATTTAAACAAGATGAAATACATTTTAACTTAATAATTTTTGAAAATATATTATTTAATTTTACATAATAATCTATTTTGATCTTATTTCATAAATTATAAGTCTTTTAAAAAATACATGAGATTATAAATTATTTAAAAATAATTTTATTTTGATATAAAAATTTATAGTTTCTAAAATATTATGTTTTTATTATTATTTATTTTGAATAACTTATTATTTTTTATGAAATAATATATATATAAACTTAGAATATTCACTAAAATGAAAATTTTATAATAGTAAAATTTTGAGTGTATTTAATTATAATAGGAATGGACATATTATATTTTTGAGATTGAAATATTTAAAGTGTACATATATGTAAAAAATAATTCTTAAAATATCATATTAAGTATTTATCTTATATATATTTAGTTTTTTTATTTTAAGTAAAATTAAAATAAAATTTACATAATAGTTAAAAAAAATTGTCCAAAGACATAAGCTAGTCTAGCTAGCTCAGTCATTCATTACAGAAGCAAGCTCAACCACGCACAGGAATGAGTTCGGCCATCTATATGGAAGTAGGGTGTGAGAGTGGGTAGGAACATAGAGCCCACATCATTCACCCAGTGGAGTGCATGGGGGGGCATGTCAGATATTCCCCATGTATGTGTGTGAGAGTGTGTCCAGGTGCCAACCCCAATGCCATGGCTTCAGTGGTGGTCAACATGGGAAATATTATACATGATAACTCAGTTGGGATACTTTTCAAAGTATGATGTCCATACATGGGTATTGTTCACCCATTTAAAAACATACACTTATATCCTCACCATATGATCATTTTTATCAAAACTGTCTGATATTTATTATTAATCACCTTCTTCCCTGGTTCACTAAACCTAAAACCTTTATCATTGATTTATTCTTCTCCCAACATAGGATTTTTCTTCATTTCATGCATGTCATATAGTCATCATTGATCAACAAAATCTCCTCCCACCACTTTTCCAACCTCAAGGTAATATAAAACACCCAGGGACCCTGGTTAAAACTTGTGTCATTCTTCACCTTCATCTTAAGCTTTCACAGAGTTATCATCATTCATGGAAATATTCAACAAAAATTTCGTCCAACATCAATGATAGCAACATCACCTTTGGTAAAATACGATTATCTTGGGTTGTATCATATATTTACTTGTGTGTTTATGTGTGGTGTGTGTGGGGGTATAAGTTGATTTTCCTTCATTTAGGAATTAGTTTTGTGTAGTCATTATCGATGGATTATAAAAATAATAAATCTATTATCAAGGCAACTGTTCTTTTCACAGACGATCAATTGCGAGCTCGCGTAGATTTTCCAGGCACGTCCTCTTCCTACTCATGTTATAACAAATGTGGTGATGAGTTATATATATATATATGTGTGTGTATGTATGTATGTATGTATATAATCTACCAATACTAAAGTCCCAATTATCATAATTTCTAGATTCCTTTGCAGGCTAGTTGGAATTCAAATGTCATATTGGAAGTATATGGGTTATTAAATTGTTATAATCTCCCACCTGATATGAATTTTCCATTTCCATGGCTATATGTGGACATACATTCCCTTCTTGGAATATTGTAAATATATTTGGATAGAATGAATGCATATTTTAAAAATATATCATTGTGATGTAGATATTATTAAATATTTGGTGGATACATAGGGATGTTTAAATATGTAATATTTAAATATATACAACAAAAGTATAACTATATATATACCTTGGGGTAGTACTTTATGTTTCTTACAATTATGAAAAGTTGAATTCTTCTAGTTATAGAGGAAGAGAGTGAGCAAGAAAAATATGTCTTTGAAGAAGGTTTTAATATAATTCCAAGGGTCTTATCTTCTACAGACTAAGGGAAATTTATCTTAAAACTACTATTTTATTATTACAAAGGAAATGTATTTTAAACACCCTATCCCATTATTCTTCAAAACCATTATGTAAGGGTAAATAATTTTAAAGACTCCTATTTTATGATTATAAAAGAAACTTATTTTTGTTCTATTATTTACAAATCCTTTTATAAGAGAAAATATTTTTTTTAAATCGTATTTCAATGTTTTGTAAAACAATAATTTTTGGGTAGTGTTTTTCTCTATTTTATAAACTTTTTCTAAGGTAGTTAGTTTCAAAAAATTTATTTATTAATTTCAAGTTGATTTAAAAGTGTTTAAAACTATCATTTTATGGATAATATACTCTTTAAAATTTATTGATGTTATTAATATAGGTATGTTCATCCACTATAATCATCATTTACATTCTATAATTTTTTGAAAAAACATTTTAATTTGTATAATTATTTCTGTAAAAAAAATTATTTTTAAGTATTACTCATAAAATATAGATTTATCCTAATATTTATGGTGTTTTATTAAAGGTAGATCTTGTTATAGTTCATGATATATAAAATTATTTTCTTCTTTGTAACTAATTTATTTATTTTTTGAAACTATATTTTAATGGATTATAAATGAGAAATCTAAGATTCACAAAAAATGTTTTTATATAAAATTTGGAACTTGGGTATTGAATTTGATGATGAGTAATGGAGTGAACCCATGACCTCAAAGGGAAATTTTCATAAAATTGATACTTATAGTCACCTCAATATTTTCATAAGGTTTTCAAAGTGTCGTTATATTTCATAAGAATGTTTTGGTTTTCAATTTATTTCAAAGCGTGATATATTTTCAAATAAAACATGTTTTCAAAGAGATATGTTTTTTAAATGTTTTGAATATAATTCCTTATTTATTTTTCTTGAACACACTAGATTCACATTTAGGAAAGTGTGTTCCTTATATCAAATGTTTTTTATTTCATATAAAATTAAACATTTTAAAATAGTTTTTATATTATATTTAAGAAAAGGGTTTTAACCCTGGTTTTAAACTCCTTTAATGGTAAATTTTATGATTACCCTGTGTTTTAAAATTATTTTCATAAGGTTACTAGATTTTCTTATGGTTTTTGATTTCATTTAAGGAGCTAGATCTAGTAAAGTTGGATGGTTTTTATAGAAATTTTGTATAACTCTCATATGTTCTAAAGTTTTTTATAATCCTCCAAAACTGAAACTGAAATTATCCTTCTGTGTTTTAAGAGATTTATATTTCTCAGTAGATATTTTTATAAAAAAAATGTACAACATGTTTCTAATACCAGATCTATGATTGTGGGCCTCATTTTGTTGTAGGTATTATCCTATTAAGCATATAAATTATTCTCACCATACATATATATAAACAGTTTTTAATATTCTAAGAGGACCTTAATGATTGATTTTTACATTTCTAGATTTGTAATTGTATATAATTTTGGGTCATTTCCATAGTATTTTCTGTTAGTACATTGTTTTGAGAGCATTATCTGTATTCATTTGGTGTTGTTTAAGCATTATAGGATGGTTTGGTTTTCTATTTTATATTCAGTGATGGATTTATGTCATAGTTGATATCCTAGATATTAATACTACTTTTATATTTAGTTTAATTTCACCCATGTGTGTGATTTTATTTATACCCTCAATAAGAGTAAGCAACCCTTGGCCTACTGGAGGCACGACTCAAGGTCATTATCTCTCTTCATTCATGGCCGACCCAAGAGGGGTACCTTTAGAGAGAGGGGTCACGAAATATCTTATATTCCCATAATCATAATTATATTATAAGAATCTTATATATTAATTAATTCCATAATCATAAGTTTTTGTGTGAATCCATGATGGAAAATGAAATACATAACTTTATGGAGGTGGTAGTACACATGTACGCATGAGTGATGTTTTCATTTCCCATAGGATGTAAAAAGAGATGAAAATGGATTCAACCATAAAAATAATACAATTTTATTAAATTTTATATTCTTATTTTATTTTATCATTATGGTTACTATATTTTTTAAAGATATATAATAATAAATAAAATCAATGAACTTGGTTAAGAGTTATACCTCTTCATTGGAAAATATAATTTGGTATACAATTTAATCCTTCTAGGATGGTATTTTGGGGATATTATAGCCTTATTTTCATGTTGAGGAATAATTTTAAGGTATTTTTGTAGGTATTTGTTGATATTAATGGCTCAATATGTGTGAGGAAGAGATGATAGGTGGTTCCCTTTTATAAGTAAGGGGAGTGTCACACTTGTAATTTTTTTAAAATTTTAAATATTATAAATGTATTACTCATGATAAAGTAGAAAACAATAAATATAATATAGAATATATGGTGATAATTAATAAAATAATATCATTTAATAAGAATTAAAATGAGATTTTGTGACCATATCACTTAGTTTTAACCTTAATTAACTAGTTTAACTTTTTAGCATAGTGATAATTTTTTCCATTGTTACTATACATTAGGAGTAAAAATAATATTGACCATATTAAAAAAATTACCCTAATGATTAAAAATATAAAATAAATTTTTAATGATTCAATTTTTATAAGTTTAAGAAACTAATTTTAATATAATTGTACAAAACAAAATAAAACACCATTATTAAAAATGTGTTTTTAAGAATAAAAATGAGATTATACAGAAATCTAAAATAATTTCAGTTAATATGGAATTAATTATATTATATTTAATATATGTAATCTAATTTTAATTTAAAACCAATTCTAAAATATAATGGGACTTTTAAATTACTTTATTTAAATAAATGAAATGACAGTTTTTGCCAAAAAAATGGCAGTTTTTAACTATTTACTCAAAAAGAAATCATTTAAAGAAAACTAAATATTCACTAGAATAAAATTTTGATATTGTGAATAAAAAATATATATATCCTTTTTTTTAATTTAATTTCTAAAATTTAAAAAAATTAATTATAATATTTTCACACAAATTCAATAAAAACATCTTTGAAGAAAATGTATTTTTGAAGCATAAAATGACTTTATTATCATTACATGTATAATAAACACAATTAAATGAATATTTATTAATTTTATTGAATATTTGATATACTCATTTATTTAAAATAATTTATCAATAGTGATTATTTTATCTATTAAGATAAAAATACATTGTGGATATAAAAGTAGTTTTAAGAAAATTATATCTTTTTCCAACAAAATATTTTTTCTTTATTTCTAACCAATTGATAATAAATTTATGATTGATTATAAATTTTATTATGGAAACACATTATACATATATTTCATAATAAATTTATTACTATTATTACCCAACAAACCAATGGCAAGGTTATAATGGTCATAATTAAATAATAATATTTATATAATATATCATAGTTTATTTAAGTTCAGTGTTTTATATACCACATGATATCAAATATAATAATATTTATAGAAACTATATTCTAAAATGTTGAGTTGTTAAATTAAGGGTTCTCAATAATGCACTTGATTCTTGTAATTAGGTCAGATGCATCAAACAATTGGATTTGTAGTCTAAATATTTTCTATGATGCAGTCAACGTGATATGGGAGTGGTTGCGGCTTTGTCGTAGTGATACTGATGGAATATGTAGGTGGAGGAACCTAAATTAATAGTTATTACTTTTAAATATATGGATGTGGTCACATATTTTGGATTAGAGAGAGTGGAGAGGGGTCATGATTGGGATATCCATGAGAAATCCCCCCATGAATATAGTGTATAATTATGATGATAATAATAATGGTAATATTATTATTATTATTATTTAAATCCCTTGTTAATGGTGATGTCACATAGGTAATGGGTGGAGGTAGGCAAGAGGATGGTGTCATTAAACTTTCCTTACCATGCTCTTAACTTTTCTTTATAATTCTTATGTTTTTGTTTTTGTTGTTGTTGTTATTATTGTTAATGTTCTTATTTTAGATCATAACTTCTTAGCATGGCCTATAATTTATGAAAAATATATATCATCATGATCTAAATACTAATATGAATTATTAAGGACCAATATATGGTACTCAAATATGACCAGTATTGTGGGTCATGGGTGCCATAACATATCATCTATCATGTTTCATATGATGAAATGCATTATCTTCATCTATTACACGTTTTCATTAAATGAATAGCATATAATTATTATTTTCAATATAGATCTTTATGGTGTGGTCTCTACTTCTATATGAGGTTTTTTCAAGGTGATATAGGCATATTTAATATTTATCTATGTATGGTTGGTGGCTGGGTTCAAGCGGTGACGATCAGAGTGTTCACATACTATGAGTACAGTAAGTGTTTCCATAAACTGAGGTTTCTTACTGAGAGTTCATGATCCACTCTCTATAGATCATTTTATATATAGGGTTGGTATTTCCCCCATATACAGGGGTCTAGGATCTTTTTTCTTATGTAGTCATTATCTCCCCATCTAAGATCTCATTTAGGGACATAATCCTCCATTTTAGTTAGTATTTCCCATGACTAAGGTGTTTTCCATTGAGTTTGGGATCCCCCACTATTTTTCTTTTTAGTTTTTTTGGGTTTCATACCATTCATAGTTTGGGTACTTATTCAGTGTTATGTTTTTGATATAAAATAGGGTGTGGTAATCCCTTGACTGGAGAGAATGTTTCAACGAGGAGTGGTTTCCCCTTTATGTACTTAAGTGGTAGTATGGAAGTTAGAAATATCTAAACTATAGACTACTTTGGTACTTGATATTCCTTATAAACCTAAGTTTTGACCTTGATATGTGATTTTCAACTGGATATCAATTTAAAGATGTGTTGACTCTTTAGTATTCTAGTATTCCATGTTTTCTTGTGTGTTAGGTTTTTTGAGGGTTGAAGAGGTGATGATTAGGACTTTTCTTTCATTCTGAAGAATTATTTTTATAGAAAATATCTAGATTATCCTTCCTTTTCATTCATCTGGTTACTCCTTAGTACTAAGATATTTATATTTAACTTGGTTTTCTATTTTTTCTTCTCCATATTTCACCTGATCATCTATCACTCTTAAGAGTTGATATAAATTTTTTTCTTTGTGTTTACTTTTTTATTTTTGGAACAACCTAAAGAGTATGTTTATACTCACCTCTATATGAGATTTATGTCTTTTCAAACAATTCATAGGTTCATAGATAGGCTGGGTTGACATAGATCTAGCAAGGTTTTTCAAATATAATGTCTAGTGATTATAGGAAACTCATTATAGATAATAATGAATCATTATAGTGGTGGTGACCACTATAGTTTCAGTTTGATCTAGGAGTACATACATAATGGGGGAGATTCTCAGTGCTTTTTGTTCCATAATATTATTAGGTGTTCTGTTTTTCATGAATTTACCTTATGATATGTAATTTTTTTAGTTATATCTTACATTCATTATATACAATTAAATTAATTATATATATCATGATTGTATTTTGGGTTTATCTTGTGTATTATATATTTCCATGTTATAGGTTAATTCCTCCAATTTTGAGAGATATTCTAACTCAGTGGTAGTCACCAGACCCTGTCCTCTTAGAGGCGGGATTGGGGTGAAAATATTGGCTTACCGTAGTCATGAGTAATACCCTAATGGGTCATATCATGTTATATTAGTATCAAAGTGGGTTTTCCCTTAGGATAGTGATTGAAGTTAGTCTTAGTATGATTACCAGTATGGGTTCCTAGGTTAATGATGTTAGATGTAAGGTCCCAAATTTCTAAAGACCTCCCATTATATTTTTTATGAATATAGCATCAAAAAGGTTCCCTAAACCTTTTTCCTTGATAATTTATAATTTAATTTAATGAAAAATAAGTTTTACTAAACTTTTCTTTACCCTTACATGACCCCCCTCTTGTGTATAAGTAACATATTTTTTTCTATTAAGTACATAAGGGTAACTTTTATCTTCAATGCACTGCGTAAAGGTAAACCCATTTTCCATATAGATGTGTAAGGTTCAGATGGGTTTTTCATGTCTTGTATAAGGGTTGGTCTTATTTTACTTCCATTTCATAAAGGTATGGGTGAGTTTCTAAGCTCACATAAAGGTATTTTATCTTATTTAAAACCCATTTAGGGGTAAGTCTAAGTATTAATATGTTGTGTAAGGGGAGATTGTTAGTTTCACATGACTTGTGTAACGGTTAGGACAAATTATATTGAGTTGTGTAAGGGTTCCTATAAATTACTTAAGCTCGCATAAGGGTTCTTTCAAGTTTTACAAACCTCGGGTTAGGATGATCGAAAGTGTAAGTGTAAAATCACATTACCCTTTCACAATACATGCTTCTTACATGAGGGTATTATTTTGATTAAAAACCCATTTTTTCTCCCCTTTCATTCTATAATGTGTTTTCCATAAAATAAAGGATAATTAATGTAAAAAAAATATGTTTTTTTCTTAGTATCTTTTAATGAGATCTTTTGAATCTACAAAATTTTTGGATTTTATTACTCTCTCATGTTCTTAGTTTTGTGTTCTGGAATATTATTGCGAGGGGTAGGGGATCTATTTATCTATCTGTTATATTATTTGTGATCTATGAAATTAACAATCATAAGTTTCCTTTTATAACTGGATGAATTTAACTTTAATCAGATAAAATAATCTAATGATTATTATTGTTCAATATTATGGAAAACTAAAAGGAAAAATGATAAAGATTTAAAATGTATGCAATAAATATATTAATATGGTTATTAATTATAAGTTTGAATTAGAAATAATTTTACATGTATAAGAATATTATTATTATTCAAGAATAAAAATATTGTCATGTGATGTTAAATAATTTTGATAATACATAAATTTTATGATGCTTCAAAATATTTGTTTTAGGGGATAATTTCATGCCCTAAATATTATTCTTTACTAATAATGATTGTGCATAATGAATTAATATTATTAATTCAAATTTGGAAATATATTGGTGTATCTTAAAGAATTGATATTCTTTTATTCAATAATTATCTATGGGGGAAATAATAATCACTTATTGATGTATTGTTTTTTATAATGTTTTATCATAATAATTATATAAATGATTCTGGAATTTTTGTAATTTAGATGAGGATTATTGTATTTTAAGGATAATTAATGTTTCTTATTGAGAATTAAATGAAATTTTGGGTTATGGTCACATGTTTGTTATGATTTTTATTGATATTTCATCTTTTTGTTTATTAGATTTTGTGATATATTTTTAGTAGTATTTTTTTATGGTTTATCATGGTTAATTACTTTAAATAGATAAACATAATAAATAAAAATGATAATACAATTAATTAGAAGAGGCATGAGTAGATCATATACTACTCTTTTAGAGTTGATTAAATAATAAAATTATGATTTTGAGCATGTTTTTAATTATAATAGATTTTATTAGCTATTTCCTTAGGTTTCTTTGTTGTATAAAACCTATTCATAATAAACAAATCAATTAAAGATGGAATAAACATGGTTTTTTTTAAAGAACTAATGTTTGGGGTTGGAAAATCTCATTACATATTGTGGGAGACTTAAATTACCCAATTCTATAGCCTTATTGCCTTCTCCTATGTGCGAATAATACATTCAAAATGTATGTGTTCTCTAATTATTTAGAGACTTGTTAGGATTGCCTCTTTACTTTATATATGGTTTTGGTTGGAGATTCTTCACATCATATATCTTACTCATTAAAATTTTTATAGGTTAATTCCTCCCATGTGTGAGATGGATATACTCTCTCCACTAGTTGTCAACCCATGGCCTACTGAAGGCAGGATTCAGAGGTTATTATATATCTTTTTCTATTGAAATCCCTAGAGGGGTAACTTTGGAGGGAGGGGTCATTGCATCAAGGGGGTCTTGAGTTTGTTTAACACACTTCAAAGACTATATTAGGTGTGTTAGATGACATAAACATTCTCCTTGAACCTATTATTTGAACCATATCTATAAAATATCCTTACGATGTATAAGTAAGTTATTAAGTGCATCATGTAGTGACCCAATAGGATCATTCATGTCCTTTCTAAGTAATCTCATTCATATATATGCTAATATTTTTGGGTTCATCGCATAGAATTAAGGGTGATACTATATAATAGCAATATTTCCTATAGAGTTTGGGTAATAGAGGTTGGGTAATGGTGATCACATGCCTATAGTTGGACCTCCCTCTTCTAGTTATAAACTGATGAGGGATTGTCACTGAAACCTGGTTGAGAGATATTTTTCCCCTAAAATATAAGGTATTTTATATTTTCTATGTACTTAGTGATGATCTCTTGCTATTGAGTATTTAGTAGTTTCCACCAAGTTAGATGATACTACCCATAGTTTGGATATATTGTGTGTGATCTACAAAAAATATCTTATGGTTTTTATGAGGTTATACAGGTCCTTGAGAAATAAAGGCTTTTCTAAATTCTGGGACATGAATTTCCATATAGTTCATACTTGTACTGTCCATATGATGATTCATGTATTAGTATTTATATATAGAATAGTGATCCAGTATTGGATGATGTTTTTCTGAAATCACAATGTGACTGTTATATCATTATCAGAGTTTGATCTCTTATATGGGATGGTGTTTTATCAAGGGTGTTTAACTTTCCATGGGGTGGTGAGACTATATCTGAGTATGTTTTAATTCCCATGGACCTAGTAGGGTGTTCCTTAGACTTCTTTTACAATGGAATTGTTCAATATTAGTGGTTTAAAACGAGACACTGAGGGTAGGTTTTTTGGGTTTTGGGTGTGTTATCATATAGCACTACGTATTATAAAGTCCCTTGAGTGAGATTTGGTAGATAAATGAATTCCTAGTGAATATTGACTCTGACTATAGAAATATGTGATCTTTTCACATAAAGATAGTGAGAGCGGTGTTGTGAACGAACCTCCATATTAGGGATGGGGATGATATTAGGCCCCTTCATATTATAGGACTCATTTTCTAATGAGGATATTTTTTGGTTAGGGTTTGTTTCATATGAGAGAAATTGGATATGGAAAATGTATTAATCCTCTTTCTTAATCACCAACTTTGGAATGTTCCTATTCAGTACAAAGTGATAACAGTCTGAGATATGAGATGACATGTGTAAGGGATGTCTATGGTTAGGAAATAGAAATAGTAGATAGGGGTAAAACACATGTTTATTCTTTATGGACCATCATACTAGTCAATGTCGACATGATCTATACATCTTGTACCATATGGTCTAGAGTTAAAGATTTATGTGGTACCCTTAGTTAATCCATGACTAGCTAAATATTTTCCTCTTATAATGAACATCCTTAACTCACCCCTTTAGGTAAAGTGAGCCTATTCTTGATGGATAAAGAGTTATTTTTAGTGAATTAATCATTATAGGTAAGTGGTATAGTGGTATGCCCCATTGGTATGAATTAATTATCTATTTTTAGTTTCATTAGGTGTTATTGATTGGGTTGATAAAGTGGTTACTTTATTTAGTAGTGTATATGACTATATATAGTGTTATCAGTATGGAAAACCATTGGTAATTAAGATTAATTGCCCATAATGTGGTAAACATGGCTATTATCACCTTTGTGTAATTGTGAAATGTTTAATTAAATCTCTCTTTGAAATGGTTCATAGCAGATCCTATCTGGTATTCAAGTTTTTCCAAAATCTTATTGTGAGATTGTCACCTCTGTAGTAACCTATCATAGTGTGAGACCTATATTTATAGAGCAACATTTGATTTTGTGAATATAAAGTTATGGTGGATGATGAGATCAAATTAGAACTACATTTTCATGTTTTTTGGTGGTTCTTAGTGGAGAAAAATATATATTCGTGATGGTGAAGGTTCTTGGGAAGTTATCTTCAAAGTAGTTGATTTTGGTTAGTAATGGTGATGATTCTCACCACCGATTAATGGAAATTTCCTCATAGTTATTCCTTGTGTGAGAGATGATATAGTTATTATGTCAACTCATTGGTCCCACATGACTTGATATTCTCAAGAAATAGATCTGAAGTATTTTCTTAACTTTGGGGAGCACGTTGAACACTATCCCAAGTAGATGGTGAGTTTCTCCTAATTATTGTATTGAATATCAAGATGGGTATTTTAATAAGATATAATTCTAGTGTTTCTTGATCCTCTATGTGGTGTGAAATAAAATTTTGTGGCTGTTCCCAATGAATGAAATTATTTTTATACACTAGAGTTGGTGTTTTTATTGATAGGTTGTGAATTTTGATCACCGGTTCCGGTGTTTTTCTGGGATTTTGAGATGAAAAAGAAGGGTCATATGAATTGTTAGGACTATCTACTTCATATTATAGAAAATTAGGATACCTTATGAGTATTGGGGTGATGTGTAGTATTTGAAAGTGGTTTTTTACATGTGATGATCATCAGTAACTTTTGAATAAGATCAATGATAGCCCAACCAAGAAATCATTAATAGTGAATGTGAAACCTATTGGGGATTTTGAAGTATATAGAGAATTCTTGTGAAAATTTTAGTTAGAGAAAATGAATTATATCACCTTTGTGTCATGAGAAGGTGGAATAGGTTCCCATGCATTATGTTCATAAGAGGATGGGGAGATGAAATAAACTAAGGGAATATTGATTCTCAGAAACTGTGATGTCTCAAACCGGATTCACTCAATAGTAACCAAACCTGGTTGGCCGCATGGCCTTAAGTGTGCCTCCCAATATTCCATAGCTTGAAAAATATAAATGAGGGCCTAGGGTTTGTATTTGGGGAGACTATTCCTTCATGTAAAAGTATAGCACAATGATATAAACATAATAGTAAATAGTGGAATCATAAGAATAACTAAGAAGTATAAGAATAAATATCCATAATATAAATAACCAAGTAAACTCGTCCAATAATATCATATACATTGATGATCATGGAATTTTATACAAGTATAGGTAAAACATGAAAATAGGCATCCATTGAAATACATGTATCAAAAGTAAAAAAATACTAAAAAGAAACAATCCCAGATAGCATCACAATACCAAATCCTAGTCCTATTCTCCCTTTCACTTATGCGCAACTCAATCAAGCATCTGAAATAGGGGTATTTTCCCTTCCCTTACATACATCCATGAATTTTTTTGGGGTACCCAATAGTAGTCTGAATGGGGTGTGAGATAACACTTAGTAGGCCACCACCAAAAATTTCTATAGTAATTCTTTTCTATGAATATAAGCTAAAACAGTGTACAAATATAATAGGTGTCCAAGTAAAACAATAGAAGTGATGGTATTCATTTTATCATTCCTCACAATAATCAAACAACTAAATAATAAGGCTATATGTAAATCATATTAAGAAATCAAGAATTGCATATGCCACATAATCTTGTGTCATCCCTACATGGGACAAAGTCCAAGGAGTGGTAATGTTTAAGGAATCCAATAATATAAGTAAAAAAATACATAGGATCCAAGGATTAGAAATTTCCAATTCATCCTATAAGGCTAATTAAAATAGGTAAATAGGATCCAATGAGTTGAAATGTCCAAAGCATATTAATGGGTTGAATCCAAGAAGTTGAGATGTCCAAGGAATCCTAGAATGTTAAATAAACTAATTAAATAGGATCTAAGGATTAGAAATTTCCAAGGAATCCAAATGTGTTCATCAGATCCATGGAGTGGAAATTTCCAATGCATCTTAACATGGCAAGTAAACTAAATAAATAGGATCCAAGGAGTAGAAATTTAAAATCTGACTTAATGTGTTTGTCAGATCTAAGGAGTTGAAATGTCCAAGGCATCCTAACATGTCATGTTAATAGGATCCAAGGAGTATAAATGTCCTAGATATCCTAATATGGCTGTCAGAACCAAGGAGTAGTAATATCCAAGGCATACTAAACAATTCATTCACAATAAAATAAACCATTAATTTAATCAATTTATTAATCCCTACATAAACATATAAAATCTAAGGTATTTCCCAATTTATACCTTTCATATACAATTACAAGGTGTTATATGGTGGTCAAATCCATTAAGAATTCACTTAATACCTCATTCAATTCTAAACTATTCAAAGTGATCTCATCACACCCCGATGGTGGAATAAGTGTGAAAAAATGGTAGAACCCACCCCATGGGTGGTTAGGGTTGAGGTCGACAACCTACAACCTTGATGAAAGGTGTCAAAGGCGTGTCTCAACATTTTTATATCAATTAAACTTTCTTTCAAATAATTTAGAATGCATCACCTAGAATTTTCTATGCCCGGCACAATGTAAATAGCCTATAAATGATGATACATTAAGGGAAATGGTATAGACCACCTACCTCATCTTTGTAGAGAAACACCTATCCAATCTCAGCTTCTAATTCAGTCTACATTAGTATAAAAAAGGAGAATATATGAACACCCTAAAAATAATCCATAAGATACAACACCAAAATAACTCTATCAAGGAGAAAAAAATAGTGAAAGGTTCAAGAGTAATTAAGAACATACTGGTGTGGATCAAAAAATACGAACAACACTCGAATCATAGTTCATATGACAAAATCGCATCAAATCCATGGATGAAGAGCTTCAATAGAAGAAAAGACCCCCCCCCCCATCAGTTGGAATAAATAAATAAAGAGGAGTTTGAGGTATTTAATGCATTAAGGGAAAATCGATAATTTTACACATTTAAAACTAGGTCACATGGTTAGGACACATGGTTTTCCAAACTATGCACAAACTTTTCATACCTCTCTATATCTAAACCCCCTCACACAGTCATGGAACACAATTAGGAAAACCGTGCACTAACCATGTGTTTGTCCTCTACTAAAAATTTCTGGTGGATTTCATGAGAGTGTGTCCCTCATTTAAAGGTTTCATAAAAATATATGGCCCTATGTAGACCTTTGGACCACCCCACACACTTTCAAAAAATGGTGCAACCTGGACTGTGCAGTTTCTACTAACCGTGCGACCCAACTGCTTTTTCCAAAAACTTGGGTTCATGGTTCCGAACAGGCCTCCAACACCCATTTTTCCTCTACAGTCTCACTAAGAATTATAAATAGGTCAAATATAATGTATCAAAAAAGAAAAAAATGGTTCCATGCCTCACATAAAATTAGGGATCTTACAGAAACCATTTTAGTGTCATCATGGGGTTTTATAAAGTGCTAAGTGTTTTGTATGGAATGGATGGGCTATTTTTATATGAAAACCAATATAAATGATCTTTAAATATGGGGAGTGAGTCACTCCCACACATTATAACCTTGTAAATTAACCCATTAAATTCATATGTTAATGGTTCATGGATTCATTTCATCTCGTTTTATAGGAAAACCTTCAAGTGAGAAAATGTTTTGGGTGCTGGGTCTTAGAAAGACTCAAATAGAGTAGGTGTGTGTTTCTTCTTGAGTCATGATTTGATATGGGATGGAGCTATTATATTTAAAGGTGAAATATGATTCTCCCTTCTTAGATTATTTTGTACCAAGTTTATTTACAGGATGGACCTTCAATGTAAAAGGAATTTTAGGAGATGGTGGTTAATTTTCAACATGAGGTTCTTTTAGGAGTTTCCATATCAATAAAATTATATTTTTTTCATTCTATGGATGCAAATTTCTTAAGTTGGGGAGTATGTAGTGACCTAAGTGTTTCTTGAATGATACATAACTCAATTCTGAATTTTAGTGACCTATAACCTCTCTAGGGTTAAAATTAAAAATTTGCCCTAACAAATAACCTATAAAAATTATTTGATCTTTTCATTGATTCTAAGGTGTTTTTAATAACCTTGGGATGAGTTGATAAGGAATAGTTATTTTTGTAGAGCCTAGATAAAAATATATTAAGTATAAGAATGTTATTTTTAACCCACAGATGTTTATTTGTGATGAAATTCATATACCTCTTGAAAGGAGCATTGAATAAGAAATTAGAGTCAAATATTGAGTCTAAAATTGGAATTTTAACTTAGGAGTGCTACATTTTGAGTCTACATCAGGTTCCAGGGTTCGATTCATCGTGGGAGAGTTATTAAATAAATTAATTAATATTTAATTAATTTATTTATGTTTGGAAAATCCTATTAATTCCTCTATTTATACCCTCATTATATAATTTATCTAGGGTAATTCATTCTTCATTATCATAAACCAAACATAAAGGGGTGGAGGGAATGAATCTTGGATGAAAACGATTTTAGACCAAAGAATGAGGGGATATTATGATCGAATCTATGGTGACATCAATGATTGAATTACATGACAAAGATGAAAAACTCTATGGATATGATGGAGAATTAAACTGACAGTAAAGCATATCTGGATTATCCTTCCTTATCATTTGTATAGTCACTTATTAGTACCGAGGGATTTTGTGCTGACTTTATGTTCTGGTATTCTCCTCTTAATCTTCCTTCAATTCATCTCCCATTCTAATAATAGACTTGACTTATTTAGTTTTGTTTCCTTTATGTTTTTTGATATATCTTGTTGGGTATGTTAATACTCACCCCTGAATGGGATTTGTTCTCATATGTTTTGGGTTTGTGTAGATGATGCAATGGTTTGGAGATAGGATGGTTTAATGTGATGATAGTTTGGCTTGTCTAAAGTTAATTCTTGGTGATACTTGGACACATATTGTGGAGCATAGTGATTCATGATAGTAGTGTTGACCATTTTTTATGGAGTATGATCTAGGAGTATATTCTGTATGGAGGTTATTTTTTGTTCTTTGTGTTCAAGAAGCTTTTTAGGAGTTTTTTTCTTGTATTTACCATGTGGGATGTACTTTCTCTAGTTGTCTCTTGTTTTAATTATATATAGTTCAGTTGATTATATATATACTACTGGTATTTTGAGTTTATCTTGCATATTGTATATGTTTATGTTCTTGGTTATTATAGGATAAGGCCTCCCAATTTGAGAGATATTCTTACTCAATGAGATTCACAACTCCTAGACCTATTAGAGGAAAGATTAGGGTGGTAATCTCAGCTTACCATGAGACCAGGTAGGGCTCAGGTGATTCATGTCATTTCATATCTCACAAAGTATTCACTATTGTTTATCTCATTATTGAAAATGAAATCATTGATATATTTGGAGATAACATCCTTCTTTACTCTTATTTCTATATGAATGTAAATACCCTAACCCTAGTAGCCTATATTGGTGATTACTGTTAGGGTTGGTGTCCTGAGAACAAACAATTTTGTACTTTGACTACATGAATGTTCACTTATTATATATTGTTCATTGTTCTGCATGACTATAATATAATAATTTTCTAGAATATTTGTTGCATTAATAAGGTCATGACAGATCCCCGCTATGATGAGAACCTTGAAATTCTATAACAAATATTCTTAAATAAAGTTCTGCAGTTGGATGGCATACTATGATAGGACACATAGTATACAGACAATCACGTGCGAGTAATCGTAAGAAGACGAGACTCTCTCTCATGGAGTTCGCACTTGGTAATCTCTAAGATGGGAAATTATGAGAACAGAACCGCCAGTAGTAATTCTGCATGTTTTTGTGTCATCGGATATTGCTATCTGTGAGCGTGTGTAATGGTCCTTAGACTGGAATATTATCATTAACTCATGTCATGACTCGCGCACTTAGATTTGCTAACGAATACCATCACAAAGAAATTTGGCAGGAAGTAGGGTACGTTGGGTGCATCACAAATGACATGTTGTTAATGGATAAGTCGAGGAAGTATTTGTCCCTTCCATATTTATGGAAGTAGATATCCCAGGCCCTTTGATTGAAATAGAACAATAGAACAAATTCCATGGTCATGGTGACATGAAGATTTTATTTCTGGAAGTCAAAGAATGACAGATCAAGCATATAGGTTTATGACACTTCCATGAAACCTGCTTGATGAGATATTGAGAAAAAGACATTAAATTACACAATAAGAATCTGTATGAGGTGACACATCAATGTGGCGTCAGCTTCTTTCTATTGGGTTCCTTGACCCAATGCTAGACAGTAATCTTTGACTTTAGGCAAGCCCGCCTAATGCCATCGAGAAAGAGGCCTAGAAGGTCACACACTAAGTGTATCCAAGTATCTCAAGTAGAATAAATATTATTCTCGTATGTGGTTTAATAATTATTCAAGGAATCCTAAATAGTTTTAATGATGGAGGAAGAAGGAAATGAAAAACAAGATATACACGTCATGTATTAATGATTACACGACATGTAGTTTTTCATGGAAAACAAGTACATGCCATGTATTAATGATTACATGCTGTGTAGTTTTCATTTTGGAAAGGAAATGAAAAACAATTACACGCCATGTAGTTTTATGGAAAAAAAATACATGTCATGTATTGATTATTACACGCCGTGTAGTTTTCTAGTCGGGATTTTGAGGATATAATATTGTTTTATTAAAAGATATTTATTGTAGTCAGTATGGGTGCATGTCAAGGAATTAATTATTCGACATGGGGTTTTAAATAAGAGTCAATGAAATAAATAAAACACGTAACGCGTTTACTTATTGTCATAACTCTACAACCTCAAACCTGATTATAAATATCCTCACAACCCCGACTCTTTTCCAATAAGAGAATCGTTGTGCACAACAATTATGGAGAATTATTTCAAGGCCGAAAGAACCTCTTCCTCCAAGAATGCTCTCAAGACCGAGAGAGATCCTCTTCCATGGAATCAAGATGATCTAAGGTGGACAACGTAGGTAAAGGCTTCTCCACGCTAGCACCTAGAGACTCGTTTGGTGACATCCAGAGATATGAGGTGCACATATGGATCACTGCTAGAGGAAGTCTACACTTGGCTTCTGTGACGCAATGAAAAATCACATCGGAACATGATCAAGAATATCAACTAAGAAAGAACACCCAAAAGGTACTTCTTGTCAATTAATTAAATTAATTATAATCAACCTGTGATGATCCACTTTTGTGATTCTGGGACCTTTCTTCTTCTTTGTCTATTTCTGTGAATCGATCCGAGGAGACTGGCATTCATCGTCGTATTGATCCCAGATTGATCATTTCTAATGAAGAAAATACAAGTGGCCACATCCACCCACGTGCTTTCGATGCGTATGGAACCTTCAATTAGTATCAAAGGGAGGTTACAACTTTGATTATAGTTATTTAATTTTCATTGATAATTTATGCATTTATATTTGATTCAATTCGTGATAAATCGTTCTATTAAATTGAATGAATGAGATATGTTCTTCCTCCTTAGTTTCTCGATTCACATCACAGAAATGACCTTTTAATTTTAAGGTTGATTAAAATAAAAAATGAGAAACTCATCCGGAAGAGCCGCTCTTTCTGTCTGTACAACATGGGAATACACGGCGTGTAATGAAAACTACACGTTTTGTACTTAGGTTCAACGAACCGGTACTAGTCGTCCAAACCACGCCATGTGAATTGAGTATACCTGAGTTTTATTACATCGTGTTGACTAGAAATGAATGGCACGTGGAACCAGAATACACAGCATGTATGTTGAATCAACACGCCGTGTAGTCTGATCTGGCCCAAGTGAAACTGTGTACAAGTAGAAGCTGTGTTCCCCGTACACGGGATTTTCAGGCCATTAACCGCGTAACAAGGAAGTACACTCCATGTTAGATTAATCTACACGCTGTGTACTCCAAAATTTCCAAAGAAGAGAAAACAGGCCAACACCCCCAGCGTGTACTTTGGATAAAGGCTGAAAAGAAATACACGTCGTGTAAATATAAACTACATGTCGTGTACTTTCCAGAAATTGAATTTCACCAGGTTTCCTCCAAAAGTAAAAAAGACATGTACAAGGGATATGGATGAGAAGAATCTCAAGGAAATTCATAAAGGAATTTAAGATAAAGAATTGATTAATTATAAGATTATAATTAATTAATTTTAAGCGTGACTTATCTTGAATAATAGAAAAATTAAAATAATTTGAATTCTAAATATGCATAAATGTCATTTCATGCTATGGATGATCATGAGCTATACCGAAGACCCTTTATGTGTGTGTTTGGTTTCATTTAAATTTGTTTAATTTAAATTTGTTGGCCTGCAAGCCTTCTTCCAATAAAATTTCGGGTCTGCGTGCCCATGGTTTCTTTAATGTGACCCCCATGTAATGGAGGATCTCCCAAGCCGGAGGAGACAGTTCAAAACCCAAAGCTAAGGTGAAACCAACCCAAAAAAAAAAGGTGGACAGGTGGTAGCTGCAAAACATGAACCATCGTTTCAAGGTGCTTTTCCCTAGGTCAGGGTTAGCTTATCAAACCGCTAGATAAGCTAACCAATAAAATCTCATGATCATTCCATATTATTTTATTTTTATCTAATTGCATGGTTTATTTATTATGTATGTGTTATCACGATCACATATTTAATAAAATGAACAAGCATGCAAAGATAGAATTAAATAAAAACCGGACTATGCATAAACATTATCGAAACATGGTTAATCACTTAAGCAAGCATCACTTAATATTAACAAGCATGTGATAATGTGAAACTATGCATAAAGGATTAAAATCCCTCAATACCATATTAAGTCAGACCAAGTCTTTTATTACCTGATTAAGGGCAAGACTCAATAAAACTATGTGTTTGACCAACCCTTTTTGGGACACTTACTTTTATAAATAGAGCCATTATGAAAGGTTTTGGGTTGACTTAACCATATTAAATCAAGAGGAGTATCCCTTCCTAGACTTGATGTAATATTGGAGGCATGTGTTGAGGAAATCCAAGTCAGGATTTCAGGATTGGGGAGTCCACTCAACAGATCAGGGAATTGTAAGCTCACAGTTGGCAAATACTTGCCTACCGAAATACCTTCAAATAGCTTGACCAACCCTTGTTGGGGTTATTCTAAGGGGAATATGGATCTTTTCCACTAGAATGTCAAACCAACTAGACATTCTGGGTTCAATGGTGAGGGCCATTGGGACTTGATCAAATAGTGGGAGAATTAATAAATTCATTTATTATTTTTTCTAAAATGTAATCAAAAGGTACTGATAAATCTGATCTTTTAATTTGTAGAATCAATATGAAAAACTCGTCAACCACATTTTCTCTGTGATCAATTCTGGACAAAGACAATATCCTCACCGGCAGTAACTTTCAGGAATGGTTTAGGAACCTTCGGGTTATCCTATGCCATGAATGAAATTATTACGTGTTGGAGTCCTCACTTCCTGATTCTCCTGCCCAAGGGGCAAGTGATGAATATTTCCTAGTATATGATCAACATTTGAGCGATTCACTCGACATTCAATGTTTGATGCTATCATCAATGTCAAGTGAGCTCCTGAAGTCCCATGAGGAAATGGATGCCTAAAGATTGATCGAGAACCTCTATGGTCTATACCATGAGAGAGAAAGACGTGAAAGTTTTGAGATCTCCAAGGCTCTATTTCAGAGCAAACTTGGAGAGGGTGCCCCAGATGGACCTCATGTAGTCAAGATCATTGGATACATTAAGTGCTTGGAGGTTCTAGGTTTTAAACTCCCTGAAGAACTGGGTACTGATCTCATTCTTATATCACTCCCCCAGAGCTTCTCAAACTTTGTTGTGAACTTCTACATTAACAATATTGGTAAGTCTCTGTCTGATCTTCTTATCCTCATTCGCCAAGTGGACAATGACATGAAGCGTGAAAAGCCTTCTATCTTCATAGTAAATAAAAGTAAAGGTAAGGTGAAGATCATTAAGCCCAAATCTTCTTCAACGCCTTTTAAGAAAAGGAATATCAAAGGGGAGGCAAGAGAACAGGAGGCTGTTTGTTTCGTATGTGGCAAGAAGGGCCACTGGAAGAAAAACTACACCTAGCCAAGGAAGCAAGGGGAAGCTTCAGGTGCGTTTGTTATCGAATGCAATCTATCTTTTTCTACCAATTGTGTATTAGATACTGCTTGTGGTTCTCACATATGTATCCAAATATAGGAACCAAGTATATTCAGAAAGATTGGTCGAGGTGAGGTGGATCTACGAGCATCCAATGGAGCCAGACTCGCTGTTGTAACTGTCAGAGACTACCACCTCACATTACCTACTAGGATGGTCTTGGTTTTGAAAGGATGTTATTATGTACCCTCTGTAACCAAAAACATTATTTCAGTATCCAAATTAGATACTAATGGATTCATATTCAATATTGGAGGTGGATGTTTCTACTTTTATAAAGATATCACTTGTTTTGGTAGGGCGCATTTATATAATAGCCTTTATGTGTTAGACTACACAAACCAAGTAATGGTAATCGATGACAAAGTTAATTCATATGAATCATACCACACCCAACTTTGGCATCACCAGCTAGGTCATGTCAATGAGAAATGTTTGACAAAATTATATCTAGATGGGTATTTAGATTCTTTCAAACTAAAACCACTTGGTGTATGTCATGCGTGTCTATAAGGAAAAATGACCAAAGCCTCATTTAGTGGGAAATGTGAAAGGGATAAAGAGCTTATAGAATTAGTTCACACATATGTGTGTGGACCATTTACAGTTGAAGTAAGGGGTGGGTTCTCATACTTCATAACTTTTACTGATGATTTTAGTAGATATGGATATATTTACTTAATGAATTATAAGTAAGATTCTTTTGATTGGTTCAAAGAATACAAGAATGAAGTTGATAACTAGCTTGGTAAGAATATTAATAAACTCCGCTCAGATAGAGGAGTAGAATATCTTAATCAGGATTTCATTGATTTCTTACAGGAGTTTGGGATTCTATCTCAACTCACTCCTCCATACACACCTCAATGGAATGGTGTAAGTGAAAGGAGTAACCGCACCCTGTTGGACATGGTGAGATCAATGATGAGTCATTCGAGTCTTTCATTACCCTTTTTGGGATATGCATTACAAAAAGCAGCACACATACTAAACCAAGTACCAACTAAATCGATAAATAGTATTCCATATGAGTTATGTATTGGATGCAAAGCCATGTTATTGGATTTACATATATGGGGTAGCGAAGCATTTGTTAAGGCCTCTTCAGGTAACAAACTTTCACCCTGAGGCACAAAGTGTTTCTTTATAGGATATCCCAAGGAAACAAGGGGATATTACCTATACAACCCCTCAGAAAAAAAGGTTATAGTGGAAAGACACTCCATATTCCTTGAGAGGGAGAACATCTCCAAAAGAGATAGTGGGAGAGAGATAGAATTCGATGAAGTTGAGGCTCAAGATGCACATGAGTTGGTACAAGAACAGATTCCACAAAGCCTTGTGGAAGAACAATCTGTTCTAGAGACACAAGAACTGCGTAGGAGCATGTGAGAGGTAAGAGAACCAGAACGATATGGTTTTCTTGTCATCAAGGATGGTGACTCATTATTGGTTGACAATGATGATTATCTTACCTACAAGGAATCAGTTGAAGGCACAAACATTGCCAAGTGGCAAGAAGCCATGAATTCTGAAATGGATTCCAAGTACCAAAACCAAGTCTGGATTTTGGTAGATCCTCTAGTTGATGTAAAGCCTATTGGTAATAAATGGATATTCAAGAAGAAACTGGACATAGAGGGTCAAGTCAGCACCTATAAGGCATGACTGGTTGCAAAATTTTTTAGACAGCGTTAAGGAATTAACTATGATAAAACCTTTTCACCAGTTGCGATGCTGAAATCTATCAGAATCCTATTATCCATTGCTGCTTACCATGACTATGAAATTTGGAAAATGGATTTCAAAATAGAATTCCTTAACAGGAACCTCCACGAAGATCTCTACATGACACAACCTGAAGGGTTTGTGACTCCAAAGGATGCCAACAAGGTATGCAAGTTGCAGAAATCTATTTATGGATTAAAGCAGGCATCAAGGTCATGGAACATTCATTTTGATGAAGCAGTAACAGAATTTGGATTTTTTTAAGAACGAATGTGATCCTTGTGTCGACAAGAGGTTTAGTGGAAGTACAGTCATTTTCCTAATAGTATATATTGATGACATATTACTAATTGTAAACGAAGTACCTGTCTTACAGTCAGTTAAGGCATGGTTAGATAAATTCTTCTCCATGAAAGACTTGGGTGAGGTAGCATATATTTTTGGGATCAAGATCCATTGTGATAGATCCAAGAGAATGTTGGGCCTGAGTCAAAGTATATACATTAAAAAGATACTGAAGAGATTCAGTATGGAACAATCCAAGAAGGGATTGTTGCTAGGGTCACATGACATTCATCTTTCCTAGAAAAAGTTTCCTCGGACACATGAGGAAAGAAAGAAAATGTCAAGGATCCCTTACGCATCCGTGATTGGGTCAGTCATGTATGATATGCTATGTACAAGGCTAGATGTTGCTTACACATTAAGTGTGGTAGGTAGATATCAAGCTGATCCAGGAGACCGCCATTGGATGGCAGTCAAGACTATCCTTAAGTATCTGATGTGTACTAAGGATATGTTCCTGGTTTATGGAGGAGATGAGGAACTAGTCATCAGAGGACATGTAAATGCTAGTTTCCAGACTGATCAAGATGAAATGAAGTTGTGGACTAGTTACATCTTCAGTTTGAATGGAGGTGCAGTGAGATGGAAGAGCTCAAAGCAAGGTGTGGTGGCAAATTCTACAGCAGAGTCTGAGTATATCGCAGCTTCTGAGGCAGTTAAAGAAGCAGTATGGATGCGAATCTTTGTCCAAGAGTTGGATGTAGTACCTAGTATTAAATATCATATCACACTATATTGTGATAATACTACAGCGGTGGAACTTGAAAAAGAGGCAAGGTCACATCAACGGACAAAGCACATACTTATGAAGTATCATCTCTTGAGGGATTTTTCTCAGAGAGGTGAAGTTGCAGTGGGCAGTATTTCCACGGAAGACAACGTGGTAGACCCCTTGACAAAATCCTTGACTCAATAGAAACATGATCATCATGTGAGGTCTAGCAGACTAAAATTCGTAGGCACTTGGATCTAGTTCAAGTGGGAGTTTGTTAGGGTTGGTGTCCTGAGAACCAATTGTTTTTTACTTTGATTACTTGAATGTTCACTTATTATATATTGTTCATTGTTCTTCATGAATATAATATAATAATGTCCTGGAATATTTGTTGCATTAATAAGGTCATAGAAGATCCCTGCTATGATGAGAACCTTGAAATGCTATAACAAATATTCTTAAATAAAGTTCTGCAGTTGGATGACGTACTATGATAGGACACATATTATACAGACCATCATGTGCGAGTACTCATAAGAAGATGAGACTCTCTCTCATGGAGTTCGCACTTGGTAATCTCCAAGATTGGAGATTATGAGAACAGACCCACTAGTAGTACTTCTGCATGTTTTGGTGTCATCGGATATTTATATCTATGAGTGTTTGTAATGGTCCTTAGAATGGAAGATTATCATTAACTCATGTCATGACTTGCGCACTTATTTTTGCTGATGAAAACTGTCACGAAGACAGTTGGCAGGAAGTAGGGTACATTGGGTACGTCACGAATGACATGTTTTTAATGCATAAGTTGAGGAAGGATTTTCCCCTTCTATATTTATGGAAGTAGATATCTCGGGCCCTTTAATTGAAATATAACTGTCGAACAAATTCAAGATCCATGGTGACACGAGAAGTTTATTTCTGGAATTCAAAGAATAACAGATCAAACATATAGGTTTATGACACTGCCATGAAACCTTCTTGATGAGATATTGAGACAAAGGGATTAAATTACACAGTAATCATTTGTATGAGGTGACATGTCAATGTGGCGTCAACTTCTTTCTCTTGGGTGCCTTGACTTGTTGCTAGACAGTAATCTTGGACTTTAGTCAAGCCCGCCTAATGCCAATGAGAAAGAGGCCTAGAGGGTCACACAGTAAGTGTATCCAAGTATCTCAAGTAGAATAAATATTATTCATGTATGTGGTTTAATAATTATTCAAGTAAGCCTAAATAATTTTGATGATGGAGGAAGAAGGAAATGAAAAACAAGATATACATGTTATGTATCAATGATTACATGCCATGTAGTTTTTCATGGAAAACAAGTACATGATTTGTATTAATGATTACACGTCGTGTAGTTTTATGTAACACAAGTACACACCGTGTATTGATGATTACAATCTGTGTAGTTTTATAGTTGGGATTTTGAGGATATAATATTGTTTTATTAAATGATATTTCTTGTAATCAGCATGGGAGCGTGTCAAGGAATTAATTATTCGACATGGGGGTTTTCAATAAGAGTCAATGAAATAAATAAAACGTGTAAAGCATTTATTTATTGTCATAACTCTACAACCTCAAACCCGATTATAAATATCCTCATAACGCCAACTCCTTTCCAACAAGAGAATCATTGTGCACAACAATTCTGGAGAATTATTTCATGGCTAAAAGAACCTCTTCCTCCAAGAATTCTCTCAAGACCGAGAGAGATCATCTTCCATCAGATCAAGACGATCTAAGGCAGACAATGAAAGAAAAGGCTTCTCCATGCTAGCACCCAGAGACTCCTTTGACGACGTCCAGAGATACGAGGTGCACGTGTGGATCATCGCTATAGGAAGTCTACACTTGACTTCTGTGACGCAACTATGAATCACATCATAACATGATCAAGAATATAAACAAATAAAGAACACCCAAAAGGTACTTCTTGTAAATTAACTAAATTAATTATAATAAACCTGTGACGATCCACTTTTGTGGTTCCGGGACCTTTCTTCTTCTTTGTTTATTTCTGTGAATCGATCTATGGATACTGGCGTTCATCGTTGTATTGATCCTGAATTGATCATTGCTAATGACAAAAGGCCAAGTGGGCACATCCACCCACGCGCTTCCACTGCGCTCGGAACCTTACATTGGTGTTAGATACAAGTGATCACATCCCAAAGGAATTAATAATTTAGTAGTCTTGGTCGACTAGATACATACTTGAGTCTTACATTACATTTGAAAACATAAATTACAATATAGTGAAAGTAATTATTCTATATCCTTGAACTTATTTAAAGATTCCTTCTTTATATCCAGGGGAAGAAAAACAATGTAAGGGTGATCTCAAATGCTCAGTAAGGGTTATGTACATCAGAATATATCATGAATAAATAAGGAAAATAAATATTGAATGGTAAATAACCAAACACATTTATCAACTAATCAATAACTAGATCACAAAATGCATCTATGGATAATATCAATACAGTAATATCGTGGATAATAATAAATAAATTATTAGGGGAGGAAATTCCTAATATTAGATGACATAATCTCAAAAATCTTGATATATATACCATTGAGGCCTCTCACTAAGATAGTTTAATCTATGGGTAGGTATACACCAAAACCCTATTTAATTAAAGCTTATTGATTCACCTCATGAGACTATTGATGCATCTAGGTGCTATATAATTCCAAGTCCCACCAGTCACTGCATGTCCAACCATTCCACATATATCGAATAATCAATTTGAATCATGAACAATATGACTTATCAATAAATGCCCATATATAATAAATAATATGAAATATCAATATTTCCCCAGTTAATAAAATAAATTTAAAAATGAAACACTGTATGTATAAATGATATAGGATATAATCAATAATCATATCCATGATAAATAATATATATTTAATTGAAATTTAATGTCTAATGTTCACAAGAAAGTTAATGTTTTATAGAAAAGTTAATAACTACAAAATTAATCAAGAAAGGGAATATAAATACTTTCCTTGGTCAAACTGATCATAAATCATCTAGATAAAGGATAAGGATGGTATCATTACAACATATCCATAATATAGTATAATAAAAATAAAAATTTGTTGTATTTTATGAATAGAAATACCATAAAATGGTTATTAAAACACTCATGAGGAAAATACCCTTTTCATTTTTAAAATCCCCTTTAAAAACTAAATATTTTCAGAATATTTGGAATTTTTTTTTGAAAATAACATTGTAAACATGTAAAGGATTATTTAAATAAATGATTGGTCATAATGGTGGGAAAATTACATACATGTCAATTACATTAAAATAAATATTCCTTTCACATTTTTATAAGAAAATTCAAAAGGTAGCTCATTTGGAAAACAATGGGAAGATTCCATTTTAACCATTTTTCACAAGTAAAAAATGGTTCAAAATGTATTTATTAAATCAATTTCTAATATTAATAAAATATTTAAAACGTTTTTAGAAAACAAGTATTTCTAGGAAAAAGGATTTCCGACCAAAGAGAGTAATAAAGAGGGATTTTCTTAAAAATACTTTCTCAATAATTTTAAGTAAAAAATATTGGTAAATGGTAATATTACTTGAAAGTTTAATTAATGACCACATGATAAGAAACTTTAATGGGTTTATTATATAATTCTCAAATAATTTCCTTCAATGTAAATTCAATAATAAATAATCTCGATTAAAATGAGATTGTGAAATAAGACCTTACAAAGATCACAATGTTGAATTGAGTATTAATCAAAGTAGTGATTATGTGTCATAAATTTAAATCCACTTAAAACAGGTCTCAATAAAATATAAAATAACCAAAATTCATTACACACATAATCTTATAATATCAAAGAAAATTAATAGGTAATATAACCCAAAGAAAAGAAATTGAGTTTTGAAATTTCTTACAACATGGTAACTTTTGATGAAAATACCCTTGGATGAAATAATTAAAATTGAAACATATAATACCATTAATTGTGAATAATTCATGATATTAAATTTAAAATTGGAATTATATACACCATATAAAATAAATTAGGTGCATAACATTAAAATTTTCCTCAATTAAGGGAAATTGAGACGAAGTCTCTTACCTCACACTTCTCATTAGTTAAACATGATTTAAACTTCTATATAACGATTTTAATAATGTTACTAATGTATAATATAACAATATTTATGTAAATAATTTCATATATTATCTTATTATAACATCTTATCACCCTTTTGTTAATAAAATTTCATTATTTCCATTGTTTTGAGAATTATTTTCTTTGTTTTCTCATGCATGTTTTGTCATATAAGTTCTGATTATTGTGAATATTATATAGATAAATTAATTAAACAATTATAATAATGTTATAAATAACATATTAATTCATTATATAAATTTTTAAAACCATTCTTGAAATTTGGATATGGAAAAGGAATCGCATCGCTTCGAGGAGACGGTAGGTCTTAAGTATCCACACATGAAAATATCATTCCATTAATGGGTGAAAGGTTATGTAATTGGATTATATATTAATTTTAAAAAATTATTAACATGTCATATTTATCATATATATTAATTATTTCCATCATTATCATTATCTATGTGAGTGGGTGATGGAATACAAATTACAACGGTTTGTGAGGTGGTAGTTCACCATACACACAGGTGATGGCTTTGTTTTCCATTTGATGGAGAAGGATATGGATATATATGATTCCATAAACATAATAACATCTAAATTTATGTGAGATATTTTTTTATTAAGTTGGAATTTTTAATACATTATTTAAGGTGGAAAAATAATTAATAAAAATAAGGAACTTGGTGAAGACAATTACCTTCGCTTAGAAGAACCTCATTCAGATACATTATTAAGGACCATAGGGTTAGTCATTAGGGAATAATAGAATCTATAAAATATGTATAAGGATTTTGGGGAGATATTTTGGTAGGATTTGGTCAATCCACATGGCTTGAAAGGTGTGAATAAGTGATGGAAGGGAGTTCCCTTTTATAATTGAGGTGTAACGACCCAAACAATTATGAATAAAATTCCCCTTTTGATTTAATGGATGTGGAAAACACAAGCACTTATTATGTTTTATTTTATCTGATTGGATTTAAATTATCATTAAGTATCTTTACTATTAATAATATAGTTGTTGAATAGTGATCACATGACTAGTATAAATATAATGTTTTAACAAATACTTTTGGCATAGACAAAAAAAGTGATGGCCTCACCCAGTGGGATCATTCAATATAAATCCCATTTATCAGAGCTTATGAGGGAGATACATTTTGTGGGATTTTTCCTAGACCAATCCCAATCCTAAATACAACAACTTAAGCATGATGGAAAATATGTATGGGAGAAGTCCAAGGTCATCGAAGATCCCGACCAAAACCATGTTCACCGAACGACCCCATGAAAGCTTGATCGTACCACGATTCACTGTTTCATTTTCACCCTTACATCGTTGTGTTAAACATATTTTGTATTAAAAATTATAAAAATATTATCAAATTGTTCTTCATGTTTGATTCAATAATTTTGTGTTTATCACTGTTAAATAGGTCAATGATACTTGTTTTGAAAATTACAATGTAGGTGGAGGTGATTTGGAGGGCCCTTGATGAAGTGAAAGAAAAATGAGCCAAAATTGCATGGATCCATGGACATCTGTCCACTCTTTTGAATATTACATGAAATTCGTGCATCCAAATGGGCTGAAATTTTTTGGGCCTGTCCAAAATTCAATATTCTACATTTAATATTCATGAACCCAATCCTGATTCGGCTTTCATGGGGCCCATCCGAACTGATCTGTCTAAGCCACCGAATTTGGACCATGTCAAATGAGATGTTCTGTATTTTATCAATATCTTCAGATCTAGTTGTCAAAACTGGGCCAACCTTTCGGTGGAGAAAGTAAATAGGTAGGGATACAACTTTTCTATTTTCTCTAAAGCGAGATAAGACTGTCTGAAGGCTGAAACGCGTCGTTCAAGTGGATTGATGAAATCTGTGTGCCCAAAACCACCTCCCACATTTCCTATAAAAGGACACCTTGGGATCCTCATTTGTAAGTTCGGCCAAGGAGTTAAGTGCTGCCAATTTGGAGTCCTAGAAGAGTCTCCTAATCACCTTGGAGGTTCTTGAGGCCCCTATCCTCATAGGGGGATCAACAATGAAGAAGGAGTTCCACCCGAGCTTCCTCCTCCTCCCGATGTCGAGCTAAAAGTTGGGTGTTCGTTGTGAGGGAGCTACACACATGTCAAGGGAGTTCCGATGCATACATTAGCTACTGGTTTGGAGTAATTTGGTTGTTTAAACATTTCATTCCATGTATCTTATTTTATTTCAGATTTGAATTCTTGATTTGATACATGTGAGTGATATGCTCTTAATTTCAAACCGATCGGTGTGAGGTTTTGAGTGTGTGACTTGTGTTGTTCCGATTGGACATCACAAGAATCCTTTTCATACCCAAATTATTGAGATTTCAATATGCTTTGTAATCTCTTATTCCATGCATAAGTACTGGACCTTGACAATACGATTGTTACGTCAAGGTTTGGTCCTTAAAGCATTGAAATAAAAGCTTAGGAATTAATCGGGAATCCAATTAACTCCAACCAAAGAATTACTCTAAACCCAAGATGAATCTCTATGAGCAATGAACTTGATATGTGTGTGAAATCACATCGACCCTTTTATCTCATATTTCTCAAAATCCACTTGGTCACTAATTTTTTAGGCTATTTCAACTAAGTCATTGTTTTAAACTGTTTTCAAAACCACCCCCTGTCTTAGTCATTTTTATTAAAAATACACACTCTAAACCTACCAACGCTCCTTGAGAGATGACCTAGGGTTTACCCTAGAGTATAAATCAACCTTAAAAATATAATCAATTTGACATGTCATGACAACGCGGCCAAATTTTGGCGCCATTGCTGGGGAGCGCTTTGGTTTTTTGTGCGTGTTTTTGATAAATTTTTTGTAATTTTTGTGAATATTTGTTTGTTTTATCTTCTACCTTTGAATTTGTTTTTGTGTTCTAATTTATTTATTGTGTAGGTTCTTTGTATGACGCGTTCTACTTCGGGAGACCTACAAACTTTCGAACCCTAACCGGAGAGGATTCTACATCAACGAAACCGAGACATACAAGACCACACTTTGAAGGAGGAGACATCAAATCTTAAAATTCTTCTTGATCCTTCTTCTTCTTCTGAAACCAAAGTTAAAACTGAACATAACTTGTATATCATGGCTGAAAATAATAGAACACTAAAAGAACTAACCTCACCTGATGTTGATATCCAACCCACTTACATTCAATTACAAGGCGAGGCAACCAATTTTGAACTAAAATCTGGTTTAATTCATTTATTACCAAGATTTCATGGACTGCCTGGAGAAGATCCACATAAGAATTTAAAATAATTTCATACTGTGTGTTCAACCTTAAAACCTTCTAATGTGGATGAAGAATAGGTGAAGCTTAGGGCATTCCCATTTTCATTAGAAGACACTGCAAAAGATTGGTTATACTATGTCAATTCACCAATTAGGGGTTGGGCAGACATGAAACGCCTTTTTATTGAAAAATACTTCCCAGGATCTCGAACTGCAACTATAAGGAAAGAAATATGTGGTATAAGAAAATCTCAAGGGGAAACATTACATGAATATTGGTAATGCTTTAAAAGGTTATGTTCAAGTTGCCCACACCACCAAATAAGTGATCAACTTTTAATTCAATATTTTTATGAAGGTTTGATTCCTATTGATCGAAATATGATTGATGCTGCTGCAGGTGGTGCATTGGTAGATAAGACCCCAATTTCTGCAAGAACCCTCATTGAGAACATGGCACAGAACACTCAACAATTCGGTACACGGTCCAGTGTTCCCATTTGAGGTGTCCATGAGGTGCAAAGTACTGAGTTTTAGAAGAAGGTGGACACGAAGTTCGAAAAGGTAAGTACCATTCTACGACAACTAGCTCTCTCCCAAGGGAAATATCAATCTCCTCCTCCCATCCATTGTGGAATCTGCTCTTCTGACACCCACTATTCTGACCAATGTCCTCAATTGAGAGAAACTTCTGAGAGTTGTGAGGCAATATTTCCAGGACACCCCTTTAACCAACCCTTTAGGAAAGAACCATACTATCCATCCAACCAAGGGTGGAAGGACAACCAAGCCTATAGGCAAGGGGGTATTCAAACCAACCTCAATAGCAATGGAACCAACAGGGTCAGAGTAGTCATCCACCACCACCCAGAAATCCTCAACCACCCCAAAGGCCATTCCAACCACCCCCTCCAAAAACCAAGCCTAGCCTAGAAGATATGATGAAGCAAATGGCTGCCAATAATATCCAATTCCAAAAAACCACACAAGCATCCATACAAGACCTAAAGACCCAACTAGGCTAACTTGCCAACTCCGTGGGGGAAATCCAAAGTCATGGGTCGGGTAAACTTCCATCTCAACCAGTAGTAAAACCTAGGGATAAAGGAAATGTTAGTTCCATCACCCTTAGGAGTGGGACACAACTCAAAAGCCAAATGACCCCTCCATTAGAGTCCTCCCATCCAAAGGAAACCACCATCCCAACTACTGAAAATGGTCCAAGAGAAGAAAACCCTTTTCCTGAGAGAAGCCCTTCCAAAGGAAAGACTGTGGTTGTTGATGAGCCACTTATCCCAACCATTCCTATTCCATTTCCTCAAAGGTCTGACCAACCTAGGAAACAAAAAGAAACTTAACTTGATAAAGAAATCTTGGAGACTTTCAAAAAAGTGCAGGTTAACATTCCATTGATTGATGTCGTCAAGCAAATTCCGAGATATGCAAAGTTTCTGAAGGAGATGTGTACACACCGAAGGAGGCTTCATGGTGATGAGAAGGTGAGCCTGGGGAGGAATGTTTTAGCATTGATAGAGCCATCACTTCCCACCAAGTGCAATGATCCTGGAACATTCTCGATTCCGTGCACCATAGGGGAGTATTCTTTCTCCAATGTTATGCTTGATTTGGGTGCTTCTATTAATGTGATGCCTCACTCCATATACTCTTCTTTGCAGGTCGGTGAACTAAAGCCCACAGGAATAGTTGTTCAACTAGAAAATTGGAGTACGGCACACCCTTCCGGTGTGTTAGAGGATGTTCTTGTGAGGGTTCAAAATTTAATATTTCCTGCTGATTTTTTTGTGCTAAAAATGGAAGATGATAGGATGAATGGACATGCCCCAATTATATTGGGGAGACCTTTCTTGAAAACTACCAAAGCCATCATTAATGTCCATAATGGTACATTATCTATGGAATTTGGTGGTGACATAGTCCATTTAAACATCCTTGATGCCATGAAGCACCCCTCAGAAGAACATTCCTCTCTCTAGGTAAATTCAATTGATGTACTCCCTTCCCCTAAAATAAATTCATTTGTTTCCCCTGATCCCCTTTCTGAATTTTCCTCTTTGATAGAAATTCTTGGAAATGAATCATGCATTGATTGTTGTAGCGGTCTAGAGATATGTCATGCATGTTTGTTAATTGATGATTTCTTGAACACAAAGTATCACATGACCATCGATGATACTGCTAAGCTTGTAAAAGCTCATTCCTCATTTGAGGATGTTACCATTGAGCAGTTAGATGAGATCAGTGACTTCTCACTTTCACACACACTTCCGTCAATCCAAAATCCCCCAGAATTGGAACTGAAACAACTGCCTCAAGATTTAAAATACTCATATCTTGAGAATGGAAACAAGTTGCCCGTCATCATTGCTAGTTCACTCCCTCCTGAGCATGAATTGCGACTGCTTGATATTTTGAGGAAGTATAAACAAGCTTTGGGATGGACACTTCCTGACATTCATGGCATTATCCCATCAATTTGTACACATCATATTTTATTAAATGATGAGGCTAAACCAATGAGGCAGTCACAACGTCGACTGAACCCAAACCTACTTGATGTTGTTAAAAAAGAAGTAACAAAATTGTTGGCTACTGGAATCATTTACCCTATCTCTGACAGCCAATGGGTCAGTCCCGTTCAAGTAGTTCCTAAAAAAACTGGCCTTACTGTAGTTAAAAATGAAAACAATGAATTGGTTCCAACTCGTGTGAAGAATAGTTGGCGTGTCTGTATAGACTATCGTCGGCTAAACCAACACACTAGGAAGGACCATTTCCCATTGCCATTCATTGACCAGATGCTAGAGAGGCTAGCAGGGAAGTCCCATTACTGTTTCCATGATGGGTATTCTGGATACTTTCAGATCCATATTTCCCCTGAGGATCAGGAAAAGACAACCTTTACTTTCCCCTTTGGTACATTTTCTTATAGAAGGATTTCATTTGGTCTGTGCAATGCTCCAGGTACTTTCCAATGATGTATGGTCAGTATTTTTTCAGATTACCTGGATAATTGCATGGAGGTTTTTATGGATGATTTTACTGTTTATGGATCCTCTTTTGATGAATGTTTGAGTAGTCTTGCTTCTGTCCTACGCCGCTGTATTGAAAAGAATCTCGTATTAAATTATGATAAATTCCATTTCATGGTGCGAAAAGGCATAGTTTTGGGACATGTCATTTCTGGGGAAGGTATCCAAGTGGACAAATCAAATGTAGATATCATTTACTCCCTACCATTCCCTAAAAATGTTCGGGATGTGCGGTCTTTCCTGGGTCATGCTGGATTTTATCGTCGTTTCATTCGTGACTTTAGTAAAATTGCACTCCCCCTCTCCCGATTACTCCAAAAAGAAAAAGAATTTGATTTTGATAAAAAAAAATGTGAGGAATATTTCAATAAGTTAAAATGGAGTCTCACATCACCCCCGGTAATCCAACCACCTCGGTGGGATTTACCATTTGAGCTCATGTGTGACGCCTCTAACTATGCAGTTGGGGCAGTCTTGTCACAAAGGGTCGATCGAGCTCCACATGTCATTGCCTATGCCTCACGTACTTTGGACCCTGCCCAAGCAAACTACACCACCACTGAAAAAGAATTTCTTTCCATTGTGTTTTCCTTGGATAAATCCAGGCCATACCTTCTAGGGTCCAAAGTCGTTGTGTTCTCAGACCATGCAGCCCTCCGATATCTCCTAAAGAAACCAGAAGCCAAACCACGTCTCATTTTCTGGATGCTCCTCCTTCAGGAATTTGATCTAGAAATTAGGGATAAAAAAGGAGCAGAGAATGTGGTTGCTGACCATATCAGTAGGATTCTCCCACCCTCGGACATTGACTCATCCCCCTGTATTCCCATAAATGAATTGTTTCCTGATGAGCAATTTTACCGAGTGCAAGATGTTATTCCTTGGTATGCTGAAATTGTAAATTATTTGGTAGCTTCTTGCATTCCTGCTGATTTCACCAAAAACCAGGCCGACCGTCTAAAACATGAGTCTCGTTGGTACATTTGGGATGACCCCTACCTATGGCGCACATGTAGTGATAAAGTTATTAGGCGTTGTGTTCCCGATAGTGAGTTTCAATCTGTCCTTAGGTTCTGCCACACACTTGCTTGTGGGGGCCACTTTGGTCCCCAACGGACTGCTCGCAAGGTCTTAGATTCTGGTCTCTTTTGTCCCACATTGTTTAGGGATGCCCATGAATTCTGTAAATCTTGTCCTCACTGTCAAAGAATGGGGAATGTCTCTAAAAGAAATGAGATTCCCCAACAACCCTTACTCTTCCATGACATTTTTGATGTTTTGGGCATTGACTTTATGGGACCATTCCCCAATTCATTTGGGAACCTTTACATTCTTCTAGCAGTGGATTATGTTTCAAAGTGGGTAGAGGCACGAGCCACGAGGACAGATGATTCCAAAACAGTTGTGGAATTTTTGAGAACCCAAATATTCTGTAGGTTTGGATTACCTAGGTTTATCATCAGTGATCAGGGTTCTCATTTCTGCAACTGCACAATGCAATATCTTTTGTGCAGGTACGGGGTTGGGCATCAAGTGTCTACTACTTATCACCCACAAACAAATGGTCAAGCCGAAGTATCAAATAGAGAGGTAAAACAGATTCTTGAGAAAACGGTTCATCCAAACAGAAAAGACTGGAGTCTTAGACTCGATGATTCGTTATGGGATTACCGTACTGCATTCAAAACTCCAAATGGCATGTCACCATATCGGCTAGTTTTTGGGAAGATTTGTCACCTCCCTGTTGAGGTAGAGCACCGGGCCTACTGGGCTATTAAACAATGCAATTCTAATCTTTTTGGTGCAGGTATTCAAAGGAAGTTGCAGATTCAGGAGTTGGAGGAAATGAGAAGAGATTCATATGAGAACTTCCAAATTTATAAATAGTGAACCAAGGCTGCCCACAACCGTCTCATCATTCATCGTCAATTCCACATCGGGCAGAAGGTCCTCCTCTACAATGCAAGGCTGAAGTTGCACCCTGGTAAGCTTCGTTCCTGTTGGTTTGGACCTTACATTGTTACTAATGTCTCTCCATTTGGTGTTGTCCAAGTTCAAAATGAAGACACCAAGAAAACCTTCACTGTCAATGGGCAGCGGCTGAAGCACTTCCATGAAGCCATTCCGGAGTCCCCAATGGAGGAACTCCATGTTCAAGAAGCGGTCTATGAATAAAACTCACCAGGTTTTATCCTTCTTCCCAGTCTCTTTTATTACAGTGAGGACATTGCATTCTCTAGGTGTGGGGGGGTGGATACATTTCTGGGTTAGTTAGGAATTTTCATCGTTTTCTCCATTTTTTTCACTTTTTTTCCTTCTTTATGGTATTTTCATTTTTTCCCAACAATTTCGAAATTCCATGATGTGGCGACCATAGAGTGGGGAAAGTAAAAATACCATAACGAAGGATAAAAATAATATTTGTATGAATTTAACATCAGGGAGTGATTTTTAGTGAATTGGTTTTCTGTCAATGATATAAATGGCTGTATCTATGTGAAACCTTTGAGATGATTGATGCCCATTGTGTGAGTAGTTTTTGAGAAAACTGTGTCACTAATATCTCCAAAAAAAAATTCACCAAACCACAAAGTGTGATTATTTCTTACTTAATATAAGGTAAATATATGTTGGGTTAATATTTTTCATCTTTAAATGATAGTTCCATACGTTCGTTCCTTATCTGATCTGTTTCATTACTGTACCAGATTGACCTATGCGTGTGTACCTAATGTCCAACTGTTGTACGCCCTCAAAAAAAATTGTTGTGTCTTGGGCAGGTCAAAAACCACTCCTCCTCAACCTTTTATCTTGTTATAACTATTGAAATTAGTGTCGTGAGGAGATCAAACAAGGGTTGAGAGATGAGTGTGAGATTTTTTCCAATTGCAACTTCAAAAAAAATGAGGGGAGTGATGAAATGTGCAACATATGGGGATATCTAGGTCAGGAGATTATGGTTTGACTTCTGGGAATGCTTAAATGAGTGGGTCTTGAAATATTATTGCAAAGGATGTAGGACAGGTTCGGTGACAAAATCATTTAAGCTGAAAAATGTTAAAATAACATATATTTATTGGATAGCAAGTGGAAAGAATAGCATGGAATGGTTTTCACAAACACACATGGAGAGTTAGTGTCATGATTTACTTCTGAATTCTTTTCTCAATTGGGTATCATGAACCTTTTTGAATTTCTCTATGATATGATTTATGAGACATCCTTTTCTATTTTCACTAGGAAGAACTCCTTGGTGTGATTCGTGCATTGATCAATTTAATTTAAATAAAATTCCCTAAAATTCTAAATATTCATGATGTTTTAAATATATATATATATATATGCATCGTTGTATTTGGATATGTGACCTTGCCCAGGAGTGCAAATGTTTAGGTGTGGGGGTGTGATCGTACCACGATTCACTGTTTCATTTTCACCCTTACATCGTTGTGCTAAACATATTTTGTATTAAAAATTATAAAAATATTATCAAATTGTTCTTCATGTTTGATTCAATAATTTTGTGTTTATCACTATTAAATAGGTCAATGATACTTGTTTTGAAAATTACAATGTAGGTGGAGGTGATTTGGAGGGCCCTTGATGAAGTGAAAGAAAAATGGGCCAAAATTGCATGGATTCATGGAAATCTGTACACTGCTTTGAATATTACACGAAATAAGTGCATCCATATGGGCTGAAATTTTGTGAGAATGTCCAAAATTCAATATTCTACATTTCATATTAAGGAACCCAATCCTGATTCGGCTTTCATGAGGCCCATCCGAACTGATCTGTCAAAGCCACCGAATTCGGACCATGTCAAATGCGGTGTTCTGTATTTTATTAATATCTTGAGCTCTAGTTGTCCAAACGGTTCCAAACTTTCGGTGGAGACAGTAAAGAGGTAGGGATACAACTTTTCTATTTTCTCCAAAGAGAGATAAGACTTTCTGAAGGCCTAAACGCGTCGTTCAAGTGAATTGATGAAATCTGTGTGCCCAAAACCACCTCCCACATTTCCTATAAAAGGACACCTTGGGATCCTCATTTGTAAGTTCAGACAAGGAGTGAAGTGATGCCAATTTGGAGTCCTAGAAGAGTCTCCTAATCACCTTGGAGGTTCTGGAGGCCCCTATCCTCATAGTGGGATCAACAATGAAGAAGGAGTTCCACCCGAGCTTCCTCCTCCTCCCGATGTCGAGCTAAAAGTTGGGTGTTCGTTGTGAGGGAGCTACACACATGTCAAGGGAGTTCCGATGCATACATTAGCTACTGGTTTGGAGTAATTTGGGTGTTTAAACATTTCATTCCATGTATCTTATTTTATTTCAGATTTGAATGCTTGATTTGATACATGTGAGTGATATGCTCTTAATTTCAAACCGATCGGTGTGAGGTTTTGAGTGTGTGACTTGTGTTGTTCCGATTGGACATCACAAGAATCCTTTTCATACCCAAATTATTAAGATTTCAATATGCTTTGGAATCTCTTATTCCATGCATAAGTACTAGACCTTGACAATACGATTTTTACGTCAAGGTTTGGTCCTTAAAGCATTGAAATAAAAGCTTAGGAATTAATCGGGATTCCAATTAACTCCAACCAAAGAATTACTCTAAACCCAAGATTAATCTATATGATCAATGAACTTGATATGTGTGTAGTGAAATCACATCGACCCTTTTATCTCATATTTCTCAAAATCCACTTGGTCACTCATTTTTTAGGCTATTTCAACTAAGTCATTGTTTTAAACTGTTTTCAAAACCACCCCCTCTCTTAGTCATTTTTATTAAAAATACACACTCTAAACCTACTAACGCTCCTTGAGAGACGACCTAGGGTTTACCCTATACTATAAATCAACCTTAAAAATATAATCAATTTGACGTGTCACGACAACGCGGTCAAAGCTCCACCATCATGCACCTTAATCTTATGAAATATGTTGGTGTAATAAATGGATATGTATCAAGACCCTATCAATAATATTATGTACATTATTTTTTTATAAAATAAAGAATACATTTCCTTCCTATTATTGTTACTTTGTAAATGATTTTTAAAGAAAAAAAAGTATTTTTGGTTATTATTCAAATTCAATTAAGAAATATATTTTAATGAGTTACTGGATTTTTAAAATAAATAATATTTTAATAAAATATTATTATTAAATTAATTTTATAAAATATAAATAATCATATAATTTTCATAAATTTTATTTTTATTATGGTTCAAAAACTATTACTGTAAAAAACCCATCATTTTCAATAATGTCAGTTTTTATTTTCAAAAGTAAAAATTCACCTATTTATAAAATTATTTATATAAAATAAATATTATTTTTTAAATCAATATGTTGAAATTATCTAATGGTAAATTTTTCATAATTTTCTGAGATAGTCAAATTTTTGGGTAAAAATTAAATCTCGTATAAATATACGGTGTGTTTTATGACATCATAATGACTCGATAATGATGTAATAAATACAATAAAAGTTATATTCAGAAAAATATATGTTTTATATTTAAAATAATTTAGTTTTAAGTTTATTTTATTTATTTTTTAAATTCATTATGAATCCTCCAAGACATATAATATATTTTATGATTTTAAATTCATTTCTTTAAGAGTGTGGCTCACCTCCACATAATCAAGGGGAATATTTTAATAATTTCTGCCCTTGGCCATATAAAATAATTTAAAACAATACCCTTTGGTATAAAACAAAGTAATAAAACATGGTATGTTTTATGTTTTTGAATATTTTATTATGAAATTTCCAAAACAAAAATAATAAAGAAATCCCCCTCCTTTCCTATATAAACTCACCCAAGATCCAATTTCTATTCACTAAAAACTCTTTAAAGCTCTTACCCCCTATTCCCTATACTCTTTGGAGTCCCCCCAAGGTTCTCCCAAGCTCCCAAGAATCCTATCCTAAGACTTTGGATTCACACATCAAAGTAATGGATTTCTCTCTTCTCATTTCCATTCAAGAACTTCTTTTATATTATGCTTCTTAAATTACATTTTCATATGTTGGGATATGATGTTCCATGATTACCTTGCTATAAATTTTATCTATAAATTATGTTATTTTCATTTTACTCTCATTAATCCCTCCTATGATTCTTTATGTATACCTATTACCATACCGAAAGTTTGTAAGGGTTCTTTTGCTTTCTCTTCTTACTTCAAGAATCTTTATAACGTTACACCTTTTATTTACAATTACTTATGTTCAGGAATTTCCTTACATTTCCCTCTTACTTTTTATTTCATGTATAAATTATGATATACCCCTTTCTCTCTCATCAATCCATTTTATGAATTTCTATATGACGTCACTATGCTTCCGAAATTGCACCACAATTTTTTCCATGCCAAAATCATTATGTAGTAAATACCATACCCTTTTCTCTATCAAGGGTATTCACCTTTATTCACATATAATTATTGATTGTGGATCTATATTTATTTATTCCACATTTCCTTAATCATTTAATAAACTATAATGATTAATGAATCCATATTGTATGATCTATGTGGCACACTTAAGCATGAAAATGAAATGATTATGAAGGGTGCGCCCTGATAGTGATCCAATGCATTGGGTAATGTTTAGTATCATGATATATCATGTTCAATGAGTTTTAATCATGCTCCTCCATGTGAAATGGGTTTGAATAATTCTCCTCTATGTGAAATGATCTTGACTCATTCTCCTTCATATGCAATGAGCTTTGACTCATGCTCCTATTTGTGTAATGAGCCTTGACACATGTTAATATCATGTTTTATATTGTTTCCACATTTCTCATGTTATGATTATCATGTTAAATCACTCCTAATTATTCATGTTCCATTATGACTCATTGATATGACTTTTCTAACATGTATTATTATCCTCATGTTATGCAATGTTTATTCCCTTATTAGGATTTATATCTCACCCATTTGTTATATATGTCCTTAGGTTATCCTATGCAGTGTTAAGTATGATAGAATGTTGTGGTCATGTAAAAGAAGTTTTCAATAAAGATGTTTAATTTCTTGTTTTAAGTTTTTATATAATGTACATAATTCTACAAAGACACTATACCACTCTATCTTTTAAGTTGTATTAAGTTCAATTTTATGTAATAAATCATGTTCAAATATAAAATAAAGAGCAGGGTTGTTATAGTTGGTATCAAGGGATAGGTTTAGTTATTTTTGGGACTAGGATTAGACAACCCTAGTTAAAACTCTTAGGTATAAGACTAAGTGTAAGAAAAAATCCCTAAATTTTGGTAAGTATATATTAAGTGGTTAATCAAAAAAAATACATCCTTATCTAGATACTACAAGTGGACGTGGTTTTGGCACAGATGTACCTAGGAGTAAAAAATCCAACAAGGTGTTCTGGGCTTAGCTCAAGGTAACTTGGTACACAAAAATGGGCCTTACTATGCATCTATTTTGACACTCCCAAGGGACATTCTTTGGTAAATTCACAAGATCATTACAAAAAATTATTAAGGGAACAAAAAATCCCATAAAAATATATTTTAGAAAGTAGATCATGAATAACATAGAATAAATATTATAAACTCATAAGTTAAGGAGATAAATGTAATTTATAAGTTATACATTTAATGTAATTGGATTCCCATTTATGTGTTTAACTATCTAATATACTCATCTCTAATGTTTATGTTATTCTATATAATAGTCATAAATAGGAGGAATTGTGTTAACAACCGATGTGAAGGGAAGTATGAGGATTTCCACAATGAGATGCACATCCTGATGGGAGTGGGATTCACAAACTTTATCATGATACTCTATTAGTTAAACCAAGTTATAAATAGAAACTTGGACTGGGAGGATCACCCACCCCCCCCCCCCTTAATAGAGAGCAACCTGTAGTCGAGAGCTTCATGCGACAAAGACCTCCTACTTTCAATGGATTATCTAATCCCTTAATCGTGGAGAAATTGATCAATTCCATTGAAAATATTTTCTCCATCCTTCAATGGTATAAAAAAGAGAACTTTATCTTGGTTTTTTATCATATGGAGGGTGAATTATATCAGTGGTGTATATTTATCAAGAATATGAAGCCTGATAAATATATCGAAGTAATGGAGTGGAATAAATTCTGAAAAAAAAAATTGATAAATATTTTCCATAAACCCTCCGTCTTAAGATGGAAATAGATTTCTTTTAACTCAAGAAAATATATGATTAATCTATTGGGTTTTACATGGAAAACTTTACAAGAATTTCATGATATGCCTTTAGTTTTTTCATTACCCCAAAATTCAAGGTTGACTGCTTATTTGGTGGGATAAAGCCTAGTCTACAGAAATCCTTGAAAATGCATGACTTTGATATCTATGATGAAATTGTCCAATATTCCCCCAAAGTCGATATGGAAATTGGTGAATATTAGGGGTATCATAGGGATAATAAGTGGAAATTGGGATTTAATTCTGGTGGTCGAATGGATAAATCCAATAGTGTTAATAAATCCCAGCATCCCACTTGTCAAAGGTGTGGAAATAAGCACTCCATAAATTGCCTAAGAGGATCAAGGAAATGTATTAGGTGAAGAAGGGAAGGGAATCTAGCTAATAATTACCAACAGGATAAACCCACCAATGTGACATAGGAAAATAAATCTTTGGTCAACGCTCAATGTGTTGTTTATTACTAAAACTACAAGTAAATAGGGAACTTTATGAACCAGTGCCCTGAGACAAGGGTTTTATGAGGAAACCAATAACCTCCAAGGTAGAAAGGGGTATATTTTTCTATCACTAATACCAGAGTGAATCCTGATAATGAAGTGGTGAAAGGTATGCTAGTTATTCATTCAATAATAGAGAATATAATTTTTATTTTGGTTCTATTCATTCCTTTATATCATGAAAGTTTAGTATAACTATTCAAATACCACCAAAAATCTTGAAAGTATATGTGTCGGTGAAAATGGAAAATGGGGAAATTATTGCATCCCATGTATATAACTCATCCTCTGTCACAATTTTTGGATTGAACCTCCTATAGAACCTTGTCATACTTACCTTGGTGAAATTTGATGCAATTTTGGGCATGTATTGGCTTTCCTTATATATAGACAACATAAATTTCCATGTGAGGTAAATCACTCTCTATATGGAGAATTGACCCCCCCCCCCCTAAATTATATACAAGTGCAAGGAGGATAATGAATCTTCTTTATCACCATCATCTCAATCATGGATATTATTTCCCTATGATAAAGCATATCTATCTCAAATGATTGATTCTAAGGAAAGGATCATCCTTTAAGACATGCCTATTGTGAGGGAATATGATGATGTGTTTCCCGAGGAATTTATTGGTCTTTCTCCTAGCTGAGAGGATGAATTTTCGATCGAACTTATACCTAGGGTGTTTACAATATCCAAGACTTTGTATAGGATGGTTTTTGTGGAACATGAGGAGCTAAAGAAACAACTATAGGAGAATCTAGATAAAGGGTTTATATGCTCAAGTACTTCACCATGGGATTCACCGGTCCTCTTTTTCAAGAAGAAGGATTGGTCAATTAACCTTTTCATTGATTATCACAAGCTCAACAAGGTCACTATAAATACAAAGTATCTTTTACCATGGATTGATGACTTGTTTAATCAGCTATGTGGTGTAAAATATTTCTCAAAGGTGGATCTGTGGTTAGGATATTACCATGTAAGGGTGAAGAAGGAGGATATCCCCAAGACTGTTTTTCGTAAAAAGTATGAGCACTATGAGTTCATAGTGATTCCTTTCAAACTCACTAATTCTCCATAAATTTTCATAGACTTTATGAATATATTCTTTAGAGATTACCTCGAAAAAATTGTGGTAACCTTTATTAATGATATTCTAATATACTCAAAAACCAAGGAGGATCATGAGGAGGATCTGTGCACTGTTCTAAAGACCTTGTGAAAGGAGAATCTCTATGAAAAGTACAAAAACTAAAAGTTCTAGTTAAAATAAGTCTCATTCTTGGGGAATATAATCACAGGCAATGGGATATCTTTGGATCCTTTTAAGAAAAAAGTAATTGAGGGATGACTAATTCTAACATATGTGATTGATATCTGTCGCTTCCTTGGATTTGTTGGTTATCATTGCCAATGTTTGAGTAATTTCTCATGACTTTCAAACCCTCTAACCAAGATAACTCATAAGGGATTAAAATTTTCTTGGAATTATGAATGTGAAGAAAGCTTCATGGAGTTGAAAATGAGGCTTATCACTAACCCTTTTCTTACACTACCCACAAGTGGGGATCTTTTCATTATTTTCATTGATGCTTCAAAGAAGGGATTAGGATGTGTGTTGATGAAAAATGACAAATTCATTGCCTACACCTCAAGGAAATTGAAAATTTATGATCAAAACTATCCCATGCATGATTTTTATTTGGAAGCTATGATCTTTGTGTTGAAAGTCCAATGAAGTTATCTCTTTGGGGAGAAGTGTGAAATATATATAGATCACAAAATTCCCAAATATATATTCATGCAGAAATATCTGAATATGCTCCAATGAAGATAGTTAGAGCTCATCAAGTATTACGACTTCTCAATCCACTACCATCCTAGGAAAGCAAACAAAGTGGCATATCCTCTAAGTAGAAAGGATTCATAAATTCTATCATCAATGAGAATTGAAAAGGATCAGATCTTCTTCTATTTGAAGAGGATTTACATAGGAATCACAAATAAAAGAACATCATCAATTCATTCACAAATAATTTCTCAACCGTATATTTTGGAAAGGTTAAAGGATGCTGATGATGTGGGAATTCATAATAAAGTAGAAACTATCAGAAAGGGGAAATAATTGGAGTTAAATGTTAATGAAGAAGGAATTGTGAGATTTGGTTCAAGAATATGTGTTCCATAAAATCCTGAGTTAAATAAAGAACTTTTGGATGATGCACATAGTTTGACTTTCTCCATTCACCCAGGAAACACAAAGATGTATCAAGATATCTGAGAGCACTATTGGTGGGATAACATAGATAAGTAGATCGCAGAATATACAACAAAGTTCTTGGTATGTTAGTGAGTGAATACTAAAAGTTAGAAGTCTAAGGGGATTATGAAACCATTACCCATACCAATATGGATATGGTAAAACATCACCATGGAATTTTTCATAAGACTTCCAAAGACATCAAATGGAAACAATGCTATTAGTGATTTTTTGGATCACCTTACAAAGACTGCACACTTCATAAGGATTCGATAGGATTTCTCACTAGATCAACTAGAACAGATATACATCATAGAGGTGGTAAGTCTTCATGGAGTACCACTATCGATTGATCCCAATTGAGATCCAAGATTCACCTCTAAGTTTTTGAAAATCCTATAGCATGCTCTAAACACTGAGCTAAACATCAGTATGGATTATCACCCTTAAACTGATGGCTAATCTGAGTGGACTATCCAAACACTTAAGGAAATGTTTAGATCTTTCTCAATATACTTCAAAGACATATGGGACTAACATATTCCTTTAGTGGAGTTCTCTTACAACAATAATTTCCACTCAAGCATCCAAATGGACTTATATGAATCCCTTTATGGGAATAGGTGAAGAACACTAGATTTTTGGGATGAATTTGGGGGATAAAAACTACTAGGTTCTGAAATGGTTTAAGAAATGGTGTATAAGGTTAATATCATTCAGCAACACATCAAAGCTGCTCAGAGTCGACAAAAAAACTATGTTGACAATCATTGATGAGACCTAGAGTTTGATGATGGAGACATGTTATTTCTTTTCATATCTCCATAGAAGAGAGTGATGAGATTTTGTAATAAGGGAAAGCTTAGTCCAAGGTACATTGTCTCTTTTGAGATCCTTGATCACATCAGAGTAGTGGCCTATCGACTAACACTCCCACTAAACTTGTCTTAAGTACATGATGTATTCCATGTATCCCTTTTAAGGAAGTACATCCTATACCCATCAAATGTACTTCATCCAGATGTGGTACCATTAGATAATGACCTTTCCAATAAGGATCATCCAGTGAAGATCTTAGATCGTAGAGAAAAAGTTTTAAAAAATAAGACAATGCCCCTCGTTAAGGTGTTGTGGAAAAACCAAAAGTTTGAAGAAGTAATATGGGAACTATAGGAGGTGATGAAGAAGAGTTACCCTCATCTGTTTTAGTGTGGGAAAAGTAAATTTCAAGGGTGAAATTTCTTAAGGGGGATGGTTGTAACGACCCAAACTATTATGAATAAAATTACCCTTTTGATTTAATGGATTTAGAAAACACATGAACTTCTTATGTTTTATTTTTTCCAATAGGGTTTAAATGAATTTTAATTATATTTACCATTGATAATATAATCTTTGAATATTAATCACATCACTAGTTAAATATAAGGTTTTCACAAATCCTTTTGGCACAAAAAAAGTGATAACCTCACCTAGTAGAATCCTTCCCTATAAAGCCCATTTTTTAGAGCTTATAAGGGAGATATAATTTCAAGGATTCTTCCTATACCAATCCCAATCCTAAATCCAACAACTTAAGCATGATCCAAACAATTTACAGGAGAAGTCTAAGCTCATCAAAGATCACAGCCCAAACCATGTTCACTGAACGACCCCATGAAAGCCCCACCATCACGCACCTTACTCCTAGGAAATATACTGGCGTAATAAAGGGATATAAATCAAGAACATAGAAATAATATTATGTACGTTATTTTTTATAAATTAATGAATACATTTTCTTTCTATTTTTGTTAATTTGTAAATGATTTTTAAAGTACAAATAGTATTTTCAGTTAATATTCAAGTTCAATTAAGAAATCTATTTTGATGAACTAGTGGATTTTTGAAATAAATATTATTTTAATAAATTATTATTATTATATTATTTCATTAAATATAAATAATCATAGAATTTTTATAAAATAAAATGTAATTTTTATTAAGGTTTAAAAAATGTTATTGTCAAAAAACTTATTGTTTTCAATAAATGTTGGTTTTTATTTTAAAAAGTTAAAATTCACATATTTAGAAAATTATTTAGATAAAATGAATATTATTTTTGGAATTAGGATGTCTAAATTATCAAACATTTAATTTTTCATAATTTTCTAAAATAGTCGAATTTTTTGGTAAAAATTAAATATCGTATAAATATACGTTGTATTTTATGACATCATTATGTCTCAATAATGATGTAATAAATACAATAAAATGTATATTATGAAAAATATATTTTTTCTATTTAAAATAATTTATTTTTTAATTTATTTTATTTATTTTGTAAATCCATTATGATTCCTCCAAGATATATAATATATTTTATGATTTTAAATTCATTTCATTAAGAGTGTACTCACCTCCACATAATAAAGGGAAATATTTTAATAATTACATCATTTGTCCTTATAAAATAATGTAAAACATTTCCCTTTGTAAAAAACCATGGGAGAACCATTCGATGGTTTGTGGTTTTTAATATTTTATTATGAAGTGTCCTAAACCAAAATAATAAAGAAATACCCATTATTTCTGATATAAACCCACCCAATCTCCTACTTCTCTTCACTCAAACTCCTTAAAGCTCATCCAGCCTCTACCTACCACTCCCTAGAGTCCCCATAATGCACCCCCAAGCTCCCAAGAAGCTTATCCTATGCCTTTTGAGTCACACATCGAGGTAAGGTATTTCTCTCTTCTCGTTTCCATTCAATCATTTCTTTTATATTATGATTCTCAAATTCCATTTTAATATGTTGGGATATGATTATACATGATTCCCTTACTATAAATTTTATGTATAAATTATGTGAGCTTCCTTTCACTCTCATTAATCCCCCCTGTGATCATTTATGTACACCTATTACCATGCCAAAATTTTGTAAGGGTTTTTTTTCTTTCTCCTATTACTTCAAGACACTTTATTATGCTATGACTTCTATTTCCAATTACTTATATTGGGGAATGTCTTTACATGTCCATATTACTGTAAATTTCATGCCTAAATGATGAGATACCCATTTCTCTCTCATAAACCTATTTTATGAATTTCTATATGATGTTGTTATGCTGTCGAAATTGCACCATAATTTTTCCATGCCAAAATAATTGTGTAGTTAATACCATACCCATTTCTCTATCAATTGTATTCACCTTTATCCACATATACTTATTGATTATGGATCTATATGTATTTATTCAAAATTTACTTTATCATTGAATAAACTATGATGATTAATTAATCCATGTTGTATGATCTATGTGGAACACTTAATCATGAAAACAAAATGATTATAAAGGGTGTGCCCTGATAGCGCTCCAATGCATTGGGTAATATTTAGTATCGTGATATTTCATGTGAAATGAATTTGAATAATTCTAATCCATGTGAAATGAGTTTGAATAATGATCCACCATTTTCAATGATTTTGACTCATGCTCCTTCATGTGCAATGAGCTTTGAATCATGCTCCTCCCTATGTAATAAACCTTGACTCATTATAATATCATGTTGTATATTGTTTCCACATTTCCCATGTTATGATTATCATGATAAATAATGCCTAATTACTCATGTTCATCTATTACTAAATTGATATTTCTTGTCTAACATGTATCATTATCCTCATGTTATGCCACGGTTATTCCCTTACTAGGATTTATAGCTCACCCCATTCTTATGTATGTCCTCAGGTTATCCCATGCAGTGTTAAGTATGAAGGAATTATGTGTCCATGTAAAATAAATTTTCAATAAATATGTTTCTTTTTATGTTTTAAGTTGTAATTTAATGTACCTAATTTCCCAAATACACTATACCTCTTGATCTTATGAGATTTATTAAGTGCAATTTTATGTAATAAATCATGTTTAAATATGAAATAAAGAGCAGGGTTGTTATATGAGGAGTGTAATTTTTGTAAATACCAAAAATGTTTTAATAATGGGATATCAACCTCACCCCAAGAACCTCAAAAATTAATATATATAATTGAGTTTAGGTAATTTAAGGTCTATACACACTTCCAAAAAATAGAAAGTGTTTTATACATTTTATTCCTTATCCTCTAATTATACTTATTTTACCGTTTTATTTTTCACCATGGTAATTAGTTTTGTTAAACTAGTTAATTAATTATTTAAGAATAAAATAAAATAAACCTTATTATATAATTTGGAATCATTTATTCTTAAAATTAAATCCAATTTATCAAATAAAAAATCCATGTGTGTGGAAAATTAATTTTAACACAAGTTCATGTAATGCGGAAAACCTTTTATGAACCATAATCATGGTAAATGAATTTTATGGACTTTACATATAATTATGACAAAAAATTATGTGGAAATTATTATATATTATTAATTATTATGATAAAAAATATGGAATAAATTTGTGAAATTCAATTCACATAAGTGGTAGAATTTAGTTTTTAAGTAAACCCACAAATCATGTCAAAAAAATGTTTTTCAAAAAATAAATGTTTCAACCATAAGATGTGATTACATTTACTATATTACTAGTGATCATAATTAAATGGATTTAAATTCATATATATAGATATATTATCTATAAATTTAATTTAAATCTTTCCTTATTAATTTTTTCTATTGAAATGTCTCGTGTTTTGAGCCGGATGAAAATGTGAAGGAAGTTGAACTTTTTCATTTACTGAATGGGTCATTTTTAAAACCAAGCCTCAAAATAGAATTCTTAGAGTTGGGACCTTTAAAAGTGAATTTTTTGGATTTGGGTAAACTCCCGATAAGTTTCTTGGGTGACTCAAGGAGTTTTGGGAGTGTCATACCCCCAAAAATCATGGTTTTGCAAAGCTGTAGAGGGCACACAGTTTGTCTGAAACCATGCAGCCCATTGTTGGAAACCCTGCAGCCGTATTCAAAGGAGATAGTGGTGGTGTGAATAGAATGCACATGGTTTTCCAAACCATGCACCTAGACCTGTCTTCCTTTTGAGTTTGTACCTTCACACTATTCACCACATGGTTTGTGCACAGTTTGGAAAACCATGCGGGCAAACCATGTGGTATACTTTATTTTAAGAAATAAATTTAATTAAAATATAATAAAATAAAAACCTAAAATACTCACCCTAACCCCTCTACCCTCAAACCCATGTAATGTCTCCCCCTTCTTTCCTAGCTTCATGCGCGAGCCCCTCCTATGGCTCCCTCTCTGACCACCGATTCTACCATGTTTATTCACAGTTCTTCTTTAGTTTGGCATGGTAAGCTCTCTCCTACCTTCTCCTTCCTAATTCTGGCTTATTTTTTTCCACTCTGTCTCCCTACATGGTTTGGCTGAAACCTAGGTCAAGGGTTATCTGGATTTTTATTTGTTCATTTGTTTTTAGGGTATGCAACGGTTTCCTTTTGTCGGATTTATGTGTATTATGACATCCGCCACCAAAGGAGAAGTGGATCGGTTCATTTTGGATCATCATTGTAACTTTGAGGTGAGGGTTTCTTCCACTGTGTTGTTTTACACCTATTTTATTAGGGCCTTTAAGTTTTTTTACCCCCTAATATTTAATTTTTAGTGTTTTGGATTGTTCTGTGTAGTTTCAGGTCGATTCGGTTCATCATTTCCATATGAGGTAAACATTTATACCTGTTGTTTGGTTTTGAAATTATTATATTGTGTCCTTTAGGTGTTTTAAGATTCCTAGTAACTATTTTTTAGTGCATTGGACTCTTCCATGTGGTTTGTAGTCATAGGAGTCAAAGGCGACTTGCCTGCGTATGCATAGGTAAGTATATATGTTTGTGTGTAGGTTCCCCCGTTATGTGTATATTCAACCATGGTAGTGAATATATATGTCTGGGGATAGGTGTTCCTATGTATATTTATGAAAATTCAAACGTAGGTGAGTGGAGGTGAGTATATGCAGATAAGCGTATATATCCTAGTACATGTTCATGGCCATGTGGATGTGTTCATAGGTTCTAGGTGTGCTTATATATAAGTAAAGTTGCATATACTCGAAGGGGAGAGTAGTATATCCTAGTTAGAAATAGTTAAGAGGAAATGTGTTTATCTTGGTTTCACCCTATGTTAGGATCCCTTTCCTTTCCCTTTTTAATTTAAGAAAGCATCAATTAATTAATTTTATGTTTATTCCATCTTGTCTTGTGGGGATAGTCATTAGTCAGATGACTCATTCGGGCACGTGGGTGGGACCTAGGGTGGGGCCCATGTGTATGCGGGGCAACTGGTGGGCGAGGCCCAGTTTTCACATTTTTTATTAGAGGAGGAACCCAGCCTTAAGTGTGGTGCACTGCCTGGGTTGAGATGTAGGTCCCACAAAAAGGACATTGTGCTCTAAAGGGGGGTGATTGTAACACCCCCAAATGATAAAGGGTTAAATTACTAAATGATATGACTCATGTCAACAACGTGCACCTTTCTTTTAGGGAGCCTACCTAATTAGAACTCCACAGTTAAGCGTGTTTTTCCTGTGGGGACAGTCATTAGTCAGATGACCCGTTCGGGCACATGGGTGGCCCCTAGGGTGGGGACCACATGTCTGAGGGGCAACTGGTGGTACCTGGTGGGCCAGGACCCAATGGCCATGTTAAGGCGGGGTGGTTGTGCTGTCACCAGGACCCATTTGTTACATTCAATTATGATTCTTGAATATGAAGCATGTTATAACCAATGAATTTTTTGTTCAACAATTTCATGATTTTATAATAAAACCCCTCCAATGAAGGTGTGCTGCCTTCAAGCTAAAAATATAGTGAGTAGACATTTTTTCGTTTCTACCTTATTACCTGACTATTCTCTTTATGCTTGAGTTATAATTGATAAATGACATGTTTAGGTGCTTGTCCCTTTTTATTGCATTTTCCCAAGTGGGAATATGCTTTTTTCATAACACCTATCCTCTACACTTGAGCCCTTGAAATGTAGTTTTTATGTCTTAAGGAGTTAAATGAATTAGTTAAGGTAAATAGTCGGTATTTGATGGATTATGTAGGATAGTAGCATCCTATATATATATATATATAAATCGAACATGGTAATTTTCACTAACCTTGAGATTCAATGATTATTTTGGCATGTTTTGGTATAAACAAGGAAAATGATATTAAATGGAATAACCCCAAGGGATGGTAAGACAATGCCCTTTGTTATGCTTTATAAAATGTTTGACATGAGTTGCAATGTTTTAAATGAAATTGGACTTTTCCTAGTTTGATGTGTAAGAGGTTATTTTATATGTATTAAATTATGAACATGGGAATGAATATTAAAATACATAAGGGGATTTTCCTTATTCATTGTATTATAAGTGTTTATGGATGGGATTAATTCTTACCCCATTCTAGCTATAAAAACGATTATGGATGGGAGGCATTCTTACCCCCTACCATCTTTATAAAAGATTATGGATGGGAGGAATTCTTACCCCATGCCAGATATATAAATGATTGTGGATGTGAGGAATTCTTAACCCATTCCAGTTGTATAAAATATTATAGATGGGAGGAATTCTTACCCTATATCATCTATATAAACAATTGTGGATGGGAGGAATTCTAACCCCATGCCATCTATATAAATGATTATGGATGGGAGGAATTCTTAACATATTCCATCTATATAAACGATTATATATAGGAGACATTCTTACCCCATTCTAGAAATATAAATGATTATGGATGGGAGGCATTCTTACCCCATTCCAGTTATGAGCTATGTATATATTCGTGTATGGGTGGGAGGAAATTTTACCCCATTCCAGTTATGATCTATATATATAATATGTATATATAGTGACATGATCAGAATCTTATCCTGGCAATGATCCAAAGTAGGTATCATCGTCATGTATCCCTTGGGATCCTAGATGGGTTGTTATTTATTTATTCAATTCTGTTATTACTTCTCTATAACTACACACTATTTAATTATTATTCACTATTTGTATTGGGCTAGACACCATGGGTGATATCCTACTAAGATTTATATCTCACACCCTGGTCAGGTACCCTTCATACCTAAATAGACCTTATATTTAGAGTATCTAGTTTGATTGTTGTATTTATTGTACCTGGGAGTTAGGAACAAAGAACCGAGTTGGAGCTTAGGATGCTCATGAAGATCGACCTTGGGGCTTGCTATCTTTTCTTTATTTTTGAACTGTATTGTAAATAAGGTTTTTTATTTACTTTTTTATCTTAGGTATCATCCATCATCCATGTGTTGTATAAAATAGAATTGGCCACTATTATAAAATTGTTGTTATCTATCTTCCAATATTGTCTTATTTTTATTTTTTCTTATGCTATTCTCTATTATTTATATTGTGTTATACCATTATGTATATCTAATAAGAGGGTATAGTCTCCCCAATATAACCTCCTAAGACTCTCACCACTAGTTGAAAGCTTCTGGCATATATGGAGATGTTATTGAGGCCATGTGACCCATTGGTTCAACTACTGGTTCGATGTTAATCCAGGTCAGGAGGTTAAAAAGTGGTATCCGAGCTAAATTTTTCCTTTTTATTTTTGTTTTGGGTTGGTATACAGGAGACTAGGAATTTTTTTTGTACTTTTTTAATAGTCATACTTGGAACTAATCACCCCACATAATGGAAATGATCATGTGGTCAAGGTTGGGGTTTTTGATTGTGTCATTTTCTATTATAGTTGATATGATTTCACCTAGAGTGATTATTGTAATTTATATTGCTTATAATTTATGGACTTTATGTAATTTTACACTTGAAATGATATGGAAAGGAAGTTTCATTACATGGATCATTATAATCCCATAGGGATTAACATTTCATTCATATTCCATGACATGTAGTTGCATTAGTATGTCTCCTAGTAAATTTGGATTGTGTGCCTTGGGTGATATATCATGACTCTTTTTTAGTAGCATGATATTATATGCCATTTTAAGTATCCTAGTGACATTCTTAGTTTTTACCTAATTATATAATTCTTAAGTATGCTTTCCAATTAGTGTAACATTCCTAGTTGATAGTATTCCATGATTATGTGTTTATTTCTTGTAATATCATGCTTGTACTATTTTGATATATGTAAGATGGTTATGATTACAATGAGATCTAGTTTTCAATTGAAATGTGTATGGGTGCCTTACGATTGGGAAAATGTAACTCATATACTCAAGACATTGATAATATGAGAAGGCTGATAAAGTTTAAATTTTCAAATTGGATTATTTTTAATTAAATGGGATCCAAATGCTAACCTGTAAAGTGTATGGGTTCTTTATGGATTGGTAGATGTCCACCCATATGACTACACCGTTTTATATATATATATATATATATATGAGCATGTTTTATTCTGGAATAATATTGGTATCTATTAATGGGAGTCAATTTTCAATCCATGAATTGTATGGTCACTTCATGAATTAGGAAATGGAAACCCATATTAAATGTAATGGCTTGATGTTTTGTAAAATGGATAAATGTAAAAGGAATTTTAATTTTGATTTGAAATCAAATGGTTAACTGTTAAAGGCTCAAATGTTACCATGTAGGTATGTTAGGGGAATGTTTTATGGGATGACCCATTTGGGTGTTTACAAACTTTTATATTCAAATAATTGATATTGGGTTACTTTCTAGAGAACCCATGTTGGCTCAGTGGGACCCTCGTAGGTTTTCTTATCTGTTAGAAAGGGATTTTTTCTGATAATTGCCTAATTATGACTGAATTTCAATAAAATGATAAATGTTTAAAAAATTAAGTTACTAAGAATTTCTTCTTTTTTTCTTTGAGATGTGATCTAAATAAGGTTACCAAGTGTTTTGTTTTAAAATGGGAACTTGATGTTTTGTTAAAAATATTTAAATTTTTTAATATGTAATGAGATTAAATGTTAAGGAATTGTAAATGGAACCCTAGGTGGTCTACTTGATGGTAAACCCTTATGTAAGGGTAGTTCAGACTTCTCCTTGAGTTTCCTTGGAATGAAAGCATGATCATTTTCTACAGGAATTATTTTCTTTAGCAATGGCTTGGATAGTGGTATTTTGATCTGGTGACTTCTGTTGGAGTGACTTAGTGTTAGGGTTGGTACCTATGCTTTATAAGGGGCATGTCGTGATAGGTAGCACCCTTGATTTTTAAATCCTTATTAGTGTTGTGATCTTCTGACACTTGGTGTCGTTTGGGTGTTTTTGTCCCTAGTAGGACTCTTTGTTTCTAATGACACCCTTGTTTAGAAGGGTTTTCATGGAATCTGTAACCCTTGATGTGGGTGTGAGCATCAGGTAATGCTTGGTTTCAGAAAGTTAGACATGCCTCAGGTAAGGTCGGTTGCTTCGTAGGTAGTTTGGCCCATTCTTCTTCTTAGTAATGGATGACTGGTTGTGGTTTCATCCAGGATAATGGTCGTATGAGGCAATATGACTCTGAAATAAATCTCTTATGATGTTGAGTATGGTCTCAGGTCACCTCCATAGTATAGTGTTCTATAAGTTAAATAATTAAGTTGGTCCCAATGCTCTAAAGGAATTTATAGATACTTGGGTGTTATGACACTCCAATCATTTTGGTTTTGGTTTCATCTGAGTTTTTACTTTATTTTTTTGCTTGAAGTATGTTAGTTTAACTAGGGTGAATTTCACACATAAATTTAAAGTGATTTTCATCGAGCGCGCTTATGAGTGACTGGTGTTCCTTTCCTTTGGCGACTAGAAGACTCCTAAGGTGGAGAGCGTTGTATAAGTTCTGATTAAATGTTCCTATCCAAATATAAGGAATATAATCAAAGAGGGACATTGAAAGATGTCTGGTTATCTTTGAAATACTTTGAGGCTTGTGATTCTTAAAACATATTGGTTCTTTCTTGGAAACATGACTTTGATGAGGTTTGAGGTTGGTGGTGTAGGAAACCCTTGAGGAACGTTATTAGTTGTGGTTAGAATTTATGGTTAAATATTGAAAAATCACTGGATTCCTTGGGTGGTAAAGGATTGTGATTGGGTATTGATGGTTTTTTGGTAGGTGAAGCCATGTTTCCTCTTTGAAGTCAACAAATTGTGGCTCAACCTTTATCCTTTCCAGTGTTTGGGTATGATTGACTGGAAACTGTAAAATCCTCTTAGTTTATTCTTTTAAGAGAAAAACATGTACCCTATCTTGGTGTCACCCTAGATTCACTAAGAGATTGTCAATCTTACTTCATACTAACGTTTTAATGCCATTGGAATTGTTTGGGTGGTTCTATTTCAGTGTTGTATGTTGGATGTGTGGTTTCCTTCATGGTTTGGTCAGGAACCTCATCAGAAGTTGGGTATGTAATTTAGTGGAAATGTTCCTGGTGAATGTGAGATGCCTTAGAATAAGGCATACCAGTTTCATTTGTAAGACGTTGACCATCTAAGCCAATCATCCTCTTGAATGTTTAGTCATAGTTGCTCGACTAGTTGTTTCTCTTGTTTAATAAATTGGTCGATAAAGGACTATTTCTAGAACATCTTCAGTTGTAGATGAGTGTGGTTTGTGTCAGCTAGGGTCTTTCATGATAAACTGGATGAACTTGGTTAAATGGGGTCAATATGGGATCGACCATTTGGTAAGTTTGAAATCATTCTAGGAGAATCATTAAAATGCTTGGAGCATGATTTGAAAGCAAATTACAATGGTGTTAAATATCATGACTTGGTATTGGACCTTTTAAATGTTGAAGCCTAAGGTGGTAAGTACCTTTTTCCAATTTCTTAATGAGACAATGATTTGATCGTGTATCTAGTTGAACAAGCTAGGGTAAGTATCATCTTAGTGTTCAGTTTTAAAAAGAGCATTGTCTTGAGTTTTAACAGCATAAATGTTATTTGCTTAAATGGATGCTCAAAGGTGCATTGGTCATTTGGAAACACAACGTGACCATATGAACAAAACTTTACGACACTTGTAAGTTGGGTAGTTGATGTGGTAGTATTTTCACACTCTTTGCCACATTCTTTTTGTATTTTTTATTGAATTTTTAATTTACAAATGTTTTTTTATTAAATAATTGATAATTGTTGTATTTTTTAATTTTCTGTGTAAAATAATCATTTTTTTGGTTTTAATCTGGTGTTTTTAATTTTAATCATTGTCTTTTAAAATAATTCTTAAATGAAATTAGTCTTATAGATTTTACTTTTATTTATTTATTATTTTATTTTTACAAATTTTTCATTCTAGTTAGTTTGTTAATTTATTAATTTATTTAATTAATTCTTTATTCTTTAAATTGTAAATAAATAACTCATTTTAGTTTTTAGTCTTTTAATAATTTAATTAGTTTTAAAAATTTAATCTCATTCAATTAATATTTTTATTCTTTAATTTTATTAATTCTTTAATTAATTGGTTAATAAATCTAAGCAAGTAATAGTATTATTTTAATGTGTTTTAAATTATTAAACCTAAATAAATTCATTCTTTTAAATAAATCATTATTAATTTTATTATTTAACTTTGTTTTATTTATTTATTTTTCAATTCCATTCTATTTAATTTAATTTATAAATTGATTAATCTAATTTTAGTTTTATTAAATTATTTATTTATTTAATTTTTTGTTTATTTTGCAGGTGTTGCGACGTGTCGTGGTTCCCTCATGGTCATGGTGGCACGGTCTCATCGTGAGCTTCACTCACGGTCTCAACGTGAGCTTCACCCATGGTCTCATTGTGAGCTTCACTCATGATGCTTCCTCCACCCCCACACACCTCTTAACTCACCGTTTCCACCCATCGGGAACGGTGACTGTCTCACCATCTCTTCTCACTGTCTCATTGTTCCACTCGCCAACACCCATATGTAATAGTGATTGTCTCACCGTAATCCCCTGCCACACTCCTCTGCCAAGCCACCGTTTCATCTCTTCACCTGTCTCACCGTTTCACCACTATTGTCCCACCATATCTCTTCCTCACTCACCACTTCACCCATCCAAATATCACTGATCCTTCACGAAGAAAACCAACAGCATCAAAATTTCCCATAGCAATCACACAGCAACATGGAGTATTCACAATAGTGGTAGAAAGAAACCTCATCAAAGCAAACAAAACTCGCAGCAGAATAAGCATCAAACTACAAATTCAACCACAGATTTGAGGGGTAGAAATAATGAATCCATCAAGAACAAACATATACCAAACATCGATTCCCAAAATCAAACCATAGATCTAAATACCTCAAATCCTTACCCTGTACTGTTGCAAGCCCTAACCGCTATGCCTCCCTTCTTCATCCCTCCTCCAACCGCCTTCTCCTTCTAGTACAGCACTACTCGAGCTTCGTTGTGCCAAAACCACCCCTAACTCGGTTATCGCTGACTCCCATTCTAATTCATGGACTGCTGCCTTCTTCTCCTTATGCCACACCCCATCTGCATCTCCTCCTCACCACAGAATCTCCTAATCGTCGTCGCCCCCCTTCCCTCTATCCATGTTGCGCCGCACGAAGACCCCCCCCCCCCACTCCTCTTTATGTTTTATTTCTTCTTTTCTTTTAGTTTTTTTTCTATTTTTATAACATAATATATTATAATACATATATATCATATACTATACAATATTAATAATAGTTTTAATAATAATAGTACATAATATTTTATATATCATAATAATATATGTATTAAACTAATATAATTGTTATTAAAACATGTCTTAGTAATAGTAATATTAGATATTATAAAATATTTAAATTAATAAGTATTTTAGTTAACTAATTCAATTAATAATATTAAAATATTTAATCTTAGTTTCATTTTATTTGTTTAACTTGTTTTGATTTTTCTGTTATTCTGTGCAGGGGGAGCTACCTGTAGAAGCGGGGATAAAAGAAGTTGTGGGGAATATCAAGGTCATTGTAGGGGTGTTTGTACTTACATAAAGTTCACCAAAAAGCTGGTGACGTGCACATAAAAGCGTGCTATGTGGATTTCCTGATTTTTAGAGGGAATATTGTAGCTCGCTGCGCACACATTATTTTTGATTCAGTTAGGATAAACTGCTCTGGTGACCAGTGCGGGAGGAGAAACATAGTGAAAGCTACATATGGAATCCAGAGAACACCTCGGGTGAGATTCCAAAGACTTCTACGGGTCATTAGAATACGTTATGGGTATGAAATCATTTAGACATTGGAGGGGAGAAGTGCGGGATAGAGGGATCGACACAGACGAAAGGCAGTGAGGCTTTGATCCAGACTGGGGGAGCAGAGCAAGAGGAAGATACAACATCTTCCTTCACGAGCAGATTAGAGTACCGAGAGCAGAAGATCAGAGCATTTCATACCCCTATTCCCAGGGTGGGATATCGAGTGGATTCCATCATTTCATCCACCATCAAGTGATAGGAGTTAGAACTTTCGGGAGATAGAGTAGGGAGTCGAACATCTTTATTCTTCCTTGTGCTCTGTTTTTCTGCAACTCATTTCAATATGAATTTTGTTGATATTAATTCGATTGTTTCATTAAAACCAACCATTATGTACATATGAATTCATTCTGGGGGGAATAAGTTGGTTCATTAGGTTTGTTTAGTCTGATTCATGCACTACATCATTCCTGGCATGTCTCTCTCACTCGGAACGGGTTTTTGTTCAAAACAACAAGGTTGAGTGAAAATAGATCTTGATTGGATTTTGATGAAAACTATTTCAATTTGAGTAACTCACTGACAAGTGAGTTATTATTAAATGAGAGAGACACACTGAACTCAACTAATTGTTTGATCCTGGTGACATCTGACTTATTTTCTCCACTAGATAGAATGACTTTTACAGTTGAAGGACTGTAAAATCTATTTCATCACAAACTGACCAGACGACAAATCTGGCCAGTTACTTTTAGTCAAATCCATATTTTTGAAACTTCAGTGCATGAACAAGGCTAAGAAATATCGAATCGGCCAGTGGAATTTCCCTCCTATTCATTTATTGGTTGTTTTCACCATAAGTTTCCTTGATGTTATGTCTACACCCTTTACACTCACCAGCTCACCTTCATTTCCTCACACACCAATTTTCACTCTATCCACTTCACCACCACAAACTATGTTTGATTATTCTTATGTGTGTTTTTGTTTAGTTTATTTTTTTAGATCACCAAACACAACATAATGCCTCCCTATGGTTCGACCATATCTTGCCACTATCCTAAGTAGTAAGTAGGTTATAAATTTTAGTTTGTTTCCCATGTCCAATGACGCGTGAGCATGAAAATTTTGGCGTCGTTGTCGGGGAGTCTAGGTGCGATAAAAGAAACCAAACAAAAATCCACATATAAAAAATCACAAAAAAAATCACAAAAAAATCACTTAAAAAAATTATACAAAAGGAAAATTGAAATTCAAAAAAATTATGAACCTGCTGCATGCAAACCAGTTCTAAGTATGAATACTTAGTACCTGGTAACCCTGAAATTAATAAACACCTCAAGGAATTGAAAAAGAACAGATACAAGATAAAAATGTAAGATAAAATAAATGAAAACGTGAACAACCCACTTCCTGAGAATTTGAACCAACCTGGAATGATGAACCCACCGGGGAATGAGATAGCTAAGAGGCACAGTTTGAGAGAGTTCTGGATACCTTCAGTGTCTAGTTACCCTTCATGCATTAGAGTCTCTCCAAGGTCCAGGAATTATGAGATAAAGCAATCTATTCTTAGTCAGCTGCTTACCTTCAATGGAATTCCTAGTGAATACTCTCTTGAATTCATTAGATCCTTCTACTGTAGTGTCCAGTAGCTACCACTTAGGGGTCTCATTGAGGAAGAGATTAAACTGAGAGTGTTCCCCTTATGCCTCAAGGGAAATTCTAGGTCTTGGTTCCAACAGTTAGAAGAATAAATCTTTGTCACCTGGGATCAAGTTTACAATGCTTTCACAATGAAATTCTATCCTAGGATGTTGACATATGAAATTAGGCACAAAATTACTGGATTACTTCAGGATAAAGGAGAACTGTTTCATGAATCTTGGGATAGGTTTAGAGGTTTTCTTAGGTAGTGTCCAAACCATCAATGTACACATCAATTCCTCATTGACACCTTCTACAATAGTCTCACCCCTTACCACCAAACCTTGGTGGATTAGTCTTATGTAGGAGACTTTAGTTATAGGACTACTGAGGATCTCAAAACAATCTTTAATACCTTAGCTCAAAATTCCCAACACAAATTCTCTAGGAGGAGAAACATTGTGAGAAAGGAAACCACCCCTTCTCCTCAAGATGAAGCCCAAGATTTTGGGTTCTTTAATGAGAACTCTCATCAAACCCTTAAGGATCAGTACCACTACTGTGGCATGTATGGTCATTCTCAAACCTGTTGTTCCAACATTGATATGCCTGTCCAGCCTCATGAGAGTTCCATCTTTGCTGGCTATGGACCTCATATGCATCCTAGGGATGATCCTTTTTCCAAAACCTACAATTAGGGGTATAGGAACCATATGAACCTTTCATGGAGGGAGCAGAGATCCCTCTGACCTACTACCCCTCCTGGATTCCAGCATCCTCCTAGGTAGTAATTCCAACCCCAACCTCAACCTAAGGCTGAGTCATACGACTCAAAAGATGATTTGAGAGATATGTTCCATCAATTGATAGGGAGGTTTGATAAAAAAAAAGACCAAAAATGATTATGATAAAGTTCAAATGGATGCAATAATGAAGAACTTTTAAATTCAAATGTGGAAGTTTTATAGGGATGGTAGTAATAGAGAAAAGGGTTGGCTACATGGCACCACTGAAGCCAGTCCTAGGGATAATTACATGGTTGTGACCACTAGAAGTGGTCTCCAAACTCACCAAGAGCCTAGGAAAGAACCTCGAAATTCTGAAAATAAGAAACTGGATGAAGCTGGAAACTGAAATCTAAAAGAACCTAAATCTAGAAAACTAGACAGCACTACTGGAATCCCTCCGTTTCATGTTGTTCCAGCTCAAAACCCCAAAGAAAATGGCTTGAAAAACAAGGACAATAAAGGAACAAAAATTATTGAAGAATAAGTTGTATAGATTCCCCCAATTGTGAGGATTTTTTTCCCAACAATCCCTTTCCCACAAAGAATTAAAAAACCAATTCATGATTATGAACTATTCAAATTTTTGAAAGTGCTTAAAAAGTTGAACATTGATATCCCATTCTTGGAAGCCTTAATTCAAAGCCTGTCATATCTAAAATCACTCAAGAAAATATTTTCAAACAAAAATACATTGGAAGAATTTTCCACCTATAGCTTAATAGAGGAGTGTAGTGTAGTCTTGTAGAATGGGATGACTCCTAAGCTTCAGGACCCAGGAAGCTTTGTCATCCCTTTCACTTTTGGGGATAGAGGTGGTAATTTCAACTATTTGTGTGATCTGGGTGCTAGTATTAATATGATTCCACCATCACTTTTTCAGCACTTGAGATTAAGAGTTCCCCAACCCACCACTATTGTGTTACAAATTTGCTGATAGTTCCATTACTCATCCAGTTGGTAGGGTTGATGATATGTTATTGGGAGTAGAAAAACTCTTTTTTCCTACTGAATTTCTTATCCTTGATATGGAGTGTGACTAGGAGGTTCCTATCATTCTCTGTAGGCCCTTCTTGGCCACATGGGGAGCTGTTATAGATGTGTCCAAGGGTAAATTGATTTTCAATTTGGGTGAAATAAATAAGAATAATTCAATGTGTTTAAGAAAATCCAATAACCCACCCACCCAATTTTTCCAAAATATGAGATGTTAGTTGATGGGAGTATTGTTAATAAGGAGGAAGAATAGTTTTTGAGAATGATAGCCGAAATCAATAGTGAACCTAAAATCCCTACTGCCACTTTCATGGGGATCATATCAAGTAAGGAGAGAGAATTTGTTAATAAATATGAGGGAGAATTCTTGGAGAACCTAAACGAGTTTGTTTTGGAGCACATTCCTACCCCGAGAGAGGATTCTGAGTTTGAGAAGATATCTTTTGGAAGATCTAGCACTGAGGAAAAATCCTTTTCTACTGCCTTCTTCAAGAGGCAACATGAAGACCTTGGGCCACCCAGTCCCAAGTGTCTTCCCTCAAGCCAGTCACCACCCACCCTTGAACTTAAGCCCATCCCTACCCATCTCAAATATTCCTTTTTAGGAGATAGTTCCACCCTTCCTATTATCATTTCATCCAACCTAGAGGTGATTCAAAAGCAAAATTTGCTTATTCTTTTGAAGAAGTACAAGTCTTTCATAGGCTGGTCTATTGCTGATATCAAGGGTATAAGTCCAGCCTTCTGTATGCATTAAATTTCCATGGAACCTGAGTGTAAGCTCAGAGTAGAATCCCAAATAAGACTCAACACAAACATGAAGGAAGTTGTTAGAGAATAAGTGATTAGGTTGCTTGATGCTGGAATAATTTTCCCATTTCTGATAGCCCCTAGGTCAGTCATGCCCAAGTGGTACCCAAAAAGAGTGGAGTGACAGTGGTCACTAATGAAAGGAATGAGAAGATCCAAACAAGAGCAGTGAATAAATGGAGAGTCTGTATAGACTAAAGAAATTTGAATGCTTCCACAAGAAAGGATGACTTTCCCATGCCATTTTTGGATCAAATGTTAGAGAGATTGGCAGGAAATGAATTCTTCTGCTTTCTTGATGGTTATTTTGGTTACAACCAGATTTACATTACACCTGAGGACCAAGAGAAAACCACCTTCACCTATCCATTTGGGACATTTGCCTACTGGCGTATTCCCTTTGGCTAGTGTGGTTCTCCTGCCACTTTTCAGAGGTGTATGATGGAAATTTTTTCAGACATGATTGAGAGGATAATTGAAGTGTTCATGGATGATTTTTTTGTTGTGGGAAATAACTTTGAGAACTGTCTAAAAAACTTGTAATTAGTGTTAGAAAGGTTCCAAGAGATCAGCTTAGTCTTATACTGGGAAAAGTGCCAATTCATGGCCACTGAAGTCATAGTTTTGGGACACAAAGTTTCTAAGAAGGGGCTGGAGGTCGATAATGCTAAAATTGAGGTCATACAAAATCTTCCCCCACCTGAAAATGTCAAAGGAATCATAAGTTTTTTGGTTCATGCTAGGTTCTACAGGAGGTTCATTAAGGATTTTTCTAAGATTACTAGACCCTTTTTCTCCCTGATGGTTAAGGACACACCCTTTGTCTTCGATGAGACATGTCTAGAGGCCTTTAATTTTCTCAAGGAGAAGTTGAATACTTCACCTGTAATCACTTCTCCTGACTTGAAGCTTCCCTTTGAGGTTATGTGTGATGCTAGTGACCTTGCAGTAGTAGTTGTGTTAGTGCAGAGGAAGGATATGAAACTTCATGTTATTTACTATGCAAGCAAGATGTTGGATGATTCCCAGAAGAATTATTCTACTACTAAAAAGGAGTTGGTTGATGTGATGTTTTCTTTGGAAAAGTTCAGACAGTACTTGATAGGATCAAGGATCATAATTTTCATAGATCATTCAGCCCTTAAGTATTTTCTAGCTAAAAAGGACTCAAAGACCAGACTCATGAGGTGGAACTTGAAGTTATAGGAGTTTGATTTAGTGATTAAGGACAAGAAAGGGGCTAAGAATGTATTTGTAGATCACTTGTACCGATTTACCAATTTTCCAAGTAAGAAACCAAAAGATATCAACACTTCTTTCTTTGATGAACAATTGTTTGCTGCCTCTATGCAGCAGTCTGCTTGGTTTGCAGACTATGCCAAATTTTTGGTAGCTGGAGTCATGCCCAAGGATCTCTCACACAACCAGAGGAAGAGGTTTATATCTGAACTGAAATATTATTTTTGGGATGACCCTCTTCTCTTTAGGAGGTGTGTTTATGGGATTTTGAGAAGATGTGTGGTTGGGGATGAGATTTTTCCCATACTTGAGATCTATCATTCATCACCTTGGGGTGGACACCATGGAGAATAAAGGACTAATAAAAAGGTCCTATAGGGTAGTTTCTAATGGCCAACACTATTTAAAGATGAGTACATTTTGGTTGTTGTGTACTACATTTCCAAGTGGGTTGAGGCAGTATCTCTACCCAACAATTTAGCTGCTAGTGTTGTGAAATTCATCAAGAAAAACATCTTTTCCATATTTGGTGTGCCTCGAGCATTCATCACTAATAATAGAACTCACTTCAAGAATTATAAGTTCAAAGGTTTGATGGAGAATTATGGGTGCTCACATAGTACAGGAACCACTTATCACCCACAGTCCAGTGGGCAAGCAAAAGTTTCAAACAGGGAGCTCAAACAAATTTTAGAGAAAATGGTGTCTAGCTCTAGAAAGGACTGGTCAAGGAACTTGTATGAGGCCCTTTGGGACTATATAACTACTTATAAGACTCTTATATGGATTTCACCATATAGAATACTCTTTGGTAAAACATTTCATTTACCTATTGAGTTACAACAAAGATCTTATTGGGCAGTGAAGGCACTTAACTTTGATTTTAAGTCTGTTGGAGAGAGGAGACTGCTAGAGCTGAGTGAATTGGATGAGATTCGAAGAGAGTCCTATGAGAATGCTAAAATTTACAAATAAATAACAAAAGATCTTCATGACTCAATCATTCAAAATAGGAATTTTAAGGTTTGTGAGAGGTTCCTACCTTTTAATTCTAGATTGAAGCTATTTCCAAGAAAGTTGAAGTCCAAATGGTCATCACCCTTTACCATTGTTAGAGTCTTGGTTAATGGATCTGTTGAATTAGTTGTAGAAGAGAATCGACCTTTCTTAGTCAATGGTCAAAGGATAAATCACTTCTTTGAGGGGCAGACAAAGGGATTGGCTTCCATTTCTCTGTTGGAAGAATGAACTGATTCAAGTCTAACTGGGGACTATAAACTCAGTGTTTCATGGGAAATATCCCATGGTTGCTTAGTTTTTTTCCTTTTATTTTTGTTCTTCAATAAATTAATCCCTACTTCTTGTTCTCAAGTTCAATTTCTTACCGGCTTGATGGTGCTTCATAATTTGTTGTTGTTTTATAGAGAGTTGTTTCCACTAGAAACCTAGCCAAGAAACCTCAAGGGAGAAATCCACTGCATCATATGGATAACATTCCTTTCTAATCACTCCCTTAAGTTAATTATCTTGAACTTAAAACTATGCAACCTTTTTTTACTTATTGGAACAAGAAGGTTAATTATGAGGGGTAAACATCCAGTACTGCTAAAGAGGATTTGTTGATGAAAGTCACTATTAAAGGTCCAATAATTCAGTGAAGTGTTGTTCTGCCCTTTTTCACTTTTAATTACTTACTTAATCTTCATTGTGAACAAAGTGAGGGGGCCTCACCACTGACTTTTTTTAATTCTTGGACAGTACTTTCTTTCATGGGTGTTTAGCTGCTATTATCTAGAGAGTTGAAGAAAATATTTTGAACTGAATTGTGAAACCTGCTTGCACCCACTGTTTTCAATTTCATTATGTTTCTATTATACATCATGGTTAATCATGCAACTATTTGAAGTACATTGATAAAATCTTTTTTCTACTCTTTAAAAATTCAAAGCATGAACATTTTATGAATATAAATACACTTGGTTTCTGGTGATGGTTGGTGGGGTTAGGATCATCTGTTTTTATTTTAAGTTTTCTTTTCTCTCTTTTTGTGTGGCAAATCAAATTTTTAAACCTCATTTATACCCCTACAAACCCTTTTTCAACTAAAATTTCCATCTATTTTGAACATAAACTATCTTCAACCTTATAATAAAACATTGGGGATAATTTTGGGTTTTATGTGTGGGGGAGAGGGGTCATTATAGTGTCATGTTGAATTCCCCCTTCTTGAACCTGAGTTTTTGGTTGTTTAAAAAATTATCAAATTTTTTCAAAAAAATGGTTCAAAATTCCTTCAAAAAATTTCAAATTCTTTCATCATATGATGGTCATTAGAGGTTCAATGTTATTTCAATTATGCCTTATTTAGTGGACAAATGCTTTCTGGTTGTTGAGAGTGGAACTTAGTTATAAAAGGTTAAGCATGAATGATTGTTGAGTGAATTTGTTAACTATCTCAATGAACCTATCTATTTAGGAACTGAGGATGGGAGTGTGATAGGATAGGTTTTTTGGGATGAGGATCATGACTTGGAATAACTTGATGTTCTCACTGAAACCCAGGGGACTCACTTTTTTATAAAATTATATTCAATCACTTGAGGAAGTCAACCCGAATGATTATTAATTAAGTCCTTTGTAACTAGAGTAAAATGGGAAAATGGGATCCCATGGTGGGTATCTGAGACAAGGTGAACTGGGTGAATTTCTGTGAATAAATAAAGCCAATTTCAATCTTAATAAGTGTTATGTGTAGTGCTCTGTACATGGAATATGGCTGGGAAAAAGTAGAATAAAGTGCCCTTTTCAAAAATGAACTCATTAAGGTGAGGGGAATTTTGAACCTAGATGAAGAAGGGAGCAATTGACTTGGTTAATTTTCATTTGATTTGAGTCGATAAAGTGATTAAATTAATGGACCTTAATTTCTAGAACCTGGAGGAAGGTGAGAATGGAAGGTTCCCTTTCTTAAGTTTTGTGTTCCACTTCATCTAACCTGTCAACACTCCTTGAATTAGAACTTGAATTGGAAGGTGAAGTAGGATAGTTAATGAGTAAAAGTAGGAGGCATGAACTACTTTACAATGTATGAATTTGTGAATCTTTTGACTTCCAGTGAGTTTTTGAAGCTAGACAGGACATCATTTTTGAACACCTTTGGATAGCCTGACCCGTTGTTTAGTCCTACTCCTCTTGATGTTTAAGTTCAATCATGCACTTTTTGAACTGAAACTCACAAATCATATTTCTTTTTTAAAGTCAAAGGCATGTTCTTGTTTGAGGACAAACAAAGTTTTAAGTGTGGGGGAGTTTGATGTGGCAGTGTTTTCACACTCTTTGCCACATCCTTTTTTGTATTTTTTATTGACTTTTTAATTTAAAAATGTTGTTTTTTATTAAATAATTGATAATTGTTTTGTTTTTAATTTGTTGTGTAAAATAATAATTTTTTTGTTTTAATCTTGTATTTTAAATTTTAATCATTTCCTTTTTAAATAATTCTTAAATTCAATTAGTCCTGTGGATTTTACATTTATTTATTTATTCTTTTATTTTTACAAATTTTTCATTCTAGTTAGTTTTTTAATTTATTAATTTAATTAATTATTTATTTATTCTTTAAATTGTAAATAAATAACTCATTTTAGTTGTTAGTATTTTAATAATTTAATTATTTTTAACAATTTAATCTTATTCAATTAATATTTTTATTCTTTAATTTAATTAATTCTTTAATTAATTGGTTAATCAATCTAAGAAAGTAACAATATTATTTTAATGTGTTTTAAATTATTAAACCCAAATAAATTCATTCTTTTAAATAAAGAGTTATTAATTTTATTATTTAACTTTTATTTATTTATTTATTTTTCAATTCCATTCTATTTAATTTAATTTATTAATTGATTAATCTAATTTTAGTTTTATTAAATTATTTATTTATTTAATTTTTTGTTTGTTTTGTAGGTGTTGCGGCATAATATGGTTCCCTCACGGTCACGGTGGCACGGTCTCACCGTGAGCTTCACTCACGGTCTCGCTGTGAGCTTCACTCATGGTGCTTCCTTTACCCCCACACACCACTTTACTCATTGTTTCCACCCATCGGGAACGGTGACTGTCTCACCGTCCCTCCTCACTGTCTCACCGTTCCACACCCCAACACCCATATGGAATGGTGACTCTCTCATCATAATCCCCTACCACACTCCTCTGCCCAGTCACTGTTTCATCTCTTCACCTCTCTCACTGTTTCACCACTACTGTCCCACCGTATCTCTTCCTCACTAACCACTTCACCCATCCAAATCTCACTGATCCTTCACGCAGTAAACCAACAGCATCAAAATTTCCCATAGAAATCACACAGAAACATGGAGTATTCACAATAGTGGTAGAAAGAAACCTCATCAAAGAAAACAAAACACGTAGGAGAATAAGAATCAAACTACAAATTCAACCATATATTTGAGGCACAACAACAATGAATCCATCAAGAACAAACATATACCAAACATCGATTCCCAAAATCAAACCAAAGATCTAAATACCCCAAATCCTTACCATGTACTGTCACAGACCCTAGCTGTTGCACCTCCCTACTTCGTTCCTCCTCCAACCACCTTCTCCTTCTAGTACAGCGTTGTCTAAGCTTCACCGTGTCGAACCCACCCCTAACTCGGCTGTCGTTGTCTCCCACTCCAAGCTATGGATTGTCACCTTCTTCTGCCTGTGCCACACCCTAGCTGCATCTCCTCCTCACCATGTAACCTTCTGAGCGTCGTCTCCCCCCTTCCCTCTATCCATGTCACACCGCACGAAGACCCCCCCCCCCCACCCACCCACCCCTCTTTGTGTTTTATTTCTTCTTTTCTTTTAGTTTTTTTTTCTATTTTTATAATAATTTATATTATAATACATATATATCATATACTATACAATATTAATAATAGGTTTAATAATAATGGTTTATAAGCTTTTATATATCATAATAATATATGTATTAAACTAATATAATAGTTATTAAAACATGTGTTAGTAATAATAACATTAGATATTATAAAATATATAAATTAATAAGTATTTTCATTAACTAATTTAATTAATAATATTAAAATATTTAATATTCGTTTCATTTTATTTTTTTAACTTTTTTTGGTTTTTTTGTTATTCCGTACAGGGGGAGATACCCATAGAATCGGGGATAAAAGAAGTTGTGGGGAATATCAAGGGCGTTGTAGGGGGTGTTTGCACTTACATAGAGTTCACCAAAAATCTGGTGATGTGCACATAAAAGTGCACCACATGGATTTTCTGATTTGTAGATGGAATATTGTAGCTCGCCGCGTGCACATTATTTTTTATTCAGTTAGGAGAAACTACTCCATTGACTAGTGTGGGAGGAGAAATGAAGTGAAAGCTACACGTCGAAACTAGGGAACACCTCGGGTGAGATTCCAGAGACTTCTACGGGTCATTAGGATGCGTGACGGGTACAAAATCATTTAGAAACCGATAGGGAGAAGTGCGGGACAGAGGGATCGGCTCAGACAGAAGGTAGCGAGGCTTTGATCCAGTCTGGGGGCGCAGACCAAGAGTAAGATACAACATCTCCCTTCGTGAGTAGATTGGAGTACCAAGAGCAGTATATCAGAGCATTTCATACCCTGATTCCCAGGGTGGGACGTCAAGTAGATTCTAGCATTACATCCACCATCAAGTGGTAGGAGTTATAACTTTCAGGAGATAGAGTAGGGAGTCGAACATCTTTATTCTTCCTTGTGCTCTGTTTTTCTGCAACTCATTTCAATATTAATTTCATTGATCTTAATTTGATTTTTTCATTAAAACCAACCATTATGTCCAGCTAAATTACTTCAGGGGGAATAAGCTGGTTGATTAGGTTCGTCTAGTTTGATTCATGCACTGCATCATTCCCGTCATGTCTCTCTCACTCGGAACGGGTTTTTGTTCAAAACAAAGAGGTCGAGTGAAAACCGATTTTGATTGGATTTTGATGAAAACTATTTCAATTGGAGGAACTCACTGACAAGTGATTTATACTCAAATGAGAGAGACACATTGAACTCAACTGAAAGGTTGAGCCCGGTGACATCTGACTTATTTTCTCAATTGGATGGAATGACTTTTACAGTTGAAGGACTGTAAGAGATATTTCATCACAAATTGACCAGACAAAAAACCTGGCTAGTTACTTTTAGTCAGATCCATATTATAAAAAACTTCAGTGCATGAACAAGGCCATGCAATATCAAATCATCCAATGGGATTTCCCTCCAATTCATCTATTGGTTGTTTTTACCATAAGTTTCCTTGTTGTTCTGTCTACGCCCTTTGCACTCACCATATCACCTTCATTTCCTCACACACCAATTTTCACTCTATCCACTTCACCACCACCAACTGTGTTTTCTTGTTATTGTGTGTGTTTTTGTTTAGATTATTTTTTTATATCACCAAACACAACATAATGCCTCCATGTGGTTCGACCCTATCTTGCCACTGTCCTAAGTAGTAATTAGGTTATAAATTTTAGTTTTTCACCCATGCCCAACGACGTGCGAGCGTGCAGTAGTGTTTACATTGTTCCTAAAAGCTTCTCAGTTATGATAAGTTATAATTTTTAAAGATTGTAATGTCCCATGTTTTGAGCCAAAAAAAAGTGAAGCCTCCCCCTCCCACCTAGTGTTGTAGCTGTGTTTGCGATCCCCTCCTATAGATCCCTCTCCAAACATCAATTCCACCTCGTTTCTTTATAGTTCTTATTTGGTTTAGTGACATAATATATATCCTCCCTTATCCTCCCTAATTCCGGCCTATTTTCAGCCTCTCTATCACCCTACATGGTTTGGCCAAACACTGTCTCAAGGGTTAGATGAATTTTGACTTCTTCTTTTGTTGTTAGGGTATGAAACGGGTTCCTTGGGTCAGATTTATGCATATTATGACATCCACCACCAAAGGAAAATAAGATTGGTTCATTTATTATCATTGTCATCGCTTTGAGGTGAGGGTTTCTTCCAATACATTGATTCTCACCTATTTTATTAGGGACTTTAAGTGTTTTGACCTCCTAATATTTAATCAGTAGTACATTGAACTATTTCATGCAATTTCAGATCAATTTGGTTTGTTTTCGCCACCTAAGGTAAAGACTTATACCCATTGTTTGGTTTCACCCTTATTATATTGTGTCCTTTGGGTGTTTTAAGGTTCCTAGTATTTATTTTTTAGTACTTTGGACCTTTTCCTATGGTTTAGAGTAGTCGGAGTCTAAGGTGACTTGCCTATATATGCATAGGTATGTGTATGCATATATATATATATATATATATATATATATATATATATATATATAGGTTCCACGGTTATGTGTATATTCATCCATGGTAGTTAATATATATGTATGGGGTTAGCTGTTACTATTTATATATATGAAAATGCATATGTAGGTGAGTGTAGGCGAGTATATGTAGATAAGAGTATATGTAAGGATCCCCTCACACATGTTCATGGACATGCAGATGTGTTCATAGGGGCTAGGTGTCCTTATATATATGTGAATGTGCATATGCTTGAAGGGGGTAGCAGGAACACCTAGTTATAAATCATCAAGAGCCAAAGTGTTCAACTTGGTTCCACCTTGAGGTAGGATCTATTTTCTTTCCCTTTTTAATTTAAGAAAGCATTAATTAATTAAACCCAATGAATATGACGCATGTTAAACCCAATGAATTTTTTTTCAACAATGTCATGATTTTATAATAAAACCCCTCCAAAGGAGGTGTGCTTCCTTCAAGATAAAAATTAAGTGAGTAGAATTTTATGCGTGTCTTCTTTATTGCCTACTTATTCTCTTTATGCTTGAGTTGTAATTGATAAATGAAATGTTTAGGTTCTTGGCCCTTCTTTTTCATTTTCCCAAGTGAGAATATGATTTTTTTTTTCATAACACCTATCCTCTATACTTGATCCCTTGAAATGTAGTTTCCATGTCTTGAGGATTTAAATGAATTGGTTGAGGTAAATGGTCTATATAGGATGGATTATGTAGGATAACAACATCCTATATATATAAATATAAATTGAACGTCATACTTTTCATTGATCGTGAACTTCAATAATGATTTTTGGCATGTTTTGTTATAAACAATTAAAATTATATTAAATAGAATAACCCCAAGGGATGGTAAGACCATACACTTTTATGATTTATAATATTTTTTCCACGAGTTTAAATTTTTTAAATGAAATTGGACTTTTCCTAGTTTGACATGTAAGAGGTTATTCCATATATATTAAATTATGTATGTGGGAATGACTATTGAAATGCATAAGAGGATTTTCTTTATGCATTTTATTGTAAGTTTTTATATATGGGAGGCATTCTTACCCCATGCCATCTATATAAATGATTATGGATGGGAGACATTCTTACCCCATGCTAGCTACATAAAAGATTGTGTATGGGAGGAATTATTACCCCATTCCATCTATATAAATGATTTGGTATGGGATGAATTATTACCCCATGCCATATATATAAAATATTATGGATGGGAGGAATTATTACCCCATACCAGCTATATAAATGATTATGGATGAGAGGCATTCTTACCCCATTCTAGCTATATGAATGATTATGGATAGTAGGCATTCTTACCCCATGAAAACTATATAAATGATTATGGATGGGAGGAATTATTACCCCATGATAGCTATATAAATGATTATGGATGCGAGTCATTCTTACCCCATTCCAGTTATATGCTATGTATATAAAAATTTATGGGTGGAAGGCAGTTTTACCCATGCCGTTTATGATCTATATATATACTATATATATAGTGACATGATCATACACTTATCTCAGAAATGATCCAAAACAAGTATAGTCATTGGGTATCCCTTAGGATCTTGGATGGTTTTTTATTTATTTATTCAATTATATTATTACTTCTCTATACCAGCACACTATTTAATTATTATTCACTTTTTTGATTGAGCTAGACACCATGGGTTTTGGCCTACTGAGATTTATATACCACACCCTACTCAGGTACCCTTGTTACTTGAGTAGACCTTATATTTTTAGTATCTAGGTTGATTGTTGTATTTCTTGTGACTAGGAGTTATGAAAAAAGGACTGATCTAGAGATTGGTATGCTCATAGAAATCACTTGTGGGTCTTGTTGTCTTTTATTTATTTTTGCACTATATTGTAAATCATGTTGTTTGTTTAATGCTTTAGCTTACGTATCATCAATCATACATGAATTGTATAAACTAGAATTGGCAACTTTTATAAAATTGTTATTATATGTATTCCTAGGATTCTTCTTTTTCCTACTACTTCTTCTATTGTATGATATTTATATTATGTTATAATGTTGTTCATCTATGATAAGATGGTGTTGTATCCCCATTATCACCTCTCGAGACCCTCACTGCTAGTCGGTAGCCTCTCACATATGGAGAAACATGCTTGAGGCCATGTGACCCACCATTCTGACAATCTCTTTAATGGTAAGTCAGGTCAGGATGTTACATCTATAATTAATTAAAATGGTGGAACATTATTCACTTAAAAAGAGTTCTAAAAAATTATTTTTAAGCCTAAAAATAAACTTATACAAAAAATGGGTAGAAAGATGGTTTAAATGTAATTAATTATTTTAAATATAACTGAGTAATAATTTTATTAATTTTAAAACAAATTCAAATCATAAGGTGAATTTCATATTACTTAATTTATTTAAAAGTAATAATAGTTTTACAAAAATGGTATTTTCACTATTCACTAAAAATTGACTCTTTTTAGGAAAATCCTAAAAATTTATCCCTATGATAATTTAGATATTATGATTTTAAAAATGGTATTATTTTTATAAAATAAAATTTCTAAATTTATTATAAAATAATTATAATTTCTATACATAAAATGTAAAATAACCCCATTTTTTAAGAAAATGTATTTTAAAACATAAGAAATTTACTAAAAATATGAGTGATTATTTCATAAGAATTTATAAATGAATTTGTATTGGTTAGGACCTCTATATATATATTTAATAATTTCATTAATCCTATTCATACCCTCCAATTTGATGGCTAATTTATAAAATTAATATTTAAATAATATATTTTATGGGTCGTTTAAGTTTGGTGTTGCGTGTTGTATATGTTATCAAACACAATGTTCTTATTTTAAAATTATGGGGTGTTATAGTGAAGAAATTAAAAGAACCTAGAGTTACTATATCCCTCTTTAGGCCATTTTATTATGAATTTCTCCATAAATATGGACTCTTTAATGTTAAAAGACTGTCCAAATGAAGTGCATTTTGAATTTGTTCCATAGAGTGAAATTTCTATCTTGAGAATGTGTTTTGGCATTATTGAAGATCAATCTCTATTTGAATGATGTCATGGTCAAGATATAACCTAAATTTTTTCTATTATATCATATCCAACATATTCCTCTTTAGTTTCATGAATAATTTCTATAAAACATCCCCATAATACACCTCATGCCATTATTTCTCAACAACATTCATGCAGTCCTCATGAGAAATCCAAGTATTATTAAATTTGAAAGTGGATGGGAAATTCTTACTAGAAGAAACCAATAAAAGGAGTATTGGTTTATGATTATAATTTATCCTATAAAGGGTTATTTAAAATAATGTATAGGTGGGTTCTCCACCCTTAAGATAGAGGACATCCCAATCAATTTTACTATCTAACCTCCCATTAATAGTGAACTAAAACTAAGTAAACCCAACTCCAATTAGCCTAATTTTAGATAGAAAATAGAGGTTAATAAATATATAAAAATATATGGAAGAAACTATGATGAAGTTTGTTCCAATATTCTTATATATATTAAAAACATAATTGAAGTCTCCCTTGAGGATCTAATTGACATTGATCTGGGATCAGATTAGATACAACTCCTTATATTGTTATATTATATTAATGTAACAATTAGAGGAATAATAAAAGGAACTATACAAGAAGAGGTTAGTTAATATAATCTGATAGTTAAATACTAATTCCCTAATTTATAAATATAGTAGTTAACATCTTTTTTCTTTAGCACCCTAAGGGTTTACACATGTGTTGTCTTGATGTTATAGGCCATCCATAAATGTCCAATTTTACTTCAATAAAAAATTATGAAGAATTAAATATTAAACATAGATTATACAATTCCTATAAAAATAGGTTTTTACAAAGAAATGAAGTACCTAAGAGAAAGATAAGACTCTCTGTTGTTAATCCCTTATAAATTCCAGAAAATGATACTAATTTTGAAGAAGATTTTCCCTTTTTCTATGGAATTATTTTCTTTTACACCTATATAGATGGATTTTTGCCTTTATCTTTGACTTTTTAATAGTTATATTTCACAATTATTCCAATTTTATTCTTATATACTTTAGTTTCATGAACCTCTTCATCCTAGTTTTTTCCACTGAGTGAACTATACTAGTTTGTAGATGCCTTCATCTCTAATGGTGTTGCACCAGTAGGTTTCATTTTAATAGATATACCTAATATAACCAAAGTAAATGGTTCATAAATACTTATAGAGTTTTAGATCTCTATAAACTCTTATGTGGCTTGGTCAAGTAATCAATTCTCCATACCATCACCTTTAAAGGCCTCCAGATTATTCTAACCCTTTCTAATAATAGACCTATGAGGAAACAGGTTTGGTGTTAAGGTATATATAGAACCATATCATTATTATCCCTAGTATCTTTATATTTATCCAACTACTCATTATTTATTTCCCCATCAAGATGTTCATTTTCCTTTGAGTTGCTGCCTATAAAGATGGGATCCAGTCTGATACACGTATTAACCACCATTGTGTCATCCTTATTCTCAATAGGAGTTCTCTCATATGGTGTGATTCGACTATATTTACTCAAGTCACATGGAAAATTAGAGTCATACTTAGTAGTCTTATAACCATAAACCTACTCTAATTTTTTCAATTTAGAGGTGTAAGTGTCATAAACTTTCTTTTTACCATTAATTGGGTTTCTCCTGCATGTGGGGTCATTGTTTCCCATAATGTTTAATAGTTTACAAACCATATCTATATTACATTCATATTAAAGATTAAAAATTAATTTTCACTCTTCACAGAACATATTTATCATTTCATACTTTATTTCCATATTAATTTTTTTCCTTTATGGTTGTAAATACCACTTACTCTACATGTGTGTTTACCAAATCCACCTTAACCAACACTCTAGCATAATGTAAAAATATTTCATTGTCAATTTATCTATCTAGTCTAATAGGGATTCTTATATATGAGGGTATGTGCTATATAATATGTGGATTCCAATAGATCCAATTTATCTTAAGAATGCATATCTAGATTTGATCATGTATGTTCTTGACATTGAAGGGGTTAAAATTTTTATCTCATTATTGTATACTGTGGATGCCTAGTTTTAGATAAACATATCCAAATATCTAGACTTTTACTTTATGAGCATTTGTGGGAAAGGTAGTATAATATTATCCCCAACCCATTTTTTTCTTTTTATGATCATTGAAACCCAATTTAATATCAATATTCTTTGTAAAATCATTTAATTTACATAGTTTATCTCATGACCTAACCTCCCTAGATCATGAACCTAGTCATATGAACCCATGGGTATCTTATTATATAATGGTTACCTTATGATCACACCAGAGTCTATTACCCACCAGGGTCACTTATAAAACTAATAAAAATCCCTATAGTCCACCATATATTCTTTTTGTGTGTTTTTTCTTCACTCACACACACCCTATGAAACATCCCAAGAGGTCACCCATCCTAAAACAACTCTAGACAAAGAAAACTCTTGAAAATAATGGTTTGCCTTTGTAACATGGGTAGTAAAACATTTTCTTTTTATGTATCAATTTTATAAGGTTGTTACACTCTCCACCCCTTTAAAGAACAACATCCTCATTGTGGACCCCATACCTCAAACTCAAGAAGTTTCATTATGCTTCAAGATGGGTATTCTCTTTGTTACCATTTGTTATGAACTAACCCACCCAATTCATGAACCTATTCATATAAATCCATGGTTCTCTTATAATGCCTTGGTTTTCTTCCTAGAATACTATGGGTTATTAACCACCAGAGTAACTAATCATACTAATGGTTATCCCCACAATTTAACGCATTATATTTTAGTGTGTTTTTCCCTCACTCACATATAGCATGGGAAAACTTTTAGGATGTAAATTATCCTAACACTACTCCAGGTTAAGCATGATTATTTGTGGAGTTATAATCAAGTAGGATCCTAAAAATTAAAGTTCTCCTTAGTGATATGGGAAGTAAAATTTATCACTTTAAGTATCACATTTCTATGGGTGTTATAGTTTCTTCACTTTCGGAATTATAACACTCATAAATATATAAAACATACAAATATTCAACCTCTCAGTAATAGCCTATTTATTTGAAGTTACATGTGAAATACTTCATTTATTAACAATACTTTTTGGGTAATAGATATTAAGATCATAGAAAAAAATACTTATTATCAATTTAATAGCATCAAATATATTCTTATTTAATTGAACCTCCCCTGAAACCACATTAGGGTCCAAGTATTTTGAATTCTACTACATGTAGGATTAGAAAATATCTTTGGCCAAAATATACTAGATTTATATAGAATACAGGCTGGATATTTTATATTTGGTATATTAGAAACATTATCCCCCATGTGATCATCATAGGCTTAATCTATCTTATAATACTTAAAATAATAATAATCAAAATGATTTAGGTATTGATGAAGCTTGTCCAAAAAAAATTATTAAGAAAAATAATATTTAGGATGTTACAAGGTTGTCTTACAAAAATGAGTGTGAATTTCACCATAATAATTTTAAACAACTAACGTTGAAAAAAAATCAGGTAAAATTAATTACCAAATAAAACTATTATCATTGATTTCTTTTTTTGTGAGTGAATTAGTAACCTGATTTACTTCCCTATAAAAAAATTTCACACTCAGATTCATCTTGTCCAATGTTTATAGACAAACTACCTAGTCTGGAAAAATAATATATGGAACATTCCTCATCCAATGTCTAAAATATTACACCAAATGGGTGGAACCAGATTCAACCCATAAATAAATATGCCCAAAACACCTAGAATATCTGATTTTGTGAATAATATTCTAAGGTTATACTTTATAAGAAACTCTTGGGGAAATTAATATATATAAGCATCTCTTTAAAAATAAAAAACATGTTCTAAAAACTCCACCACATCCCAAGTGACCTAGTATAGAAAAAACCACAATGTAAACATTCACCTTAATCCATGATGAGACTGTAGGGATCCACAAAATTGATTTAAAAACAAGTGGAATCTTATACCTACCAAGCACATCAAAAAAACACATGATATTAAGATCAAATATTTCATAACACATTTAACCTATTTGTATTTTTGATACATATTGAATGTCTCTATGTATAATTATTGATGATACAGTAATTGAGGTTGGTTTTATATTAAGGAAAAACCCATTTCAGGTTCCCTAGAAATATGAAATCACAACGATAGTAGTAGATACAAGCTTACAGAAAATTTGATCTCTACAAGATACCTAAGTGATGGATATAAATAGATCAATCAATCCAATAATTAAATATAGATAGACTTCAAATATTTATTAAACATAATGCTAGAGTGTCAATGAAAAACTATATTTTAGGAAAATGAGGTGGACCTTTTTAAACATTCTTAGTCATAAAGCACAAGATGATATAGTTTTAGGAACAACCTTCTTAAACTGATCATCAGTTGGCATTATATTTTTTAGATATTCCAAAACAAAATAAATTTGTAGGGAAACCTAACTTGATTTATGAATTTTTTAATCCACCTAGACAGATGTGAATCATTATTATATTTCAACCTATACATTTTCTTGACACTGAAGTAGCTATTAGTGTCTAGTATCCAGACCAAATGATCTATGTCCATGAATTTATATCTTTTAATTGACAATAATATGTTAGTAGGTATAATGAATAAAGATCCATCAAAATTTTAAACCAAGTCATTAATGATTACTTTTAATGTTATATGGGACAATCATGATTTTATTAAGTGTAATTTCCATCAAAGTAGTGAACTAGAAATTCAAATTAGAATTATTTTAAACAATCCACCTAGAACACTTTATCATATCATAATATGTTGGCATAATGGCAGGACACATGAATAATGAAATATAAATGTGATATTCAATCCACAACTTACCTAATAATATGTTCTTAAGAAAATCAAAATTAGTGTCATAAGATGGAATTAAATTCCATGTGAATTTTAAGAGTAAGGATTCATTGAACTACTTAGGGTCCTTAATTCCCAATAAATCCATATCAATTGGTTTAATGAATTTATTTTAAGAAACTGAGACCTTCTTCTTTTCATAATTACATCCAGTCTAAAAAAATTAATCATTCCATGGAGTTTCTTAAGAATACTACATGGTAACTTATATATAAAAATCTATAAACAAATATAAATGTGATGACAAAATTAACAAGACATATTCTCTCTTCTGTGACATACAATTACCCTTCCACCAAGCAATTTGGGATACTGTTTTGGAAAAAAGATTCTCAAGATAGCAACACTTAACCTTTCGCCCAAAAAGTGAAAATATAAATTTTTCAAATGTTATAGATCCTATTTTGAAACCTAATAATTTTTCATTACTATTTTTCCTCAAAATAAAAACTCCTTCTCCAAAAATAATGAAAGATTTACTCCAACTGATAGAGTGACTAGCTATTTTCTCATAGTGAATAAAATTTTATTCAATATCCTTGAATTTATTCTTATATTCCTCTATATATAAGTTGATGTTATCAGAATAAATAACATGTAAAGTTTAAAAGATATTTCTTCCAACTCTCATTTATTTGTAAAGTCCAACATTAGGGAGATCAATGAGACATCTACTGAGATAATATTTTATAATTTAAAAGAGGATACCAGATAAAGGGTCTCATTATCTAACTCTTATGGATCACCTAAATAACCCTTTTGGATACCCATTTATAAGAATTTAAATCCTATAACTTTTAATAATAATTTCAATATGGATAATGAGTGTGTTAGAGAATACAAATCTCTTAAGAATATCCATAATAAAACTCCATCAGATTAAATTAAATTCTTCTGAGATGTTAAATTTGAGGGAAAAGTTACCATCATTTAACTTATTTTTAAGGTCATTAATACCCTTTGAGTTATAAAAAAATATAATTATTAATATTCAAACAAGTATTAAATCCAATTTTTTTTAGGAATGATGACTTCATTGAAGATTCTCTAGATCCTCACAACCAGAATCTTGCTGATAATATTAGGCAGAGTGATATCAACAGTAGCTAGTCTAAAATATTTAATATGTATGGAATTATATTTCTTTTTTAGTAGAATATAAAGTGATATTTTATTCCATAAGGCATTTAGGATCAAATAAAAATTAAATCACATATCTAATCATATCACCATGTATGATGTCCTAATAGAACATAAAGAACTTTTTATTGAAACCATCACGGACATTAGCATTATCCATATTTTGGGAAGAAAGTGAAGCTTTAGTTTCAGCTTTTATAGGGTATTTTTTGATAGTTTGGTTATGATTCTTATCAATACCAAAAATAATGTTTTAAATTAATTATATAACACCAGTATTTCAATCATCATTTTATAGGTTTTGAAGGTACCCAACAACAACTTGAGAAATATTAAATTTAAAAGTTAGAATGTAATCTTGTATCTAGATAAAATTTTATACTTTTTTAAATTTCTATACCTTATAGAGGAAATGAATAAATCTATTATTCTTTTCCCCATATTTTAGCCACTTGTCATCATATTTATTCTTGATCAATCTATCTTTAAGAGAAATAAGGTCACCTGGATTCAAATGTAGATTGATTTCCTCATGAGAGAGATTTTCTTGAGACTAATTATTATAATTTATAGTATGATAAACACATTTTATATTTCTCAATTTCCTTGTAAATATTATAAAATTAAGATTGTCTTTATACCCTCAATAGGGCATTTACCTTCTTGAGTTTGGTAGAAAATAATTACAGAGGGCTTCCAGTTTTCTCAACCTAACATCCATCCACAACAAGATCCCTAAATATATGAATAACAAGATAAGGATTATTAAACTTAAAATTTATAGTTTGTGACCTTAAGTCCTTAACACAAATAGTATTAATTGTAGAGTTATAGTCTAAGTTTAATTTAGGAAGGTTAAATATAGACACATACACTGGGATTCTATTATCATCAATGTGAATAAAACTCCTTTTATGCTTAATATCTTGTCTCTTATTAACTATATATCTACTCAAAGTATATCCAAACCCAAAAAAATGAATTTCAAAATGTTTTAATTGATAAATTCTTGAAAAAAAACATTTGAGGAAATATTTATATAATTGGTACAAACTCATCCTTCAGGTTTAAGAACAATGTTAAAATACCCAATGATAATATAGTTTTTCTTAAGTTGAGTATAAATATTGAAAAAATCATACTATAATTACATAATTTGAGTGTATTAATTATAAGAATAAATAAAAGAGAGATTAATAATATTATTATTCAGAAGAACTGTGGTAGTAACATATTGAAACCTTTTAATGAAATAAATAAGCTATAAGTTATTATGTTTATGACCCAAAGGGTCATTATATCATTTTGATGTTGATTATGATAAGTAAAAGTTATCCAATGGAGGACTAACTGAATGCTCTCCAATTCTAAAATTTTATTATGGGCTCAACAATTCCAACTAAACCCAGTTTTTTGTCTTAATAAAATTTCTAATGTTAGAAAATATTAGAGAATTTCTTATCCCATTAAAGTTCTAAAACATTACCTTAATTATTATTAGTGTGGTGTTTTACCCATTTTTGTATATCCTTTATTAATCTCAACTCCTGGAGCATAATTTTTACACTTACCTTTTCCTTTCCCCCTTTCTTCTCTTCAGTGTTAAGAGATATCCTTTTTTCCTTATATAAATCATGGTTATCATGGCCTTGTTCATCATCTTACCAAATCCTAACACTTAGGGGGATAAATTTTTAGGTGATATCTCAGTCCCATATTGAATTATCTTAGGATGTTCTCTACAATATGTTTTTCCTAAAGGTACTTGAATAAATGGTTGGTAATCACTAGGATTATTCTAAAAATATCTAGTAAGAGGGTCATATAGGCTCACCATCTTTTAAGCCAAATTAAAATCTTGGGTGTCAAGTAGACTTACAACATCAGACAAGGTTTCACCAACTTTTTCCATAGAAAAAGTTCCCATGTATTCTTTCACATTATCATTAAGATTATTTTTTTTGGATAGGGTGTAAACTCCACTAAAGTAGAAGGAATGTCATCTAAATTATTTCTATATTTTGGAACTTTAATTTGGTCTTTGGAAGAATCATTCTCAGACATAGGGATCCCACATTTGAAATTAGAAGGGGTGTGATCTTTACCATTCCATTGGGAAAAAACACCAATAATATCTTCTTCATTTAAACCCTTAACAATGATGATTTGTTTATCATTATGTCCATACATCAAGGATAAAACCTCATTACTAGAATAATTTATAGATATATTATCATCATTAGTGCACACAAAAGAGAGACTGCCTTGCTTAGTATATTTAGGAACTCCATAAAAGGCCACCTTAGTAAGAACCTAGATTTTAATAGTAGGTTATGATATTTTTTCTTTATCCTTGGGAGTCCTACTTTTATGCAAAAAGGAATCATGTCCTTTGAGTTTATAGAAATTTAAAACCATGGAAATCCTACATTATGAGTCTTAATGACTAATAATTTGTAAATCCTTATAAAATTTAGGATCCCTCTCAAATTTAATTCCCATAGTAATGGTATCTTCATCAGTTTTGAGGAGTACCTCCTCAAAATGCACCACTATCAGGTCAACCTCAACAAAAATCCAAGAAAATGACCATATTTTGGGTCATTGGTCTCATTTTCCATCCTTATAAAAGTACCCACTGAGGAAGAAATATCCCAATGAATTTTAGGACCCCGATAGATCCAATTTATATGTATAATTTGGATCAATAAATGATCATGTAAATTTCACACATTAGATAGATCAAAATTATGATCCCATTCCTAGATCTAGAGAAACACTATATTTAAAGCAATTTGACCAAAACCCAAAACATTATTTTTATCCTCATATGATGAAAATTTTATTTGATAAAAATCTCTTCCCGTTATATTTATCTTCTGATTAATAAAACCCCAAACACCAATAATCTTTTTAAAAAATTAAAGAAACCCCAAGGTTTATCTCCTTCCATAGTGATCACCCTCACAATTATTTAAAATCAACATATATTAAGAATCTTTGAAACCACCTCCAAATTAGATGATACATGAGTAATAGAACCTTCCTTAATGAATCTCTCTTGGGAGGAGATCACAAAATATGAACAATATTAACTTAGAATAGATCTGAAAAACATCAGAAAACTTATTCTTTGAAAACTATACTACATAATCCATAGTAGGTTTTGAATAATCATTCAAAGGGATAGTAAGATTACATTTTGAGTAAAATTAATGAATATAGAGTCTTTTAAGTAGACAATCACCAAGGAAATATCCATAGCTCACAAACCATCCTTACTCAGTAAAATATAATAATAAATATTAAAAATTGTAAAAATATCTCTATCCACTAGATATTTATCATTTAAAGATAACTAAGGGGGGTTAGGGTTCATGAAGGAGGAATCCTCCTTGGAGGAGCCACTAGTAATCAGAGATTCACCATAGGATCATTTGAATGATGATAAATGGGAATGATTACTTTATTTCAACCTATTATCTATGTTGTTAAATTTTCTCCTATTATTTTATAATTTATAAAACAATAATGTTTTTGAATTTAAATTTTAATAATCTACATGATTATTAGAACCTACATCCCTTTCAATTTTTGAAATTTAATGCATGGATTCCTAGTATTGTTAGGCAGAAGTTTTAAAGAAAAATATGAAATGTGTTTATAAATTTTACATTTTAATGATTCATGAACTATATAATATGTCATTGGGAATCCCTCAATGATATATTCATATCCCCTTTGTAATTACTCCCATAGAGGTAATAGTTTTAGAGAAATATTAAAGAGAAAATTTTAGGATTCATACCTTCTCTATAAATTTTTAGGATCTTAAATAATTAATTAGGGGATAGATAAACCAAATTTAGAATTATTGGGTCAAGATCTACCTTCCCTTAAAATTGGGTTTCCATCAGAGATAACCAATGATGTCAAACCAGTGGTGGTGGTGATCCAAGCGAGTAAATGAGGGGCCTAGTAATCATGGATCATCCAATAAAAGGATCAGATGTAATATATAAGGTAAATTCAACCCTAGATGATGTGGTTTTGGAAGTAATGGTTTGTGTCTCATGGAGAAATATTGTTCATATGATCATTTGATTAGAGAACCCTTAGTGACACATCTAGCACAAGCGACATTATCTGTTAAATCACCAAAATCAAAAAAAATATCACATACCATGTATCCATAGAAACAAAATCAAATGTAGATTCAAGAGTGAAAACCTTAATTGTCCTATCTAAAAACTAGAATACTACCTTCGAATAGGGGATTAGAATAGTGGAGGGTCAACTTGAAATATAGTGCACCATCTGATCATTTGATCAAATGTGCAGGATTCATTGAGGAGGATATAGTGATTGTGAGTCATGTGGAACATGTGAGGGGTGGCATGTGGAACCCCATTAATATTCGGATACTATAAGGGAACATATTGGGTTGAATTTAGAAACTTAAAATTTCATTAGACACTTTTTGACATCCCAGACCCAATGGAACTGATTTAGGGACATTTTAAGACCGTTTGATTGATTAAATGAATGTTTAAAAATGATATTAGTTGGAAAATTTATTATTATAAATGAAATAATATTTTAATTTTCCATATCAAAGTTTTGGAATTATTTATAACCATGGAAATTTGATATAATTTTATCAAGTGGAAAAAACATAGTATAATATAAATTTTCTAGGTCAGGATGCAATAATTGCTTAAGTGAATAGTGTAAAATTTTATTATTATTTTAATAATGATAATAATATATAATGGGGTATTGATTGAGAAGTTGTAAAATGTTTGATTACTAATAATTGGTGAGTAATATAAACCTTATAAAGTGGTGATTAACTCATGTTTATAGTGTAGTGGATGAGATACATGGTTTATAGTGAAGGATAGATAGAATTATTAAACTTTATAATGGATTGTCTTAAAATATATTGATAACACTTGAAGAGTTTTATAAAATTAATGTTAGAGAAATGAATTAGAGGTGATAGTCATATGTGAATGGATTATATAAGGATATAACAATGACATAAATCCAAGTAATTTATTATTAAAAATAAAAGAGGATAAGTAGACTATAAAATAAAGTATATATGATATAAGATAGCTAGTTAAATAAAAGTGGAGATAAATAGAAGTGATGTTTGATAAAGGATACAGTCAGAATGGAACTTTTAATAGTTTAAAAATGATATCAATTTATTCATTTATATCAAATTATGGAATAAAATTTATTATATTAATTTAATGTAGATTATTTAAATGAGATATAAAAGGTGGAAATGGTTGAAAATGATATGATTTGACAATGGTAATGGAATAATGATATAACACTAATGATGGGTATTCCCTCAGATAGTGTAGCATGATGGAGAATAAATTTAGATGAACCAAAAGAATAAAAATTTTGGAAGGAGGATGGGGGATGGTGAATAGGAACTTAAAGAACAAAGTAGTGCAATCCTTTTGATAGAAGCTTCAAATAGTTTGGAATTTGTTGTGGAACTTCATAAAAGAATCTCGAGTTACTTCTAACGACTCAAATGAAACTTATATGTGGATAGTGAGATCTTATAATATTATAATGTAACTTCCAGAACAATTTAATAATAACATTTATTTTTTTTATTGAATTATTTTTCACTCCCTACAAGTTTTGGAAGTGGGGATCTATTGATAAGGATACAGTATCAGGTTTACTACCTAGGGAGTCTTATGAGGTGGATGGGATGATACTTACTGATGATGTAGTGATTTTTTTGTGTATTTTACTCACCTTTAGTTATCATGAAACCTATTTAAATTGTATACTAATAGAAATGGGATGTGATGGTGGATTTCCTTTACACTCACCCTCTGAATAGGGTTTTAGTGGGAGGGTAGTGGTTTCGCATTGTTTTACCCAATAATATAAATAGAGAATGAGGATGACATATTCTTGTGTTGAACACACCTCACCTACTAATATAGGATGAGATAGGTTGGATACTTCTAGAAGATGGTTGTAAATGAGTAATTTATTCAATGTCTCCAAGATAGGATAAATGGAGATAGGTAATCCCCCTAGTATCCTCAATACGAGAACATTATAGATTAGATTTTTGAGATGGGTAGTTATTATACTATCCTAGTTATGAGAATATGATGAATATTAATTCACTTGAGTAGAAACATCCCCTCCTTTCCATCGTACAAGGATTGAGGTGGATGATGATGTGCCTGATCTTATCTCTACTCCTTACCCATTTCTCTAGGATTGGGAGTACCCGATATTTAGTAGTATCTATAGAGATATGTATTTTTTTAATATATTAGTATACTTATTTAGCCTTATAAATGTGCATTTCTTCTATTGTTTGTACATGTACTCATTTCTAGCTAAGGATATTTGTATTTACTATAGTGGAGATTTATATTTCCTCTGGTACTTCTGAGATAGCTATTGTATCATATTTTCTCTAGTACGAAAAAGATATATGGTGATGTTTATTTCCTCCACCATCACATGGATAGTGAATCTAGGGTGAATTTCTAGGAAATAATTCTATGATGGGTTGTGAGATCTGGTTATTACTCTTTTCTCGAGAGTTTTTTTATTTGGGGAGTTCATTGAAAGTAATCCATATATAGATTGATCATGGACATTTATGGTGAAGATGTCGACTAATTCTATATTTTCTACAATTTAATTTTGTTGATTCATGTCGAAACTAGATGATTATAGGATTAGATCATTTATTAGGATAACCATATTGGGTATTGTTATTATCACCATTTTATATGCACTTGTGTGTTGTTCAGCAATTTTTCACATAGATCAGTGGATATGGATGATAAATAATCATGGAGGTATGATCAAATGGTGGGTATGGATAGTTGATGGATCATGTATCTCATTATGGTTTCCAATTATATGTTGTCATTAATTGGTATTTTGTCTATTCTGGATATGTGCACATGAGCCTCAGACCAGTTGGTGAGGTCTCTCTAAGTGCATCCACGAGACCCAGGTTCAAAACTAGGTGGAGGCATAATTTTGGGGGTATTGTAGCAGTATTTTGTAGCAGGCACTGTAGCAGATAATGTAGCAGGGACAGTTGCAGGTACTGTAGCAATAACTATAGCAGGAACTGTAACAATTACTGTTGCAATACTGTAGCAGGTACTGTTCGGTACTGTAGTAGCTAGGACTATTCACCTTAGGCCACTGGTTTGGGCTTGGAGTCCTTAAGGCCTTCGGGCCACCCAAGGCCTTCGGGCCACCCAAGGCCTTCGGGTCAGTAAGTCTTTCAGGCCACCTCATGGCCTTTGTGTCACCTCAAGGCCCTCATAGCCACCTGATTTGCAGTTTCACAAATAGATTCTTCAAGGAACCACTCCAGAGGAGGAAAGATCAGGGCACATCCACCAGAGAAGGGCTAAACGGACATTGGAAGAATGAGAGGGTATGGAATTTTCCATCGGTACCGCACCTGTGCACCCCTGCACATGGACATGATAGTTGAACAGTCATGCAAAGGTAGAGAGTTGATCATGATGCATATGCTAAGGAGGAGCGGTTTTAAGTAGTCATAGTCTGTATGATTTCTTTAAGCCCCACAGGTCATGTAATGTCTCCAAAGCCTACGGGAAATGTAATTCCTAAGCCTACAGGCCTTGTAAGGGTTCCCCCTCATCCCTTGAAAGGGGGGGTTATCAAAAAATCAATAAAAAATAAGGCCTTCGGGCCATTCGGTTAGTCTATTCTGGATATGTGATTAGTGTTTGGGTATTCATTTGTATCACCTTATATTGTATGATAGATATTTTTTTTATATATTCATGTGTTTGATTGTTTCAATTTCTATATACTTAATGCCATAATGTACATTGATGTATGTTAGAAAGTGACAAGTTATTTAGAGGTAATACCTCCCAATATCATGTAGATATCACAATAATAGTCACTAGTGTAGGATCTTAGGAGTATCTTAGATGGATATACATTCAATAGGGGTGAATTTTAGTTTAAAAATCCTTTAAACATGAAAATCCCAATGCCTCTTAAAATAAATTTATTGGATTTGAACTAAGTATGATTACCATATTAAAGATCAGAATCATAATGGATCTGATTAATATCAAAGAATGTTTATTGTAATCGGATTTATACCAATAAAAAATAGTATAGAAAGTTAATTATAAAGACTAACTTTCTATTACATGAACAGTGGAATAATAAATTGTAAAAATAAGAAATATAATAAATAAAAATAGTAATAATAACTTATAAGATATATTTAAAATATTTAACACTTTTAACCTTAAGATTAAGGTACTCAATAACCTTGACTAAATGTATCCATATATTTATACTCATTATAAAGTATATATTTCCTTACTAGGAAATCCCTCGATATGATTATCAGAATAAACTATATCTTCCTATCCTTGGAAGTCCTCGGTACAAAAATTGGTGTTTGTCTTCCTACCCCCTGAATCCATCAATCTAGGGAATTAGATTCATATTATTTCTATCTCTATAATTCATCTAATGTAACAATGATCTAATTTGGAATACAAATGAAAAAATGTTATAAAGGAAAAAATCATACAAGGGTTTCTTGTAACTACAACTATCTAAATTATTACAGTCACTAAGAATGAGATGTTCACATAGAGAAAACTTCAGAAGACTTTGAGTTGAAAAAATGTATCAAATCTAAACTCTTAAAATGATTGGATATTTATAGGAGAATCTCTAATGGTTATATTTATAAGTTTATTGAAATGTACTAGAATAGATAGATCTTTAAAGCTCACAATGTTATGGAATAACGGAATGTTCGATGTTGTTTTTTTAGCACTATTAAAATGCTAAAGTTTATTCCTTGTGATAGAAAAAAGTCTATGTATTCTGATTATAAATTTAGGTTAGTCTGATGGAATTCCTTATCAATTTTTAATATGATAATCCATATGAGATTCAGTTTGATTATTTTGGTACCAAAATCATTCTGATGGTCATGAATTTTTTCAGTACGATAGACAAGACAAAGGTATAATTCCTTGTCTGATTCAAAGTAAGTCTAATATATCAGACACATACTCAATCTGATGATCATAATGAATAGTGATAGGTTTATATTCTTAATACATTAGAACTTTTTTTATGTATAGAAAAATATAATGTTTTCTAAAAACATACTAAAACACTTGGGGCATAAAAATTTATTAAAAATGTTTTAAGAAAGTTTTTTTTATTTCCAAAACTAAAGGAATGGAAAAGTAAGAAGTAATACTTCTAACTCAACAATATGCTCCCTTTTGGAAAGAAAAAACTAAAAAACTTAAATATTAATATAACTTGAAAAACATATATTCCCTTTTTCTTTTAAGAAATATAAATTTATTCCTTAAAAAATTACTCCCCCTAATTTTTTCACTCTTTTGAATGTGATGGAGAATATGAAAAAAATTATTCCTTAAAGAATAATTCTCCCTTTTAAGGAAAACCTTCTCCCACTTAGTATAAAATCTCCCCTTCTAAAAAACATTCTCCCCCTTCATAAAACATTTTCCCCTTTATAATTTTTAAAAATGAATAGTAAATAATCCGATGTTTCTTGAAATGTTAAAAAATAAATTACGAAATAATATTGAACTAACTAATCATCCATGTAAGTATAAAATAATATATGATTAATCATAATTGGAAAACATTCGATCATAATGAAATTGGATGAAAATTAATTATTTACAAACAATAAAAAAATTTACAAAGTACTTATAGAGTTCATAGAAAACTAAATCATTCTTTCTTCATTTGGTTCTTGAAAAAATCCTTCATATTCTTTAACTTAGGTTAATATTTTTCATGCTTTTCAATTCTTTGTTCTTGAATCTGGTCTTGAGTTTTCAGCCATTTTACTTCCTTAGATAAATATTTATTTTCTTCTATCATTACAATCAACTCATCTTCACATGATCTTAATCTACTTATCTCCAACTACATATCTCATATATTTTGTTTCAAAACATTTACATTATTAGTCTGTTCATCATTAGAATCTTTAATTTCTTCAAAAAATTGAACTCTATCACCCATGTCTAAGGATAACTTGTTAAAGGAGTCTGTTGATTCAAATAGAAGTTGGTTTACTTAAAAAAATGATCATCATGCATAAAAACCATAATCCTCCTAGTTGGACCACTTCATTGTATGATTACATGATATTTTGTGAGTATGATAATTCTCTTGAAATTTACTAAAATCTTCTTCAATCTGAATCACTGAGTTTGTTATAACTTTTTCAGACTTCAATTTTTTACTGAGACTATTATGAATGATATAAAATAATTCTTAAAGGTTAGGATTTTACGGAATTGTTGCTTCTAACCTCCTCTAGTATTGAAAAATAAAATCAAAACCTTTCTGAGCAATTTTTTCCTCCAAGTCTATTGAGTCTGAAGAAGGTTTGGGAGGTTTAATTCTATTGGTTCTAGTATCAACTTCTTTTCATTTACTTTTATATTTGTTTTAAACTTTCTTTTCACCTTTCTTTGAAACTTTATTTTCATCTAAAATTTTAATAATTTACATATCTTTATCTATTTCATATTTATCAAAAAAATATTTTTTATTATTGATCTTCTTGTTCTTTCTTTGAGGATGATTCTACTTCCTTTTATGATAACAATTCTTATTCTGAGGAACTTTTTGATTTTTCATCCTTACCAAATTCTTATGGTAATATTAATAAAGATGATGTTGATTCTAATGATTCCTTATCTAATTGAGTTTCTTTTTCCTCATACTCTTCTTTTCCTTCATGTTCCTCATCGTCTTCTTCTTCCACTTCACCTTCTTTCTCTTCTTATACTTATTTATAATATTCTTCATCTCCTTATTAAACTTCCTTATCAACTTATTTATCAAGTTATTCTTCTAATTATCTTGTGGTTATAAAATCTCATTTTCCATATAATTCTGGAATCGATTAATTTTTAAGAACATTTGGAACCGATTATTCAATGACAACATTTTGCTTTCTCATATCAACAAAAGAGGGGATATCAGTATGTACAAATAGAAGTTTCTTCAAAAACTAATATATCTTCTAGAATAGTTTGATCATGTGGGATGTTGGAAGCCTTGGTTTCTCAAAATCTATTTCAACTCTTTTCAACAAACTCTCTATGATATTGGATTCTTGAAATCTCTTCTTTTTATTTCTTATTTTCTCTTCTTCTTGAAGTTTTTTATCAGTCAGGTTATTTAAAAGCTTTATCTTATTCAGGTTCAATTCCAAACTTTGGATCCCTTGGATTCTTCTGATCCTTATGATTCATCATCTTCTCAAAAATATCATTAGAAATTTTCTTTTTTTTTCTTTTACTAGAGGATAAGTCTCATCCTTTCTCTTTTTCTTCTTATCCTCCACATATTTTTTTGAGTTTTGAGCTTTAGACGCAGCTCCTTCAACTTTTTCAACAAACTTCTTTGACTTGCAATCAAAAACTAATTTCATAATGGACATCATATCTGAACTAATAAAGGAAATATTATCCCTCACTGGATGTGATTTATTTTTTACTTTTAAAAAATCCATACACTTGACAACCATCTTACTAATAAATGTCAAAAACATTATTATATTTGACTTAATCAAGAAATTTATTATTTTCACCACCGTAATAAAGATGAATTTCACCAAATCAATATTAATCATGTTTCTAAGTTAATATAGAACAAATACATCTGAAACCTTCAATATATCCCTATCTTCCATCCTTGGGATCATATATCCTTGTATCTATAAGGAAATGGCTCTGTTTTCTAGAGTTATATATAAAATATTTCTTAATTTTACATAAAAATAAAATAGATAATATTCATCATTATTATTATCAAAATTTCCAATAGATTTTGGAAACTTGTGTAAAGGTAAGTAGGAATCAACATTAGACGAAACTCCAAGCAAGTCTGCAACTCTTCTATAAAAAAGTTTGTACCTTTTACCAAACATGGTAAAGGAAACATTTTCCTTAACATTCTCTTTAACAAACTTTACAGAAGCATAACATTTTGAAACTTCCTCATGATAATATAAATCAAAATCTTTGTTAAGTTTCTCTACACAGATAGACTCCCATTCTTGGAAATAAATAATCTCCTTGAGGGAAGAATCGTACTTTTCAAAATGTGACCTATCAATCATCCTTTCCCTAAATACAAACCACTTAACATAGTATTACTTGGTTTTTATCAGAATTAAATCTAAGACAAGAAAATGGATGAAAAGAACCGGTATCATACTAAGGCCATTGAAGGGAGCAGCAGCTCGGGAGTGAAATCTCTGAAGAATCGATGTGGGAAAACATAGTAACCCACCCTTATATAGGCACTCAGGATGATGATTCGTCTTCCATAAAATAACCAATGGTTGATATTGAAAAAAAATCTGATCTAAAGCATGATATTCAATCAAAGAAAGTTGTAATAATATATTTTAACTTTTTGAGTTTTTAAAAACTTTTATCAAAGTAAGGATCATTTCGATTAGGAAAGAAAAATTTAAAAAATCTGAAAAATATTCTATGCTTTTATAAAACTAAAAAGGATAAAAAAAAATTAAAATAAAGTAAGTAAATAGAAAAAAAATAAAAGAATATAATATTAAATTTAGGGGTGGAAAGTTTCATCTATATGATTAACATGTTCTTCTTAGTTTTTGTAAAATAAATAGATTACGATGGTTTTGAAATAAAATCTGATTACAATAGTTTTAAAATGAAACTAATTATGATAGTTTTAAAAATTGATTATGATGGTTTCTAAGAAAAAAAATTAGGAAATTTTTTGAATCTAAAAAAGTCTATAAGAAATTTTGAGTCTGGAAATTTTATAGTAAATTCTGAGTCTAGAATACATTTTGATAATTGTTACTCTAATAATTCTAATAAAAATTTGAGTCTAGAAAACTCATTATGATAAAAATTTTAGAAATTTTGAAAACTAAAATCTTATTTACCCATAAAATGAAAAGGATTACATTAATTTAAAGAGATTGTTAAATAAGAAGTAGATATGAATAATCACTTAACATTGATCATTCTGATCTTCTATTTAATATATTCAAATCTATCAGAACTAATGGCTTTTGTAAAAATATCATATTGTTGTTTTTTTTTTCAATGAATTATAAAATTATATCTCCTATAATACCAATTTTAGGATTGTAAGAGTATCTTAGATCGCTATAATTACAATAGGGGTGAATTTTAGTTTAAAAATACATTAAACATGACAAATCACAATGCCTCTTAAAGTAAATTTATCTAACTCATAATTAGTCTAATTATCAGAGTGAATATAGAAATCAAAATGGATCTGATTAATACTAAATTATGTTTATCATAATCATATTTATACTGATAAAACAAATAGTATATAATGTTAAGTATAAAGACTAACATTCTATTACATGCACATCAGAAAAGAACTTATAAAAATAAGAAATATAATAGCTAACAATAGTAAGAATTAAATACAATCTATATTTAAAATATTTAACTCTTTTAACCTTAAGAGTAATTTAGTAAATAAACTTTACTAAAGGTATCCATGATTTTATACTTACTGTAAAGTTTTTATTTCCATACCAGGAAAGCAATTGATACAATTATCAGAATAAACTCTTTCATTCTATCCATGGAAGTCCCTGATATAATGATCTGTGTTTGTCTTCATATCCTTAAAATCCCTCGATTCAATGGATTAGATTCACCATCTTCCTATCCCTAGAATCCCTTTCATTATAAAAATGATTTTATGAGGAATAAAATGAAAAAGTTCTAAAGGAGATAACCATACAGGGATTTCTTATAACTATAACTCTCTAAAGTATTACAATGACTAAGAATGATATGTTCACATAGAGAAAACATTATATGACTAGAGTTATGAAAATTAATTAGCTCCAAACTCTTCAAATGACTAGCTATTTATTTTCAAATCTCTAACAGTCATATTTCTAAGTCTGTTGCAAAGACCTCAAACAGCTGGTGCTTGATAGATCATAATATTCTAGCATAACTAAATGTCTAGTGTCAGTTTTTATCACCATTACAATTCTAAAGTGTATTCTTTATAATAGAATTAATTCTATGTATTCTGATTATAAACATAGGTTAGTCTGATGCACTTCCTTATCAATTTTTAATACGATAATACTTATGAAATTCAGTCTGATTGTTTTGATACCAGAATCAGTCTAACAATCATGAATTTTTACAAAATGATAGATAAGACAAAATTATAACTCCTAGTCTAATTCAAGGTAAGTTTGATATATCATATGGATACTCAATCTTATAATTGTAATTAAGAATGATAGTTTTATACTCATAATACATTATAACTCTCTCTATTTATAGAAAAATATAACATTTTCTATAAAATAATACTAAAACACTTGGGATATAAAAAGTAAGAAAACATGTTTTAAGAAAGTGTTTGTGATTTCCAAAACTAAAGTAATGGAAAATTAAGAAGTAATACTTTTGACTTGACAACTATCCCATGTTCTAATGGAGGTTTACTTCACAAATCTACTTACCATTAATTCAAAACATGATAATTATAAATTTTATATTACACATCCTCTTGTAAAGAACTTACCCAAACCCCCAAACTTCTTAAAAAACCTTGAACCATATGTAGAAACACCTAAAAACCATTCCACTAAATCCTAAATTTATATCCAAATCCAAAAATAAGAAATGATCCCTACTCCAAATCCAAAAAATATATGTTTTCATTGATCAATTCTCCTATTAAAATCTATAATAACATCATGATAAACATAATTAGGACATGGTTCACTATACTATTAACTTCACTAGGTACCGAGTGCCCTACATTAGGTACCCAGTGTCACCTGCTAGGAAGAATACATTAAGGTCCGCCACTTAACTCCATTCCTTTCAATTTCCTTCACCCTTAAATCCAAAATAAAACATGAAATAAACCTAAAATAAATTGAAAAACATTAAAATAATATCAATAATATACATAAAAACCCTAGAATGTTACAATTGGTTTCTCACATCATGGATTCAAAGGTTGTATTGAAGCAAGTAGAGTTGGTTTCCATGGTGGTAAGGTTAGAATGTGGGAAACCATCATCAAAGATATATTGTGGTGACCTAATACACCCTATGAGAGGGTGAATTGGGGTGTATCCCAAATTAAAATTTTTCTTTTCCTTTTTTTATTTTATTTTAGGATCTGGTTCCTATGTTGGTAAGAATCATGTTCAACCTATAACTACTGAAGGTACAATCACTAAAACAAATTCAAATATACAGGAAATTGAATTATACATTAAATGAAAATATTCTAATTGGATTATCAAAAAGGTATGCATCTAAGGATCACACATCGACAATGTTATGATGTATTAAAAATACACTATACTTTACTATTTCTATGGATATAATGTTTTTTTCATGGTCACTCCATACTAGGCTCACTATCTTTACAATATTTAGGGTTTGGTCACTACTCACCCAAGGGACACTCCCACTTCTTCACTCTATTCACTGCTTTTATGAAGGATGATCTTAGTTTATAGGCTTGAGGGTCTCTTAAAGATCATCTTAGTAATAATGAACTGATTTCATCTCTGTATCCATATAGATGCACTGCTAACTCCAATATTTTTTCCACCACCTTATTTAAAAATAATGAACTCAACACCTTATGAATGAAAGTTGAGTATGTGTCTCCCCTAGAACCACAACAAAACTTTCCCCTAGATGATGATAATTATGATTTTGGAATTATCTACTTAAGTAATCCTTATAACTTTATATACAATAATGATAATCCACCTACTCTCAAACCTTCTACCTTCAAAATTTCCCAGATGTGGTCACTGGAATTTCTTTCCACTCCAATTTTCACCAAAACCAAATATATTGATATATACAGGCTCATAAATTTATCTATTATATTATTTTATTCTTATAGATATTCTAAATTCTTTCCTCGCTAATTTATGGTTCAATGAAATATAATACACTCCACTGACTTCTACAAATTACCTTTATACAATGCCTCTTTATGAACTACTCTACAAAAACTTCTTCTCATTATTGTATTCACTAGTATTTTCCACTAGTTTATTGATCTACTACTACTCTTCCTGAACTTAAACTTGCAATATTTTTCCCATGCATATGTAAAATATTTCATCTGATACACTATTACTACAACTCCTAGAACTCAAAAACTTCTCCCTAATTCATGATACTATTTTTTTCATTCTAACTTTCATAACACTTGAAATCTAAACAGTACAGATTCACCTTGTCTCATAACTCACTTCATGTAAGAGTAACTCTCTTTATGATCTCTACTTAGTATTCACACATCATATTCTATATGAAAATTTCTAATTATTATTCATAAAATATTCCCTATATTTGGAATATGTTTCTTCCTTGAATAGATAAATAGGTGTGGGAATATTTATACAAGTGAAATGACTTGCATGTCCTTCATGAAACACTAGTTTATAGTGCTATCATCATATATATGCCGTGAAATGCATGGAATTTTCATAAAAAACATCGCATAGAACTCCTTATGTGAATACAGAGCCTATAATTTTTTACTCACTAATCAATATTGGTCTCTATCTATTCTCATCTATATTTTAGTGTCTTGAAAATAAAATATTCACATGTATTTATAAATTTATTCCACCATCTCAATGCCTCGGATTATTATAGTGAACTATCTCTTTCTACCAACTTACTTTATAGTATCTCTTACAGTATGCTTGATCCATAAACTTCACCTAATCTTTAAATTCATTAGAAACACCAAAAAAATAATGCTTAATGATCACAAACAACATATATCTTCTTAAGAAATCATAAAGCATCCATTATGCAACAAGATGTTTTCTCTTCACCACTTCACTATGTCTTTTTTTCTTCTCTCTATATTTTATCATTATAACCATTGACATTATCCATATTTCTCATGAATGTGTATTTTCATTAATGAAAATTTTATACTCTCAGATATCCATTATCATTTATAGCATCATACATGGTTTATAGTAACATTCCCTACTCAAGATCTACTAAATTGATGCCTCGAGTAGGGTAACCACATGACCTCAAGTGTGCCTCCCTATATGCTAGAGGTTGCTGACTAGTAGCAAGGGTCTAAAAACATACGTGGGGAGACCATACCCACTTTACCAAAGTAATCCACATTAGATATCATATGAAATGAAGGAAACAATAAAAAATAAACTAGAACATGCATTATTAATAGTCTTCCAAATGGGGTATAAACCACAACCAAATAATAAATATTCCATGTCATGATAATAGTGGAAAAAGTGAAGGAAACACAAAATAAATAATAATGGAAGAATCATTAAAATGGTTCCTAACTCCAAGTTTTAATCCCTCATCCACATACATCCCATGCATAACTCAACCCTCTAGTATAGGGCCTTTTCTCTTGTCTAGTCCTACAACAATGAAATTTGCTCGGGTACCCAATAGAGGCCCATGTAGGGTTTTATTACAACTTAGTAGGCCACCACCAACGGTGTCTATAAAATATCTAGTCTAAACATAAAGTTCATAAAGGTACCAAATAAAAGATAAATTGATAAAAAATACAACTCAGGCATCATTAGTTAACAATATTCACTTGATCCATTTTCATCATTTGTTCTATGGGTTAATCATTTACATCATTTACCCAACGGCCAAAGCAATTCAATTATCATGTATAATGGAATAAGTCAAGTTCCCTATCTCATTAGGGGTAAACATTTCATAAACAAATACATCACACTTACCTTGGAGCCTTAGTCTAGTTAGTCTCATCAAATGAAACTGTTAGAATTATAGAGCCTTAGTCCCCTTCCCTAACTCGTGAATTATAGGGGAGGGGTTTAGAGACTCAATCTAACCAAACCCATGGGTGTATATCCTCAAGTCCAATACCCCACAACTACCAAGACATGTGCATATTCTTATTTATTCATTAACCATATATACAATATCACAAACCATGCTCAATCAATATACATACATTTAAAATTCACATTTAATTCAACACATTAATCACTATTAAGCCTTAACTTGTTAGCACATTTACTATTTACTTAGCATAGCCCATTTAACCCATTTCAAATTTCTTAACTTAACCCATTTATCATATTCAATAATTCCCATACATTAACCCATTTCACATTGTTCATCAATTCACATGCATTAGCCCATTAACACAATTCCATTACAAAGTCATAAGTCATTTGGAACATTCACTTTATTCCATTTAACCCTTTTGAACATTTTTCCAGAAAATCACATATGTCATTGCCAAAAACTAGACACAACTACCATTTCTTCATATTTATAATTTGAACCAATATGTTAACACATTTTTCATGGTCTCTATTTCAATACAAGTGAACTTTAGGGTTGACATTACAATTTTCCATGTTTGGGAATATTGGTGCACCCCATGGGTGACTCTAAACAGTCTAATAAATCTCAATGCACCCCACGAGGATCATGAGGGGTCTAAATAATCATTTTTCAAACCATTTTACCAAATATTACTAAAGTTTTCAAATTTACAACAAAATAGAAACAATAGCACAACCACATATGGAAAAATAAACTTCAAGCCTATGGGATATAACTTATAGACCACCTACCTTGAATTTGAAGATAAATGCTAACTTAACCTTAACCTTAGTTCCGGATTCAAGAACCCTTTGATGCCCCAAAATAAGATATATTGTAAAAAAATTGGGTTTTAGGGCTTCATAATAAGAATAACAAAACCAAAAGACCTGCTCTAAAAAAATAAGAGGAGTGTTAAACTTACCCAGAGCTTCAATATGCATCCAATGGAACTCTAATCGGCCTAGAATCGAGGGATATTGGCCCTTGGTAAGATTTGGGGGGTTTAGGTTCATCACTAGGGCTAGAAGATGAAAAATGGTAAGAGAATTAGGTGATATACTTAAAATCCTGAGGGGGTAAAATAGTAAATTCTCACTTTTTAATGGGTTGCAAAGTTTGGTTGCACGGTTTTCCAAAACATGCACCAACTGTGCACTAGGATCTATCCAAGAGGGGTGAAGTTGCCCAGTTACCTGTGGATTCTACACAGTTTGACAAACCATGCACCTACCATACAGAATTCCTCTATCAAAGTCTACAAATTTTGGATTTCCCCCTTGGACGATTTCGTTTAACCATGCACCCCTCCTCTTGGCTAGCATGGTTTGGGAACAAGATTTCCCCTAACCATGAACTAGCCATGAAACATGCACCAGATGGCCATTGTTTCCTCTCTTTCATTTCCCGAACCCATGGAACACCTCTGAGGCTCCTCATACACCAAATAAAAAATCCATTAACCATATTTAAGATATTTAAACCAATATTTAAAAAAGGATATACCTCTATGAATTCTAGGATCTTACAACTTCACCACCTTATAAAGTATCATACTAGATCTAAACTTCCAAGCATCACTGATCTTTTAAAGAAGAGAGATCAGACCATTGGGCCTACATATCTGACTCCCTTTCCCAAGTTTCTTCTGGAACATTACCATTCCTTCCTAGAACTCCAACCAATGGCACAACCTTCCCCACATGACTTTCTCACTACGATCTAAAAAATTAACTAGATTCTCCTCAAGGATTCATCAACCTCATACCAAATATCAAATGCAAGGATTACATAGAGAATCCACAAAAACTTATGCCTAAATTGAAACATAAGAAAATGTATTATACAACATCATACCTATGTAGAAGATCCAATCATCACCCCATCGGCCTGATCCTCTCTGCAAATCATGGCCCAAATCACTAGGATTCATTCTTTCCCTACTCTCAAAACTCTAATGGTGACCAAAACTCGACACCACCTAAAGAAACACATGGTTTTTTCAACTATATTTCCCAACCTATGTTGATCCACAACTCGAGGCCTGATTGTCCCATTTCAAAACCAAACATCCAAAACACAACCAAAATACTCAAGGTAATAAACCAATCCAGATCTAATAAAATGATCATTTTCAAGGCCAAAATACTATAATGGTACTTGCTTGAGTCTATCCAACCTAAAACATTGGTCACATCATCAACTGACCCTTTGTACACTATGGTTCTCCCCACCATGTACTTTAGCTAAATTCCACCATCTTCTGGTGGTTGGCACCCCCACTATTGAAAATGGACACCATTACCTCAACTTATCCATCATAAAATTCTCAATATGTTTCCTAAATCATCGTTCCCAGAAATCTATGAGGACTCTACCTAACATAGGCATCCAACCTTGATTTCAAAACTACCTAAAATAGACATGCATCCACAATCCATTTCAAATCAAGAACAACTTGAACTCTCTCCTATTTGTCTTCATTTCTGAAATTCACTTTCCATAAATCATCAAACTGGTGGTGTATTACACCTTACCACGTTCGTTCCCTTTTCTTATCATGTCAGACCATTCCTAATATCTTGTCTTAAAACACCCATTTTGTCACTATTAACATGTTGTTCCCTACACCTGTCCATAAATCCTCCTCACTTAAGGACTACCACCATCATCTGACACACCTATCAGGGTCATTCCCCGACATCCTTTAAACTCTACCATCAAGTCACCCACTACCTCTCAAAACATCATCATGATTCACCACAGCCCTTAATATTCCTATCACAAATACCTTTTTCATCTCTACATCAACTGAAGTCAACTAGGTTTTTCATCAAAACCCCTTTTAATTATAGAAATGAACTTTTCATTCCAAGACTTCCACTGAAGGTAGTTTTCAACTCACTACTTTTGTATCTCTTTCTAACCGAGTCAAGACTTCCCTAGTCATCCCATCATGAAACACCCAACTTCACTATTGTCATGACACTACATCACATGGTCAGGGTGGCTTCACACTTCAAGACATTCCAATGTCACCCAACAACATCTACATGAGTCCATGCCTAATTTTTGGTGAATTTCTTGAACCCAACCTACATTTCCACAATCTATTATAATGTCTCACCACTCCCTGCAATGAATTTTAAATAAGCCTACAAAACTTCATTTAGAACCACCCTAATACCAAATCCAATTCCTGGATTAAACAACCACCACAATCAAGGATCACATGGACTATCTGAGAAACCCAATGTGCACCTCATAGTTTTCTTATTGTCATCCCGATTCCACCACATCAACTCCACGCTCTGCTCCACACACACAGAACTGACTTATCACTCCCAACCTTAGGATAATTGTTACCCCCACTTTTCTCAAGTAACTTAAACCACCAAGGCTCGTGATTTGATCATGATATGAAGCCCAAAACGTGGAAATGGCCGTCTAGATTTTCCCACAACAACAAAACAAACATCACCCAATACTTGTTCCCAACTTCTGAGAACAACACATATGGAATTCTTCGAAACCTGGTCTATTATGAGAACCTCGACTATAAATGGTCGATGGTGTACTCTCCAATATTCAACTCCACATACACTACTCCATGAGCGCAACCTCCAAGAGGCCCCACATCCAACCAAAATACATCCAGGTAGCTATGTGTAACCCAGAGCTCTCTCAGTGTACTCAAGACAATGTCAAGATATTTGGAATGATCATCACTAGCTACAAGCATGCTAATATTTCATCGATGAACACTTCCACAACTATCAATCACTAATACCACCTCCCACTACTAGGACACCTTGACCTGTTGAAAGTCTTGGCTTCATTTCCTACCCATACCTCATCAACACCCAGCCACCATAACTCAAGTGGGTTTTCCAACCAAACTCACCATCGCTTCCTAAATTTCTATTAGGTAACCATGAACCAATGATTCTCATGGCACTACTTCCACCATGCCTCTCGAGTTCTTTCGGTATGACCCTTGTGGTTAACAACCGAAACACAATAGTCCACCTCATCAGTCAAAAACCAAAAATATCTCACAAAGTCATGCTTCCCACTTTGGCTTCATAGAGAATGATAGGCACTTATCCCAAACCACCTATCCACTCATCCTGAATGGCATTGAGCCTTACTAGTGTATGACCACACATAGACCTCATTTGACCCCACAAGGTTCCACACCTTCCTATGACCACGCACTAATCCCAACTTTTTACTTCATGATCCATACATCACTAGACCCAAACATCCTCCTACACAACTAACCATGACTCCAGGTCTATTAGTATCATCAGAATATAGTCATTCCAAACGTTCTCATCCAACAACCCAACCCTTCACACAAAAATCACAACTACATTACCACCCCTCACCCTGGGTGTCACTCTCATATAAAAATTATCCATCCATGCCTCGTTCATCCTTTTCTCATCCACTAGATTCAACCTGCTACCCACACAAAACATTATCAATGGTCGTTTCAGGTATCATAACAATCCTAGCCCTTTAGACCAACCTTACAACCAACCTCGAATGCTCAAGTGTTTACTTAAGAGAGAAATCGAGGCATAATCATTCTCTTTTTATTGATACTCAATGACACCCACTGGGCATCGATTCCTCCTCTGAATCACCCACCCATGCTTCAGATTCCAAGGTACCTACAACATTGAGCTAACCTCCCTCAAGTTCACCCTTGATTGTTTCCAAGACTCTCAGCTCATTATCACAACTCAAGTTACGTCTCCCAAAATGATTGAACTTCCAAATTATCCCTCTAGGCCAACCCACACCTGTCCAAATACAAAAAATCCACATGTACCTCATGCACCCAGGAGTACTTAAAAAATGGACAACCAATCTCATGGGTTTCTCTCAAGGGTCGAACGATACCAACTTCCCAAACTAGGGTTAGGGGTAACAAGACATTAGGCCCTCTCTCTAGGCTATATATATACATATATAACTTATAATAATTCATCACTCATGGGTGTCTCTCATGCCCCATCCCAGAATATGACATCCAGTGCACTGAATAAAGCATTTACTCTAGGTTCTGAGCCTATAATAACACAACCACCACTAATGGTACCATGAGCCCAGATATCCATTTCAAAACCCAACACAATATGCCTGATCACAACTCACATGTGTTACCACGTCTATGTTACCAGATGATAACCCTCAACCTCAAAGCCACATCTTAACCAAAAGTATAACAAGGACTACCCCTTTACTCATAAAATTATAATCACTAAGGTTTCCAAACTAAGGCACACTCACTACCCAAACCACTCATACATAGGGTCAGTTCACAGCACTAGGGATACCCGCTTTCTGTGTCCCTTAATGATCTAACCTTCTGCACCCTCATCACTCAAGTCCACCCTCTCCAGCAAACATTGAAGGGTGTTAAAACTGAAACTCTCTAGTTCGATCAAATATAATCAGCATAACCCGTCATGGGTCGTGTTCCACTATCTGAATAAAATTAGAAAAGTTCTCATGGAACTGATCCTCTCCTCAATAACCCTGGACCAATGAGGTCTCTTATTCCACCATGGGTGGAGCATTCTTGGAGATAATTTCATGTCGTACAACTATAAAACAACATCATGGTGGAATTTTTCTACAATTCCAAACATGAGTCTTAGAACACATAACATTAAGATTCCATAGTTTACACAAAATAAGGATCTCCACTATCCATAAACAACCCAATTCATAAACATTATCCCAAAAAACATCGTTACACCTAGAACACCAACCTCAACCACCCCTACCATAGGTCATGGTCAAAAGGGAAAAACCAACTTGTACAACCATAATCAATTTTTATTTGAAAATCCATTTTAACCATTCCCACTTTCATAACATTAATCATTCTCTCTTAGGCACATTTCCCATTTCAAAACTTGTTAAACACAATATTCTGAACTCATTTACAACCTTTAATTTAACCATAATTATTTAACCATTATTTCTATTTACCCATTTCCACCATCTTTATTATACATTACTTTCTTTAAATTTTTAAGTAATATGAAAGGAATTCTAACCTTCATGTCTCACACATCTTCCCCATGTGTGCCTACCATGATGTGTGTCACCTATATCTCTATCAATGAGATAAATATCATAAAATAGTCACATCACAAAAAAAATTCATCACCAAATGGTGAAATATCATTCAACTGTAACAACACACATCAAGAACAACAATTCCCACCCTGGGTACTTAGGTTTTCTCCCATACATGGGTTAGCTACTCCCATACATGAGCTCATTTCTAAGGAATGACATATCCCGATCTCCTATATACCATTCCCAAATATTAATTTATAAAAAATAACCCCTATACTACCACTTTATAACATCCCTTACCTAGGATCCACCAAAAAGGTACCCCAATATAGGTCTCCACATGACCTCAAGCCCCCCCCCCCCCCGTATACCTAAGGTTGATGACTAGCAGCAAGGGTCTAATAAATCACATGGGGAGACTATACCCTCTTTATTGGATTAATCCATAGTAGATATCATATTAAATGAATGAAATAATAAAAAATAAACCAGAACATGCATTACCAATCATCTCCCAAATAGGGTATAAACCACAACTAAATAATAAATATTCCATTTCATGCTAATAGTTCCAAATGTGAAGGAAACCCAAAATAAATACTAATGGAAGAATCCCCAAAATGGGTCCTAAATCCAAGTACATATCCCTCATCCATGTACATCCCATGACCAACTCAACCCTCTAGTATAGGGCCTTTTCCCTTGTCTAGACCTGCATCAATGAAATCTTCTCAGGTACCCAATGGTAGCCTGAGTAAGGTGTGAGTACAACTAAGTATGTCACCACCAATAGTGTCTAAAAAATATCCAATCTAAACAGAAAGTGTTTGTATGTACTAGATAAAAGATAATGTGATAAAAATAAAACTCGAGTTCCATTAGTTAACAATATTCACTTTATCCATTTTCATTATTTGTTCCATGGGTTAAAAATTTACATCATTTACACTACAGCCTAATCCAGTCAATTATCATGCATAAGGGAATAATTTAAGTTCCCTATATCACTAGGGGTAAAAATTTCACAAACAAATAAATCAAACTTACCTTGGAGCCTCAGTTTAGGTAGTCTCATTAAATGCAATCATTAGAGGTATAGAGCCTCAGTCCCCTTACCTAACCCATGTATTATAGGGGTGGGGTTTAGAGCCTCAGTATAACCCAAATCATGGTCATATATCCTCAACTTCAATACCCCACAACTACCAATACATGTGAACATTATTATTTATCCATTAACCACATATACCATATCACAAACCATTCATATCCAATACACATAACATTTACAATTCACATTTAATTCAACACATGAATCGTCATCAAGACTTAACCCATTAGCACATTTACTATTTACTTAGAATAGACTATTAACCCATTTCCCTTTTCATACCTTAACACATTTATTATATTCAACAGTTACCATACATTAACCCATTTCACATGGTTCATCAATTCAGATGCATTATCCCATTTGCGCAATTCCATTACAAATTCGTAAGTTATTTAACACATTCACTTTATTCCATTTAACCCTTTTTCAAATTTTTCAAAACAATACATTATGTCATTTAAAATAACTAGACACAAATACCATTAGTTACTCTTTATAATTTGAACCAACATTTAAACACATTTTTCATTGGATCTATTTCAATACAAGTGAACTTTAGGGTTAACATTAAAATTTTCCATGTTCGGGAATATTAGCACACCCCATGGGTGGTCCAAAATGGTCTAATCAATCTTAATGCATCCCATAAGAATCATGAGGGGTATAAATCATCATTTACCCAACCATTTTACCAAATATTACTAATGTAATTAAATTCACAGCAAAATAGAAGCAATAGCACAACCACATATGCACAAATCAACTTCAATACTATGGAATATAAATTTTAGACCAATTACCTTGAATCTGAAGATGAATGACTTCTTAACCTTAACCTTCGATCCAGATTCAATAACCCTTTGAATATGCAACATAAGAACCATTTGAAAAATAGGGATTTAGGGTTTTAGAAGAAGAATAACAAAACCACAATCCCTAATCTGAAAAAAAAAAGCAAGAGGAGCATTATACTTACCCAGGGATTCTATCTGAAACCAACAGCACTCTAAACAACCAAGAATAGAAGGATATCAACAATTGGGAATATTTGGGCCTTTATTTTCGTCACTAGGGATAGAGGAGGAAAAAATTGGAATAAAGTTGGGTGAGACACTTAAAATACCAAGGGTAAAAATGGTAAATTCTTAATTTTTAATGGGGTGCATGGTTTGGCTGCACGGTTTTCCAAACCATGCACTAGTCTCTGTCTGATAGGGGTGAGGTCACATCGGTATCTGGGTATTCCAAATAGTTTGAAAAAACATGTTCCAACCATGAAAAAATCTTTTTCCCAAATCCACAAAGTTTGGATTTCCCACTTAAATGGTTTTGTTTAACCATTCACCCCTACTCCTGACTAGCATGGTTTAGGAACACGGTTTCCCTTAATCATGCGCCAACCATGAAACATACACTAGATAGCCATTTTTTCCTCTCTTTCATGTTTTGAACCCCTAAAATACCCCTGAGCCTCATCATACACCTATTAAACATTCCTTTAACCACATTTAAGATATTTAAACCAAAATTTAAATAATTACATATCTCCACGAAGTCTGGTATCTTACAAATATCACCATTCTCAATTGGTGTGGTGTTATACTCACTAATGTAGCTTGAAAATAACATATATTATTGTTATTTTACTCTATAAATCACATAATGAATTATATAAAACCATTTATATTATCTATTTAATTCATCATCATGGCTTTAAGATTCTCATGATGAAAAGGAATGTGGTGCATCTTGAATCCAGTAAATACAGTGCATGAAAACCCTATACGACATGAGGTAAGGGAAGAAGTAAATGGAATCATAAAAGTTTAATACATGTTCTATTTTAAGAATGAATAGTATGTGTTTAAATCATAATCCCACATCGATTATTTATTTATCATGTCACTAGTTTATCAAGTTCAATGCTCTATAGGAAACTATGAAAATCCCATGGAACCACTTGTATAGTGTCAATAATACTGACTTGTGACCTTGTTGTTAGTTCTGACCAATACTACCTTCTCTATGCTCTTCTCCATTCTTAATTAGAAAATAAATTTTTAAAAAATAAATCATTTTATAAGTTCTTTTCCAAAATTAAGGATAACACAACTATTAACCATTGAACAAATAACTTCACAAATTTCCAAAATTAATTTCAAAGGTCTTCAACATAAACTATTTATCACCATAAACTCTACTAAATTTAGAGTATTCAAAATCTTCCTAAAATATTCTAAAAGACTTATAGCCACTCTAAATACACATAAATAATTATAAGTGACTTTTTGAAATATAAAAAATCCAAATCACATAAATATGATTCTAAAGTGACAAATTAATCACAACTTCTTTAATCATTATCCAAATGATGTTCTTCATTTGATATCATAAATGGATAGTCTCTATAATCAACTATGCAATCATTAATCACTATTCTTGGTAGCTAATAATTCATGATTATCATGTTATAAATGATGTTATTCTCACAAGTAACATTAGTGCATGTCTTATACATTAATACTAGCTAGAAAATCATCAGATATATATATGATTATTTTTAAAAAGTATGAAATCTTCAGCATCAAAGTTTTTCAAATGATGAAGGTAATTAAATCTTGAAATTATTTGTCTACTTCTTCCCCATGATACCATGGAAATCCTACAACAATCACCACTTTCATTAACAACTTGTTTATCAATCATGACATCCAATTCCAACTCACCAAGTCACCAATTTCATATATATTGTCCACAAATTCAGTAAAACCTTATGGTTGAAAAATATTTGTTTTATTTATTGAATTATGTTTTTTACATCACATTCCCATTTTGGTTTCAGATTCTTTGGGAATACATGTCAAAACCAAGATGATGTAAGGTTGACTCATTCCATAGAAAAGTAAATTGTCTATTTTAAGAATCTATTATATATTTAAGTCATGTTTTTTTAAAATACTTCTTAATAATAATATAAGTTACCCTTTTTTGAAAGAAATTGATTAACATAAATTCATTTAAAAGAATTTTACATAAGGTAATTATGTTATCTTTTATTTTCTCTAAGAAATTAATTACTCTATAGTTTAAATCCATATAGGAAGGCACTCTGGAAATTAATACATCCAAGAAGGATCTTAGGATGAGAGGTGGTGATAGGTACCATGATGGAAGTATTAGGTCTAAAAAATGGATTCAGACATATCTCTATAAAGGAAATAAAAACCCATATAGTTTGATTTCATATGTTAAGAAATGTCATACCTTTTCAGGTCATGTGATAAGGAAGAATGGTGTGCCATTAAAGGTCATTCAACTAGGACCATTGTTGTACCTTTTAAGTTTTTGTAGCTAGAAACAATTTTTTACCTTTTAATTTCATATAACTAGGACCAATGATTCACCTTTTGAGGTTATATAATAAAGACCATTGTGTCTTATAGTTTAATTTCATATGACTTGGACTGTTATTGTGCCTTTTAAGGCCATGAAGCCAAAACCTATTTTGTACCATTAAGTTTATAAAACTAGGAATAGTGATGTGTTTCTTAAGTTCATGAAAAAATACCATTATGTATTTTAGTTTAAGGTTATATAATGATGATCACTATAAAATAGGTTCCTAGTAATTGACTATGTGTGGGACTTATTCATGAGTGACCCTTTGTGGTTTTAAATGGCATATGAGCCTGGTGAAAGAGTGGGATTAATACTAGAATGGTATTTTTTTATATCTTAAACAAAAAGTAAATAAATAGATAGAATTATGAATAAACTCATGATAATTATGGGGGTGGTGAGAAATTTTAATATGTGGATCCTAGGAGATAACCCTAGTAACTCTAACAACCATTTAGAAATGAAATACTGAAAGATATATCATGGGTTCCTTAACATGGGGAGTCATTATTATAAAAGGAATACATAATTGAAAATATTCTAAGGATAAATTATAAGAATATGATCACAAGGGGGATATCTCCTACATGATTCAAGATTCATATTATCAAATAAATACATGATCGTAAAGTCCACAAGAGTGTATAAAGATACCCAGTCATAGAGATAGGATTGTAAAGGCACAAATCTGGTAAAAAAATATTTTCAAAGGTGAAATATAGATAGGATAGTTTCACTAAAATCGGGGAGGAAACTAGGGTATAATAGGGGAACTTCACCCAGGCAGGTGACCTGGATGAGCCTTGATCCGAGGGTATCCCTTGAGGTATGGGTGTGGAGGTCCTGGACTAAAGGAAACTGGGTATCAATATATTTCACCATTATTGTATAAATATTTTCTATATATGGATAATTTTCCCTATTTTATGTTGATATTTGGTCAAAGTAGTATTTTATGAAGATTTTTTATATAAAACCTCAGTTGACTCGGTTACCCCTATTTTCCATTATTTTCCCTTAAGATTTCATTTTTAAATCACTTGTGTCAGTTCTTAGATTACTCAAATGATAAAAATTGTGCTTCATTCACTCTATCTCTTGGGGTATCCTCTTATACATCAGGGCATGGAGGACGGGGAGTCTTTTTTATCAAAAAATTCCTCTAGTTTCCCATCCTTATGAGAAAATCATCGGGGGTTCCCAAATTTGTAGAGGTAATAGGTAAAATAATGATACCTTGGACTCGGATATGTGTGTTTCTAGATTTTTGAACCCACAATACCTATGATTTTTTAGAACAAGTTTTCTAATATTCAAGAAAGTGCATTGGATCATAGAAGGGTGTGTGTGTTGGATTAGAGCAGGGCATACATGTTGTCTTAGAGTAAGGAACATATAATAGCTTGGAGTATGGAATGTGTACTTCAGTAGGAATAGACCACACACTCTACTTTGACTGGGGAACAAACTCCACTACATATTGAGCCTTTACCATAGCACTCATAAACAATATAAAATTTTGTGAACTCCATAAAAATTTCTACTTAAAATAGCCATAATTTTTATTTGGGTGTCTATTTTAGCTCCATGAACAATCAAATCAAAGGTAATGGGATGATATACCCTCATATCTACTGGGTATACATTCCACCTAAAATTTCATGTAAAAATAAATTTTAAAAATAACCTATAAATATATATTTGTTTGGATGTAATTCATAGAATACTTTTGAAAGGAGTTTCTCACCACCATGCCACTGGATTAGGAAATGTTTTCAAAGAATCATTATTCCTTGGTGTGTGAGAAATCATGTGGCACATATAGATATCATTTTTATTATCTTCATGAACTAAGTTGTACTTAACTCATGTTAATTGATTGATAATAATGTTTAGGTCTTCATGTAAAAGTGAATGGAATAATTTTTTATGCCTACATTTATTTTTATACAGGAAAGTATAGATCAATGTTTAATTTATTTTTAGTAATAGTATAAAAATGGATTATTATTATTCACTTATTATTATTCTATTTTATATTATTGGTATATATCATTTAATATAATTCATGCATTCATATGTATAATGGATTATTTTAGGGACACCATTGGTGGTAGACTACTGAGTTATGTACTCATGCACTGTATGTGAACTTAAGTGTCCATATAGATTCTACACTTGATAATAAGGTTAGGGTAAGAGTTTTAGTATAGGTGGATGGGTTTTACTAGCTTGATAAGGAATAAGATAAAATATTAAGGTTATGTAGAGGTAGTTGTGAAAGTGTATCTTTATAATTTATTTATTTATTTTATGTATTGTATATTATTATCCTTTTTGAATATTGTTATTATAATGTATTCGTGTATAAATTTTTAGTTCTGTTATTTTATTTCATAATTATTATTTTATATATCATGGTGTTCCTTACACTATAATCCCAATTTATACTATAATATTTTTATTTGTTTTATGATTTGTTTTTATTTTATATTATTTTATGACATGATATAGAGGGTATAATCACTCCACATGATATTATTAGTCCATCAGTACTGGTTAATAACTATTGAAAAATAAGGTGACATGCTTTAGGTCATGTAGTGACTCAAATCAGGTCATGTGGATGATGACAAAGATAAGGACGTTACAAAGTGTTATAAGATCATTTTCATGTTTTTTACTTTTTTAAATTATTTATTAAAATTTTGAAAGAGTTATAACCATTCAAGGGTTAAAATGGAAACTAACCTTGTGCTTCATAAACACTTATATTGTCAAAGTCTAAGTTCCATTAATGGGATTGCAGTTTTTTTTTAGTTTTATGGTTATGTTATTTTAATAAATTTAATTCTATGGTAAATGGTTTTTTATTTTAATCTTGGATTGAAGTGGTAAGAAGCATGTGGGAATGAATCTTGTTTATCACATAGTATCCCATGACCTTTTCATTTTTATTTGAAACTATAAAATATATTTTTGAAAATTTATTTGATAAAATGTTAAGAAGAGTTTTTGAGGAAATATTTTTTGAACATATATTATTAAAAATTGGAATAATTATTTTGGTAAAATCATTTGAAAAGGGTTTTCAATTATCAAAATTTTCAATAATAATTTAATAAGTTCTTTCCCAAATAATTTATTGGTGGCACCTTACTTAACTGAAACCAAATTTTAGGTAAAATATTTAGAAATTATTTGGGAAGAGAACTTTTTAAATAAAACCCAAAGGGTTTAGTTTATTAAATCATTAAAAAAATATTTAGTGTTTTCTTGAATTATTTTTGGGTGGTGTATTGATTAATTGAAATTAACTAAGGGGGTTTTTATTAAATTCCATTACATGATGATAGTAATCTTTATATATACATATGGATTATATCTATTTGTTTAAAAACCCCATTTTCTTAGATAAATGTCACTTGTGGTTTGATATGAGTGAGATAGATTGAGTTTCCCTAGTATATAATGATGGTGTTAAGGTATAGTAATTTGTGACATCCCTAAAGGGTTAACATAGGAATGTAAAATTTACCTTAAGTGTGTTTGAAATAGAATCATGGACAATGCTTATGATATATGGTTGGTGTTTCAAATTTAAAGGTGAGATATATAACATAATTATCAAGCATATAAATCATGTATTAATGTGATCACAATCATTATGATATGAATTTAGTGGGTTGATATAAAATAAAAGTGTGTACACTTTTTTATAGTCTTTTAGGTTTTATCCATCTTGAGAATGGTATTTTTAGCTTGATAGGTTTGTATTGAGATAAAAGGAACCAAAATTATTGTTCTTGAGGGATAATTAACATTCGGATTATATAGTAAAGGAAACCCAATAGATATACCTTTCATAGATAATCGACTATAAGTTTCTTAAGCCCTTGATAAATGATTTATGAAAGGTAAATAGGTGGTAAAAATATTCATTCATGATTTAAAGAAGTTATCATATCCAACGTTTAGTGGTGGACTAAGATCCTAGGATCAAAAAATTGAATTGAGAGTATTCGATTCAAATTAAAATTAATATGTTCTATTAGGAAGTTACATGTGTCTCTCACATTTTATAAACTATAAGGTGACACGTGCAAACAATGAATGACTATGGATCTTAAAATAAGAAATAGAATATCATATTGAATGAATTCCTACCCTCTATTCCATGATATTTTCTATATAGAGATAGTTCATACAGGAAATGTTATGAATTTTTGAACATCTAGTAGTTTGGTTGATTATGAATAGATAAAGTTATAGAATTTGGAAAACTATTTTGTATAATAGCAACCTTGAAAGGAAATTAATTCATAAATTTTTATGGTTGAAAAGAGGCTTGATGATTCATTAAGGGTATGTATGGTTCAATTTTTTATTTTCTCTTACTCTAGGGTGATTAAGAATGTATTCAGAGTAAAGTTAGAGGTTTTATAACCTCTTTATTTTTTAAAAATAAACATGATGGATAACCAAAAGTGAAAGGAGGGTGATGAACATTGAGATGTTGATGGTTATACAAGTTACTAATGTGGGTATAATCCTATTAAATCTAGAGTTTGTTTCATTTTAATTACTATAAATGTGGAATTATGTGACTTTTATAAAGTCTTTGTCTTGGAGAATTGATGGAGTTTTGTGGACATGGAAATATGAAGTACCTATACAAATATTTATAGAGAAAGGGTAGGAAGTTCATAGTAACATTTATGAAAGTGTAAGTTTTTTTATAATTATTGATGGAACTCGATGATAATTTTTATGGGGTTTCTCTATCTTTATAAGTATTAGTATTAAACTTTATGAGACCATTTGACCTATAATGAATCTTGTGAAGTGAGTTTCTTGGGTTATCATATGCATGGATCATGAGCAGGGTGTTTTAATGCCAATGGAAACTGAATGAATTTGTTCTTAAGTAGAAAGTGATCAAGAAAATATTATTTTTTAGGTTATACCATAAATTATATGATAATGTGATATTTATCAAGATTTAAGTGAGGTGAATATTCTAGGTAATATGTTGGTGAATCCATGATTTTGGAAATTGAGATTTCACATCATCTTACTAATAAAAAATAAGTTATACATCTAAATTATAGGAATTCAGAATTTTAATTTTTATCAATAGTATTTTATGGGAGTAATATCATATGGAAATCACTAGGTTTAATATTATGTAAAAAAAATCATTGATAAGGTATTGGAGAAAATTTCTAATCAGTGAAAGATAATAATATTTGGTCATTGTTTTAAAATTATTTAAGGAAATTCTTCATAATCAGTAACTAACTGATGAAAAATTAGATAATCTAGCTATTGTACATCTTGAGTTGGATAATATAAATTTTCACTAATATAGTGTGATAGATATAACATTAAATTAAGAAATTGTCTTGTGCTTTGTCTCTCAAGACAAAATTTGAGAATTGGGTAATGGCAATCCGATTATTCTTAGGAGTAACATTGAATGGGTTGTATTCTATCTCAAAATAATAAAGTTTAATTGTATAATTTTAACATCAATGATAAATTATTGAGTAATGTATAAATAATTGGTACATAACTATTTTTATTGACTGGTATTTTTTGGTATTTTAATTCTTAGGTCATCGGTGAATTCAAGGAAAACTGGTTGGGTGGAGTATCAATTAGAAATTTTAATATATCATACCTAATACCATTCTCGAATCCTTTGGATTTAGATATCTCATCACCCATTATAATAGGTTTGAAGCACTAGAGTTCAGTAAAACAGGCTGAGTAATCCATCACTGATGATGCACCCTTCTACAGATGTAAAAACTCATGTGATTATCATCCCTCAATGTCTTGGAATAGAAATACTCATAAAAGGCCATATAAAAATACCTCCAGGACATGTCCCAATGATGATCAGTCTAATTGATAATGTCCCACAATCTCCTGATAGAATCACATAGCATGTACATAGCAAGATTTACCCTCCTCTCAAGAGGTGTCTCTAAGTTATCTTAGATAGACGGCATGGCCTCTATCCATGAATCTACAGCCTATGGTCCTCAATCCCCCGAAAACATGGGCAGATGCTGCTGTTGAAACTCATGTGTCAACTCTTCCATAGTTAGGGAAGGTTGTGGTGCTCCCTGAATGGTTTGCATGAATCACATAAATCCTTCATAGAACTTTTCCTCAGCACCTGCATCTGGTATATCAGTCAGTGTCACAGCTGGTATAACTAAAGGATCCACTAGCAACCCATGGCCTACCATCTCTATAGTATAATCATCACCACCCTCATGGAATACCACGAGAGGTTTTCATGGTGGCATGACTCTATAATTCTAAACACACATCTTAGTTAAATATCATTATCAAGGTTTTCAGCTCAAAATCATAGATATTTATGTAGGATAGTTAAAATACTTCCTCTAGGAACACACCCTTTTGCATGCTCTATGAGTAAGGTCTAGTTGTTATACAGTTCATGTGTAAGATAGAGACACTATCGAAATCCCACTACTAAGGTCAAGTCTGGTAAAGTTCTCTACCATAATTAGTTTCAATTTAACTTGATTTTTTTCATTTAGAGATTAAATAATGGACTTTTGAATTCTGATCCATGGGGGACCATACTCCCTAGGGCCAAATCTTGGCATCAACCCATGTCACACCATAACTCATTTAATTTTAAAGGTTGACCCATGATCTTCAAGATTCTTATTTGTGAGGGCCCATACACCTCAGGGACCAAATCTTGGTTTCCATATATTTCTCACCATAATATATCTCAATATACCTAACACAACAACAGGCATATATAGAACAACACCTATCACAACAGTATGCAATCAGCAATGCATCCTAAATGGCATGGCATAATGCTTAGCATGTGAAATCTATCAAGTTCCTATATGATGAATGAGATGAAATATCATCACCTCATTAGGTTTCAACATAATAGAACCCAAATTCATATCAACAATAACAATATAAATTATTGCATCACCCAATGGTGGAATCAAATCAACTGTAATAGTCAAAATCCAAAAAAAAACAATTCAATTTAAGGAAATTTGGATTTTTCCTATGTGTGGGTTATATATGCTCAGTCCTAGATCATTACCAAATTACTATTCCTTACTATCCCTTTATATTCTCACCAAATATTAAAAAACCAAAAAATAAACCCTCTGATGCCACTTTGTAACGTCCCCGAACCGGTTTCCACTGAACAGTGCCCCAAGCCTGGTGGGTCAAATGGCCTCAAGCACATCTCCCTAAACTCAAGAGGATTCCGACTAGCAGTGAGGGACTAGGTGTGTAAATGGTAATACTATACCCTCATAACCAAAGTGTAACACAATGGATATCAATAACATACAAGTAACAAAAGTAGTATAAAATTCATACAATAAGTAAATAGTAGAATATTGATATGTAAACAATTACAAAAGAGATCTCATATAAAAAATGATGATACATGTCATATGTATCTACTAAACTATCCAAAATAGGAATACAAGGAAGATTTAAAATACATATAACAAAAGTACAAAAATAATCCAAAGTATCCTAGTATCATCATAAGCCTCAACACTGTATCATTCTCTCCTATCCTTAAGAAGAAAATCAAGTACCTGTAGTAGGGCACTTTCCCTTTTCAACACCTACTATAATATAATTTTTTGGGTCTAAAAGGTTACCCATACTTTGTGTGAGATATAATCCCAGTAGGTAGCCACCCAAGGTCCGTGCCAATCAGTCAGTGAATATATATAACAAGTGTAGAGGCAGTATAATAATAAACAAATAATTAATCAAAAGTAAACATCCATCGCTTTTAATCCATTCCATTTAACAATTCAATTTCATTGAATCTAATACATATTAAGACTTGGATCAAATCCCAAAGTCCCCCGTCATAGCAGATGAGTGCAAGGATACCTCAATAGGCCATCCCAGTAAGTATAAGTGAGACCAAATCCAAGCTTGTGTTTTGTCTTGGAAGACACACCATGTAGTCATTTCATTTAATATTCAATTTAGAAAATGAGACCATCCTTAACATTCCTAAGTTGTAATTAAATTATCTTTTTAAGGGTAATGGAAATCAATGTCCTACAAGCCCATCCTTGGAAAACCTCTCAGGAACCCGATATTGCTCTAGGTGATGTATAAAGTCCCTTCTAATTGATTCCATCCTCAGGGGTCCACTACGGGATCCCAAGTATCACCCATGGTAATAATAGTAAACTCCCTTTGAGTTTTTCTATGAAATTACTCATTTGGTTCTATGTATCACTTGACATCGAGGTTAAGCCTTAATGAGTCTTCCCATGGCATCCCTCATTTGGATCCATGTATCACTCATGAAAATATCAAGTTTCAGCCTACCGAGTCCATCAGTGGCATTTTAATATGAATCCACATATCACCTGAGGCATACAAGTCAAAATCCATAATATTATATCCATGTAATTCTAATCTTAATCCATGTATCACACTTGGATAATAAACATTTAACCAATTCAATTTCATTTAAACAATTAATTTAATATTCCAAGGTCAAAACTAAGAGCATTCAATATTAATCACACCTCAAGAGGTGTTCTAAATCATTGGACAACCTTATAAGGCTTGGCCTTCCTAATTAATCATGTAGTCAAAGAAATATAAGAGACATTCAAATACTCACATGGCCATTTTCCATATAACAAGCCTGACAATCCTAACTGTTCTCCCCTCTATGGTTTTAATAATCACAAATCATGTATAATAATTTAAATAATTTTTATTTAAGTTTAAATATGTTTAGTTATGATTATATATGATCAAATATGTATTTAACACATTCTTTGTATATTCATGTTGAAAGATAGTGAAAACAGAATAATTGGCTATGTATGAGTCACTAACACCAATAGAACAACTAACACACTGACAGTTAAACTAAGACACTGACAGAGTAAATGTATCACCGATAGTTCAACTGAGACACCGATATAATAAATGTCTCATCGATAGAATAAATGTCTCACTGATAGAAGAAGTGTCTCACCGATAGAAGGAATGTCTCAACAACAGTACAAACTAACTCACAGATAGACAACTCAATAACAGTACAAATGAGACACCGACAGAACAAAATGAGTCACTGATGCATTGATTCACTGATGCATAGAGATACTGATAGAATGAATCACCGATAAAATGAGTCATTGATACCAATAGAAGGACTCACCGATAGAGGGAGTCACTAACAGAATGAATCATGACAGAAGAGTCACCGAAAAACTGTTTAAATTTTCTTTTATTGAAAATTATCTCTAACAGTCATATTTGAGTGTTTTAATGCTATTGATTAAATTAATGGTTTTGAAGACAAAATTAATGACTATGTCAGTGGATAGTATGAGGTATTAGGTACCTCCACATTCTCCTTTTCTACCAACACAAGACACTTGAAATAAAATAAAATCTTGGCGCAAGAGCTATATAGAAGAAGAGAACAATAGAAAAGAACATACTAGCAGAGATACTGGACCAAGAAAAAGAACACACGAATAACTCTAATTCCTTATAGTTGTGAACTAAAGGAGGATTATTCTGCATCAAAGATTCAATCATCCTTGCAGAAAAAAAAACTAAGGAGGATAATCCCGTCTTCCTAGAAAACCATAACACAAAGCTTCATGACACTCTGTTTTTAGTGTCTGCTTCAAAAAGAGGACTCAGGTTTCACATCTACTATATCCAAAGAGTACACATCTACATTTCACAAAACACATAGCCTTCTAAACTCTATCCCTTCATGCCTTGATTTGTTGTGTTCATTTTTACTACATTTCAAGGAGTGTGTGTGTCTGTCTATTAAACACACAGTGTCTCATGCACTAAACTAGAGGATACAAGCTATCCTCACACTACCATTTTCTCACACCATATTTCTCCCACAAAGAACTATGGAATAGGTCTATGTGTGACCTGGTTGTAATCTGTTTCCCATGTATAAATCTGGTAGAGGTCTAGATTGACCTAGAAAGATTTGTATACTATTGTGTAAACCACGATATAGGGTGTGGATCAAAGGTTTATATATATATATATATATATATATATATATATATATATATATATATATATATATTAGTGACAGGTGATCACCAAGTGGAGAGGACTAAGTCTCGTCTTGAGACTGAACCTTTTATTTTAATCCGTTATGTTTTCAAATTTAGTTTACACTATTTTAACCCATATTTTAAAAAACTAAGATTCACTTTGATAATTGATCTTTGATAGTGTTTATAAGTTTTTTGGTTTAGTAAATTCGTTTCAAAATTTATTTCAATATTTTAGGTTGATATAACTAAGAAGTAATCAATCTCTTGAGAAATTAATTGAACAGTCAAACTATTATAAATTTACTACTTTGATTAATTGGCCTATTTTGTTTTTAAATTAGGGGATTCTTTTGAAATAAAGTTTTGAACATAAATTTTTATAGGAACTCAATTAAACCCTCTTGATTGTCCTACTCCGACCAACATTTGGTATCAAAGGTGGTTTAAAATCTTTTTCAAAATCATTTCAACTATGATTTTATTTATGTTTTAAAGATCTCTAAATTTTTGTTAGTTCTAAATTTTGAGCTCTTTAAATTCTAGAATTTATCTTTTATTATGGATAATATACAGGAAGGTGTTACTACCAACAGAACTCCCTACTTTAATGGTATAAATTATGCCCAGTGGAAAATTAATATAAAAATGCATTTAGAAAGTATGGGTCTTGAAATTTGGTCTTCCATTGTAGATGAATATAAGATTTCTGCTACTACCTGAAATACTTGGGATGACCCAACCAAGACATCTTATGATAATAATATCAAATCTATGAATGCCTTATATTATTCTTTAATATATGAAAAATTTAATAGAATTTCTACATGTAAAATATTCTATGAAATTTGATATACCTTAGCTGTTTCACATGAAGGAACCACTAATGTTAAAGAAATGAGACTTAATACTTATACTATTCAATATGATAACTTTAAGATGAAGCCTAATGAATCCATTTATGAAATGTATCTTAGGTTCAATAAGATAGTCAATATAATGGGCTCTCTTGGGAATCCAGTGGATTCTAAAGAACAAATCATCTGGCTACTTAGATTTCTACCCAAAAGATGGAGGGGAACCTTTGTATCAATAAGATAATCTTGTGATATCAGTAATTTTCCAGTTAAGGAACTAATATGAAAGCTGATGATGTATGGGGAAGAATTAAAGTTCAATAAGGAGGAGGAGGATAAAACAAAGATAAAGTCAGTGGATTTAAAAACCACTACTTCCAAACATAAAGAAAAGGAAAGGATACAAACTCATTCTGACAGTATAAGTAATGAATATTCACCATCAGACAGTGATAAGGAAATGGATCTATTAGCCTGAAGGTTTAAGAAGTTTTATAGAAGGAAGAAATTCTTCAGGAAGCCTAGCTAAAAAGGTAAATATGATAATAAGGGAAACTGGAAAAGGATTGGAAAAGTAATGATAACTCAAATTAAATAGTTTTTTTGTGAATATAAGATAAGTGGTCATGTAGAGTCTAACTGTCCTAAGTTAAAATATAAGAATAAATATGAGTACAAAGATAAAAGATACAAGACAGAAATGAAGGCCACCATGAGTGCTTATGAGGATAGATCCAGTGAGTCAGAATCATCACATGATGAGAAATGTGACAAGGAAAACATGTGTTTCATGACAAACACATATGAGGTGACCCTTGAGTCTCTTGTACAAAATTATTATTATTTTGGAGATGAAAGTGATTCTATAAATATGAATAATGAGTAAATTTTTGAATATTTCCAAATGATTGAAGATACATGCAATTAGTTAAAGGATAAATATAAAGTATTAAATAAACAACATACCCTTACCTCTACTATTAAATTATATCTTACCATAAAAAAGGAAAAGAATGATCAATTTCTTAAAGAAAAAAATTAGATTGAATTGTCCAATGAGAAATTAAAGAAGGATTTAGAAAATTTTACCGATGGAAAAGATATATTAGTTAAAATTATTGGTAAAAAAGTTACACCCAAATACACTAGTGGTATTGGCTATCAACCTAGTAAAATAATTTTTTTCAAAACCAATTTTGTATCTAAATTTGGAAAATCCAGTTTTATTCCTAGTTATGGAAAAAAATTGCAAGTTCCAGCTATTAAACATCTTCTACTGTTTCAAGTTTTTCTGGACCAAATAAATTTTATTTTTCCAATAATTTACAAACTATGTATAGGAAACCCATGAAACAAATATGGGTTCCCAAATCTCTTATTACTAATTTTAACAGACCCAAACAAATCTGGGTACCAAAATCTTTTCTTGTCTAACCTGTTTTTGTAAAAAATTTGTTTGAAGTGATCCTGTAGAAGTCTATGGTACTTAGATAGTGGATGTTCAAGACACATGACATGATATTATTCATGCTTCAAGAATTTGATAAATATTTATGGTGGGCATGTCACTTTTGGTGAAAATGCTAAAGAAAAAATAATTGGTCTTGGCCAAATTGGTAACTATTATTAATTTTTAATATCCAAATTAATTTTTGTTGATGGATTAAAGTATAATATACTTAGTATCTCTTAGTTATTTGATTATGGTTTTAATGTTAAATTTGAAAATGATTCATGTAATGTCTTTAATTCTCAAGATGGGTGTTTCTTCTGGAAATGGGGATGACCTTGTTTGTTTAAGGTTCAAACTTTCCAATCAGTTTCTAACGGGTTTATTCATAGAACCAGAAACACCCAATTATTCTATATCCATTTGGACCTACATTCCAAAGGTAGGTGCTTATTAGTTGTGGACTTATGAGGCTTAAGAATTTGAATTGGTCGAGAGGATGGGAGGTCAGGCTCATCACACCTTTTGGGGGGAATTATTGCCTACTCCGGGACCCTCTTATAGATTTAAGTTATTTTCATGAATCCTTATTAATTCACCAATCATGAAAATGAGTTTTTGACTTAACAATTAATGATTGATATGTATGGGATTTAGAGAATCTTTTATATGTATTTGAGGTTCTTCATTTATGGAGAATCATCCGTATGTATTAAATATTATTAGTCAATGGTATCCTTTAATACATTATATAGAAATCTCTTGGTCATTATGATGACCATACTAGTTTTAAAGCCACTTAGTGGGGCACTTGAAGTTTATTGTCATTAAGAAAGATAGGTATTATTTCAGAGTTGGGATGGTACTCGCAGATGGGCTACCTATGTATCCTCATTAAAAAGGAATCAAAACCCACGTAGTTTTATTAGAAGGATATAGTTTAACGTCATATGGGACAGAAAATAATTAATGAAAGATGGGTTTGAACCTTATAAAGTCTTCCTACATACTCTACTTTTAAGGTAGAGATCAAAGTCCACATAGTTGGGGCTAATAAATATGGGTTTTATGCATGATTAATGGCCCAAAAAGAGATGTCGGGATTACTTTTACACTCTAATCCCACGTGAGTCATGCTCAGTGTGAGAAAAAAGAGGTATCAGTAAACTTGATGATGGTGCCACAAAAGATGCAGTCATGAGAAATGATGTGGGTCTTACGTATGTATGACTTCCCAAGTAGATGAAGACTAGGACTTAGGAAAGAATCCCAAGAGCAGGGTCCATAAAGGTATTTTTACTTTATGGAGATTTGGAATTTTAATCCGGGACTTACTCCTGAAAAGGAATCCCAAATTAAGAGGGACTTATGATTGGGTTTTATTCCTGAGAAGGAATCCCAAATCAAAAGAAATTAAGATTGGGTCTTACTCCTAAGGTGGATGCCCAATTAAAGGGAACTTATAACTTGGGGCTTACTCCTGATAAGGAGGAAAAATGTTAAAGGAAATTATGACTGGGGCTTACTCCTGAGAAGGAGGCCCAGGTTAAGGAACTTGTAACTTGGGGCTTACTCTAGAGAAGGAGGCCCAAATCAGAAGATCTTATCATCTCAAAGGATGAGGTTATATAGGAAAACCCCTAATCGTGGTGATATAAAGCTTGTAAGTCATGTAGTTTTGGGAGAGGTTATCATAGAATTCCTTTCAGATAAGGAAACCAACAAAGGAACCATGCCATAAATGGCTTTGAATAGGTTTTTGAAGGCTATGTCTTAAAGAGGATAGGTGGATTTGAGAAAAGGAGGTGACTATGAAGGAGGCGTGAAAGTATAATTTTGCCACGCAAGTCCTGGTCGTGCAAGTAGACTTACACAATATGAGTCACCTTGGGTGATGAAGAATCCATAGGGTAATACTTGGGCGACTTTGAACTCAATCCCTTAGTATCATCCCTAGAGGATTTCAGAAGTGTGGCGCGCAAGTTCCCTTGAGAGGGCAAGGCGGTGCGCAAGTGTCTTCATTTCCCTTAAGGTCTGAACACTTAGGCGTGCAAGTATTGATGAGTTCTAACACTTATTCCTTATTCTTTCTCTTTAGATATTCCTTTCTAGGTAAATAATTACCTTAGAAGTGTTCGGAAGACGTCAGACAAAGACTTGGGTGACCAGATCATGAATCTGAGTTTTGGAAAATTCGTCCCTGAAATGGGGGGCCCACATGGGCTATTTATAGGCTACATGGAACCTTGGGGGGAAAATAGAATAGGACACTCAAGTGACTTGCGCAAACCATATGTGGTGTGCAAGTGACTTGTGTGGTGAGAAGAAAACTTGCGCGGCTCCTTCTTAATGGGTTCCTTGTTCATGCCTTTGTCAATTTTTGATGTTCTTAAAAGGATGACTCTCTTTGTGCTTAATGTATTCCCCTTTGCCATTTATTGGACTCTGTGATGGAAAGCAGCGTCAACAAAAGTCCCCCCTCAGATTTGGATCTGAAAAATTAAAGAGGATTTGACTCTGTGGAAAACAAGAAACCAGGGTTCAGCGGTGCGCTGGTTTTAGGCACGTAGGTTCCAGCACGCAGGGTTACGGGATTGCCTATATATATGGGCGTCACTTCACACAAACCATCCTTCCTTCAAATCTTTTGAGCTATCATCACAAAAGTGTCTTCATTTCCTCAGTCGATCGCTCTTCTTTGTGTCGCGCTTCTCCCGTAAGGATTTCGACTTACGCGACATTACTTGCATGGCAATACTTGCGTGGCAATACTTGCACGACATGACTTGCGTGACATGACTTGCGCACCTTAATGCCTTAAACTTTTTTTTGTTTTCTTCACAAATATTTCATAAAAACGGACTTACTTAAAAGTTAGTTTTTTGATCTTTGTGCAGATTCAATGGCTCCCAAAACAATTGGATCGGCTGATGAGTTGGCCAGTAAGAGAATAGATGATATGATGAATGTAGTTGTCCATGATTATTATGATATATTCAATAGAAATCTCTATTATTTGGATAACTAATTGAAGAAATATCATGACAATTTCCCACAGAGCATCTACGTGACTTTGTATGGCCATGGTCATATGTAAGGAGTCGATGTTCCTAAGGAAAAGAACTATATTCCTCATTCCTGGTTTCAGACTTACACCAATTTATCTTCGGAAAATGTCTCAGTTACAGGATCATTTTTCAATGATGGAACAGTGGATAAGGCATACATAATGCATCATAGCCCATGTGCTCCAGATCTGAAGCCTCACAAGCCTGAGATTCAGCCGCATTGTTATCCTTCTATTTTCTGAAATTATCAGATGGACCAATCTAAGGGATGGAAAAAGAGTTGGGATTTCCGTCCTGGAGGAGGTGTGAAGCCGACTTGGATGTGGGCATATTGGGTGTGACAAACCTATACAGAGTTTGTCGAGGATCTGAAGGGACCTGCAATATATGAAGTTGTCTGGGATGGGTAGACATATGTCTACAGGAATGATAATTTTGTGCCGGAGATAATTAGCCACTGGAGCCCAGAAACCAATTCTTTCCATCTGACTCATAGAGAAGTAGGCATCAGCTTGTGGGATGTCTACAAAATCTCAGGGGCTCCAATTCTGGGAGACATGTATGATGATTTCATCCCTCCGAAGGTGACATGGAATGATTCTGAGAAGACTCCGGCTCTAGATCAGGAATTATTGAAAATTTTCCATAAGTTAAAGAATAACAAAACCATGAAAACCCACTCCAGAAAAGATATCCATCCATGGGAGTGGATGGACATGTTTCTCATCAAGAAGAAGGAGAAGGGGCCCACCTATACTCATCCTACCAGCTGCCCCAGAGCAGAGAAGAGGGGTTCTCTTGGCGCATTCTAGCCAACTCTATAAGCGGGAGAGTTTGAAAATTGGGGGTATGAAGTGGATCAAAGAATCCTAGAGAAGACTTGTTTGGCCGTCTTCTTAGACTTATGGCTCAGAATTTATCTTCTACCAGTTAGGGATTTGAAGGGAGGCGTTAGGACATGGACCTTTGTTGTTGCAGCCAAGTTGGATGAGAGAAAAATGGTTGGGTTGGCCACCACAGTTTTGGTGAAGATTCATAGGAGCTTACTCCATGTTTATATGGGTAAGTCTCCTTTGTGAATAGTGGTACCATTTCAAGTTTTTTGGGGATGTATTGACACTCAATTTAGGACATACGTTGTATAGAGTGGAGTACATGTTCCTAGAAGTTCTTTTAGGCCATCAGTGTAGGAATTTTCTAGAATTTCTCCATTGTCCCTCAATTCCTATGATCTGGAGGTGAGGCTGAGCATGTTCAAGGAATTTCATTTCTTTCCTTATGGAAACCCACTAACTGAGTGGTTTGTTGATGATGGAACAACTAGCCTGGAATTGAGGTCATATATACTGGCTTGTAGAGATGGTGTATTGGCCACCAGGATTGACGGAGAGATTATATGTGAGGCCTATGCTACATATAGATTTGCATTCCAATTCAAGTGTCTGCAGTAGATTATTGTATCCCCTCCCATGCACGTTAGGTCAGAGAAGCATCCAATGGTTTCCCAACAACTATGGTTGCTAACAGCTATGGAGAAGACCGAGGCAGTGTTTGATCTACCAGTTGCTGGAGCGGCGAGTCAATTGACTACATGGTATGCCGAGAACTGGGTAGCATCATACCCAGCAGGGGTATTGAATCTTCCAGTCTACCAGGTGTGGAGTAAAAAGAGAAGTTTCAGTAAAGAAACCTTTCATCTTGAAGGTGACTCTTCCTCACCCGGAGCTGATTCACCAGGTTCTTCACCCGGGGCTGATTCATCGGATTCCCAGGATGGGGATGATGAGGCACGACATGTGTCAAAATGGCCTCGTGCCAGATATAATCCTCCTAACAGAGTCAAGATACCTACTCCATCAACTCAAGGTGAGTTATATCATTGAGGAAATTTAGTCACCATTTTTTTATAGAGAAACAAGTTTCATTTTTTTATCCTTTATCTCTGATTACAGGAGATGGGAAGAAGTTGAAGTCCCAGATTATAGGACCCTACTTACAGCCTTGTGGTGCACATGCTGAATATTTATGACCGGAGGCTATCCAGACATGGTGGAGTTTATATTGTGATGCTGAAACCTCCTGTATGGACTTATGCGAAGGGCTAAATATCCCTGGAGTGGGGAATCTCTGGGCTTCTGCTGATATCTGCTTCGAGGATAACCCTGATGAAGTGTGGGCTTGCATCAGAGAGTTGGAAATGCTCATATATTTCACTGATGATTCCATTCCTATCACCAAGCGGGTGAATTAAATGAGGGATCGTGGCACCAATGAGGGGATTGGTGCTTTAGTAAATGAGGAGTGGAATGATTATGTGTCTCCTGAATATGTAAGTTTCTTTCCTTATTTTCTTTGCAATTTGATTTCAGTCAAAGCTTTGTCACTCAAGGAAATTAATTTCTTCATCCTGCAGTTTGTAAATAAAAGAACCACTAAAATCCCTTCGATGTGGTATAGCCCCGGTGGCACCGCTCTTGGAGCCACTGAATCTTCTTACGAGCCGAGCGAGGTATTTCCAAGCCAACAAGCCATGAATGAAGAGTTGGAAAGGGCGTTATTGTCTCTGATGCCTGTTTTCAGAGATGATGACGCCAATCCACCCAAAAAGTCCAAGAAGAAAAAGCATCGAAGAAAGAAGACCACAACCAAATGCTTTATCAGTAGTGGTAAGTCCTTCGGATAGTCATGAATCCTAACTCATGAAAAGGTTGCTCATAATTCTTGGGATTTCAGGGGCTTCTTCGATTTCCCCTTTGAGGGAGAGGACTGACCCTCCTCTGAGGATAATGGAGGGTGCTGGTGAACAGTCAAAAATTCATGTTGACCTAGCTGATCCTAAAAAAATGATGAGAGAAGAAGAGTCAGCGTCTGTTCCCAGTACTACTCTTGTTGCTTCTTCAAGGAGAGAAGAGCCTACTTCTGGTAAATTAACAATACTTCATAGAAAGTTGAATGAAAACATCTACTTACTTCCATTATGTAATGCTTTAGGTTTAACACCTGCACCATAACATTTGGCGACCACTATAATTGACTCTGCAATTTTTTCTGAGGAAGCTACCCGGGGTCAGAGGTCGTAGGAAGAAGGTCTCCAAGAAGACATGTCAAATTCTCCCACTAGTGAGACTAACCAAGAATCTGGGATATCACTAGATGAAATGATGAAACTTGGCGTGTCTTTTGAAGAAATTTTAGATCATGTTAAATTATTATGTGATTTAGAAGATTTTGGACGTGAGTGTTATCCATCGTCCTGTTAAAAAAAATTATTACATCTCTGGCCATGATTGGTTGAAATGTGCAGTTCCGTCTGAGCAATTTGCTGATCTGCCAATGCCTGAAGGGGGTATAGACAACCCTATTATTGTAGAGACGATATCTCAAGTGGAGCTTAACCCGGTAGAGCTTCCTAAAACCCATCCTGAAAATCCTGTTGAATCTAGGAAAGACGGGGAGGACCCTTCTCATGCTGTTGATCTACCGTTGGGTAAAAGATGATAATATTTGTGGTTGTACTGAATTTTCAAGACAATTAATCAAATTTTTTTATCCTTTAAAACTAACCAAAGCTTTCAATTGACTATGCAGGGTCGTCAACTTCAGTGGCTAGATCTAGAGGTGAAGCCTCAGCCTCATCCCCAACGGGAGTAGAAAGTGAAGTACCAAGGGTTAGGGGGGAAGGAGTAGAACATGGAACTTCCTTAAGTGCATTAATCATGGACTATATTCTCCCCTGTGATAGTGATGTTGAATCAGACCTAGAGGTGAAAAAGGTACTCCAATTCTCACTTCCCAAGGCATGGCAGAATATATGGAAGATCATATTTGAAGTTCCTCTTGAAGAGCTATCTTTGAAGATCCTACAACTTTCATCCTTGTTCATCATGTTGGGAATTCATGGTTTTGGATATCAAGAGATCCATACTGTGCTAAAACAAGTCATCTTAAGGAGGGAGTAGGAGAAAAATTGCCATCAAGATCTGACCAGAGTGAGGCTGCTGACCAATATCGGTGAATTCGAGGATGCGGTGTCCCGATATGAGGTTGATCATGCTGCAAATCTGAAGGAGTGGAAGCATAAGATCAAGGAGAAAGTTGTCTAGTAGATGCACCTTCAGAAAAAGTTAGATTTCGTTACTATGGAACTTGACCAGCTTAATAATTCATTGTAAGAAGTCCAAATGAATGGTATGAAAGTCATCGCAGATGCCAAGAAAGCACTCTATCAAGCTGAAAGAGTGAATCTGTTCGAGTGAATGAACTTCAAGTGGCGGATAATGAATCTCAGGATGCCGTAAATCAAATGAAAAGTTATGTTGAAAGCCTCTTTTAATTATTGAAAAAGAGAAGATACTTCAATCTATGGATGTTCTTCTAATATTGTGCATCAATGAAAAAAGATATTTCATCTTAAATCATTTGTACGAGCATTCTCTTACTAAAAATTTAAAAAAAATTATCTAAGCCAATGTGCCTAGTAAGCATAGTTTGATTTTTTCTAGGATTATACAAACAATCCCACAAACTTTGCATCTTTTTGTTTCTCAATATTTCCTAAATCATAAAAAATGTACGTTTAGCGATCTGGGACTCGATTTTTGTTCATAGTTCCTTGTACAGGTTCCCAATTTAATGAGTACCCTGTCTTTCGTTGGCAGTTTAAATTCATGCATGTCGGACATAAAAAGGCTAATTTTTAAGGTCTAATAGCTTTGACCGAATGGATTAAAATTGGCTCAATTCCTTGATAATTTATTTGGAAACATATTACCACATTCAAGTATGGGGGAAAATGTGTAAACTATGGCTTAAGAAATTTTTAATCTGAGGGATGATATGAAAAAAGGGCTAAAAGGCATTAGAGTAAGTATTTCCTAATAGTGAAGTTACCACTATTTGACAAACCCGTTAGGGGGTTGAATTATGTAGTGCCACTTAAGCGCATTGGCTGTATAGTCAAATAATAGCATCTTTTGGATGATAGGTCCATTATGTAGACTACTTATGCAAGTCCACCTAAGGACACGTGCTCTATAGTTAGGCAAAAGAACTCTAAGAAATTTTACTTTTCTATTGCTAAAATCCAGTGAAAGTTTATGCAGTTTCAAATTTCCCAAAGCATAGAGTCTGCTGTATGGAGATAGGTACTTGAATATGGAGAGGATATTCCCAATCAAGATTGTCAAAGAATTGGATGAATGTCAATCCTGTGAATGTCTAACCCAAATGTAGGGAAGGGAAATATAAACCATAGACTTGAATACTTTCAGATCATGAAAAAGAGTATGGGACAAATATGTTAAGGATGGATGTTTTTGCGGATCCCTACATATCTTCGTTAAGACCAATAAGGACAAAAGAGGTTTTTCCCCCAAGAATGAAGTTACCACTATTTGAAAAACCCGTTAGGGGGGTTGAACTATGCAGGGCCACCTAAGGGTATTGGATGCATAGTCAAATAATAATATCTTTTGGCTGACAGGTCCGTTATGTAGACTATTTATGCAAGGTCGCCTAAGGGCACATACTACATAGTCAAGAAAAATAATTCCCAGGTATCATACATTTTATGACCAAAAGTCAAGAAAAGGGTTATGGAGATCTGGAACCATTTAAGGTTAGGAGTATGACACATAAAAATGGGTATTTTCCAATGTATGAAGGAGATACATAGACCAATGCTGACCATAATCATGTTGTGGCTGGGTCCTGAATTAAGATGTTGGACTTCACTACATATCACATTAGGATGAGAATCAAGTAATACATAGTTCTTAAAATACAGTTTAACTTCATGTAGGACAAGAGCGTAGGATATATTAGTTTAGGGTTGTAGATTTCGGACCATAATGAGGGAGACACATTGTGTGTTTGTTATAAACCTGATGTTAATAAAGACCAGGGTTTTCATACCACATTCATGTGCTCGTAGGGGGACTTTTCAGCCAAGGGACTGAAAGTGGAGTTTGGGGTTAGGCCCAAAGACTTGGGGCTGTATTTGAGGGATGCTCGATTGTTCCTACGTATCCCATAAGTATGGGAATCAATCCATACGTAGTTCTTGAAATACCCTCTGTACAGATTTGGTTCGTACATGTGAAGGGTGAAAGGGGACTTTAGTGCAATGATGGTTGGACCCAAGATTAAAGGTTCAGGCATTTCCATGTATGCACGTAGTCCTTGAAATATGACATGATTGGAGATCAATGTCAATAACTATTCCCTCTTAGGTGAGGGTGTTAGAGACTGTTGCAGTTTATTTTCATATAGGACAAAAGTGCGAATAGTTTAAGGTCATATGCATGGACCGGTGATGCACAGTTTAGCGTCATGTATCTAGGATGTATTGCTATGAAGTTTAATGTCTTGCAGCCAGGACAATGGGGGAATGTATAGTTTAACGTCATATAGAAAGGACTATGGTGAACTAATATGAAGATATTGGTTTTTTTTTCGGGGGGGGGCTTCACGGATCAAGATCATATGAGATGGAGGTGAACCAATATGAAGATATTGGTTTTGGTCTTGAACCTTGGAAGGTTTACTACGTACCCATCCTAGAAGGCAAGGATCAAAGTCCGCGTAGTTCGATTGAGAATAAATTGGTGATCGAGTTGTAGTTGAGGACAACGATCCAAAGATGGTGTTGGGACTTACGCGTGGTTAGCGGCCCAGAGAGGGTGTTATGGTTGAAGCTTACTCTAAGCTCACATGAGTCATGATCGGTGTGAGAAACAAGAGGTAGCAACAACCCTAACGATGCACAGTTTAACATCATGTGGGACAAAGGGTGTTGTACAGTTTAGCGCCATGTAGCTAGGACATATTGTTGTGTAGTTTAACGTCTTGCATGACATGTACAGTTTAACATCATGTAGGATGTATAAGGGATTGTTTCACAGTTTAAACGTCATGTAGGATGATAAAGGGGATACATTTTATCGTCATGTTGGACGATGGAGAGAGCTATGCAGTTTAATGTCCTACAGCAAGGAAAAAAGTTGTATTTTTGTTACACAAAATACTTCTTCAAGAATCTTTCATTAGTTAGAGTTGTAATGAGTTCTCCATCCATTGAGATTAAAGAATAAGCTCCATTGGAGTATACATTATGTATTGGGTAAGGTCCTTCCCACTTTGGCTCAAGATTTGGAAATTTCTTTCCTGGTATCATTAGAGTTCTGAGGACCAATACCAATTCTCCTTGAATTAATGAACGAAGACGAATTTTTTTATTGAAAGCCTGTGCTATTCAATTCTGATAGACTTCCAAGTGGTGCAGGGTGCAAAATATTTTTTCATCTAATCATTCCAACTCATCAAATCGCTTCTGATATTGTTCATCTGTGGATGACTAATCACAAATGGATACTCTGATCAAAGGTAATTGAACCTCAATGGGCAAGACTGCTTCTGTTCCATATACCAATGAATATGGAGTTGACCACGAAGCAGTGCGGGTGGCGGTCCGATAAGCCCATAAAGCAAGAAAAAGTTTATCAGGCCATGATTTCTAATCTTTATCCACCATCTTTTTTAGTATTTTTGAAAGATTCTTATTGAAGGCTTCTATTTGGCCATTAGTCGCTGCATGATACCAAGATGAATGGTTGTCTATTTGGCCATTAGTCGCTGCATGATACCAAGATGAATGGTTGGATTTGATGTTGTATTCTTGATACAACCTTCTAACCTCAGATGAAAAGAAGTTGGGTGCCATTGTCCATCAATATGGTATGAGGGACACCAAATATGGTAATGATGTTGGACTTGATGAAGCTAACAATTATTTTAGAACTAACTTCTTTGAGAGGTATTGCCTCTGACCATTTGGAAAAGAATTTAGTAGCAGTAAGAATATACTTAAACTGGTTGGATGTAACCAGATGATAAGGTCCTACTACATCCATTCCCCATGTGGAAAATGGCCACAAGTATTTAGTTGTATGAAGCGACACTAGGGGTTGATGAATGAAGTTGGAACATACTTGGAAATAATGAAACTTCTTAGTGAAATCAACACAATATTGCATCATTGAAGGCCAAAAGTATCCAATCCTTTGAATTTGACCAAAAAGTATATGTCCAGACTAGTGGGCACCACAAACTCCTGCATGAACTTCACTCATGATATCCATTGTCTCTTCACCATCAATGCATTTGAAGAGAATTCCATCAAAACCTCTCTTATAGAGAATTTTTTGGTGATCTGGGATATCATAAAGAGTAAAATTGACCACAAGTTGCTGAACTTGTTCTTTCCCAGCTCTATCAGGTGGGAGTGTTCCATTTTGAAGGTATTCCCTGATAGGTGTCATTCATCCTGTAGTATGACCATATGGTTTAGACATGGGACTGATTTCATTGATTTCCTCTGTTTTGATTTGAACAAAAGGTGAAACTACACGACGGTGGGTAATAATGATGATTGTTTCATCCCAGTTTGGATCTTCCAGGGTTGTGGCTACATTAGCCAGTGCATCAGCTTGGGCATTTTGTGATCGCGGGACATAAAAAAATGTCGGTTCTGAAGGAAATTCCACTATTAACTCTCTAACATAATCACACAAAGGGATTAACTCTTCCTTTCTGATGGAATAATCCCCATTGATTTGTTTGATTACCAAATTCGAATCACCTTTTACTTTCAAGTGATTCACCAGTGCCTGAAGCACCAATTCCAAGCCTGCAATGAGAGCTTGATATTCTGCTTTATTATTTGTACTACCTTCCAACAATAAGAAGGAATAGGGTAGCCCTGACTTTTCTGGGGAAATAAGCATGATTCATAACCCAACTTTATTGAATTTAGGATCTCCCATTTTCTTCCCTTTTGGACTTCTAGAGGCATCATCAAAAAGTGCATTTCCCATGTTTGAGGAATATCTTGAATATAGAAGACTTCCTCGTCAGGAAGTTCAATATTTAAAGATGTATCTTCCACAGATGGGTGTTTAGCAAGGAAATCGGCCAGAGATTGACCCTTTGTTGCCTTTTAAGACACATACTAGATATAAAACTACTTCAAAATAACTTCCCACCTTTCCAGACATCCTGTAAGCATTGGAAGAATAAAGATAAATTTGAGCGGGTTATTACGAGATAACAATTGGACCTCATGATGTTGCAGGTAGTGTCTCAATTTCTGAACTGTAAATATTAATTCTAGGAAGCACTTTTCAATACTTGAATATTGAGTTTCTACCTCAAGCATAGTCCGACTAAGATAGTAAAGGCTGTTTTCATTCCCAGCATCATTATTTTGGGTAAGGAAGACACCCAATGATCACTCTAAAGCTGTCACATAGAGAATAAGTGGTCTTCCTTCAATGGGTGGTATTAATACTGGTGGACTCAAGAGGTATTTATTGAGAATAGCAAATGTTTCTTGACATTCTTTAGTCCATTGTTAGGTGACTCCCTTCTTCATTAATTTGGTGAAGGGTAAAAACTTTCCTGCCAAATTGAAATGAAACGCCGAATATAGGCCAATTGTCTTTGAATTCCTATTAATTATTTCAAATTTTGAGGAGGTTACATACCAAGGATTGATTTTTTCTTCTCAGGATTAACTTTGATACCACGATGGCATACAACAAAGCTGAGAAATTTTCCTGAGGTTACCCTAAAAGCACATTTCAAGGGGTTCATCTTCAAATTGTGTTGTCAAAGTTTTCTGAATATGATTTCCAGATCGTCCAAGTGATCAGAACATTGCCTGGATTTAACCACCAAATCATCCACATAACATTCAACAAATTTCCCTAAAAAGGGTTTGAAGATATAGTGCATGGCACGTTGATACGTTGCACCTGCATTCTTCAGGCCAAAGGGAATTACCTGATAGCAAAACACACCTTGAGGAGATCTGAAGGCTGTAGAATCTTCATCTTCTAGGGCCATTCGTATTTGATTGTACCCAGAATAACCATCCGTGAAGGAAAGAGCTTTGTATCCATCTTTCTCATCAATTAAGAGTTATGTGATCGGAACTGGAAAATCATCCTTGGGACAATGCTGATTAAGATCTCTGAAATCAATGAAAAATATAATTTGTCCATTCTTCTTTATCACGGGGACAATATTAGCCATCCATTTGGGATACTGAACTTCTCTGACGAAGTTATCTTTGATAATCTTATCAACTTCAGCTTCAATTTTGGAGGCATAAGTTGGGTGTGTTCTTCTTGCGGCTTGCTTGAATCCTTGATGTTCTTCTAGAAAACCCAAATGATGAGTGGAAAAATCAGGATCAAGACCTGTAATTTATGTATAATTCCAAGAAAATACTTATAAATTTTTCTTTAAAAATGAATTATACATTTATTTCTCTTCAAGATTCACGGTCGCACTAATTAAAGTGGGGCGTGGATCTTCTTTTATACCCAAATTTATTTCTCTGAGTTCATCCACAGTGATAGAGATACCCTCTTCAAATGCTGGAGGAGAATCTCTAAGATCTTCCTCTTCTTCTTCAATATGTGTTACTTCCTCTGTTTCTACTTGCATAGTAGATGACGAAACAGAATTTCCATGATCAGGGGAGAAGTTAAAACTTGAACATCTTGGAGAAGAGGATGTCATTTCTGACCTTATTGATAACGAAGGGTCTTCCTTGGGTAATAAAGAGGAGATGATGGATTGAGAATCGACATCATTTTTTTCCTATGATATTGCTATACCTTCTTCTGGCCTGGTTGATGAAGTATAGAATTTCTGGATTTCAGTGGATGAAATGAAGACATCTCCATTTAAGCTTTCATCACTGCTTGGTGAATCAACAATTTCTCCCATGCTGTCTGGCTCGATTGTCGTAACTGACATTATGGAAGTTTCCATAAGTGTAATGACCCGAAATTTTGAATAAATTTTGTTTCCTAACTTTGTGTGTTATTTTATTTTATACTCAACAAAATTATTTCATTTAATAAAATTAGTATAATTAAAATAAGACCATTGGGTTTCGGCTGTTATATGACCGTTGGTCAATATGACCGTTAGAAACTAAATGTTGCGATTATTGTCTATAAATACAAGTGATCTTGATTAATTAATATAGAAATAAGATTCAATGGCCCCATCCAGCAGTCTCGGGCCGATCGAAGCCCATATGAAGGAACTCGAGAAGGAGGTAGCACCTTTGGGCTTTTCTCTAGACCAAACTCAAGCCGAACATCATCATGTGAAGCTGGAACGGAATCGCCTTCGTGAGAAGTTCAAGCTGATAGAAATCACTACTCATGCAATATTGGCCGAGCCGCCCCAAGATTCTATCACCCTATCACACCTTACTCTTAGGTCCTATGCTGATGTTATAAGGGGTTATGTAACGAGACCGTAACTGACTTGTGTAATCCTTTGATTTAAATAAAAATTGTGATGTCTTCTTATGGTGAATTTTGTGAATTTTAAAATGTCTGGATAAATATAGTATGCATATTATTGATAAATTCCGGAAAAAGGATATTTTAAAATATTTATGTAAACCTTAAATAATTAATAATGTGTAATGATTTTTAAAAAATGGTCTTCTACAGCTGTGGTCAGTATGAAATTTAGAGTTCAATAAGATCAACTTAATTTTTGGTGAATAGTAAATTATGAATAGTGATTTTATTCTTATGATTAGTAATGTGACCAAATGGATTAAGTAACTTCACTTAAGAAAGTATTAATATAATTTAGGCACCTTGATTAAGTAATGTGATACAATAAAATAGGTAAATAACTATTTCAGAAATTATTGGTTAAGTATTATCTTTCTCAGTTGAATAGTGTTTTTTATTTAAAAATTAAATTAAAAATATTTAGAAAATTACTTTCATAAAATGGAGTTCATTTTTGAAATCAGATCATCGATATTTGGTTAAGGTGAATTTTTGGGATTTTTCTGAAACAGTTGAATTTTTAGTGAATAGTATTCTTATTTAAAAATTAAATTAAAAATATTTAGAAAATTATTTTCATAAAATGGAGTTCATTTTTGAAATCAGAGCATCGATATTTGGTTAAGCTGAAATTTTGGGATTTTTCTGAGAAGGTTGAATTTTCGGTGAATAGTGAAAATACAGTTTTTGAGTTTCAGGTGTTTAATGGAATCATTAAGGATGTAATAATTATGAAATAATTCTGGTAAACTTATGAATAGTAATATAAGTTATTAGTTGTCCCAAGTGTCCAATACCATGGGAAAATACCATGGGAAAGCCCGTGGTTTTTCCAATACCACTGATGAGGTGTCCCTTGGCAATTAATGCTTTGTCCCCTCACTTCTCCTATAAATACCAAGACTCTCCCTCATTTATTTCATTTCCAAATCCTCCCCAATAAAGTTATGGTATCTTTACCTCCCAAGGAGTCCTCCCAAGGTTCCCTCAAGCCTCCCAAGGTCTCTACCTTCAAGCTTTCGAAGTTACTCTTCAAGGTAAGGCATCCTCTCACCCTCCTCTTTTAAGTCATGACTTCCTTTATGTTGTGTCTTATAGTTTCCATCTCTTTATGTTGAGGGTATGTTCTTATATGTTCTATTTTCTGTCCATTTCATGTCTAATTGTTGGGAGACCCCTTCTGCTCTCATCAAATTTTTTTCTGAATTCTTAAGTGATGTCGTTAGACTGCCGAATTTTTTGTAAAAGAAATTGTATCTTCTCTTTTATTTCATGTTTCATTTTCATGCGGTATGTCATTAAAATATCCATACCATGATCTTATTCAGTAACCATACTGTATTATGAGTTATTTATGAGTGGTTTACCCTTTTCCCCTCTCTTTTCAATGTTTTCTAAAACCATGTTATATAGTTGTTATGCTGCAGAAATTTCGTCTCAAAATTTCTATCTCTTTCTCTGAAGAAATTCTATTGTTTATTTATGTGAATACCCAGACATATTTCGTTTCCATGGGTGTTTATAAATATATAAAGATGATATATTTTATTCTTTAATTGACATACATATAACCCTCACTCCCTTTCCATGGGTTATAAATTTCATAATGATATTATTTTTAAGATCTTTTTAAATGTCACGATTTTGACATGAAACCCATTTATTTGATTCCATTTGGGTTATTTATGAAATGTTTGATTATGATATATTTGGATCACATGAAAGTAAATACATATTAAGGGTACACCCTGATAGAGCTCTAATTCATTAGGTAAAGAATTAATCTCTAGAGATGACAAGTTTTACGATACCTTGGTGAATAACCTTGGTAATTTTTATGACACCTTGGGGATGGACCTTGGTGATATGTTCATGAATATATTAATGAAATTTTGTAGCCACATATTCAAGTAATTTTTCAAGTTCTTTTCATTATTATATGCCTATTCCTCCATTTCTCATGTCTTTATGTTTTTATTCAAGTTCTTATTGATATCACAAGTACATTGATTCCCTTGCTTACCCTTACTGGTCTTTCTGCTCACCATTTCCTTTGAATGTATGTCTCTAGGTTATGAGATGCAGTCATTCTACTTAGGATGAACTTATGATTAATCTTTACAAGTGGTTTAGAAGAATTTTTTATGTTGTTTTGATGTATTATGTTCCTTATTTCCAAGACACTAGACTTTAAAGAACCTCTGTATGTAAAATGTAATGAAAAGTTATGTATTAAAAAGGCGGGATGCCATAATAAGAATGTTTTGATTTAGATATATCCTATAAATTTGACTAATAGGAAACACATAATCTGTACTCACATGTATGAATGTGTTTACTAGAATCTTTTCCAAACCACTTGGAGCATTAATTTTGGTGACCTTCTTCACCATGGATTTTTCCTTTCCCTCCATGTGATAAAATTCTGCCTCAATGTATTAATATTCACATGTTTTGAATAGGGATTTGTCACCATACAATGTCCCAATTTGACCATTGAAACAATATTTGAGACACTGATGGTATGATGAAGGTACGGATGCATGTTAATGTATCCAAGGTCTTCCAAGAAAAATGTTGAAAGTTGTGTCCTGATGAACAACCATGAAATCTGAATTAGACACAAGGTCTCCAAACTGAATTCTAAGTGTAATTTTGCCCAGAGGTTCTTGTTCATTCTTATCATATACTTGCAACATCAAAGTAGAAGGAGATAAATCTGATTCGGTGATTCCCAATCGATGAAGTGTACGAATAGGAATGAGATTGACTCCTGATCCATTATCAATGAAAGATTGTTGGATGTCTATATCATTGACTTTTCCAGATAGATACAAAGGTATAATATGTCCATGTACAACATCATCTTCATCTTCATCTATAAAAGATATCATTGCATGGCATTCTGCAGTATCATTGTCTATATGGTAGACTTCAGCCGCAACAATGTTAGTTTCGAATTCTTGAGGACTTGACAAAGCCTCAATAAGCGCCTCCCGAAGATCTTTTGATAGATTCAAGGAATCCAGAATTGATAACTTGGCCGGTACTTGGGCCAAATGTTTCAAGACATCATACTTTTAGTCTAAAGGTCTACGTTTCCCATCATGAAAATTTGGTTTTGAAGGTGCCTTGGAAGTTGATGCTTTGGCAGTAGATGCATCCCGTATTGGGGTAAGAGTTAGAAATACTCCTGTATTTGGTAGATTAGACTGACTAGGTCTATCTATAATCTGAGAGAAAGAAGGTGTGACCTCTAAACTGTCTTACAAAATAACTGTGTGAGGACCGAATCTACCATGTGTTGAAGAACTTTATTGTTCCTTTTGAACCCACTAAAGGGCTTTGCCACGATTTTCTGCCGCATATACAGTTCTAGCAGGGGTAGGATTGAAATAGTGGCTTATGTAATATCCATGTCTCCCCCTATATCCTAGACCTCTGTCTCTTCCTCTAATTCCTCTATTAGATATAGGGAACTTAGGCTCATCATAATCAAAACTTTCATTGGCATAAGGATTTGTTAAATGAATCATGTTAACAGAACCAAAGATCAATTATTTATCTGATGAAGATTCTTCCTGATTAACCAGTTCAGGTTGTGCCTTTTGGCGGGGTGGTGCCTGTGCTTTTGAAGCAGATGGCATAAAATCTGCCAGAGTCAAAGACAACTTAGGCTTTGACACGAACTTGTCTTCTTCTTACTGCTCTTCTTTCTTCAAATTATGCTGCTTCTTTGAGGATTTTCCTTCTGATGAAGGGGGTTTTTCTATGGTATTCATAGAAGAAGACACAATTGGTTGATTCAATTGTGTTCGTAAAATGGCATGAGTTCGGTTGATCGTTTTCATGACCATCCAATCATCATATTTCTGTGCATTTTTAACTTTGACTTCATGACACTCGCCTTCTTCATCTGGATCAGTAGCAGTAACACATGCTACATGGGATGAAGAACCTTTCGGTTTTACCTATCCAGAGTCCACCATATTTTGTAGGAGGTCATTGAAGACAAAACACTCTTTAATGGGATGCCCCAACATCTGATGAAATTATCAATAGTTGGAGAGGTCTTCATCTCCTTACTTGTTTGGCCTTTTCGGCCTTGGCAACTGAACCAGATTTTTTTTCAGAGTCAAGATGAAGTAGCTCGGAACTTGTTCATTCTGGAAAGAATAAACTTTATTCTTCAAATCATAAAACTATTTTTGCCTTTGATATTTTTGATCATCTTGACGAGGCGGTCATTGTTGTTGATGCTCAGGAGGTGGAGCCCTTCGATATGATGAAGGTTTTAAAGTGAAAGAAGGTACAGGTGCTTGTTTAAGTGTAAATGTAGCAGTCTCTGCTTTCCCTATTCTCCTTCCTAAAACTGATGGAATTACACAAGTTGTAGACTTATTCTTTATAACAGAATCTTCTATCTACTGAGCGATTGAAGTAAGATCTTGAAACCCTCCTGCTTATTTCACAAGGATCAACGGTGTGCGTAATTCATCATGCAGATTTGCCACATAGATTGGCAACAATTCTTCTTAAGGGAGTGCTAAACTTAAGGAATATGTTAATCCCTTCCAACGAGCAATGAAATCTGAAACTCTTTCATTTTCCCTTTTCTTACAATTGGTAAGATCAAAAACAGTCGTCTTTGGAAATTTTGAGCTAAATTGAAGAAGAAATATTTTACGGAGATCTTCCCTGTAACATCCCCAAATGATAAAGGGTTAAATGACTAAATGATATGACTCATGTCAACAAGGTGCACCTTCCTTTTCGGGATCCTGTCTGATTAAAACTCCACAGTTAAGCGTGCTTGTCCTGGAGTAGTGATCAGGATGGGTGACCTCCTGGGAAGTTTCTCAGGGTGCGTGTAAGTGAGGAAAAAGCACACTAGAAAGGACAAGTGTTGGCTTGTGGGGACTTTCATTAGTTAGATGACCCATTCGGGCACGTGGGTAGACCCTGGGGTGGGCCCAACATGTCTGCGGGGGCAACTGGTGGTACCTGATGGGCCAGGACCCGACGGCCATGTTAAGGCGGGGTGGATATGCTGTCACCGGGACCTAGTTGTCACAATTGGTATCAGAGGAGTTCGGTTCTACCGTGGACTCTGATCTTTTCTATGTGAAGCAATAATGTTAAGCGTGTTGAGTGTGGTTATCAGTCCAGGGAGCCCAGTGTTGGTGCGGTGGCCGACATATCCATACACCAGGACCCTGACTTCTGATTTCCAACTTAATGCACGAAGACATTGATTGCATGTGTGTTTCAAGTTTTCTTTGTGATTACTTTGTATCAGCTCACCAGGTATACTATCCTGACCGTGGCGCACCTGTTTCTTTTCAGGATGGCCCCACGACGGCAGCCAGCTAGGGTTCCGAGAGTTGAGCATGACGACAGCCCGCCGAGCGACGAGGCCTCGGTATAGGGCCCTTTGACAGGAGAGGCACCGGCGGTACCACTACCCGCCGAGCCACCGATGCTTCCAACCCCAGCCACTGACGATGCACGTCGCCTTAGTGCACTGCATGAGTTCCAGCGCCAGTGACCGCCCAGGTTCCGTGGGGAGACGGACCCCCAGGCAACCGAGGACTGGCTGGAGGCGGTTGTACGAGTTTTCCGGTTAGTGAGGACACCAGCAGACCTTACGGTGGTCCTTGCAGCGAGCCTCCTGCATGCGGCAGCAGGCATATGTTGGAGCTTGATGCTCCAGGTGCATGATGAGGCATCACTCCTTTGGACGGTCTTTGAGAGCCTTTTTCGCTCAGAGTTCTTCCCAGACACCCTCTGAGCGGTGCGCATCCATGAGCTACTACAGCTGCGGCAGGGCAGCATGACAATAGCCCAGTACATGGCGAGGTTTACCGATCTCTCGCGCTATTCCACGGACATGGTACGGGACCCATTCTTTAGGGCCTGAACCTTCGAGTAGGATCTCGGGCGAGATATCAGAGCTTCAGTTGTTTCTCACAGCATTGCGACACAGATAGGAGTGTTAGAGCGAGCCCTCTTAGTGGAGAGTTTCCTTGCTGAGCAGTCTCCAGCAGCAGGACCCACCACTAGCCGGCATGCGGCAGAGTCTTCTGCAGCGGGCAGTAGACAGATGACGCAGGAGTCCAAGAGGACTAGACCTACCGGTGGTCAACTGCGTGACACAGGATCGATTGTGCGAGGCACCCGGGGTGGACAACGACTTACCATGAGCGGACAGTGTTACTCCTGTGGTGGGGTTGGTCACATGGCTCGTTACCGTCCGACCCGCCATACGGATGACCAGCAGATGAACGAAGGACCTCCCAGGCAGAGGAAAAGGTTCGATCGATGCGGATCGCATGGAGCAGGAGACCGTGGCAGGGGAGCTGGCCATGCAGCGGGAGGTGGACGACGCTTCGAGGTGTTGCCACCACCACCACCAGGAGGTCCACCCCGACCACAGGGAGTTTTTGGACATGGGAGAGCTCAGCTTCAAGCAGCTGAGGCCTTCGATCATGGATCTCTGGGAGTAGATGGACAGGAGCGGAACTAGTGGATACATCTTTTGTACTTCTAGTTCCTTGTTTTTGTTATGTAGTGTCTTTGTATTATGAGCTGCAATAAAAAAAAAGACGCATACCTTTGTGATGTTTTCATTCCTGACCTCATTTTTGTTGTTACTAAGAGGTTCCAGTTTAGACTGTTGACTTGACCCTCACTTGTGAGACATCTACTAGAGGAGACCCAGTTACCACACACTGATGCCGACAGTGTGACTCAACCCTTGGAGGCGAGAGTAACGGTTGGATCTCTTGGTAGTAGCGTCGAGGCCTTATGACGTCATCCTTGGTATGGATTAGTATCAATCCATGTCATGATTGACTGTATTAGGCAAAGAACTTGGTTCATCCAGGGGATGAGACCGGATTTCTCTTATCGGCAAAGAAGAAATCTCTGCAAATCTTGTAGGACCGGAAAGGTCCAAGTCATCCATGAGAAGATGAGGACAGCTTAGAGCCGGCAAAAGTCTTATGCTGACAGAAGGCAGAGGCCACTAGAGTTCGAGGTTGGCGACCACGTCTTCTGGCGTGTCCCACCTCGACGTGGATTATGGAGATTTGGCCGAGGCGGCAAGTTGTCTCCACGCTTCATCGGACCATTCCAGGTCCTCAACAGGATTGGCGAGGTGGCTTATCGCCTGGCTCTACCACCTCAGTTTCACCGAGTGCACGACGTCTTCCACGTATCTCAGCTGAGGAGATACGTGCACGACCCGACACACATCATTGACCATGGGGATCTAGACGTTGATAATGGGGAGACTTTTGCAGAGGTCCCGGTGGAGATTGAGGATCGACGGGAGCGGGTCCTACGTAGACGATCGATTCCTCTTGTGCGCATCAGATGGCAGCATGAGAACCTCTAGGAGAGCCCTTGGGAGCGGGAGGCTCAGATGTGTGTTCAGTACCGCCTTTGTATCCCTAAGTTTGTGGTGAATCTTTACGGGGACGTAAATCCCTGTGGTGGGAGTAATGTAAAGACCCGTAAATTTCAAGGAAGTTTTTTTTCTTAATTTTCTTTGGAATTTTACAAGAACTCAGTTTCAGATGGCACCTGATTCCGAGGCCCGGTGTGCCCGGAATCAATTTTCGAAGTTTGGCTCAGGTAAGTTCAGTGAACGAACGAGCAGGTTTTTCTAACTTTTGAACAGGTGCTCAGAATCAAATTCTGAGGGCACCGATGGAATCGCAGTGCTGGTATTTTCTTAGAAATTCCTCTTCCGGAGTTGCGTTTGCTCGGGTGTGGTTTTTAATTTTTGGGCTTTAAGTTAAGAAATAAAATAACGTGGTACGAAAAACTTTATTTTATTTCACTTAAAGCCTCTTAAATCCACTTAAAGCTGCTTAAACTGAGTTGATGTGGATAGGGTGCTATGAAAAAATATCCTACCCTCTTGGTAGGATATTTGTGAGGTGGGGCCCGCACGAGCCACACCGTTTCTTTTCCGCTAAGTAACGCCCCTGCGAAAACCCGTCATTATGAAAGTCAACTGACGCGTTTTCTTAAATTCTTGACGCACTAATTAATTAGGCGGTTAACTTCGTTAAATTAATTCTATGAATTAATTTAATCATTTCTTAACCTGTTTACAATCCGTTGGCGTAATAATAAAATAAGACCAACGCACGACTTCTTGAGGATTGCTCGTTGAGAGGCTTTTGACAGAAATTTTTTGCCTTCATCCTCCTTCGCGAAGAACGCGAAGAACGTGAAGAACGCGAAGAACGCCGTCACCCTCAGAGATTGACGACTCTTCTTCTGAGACGTTCTTCCCCGCAACGATCTCCGATCACCAACTGCTTGAGGTAGGAGATTTCGGGTTTCTTCTTTTAAATCTCTTTGTGGGTTATCACAACATCATGGATTTAATTAATATAATTAAATCAACATGTTCTTGAACCTCGAAGTTCGTCAACACGACGCCCTTCCGCGATGACGCGACGCCCTTCCACGACGCGACGATCACCTCCTTCCGCGATGATCACCTCCTTCCGCGACGATCAATTCCGCAAAGAATGCATGCTCGACGGCGACGGTGAGGTAGGGATTTTTATTTGAGAACAATCTTTAATTCACGTGATTGTTTCTTTTAAAACAAAGAACCCTGATCAAAGTTCAATTTTAATTCTATTAAAATTGTGCCTTGCTTGTTATTCATGTGTTGAATATTTATTCCCGATTGTTATCACCTAACGCGGAAGGTAGGGGTCAAACAAACACGGCCCGACAACCCTCCGCAGTTTTCCATTAATGCGCGGATTGGCGGACGATGACAAACGGGGCCGTAAGGGCGATTCGAGGGCCTAGCAGTGAAGATCGAGTCCCGGGAGGACCACTGGCGAAGACCGCACGCAAAACTGACCACCGGAGCGCATCCGGTGGCCCGAGGAAGCTCCCGCTGGCGCGGCGGTGCCGGTGGCCGGAGGCGGCGGCGGCGCTCGGCGCGCCGCCGGAAAAACCCGTCGCGGCTGAAGCCACGCGGAACCAGGAGGAGGGACACGGCCCGGCCGCCGCGTCGGCTGGCCAGGCGCCCCCACCCAGGGCCGCGGTGTTTCTTCACACGGGGGCAGCAAGCCCCCCGCGGCTTCCTCCGCTCGGCCGGCTCGGCCGAGCCGAGCCGGGCAGACCCGCCGGGCCAGGTCGTGCCCAGGCCGGGCCGGGCCGCGCCAAACCGGGTCGGACACGGACCCGGGTCGGGTCGGGTCGGTCCAGGCCCAGACCCCCCGTTTCCGGACCTTTTCGGTCTTTTTCTCACAACTTGAGCTACGGGCCTCCGAACGACGCGCCGTCAGCGGCGATGCGATCATTGGATCAAGACATTCGTTTCAGTATATCACACTCAAGATTTCAGAATACTTTGGGTTCGGCCGGGTTGGTTCGTACACGAAACCAACCGGGCCCTCGGAGCGGAAACGCTCATAGCTTGAGCTCCGGACATCCAATTGACGTGCCGTCAACTTTGTTGAATTCCTCTAAGTGAGACGGATATTTTGGCTTACTCTGACCGAGGTTTGGACGCAAGTGGAGTACGGTCAGGTTGGTTTTGCCTTAAAAACCAACCGGACCCCTGGGACGGAAAAGCCAATAACTCTCAGACCGAGCGTCCGATTAACGCGTCTTCTGTTGCATTGAGTTCCTGTTGACGATATGGAACTTTTGGATACATCAACTCCGGACTTGTGTCAATTGATGTATCAGCCTCTTAGATTATGGAGCGAACCCTCCCGAACGAGCTTGTTGTGTGTGGGAACCCTAGAGTTGGCTGCGACTGCGACGATGATGGAAACAGTACGGGAATCCTCCGTGTTTTCGGCAGTGACCACTACGGTACATCTTGGGATACATCAACTCCGGACTACATGTCAGTTGATGCATCAACCTCTTGGCTCATGGAGTGGACCCTCCCAGAACAATCATGCTGTGTGCGGAAACCCTAGAGCCGGTTGAGACTTGACGACTGCTGATCGAACAACTAGGTGTGTTGCGGATAGCCCAGTGGGAAGCGCTTGGTTGTAGCAGCAGACTCACGGCGGAGGAGCGCTTGGTTGTAGTGGCAGACCCGCGGTACTCAACAGAAGGAGTACCTCTGGAGGCTATGAGGTGGAGCGCTTGGTTGTAGCGGCAGAGCCACGACGGAGGAGCGCTTGGTTGTAGCAGCATGGGTGAGCGCTTGGTTATAGCGGCAGACCCACGACGGAGGAGCGCTTGGTTGTAGCGGCTAACCCGTGGTACTCAACAGAAGGAGTACCTCTAGAGGCTATGAGGGGGAGCGCTTGGTTGTAGCAGCAGACCCATGGTGGGAAGAGATTGGTTGTAGCAGCAGGCCCACAGTACTCGATAGGTGGAGTACTACAGCAGTCCAAGGTTAGAAGGAAGCGCTTGTTTGTAGCGGCATAACCACTGTACTTGATGGAGAAGGAGTTTCCCTATAGTTATGGTTTCAACTTCATGATCGATCCTATGTGGGTCATTGCGGGGGTTAGTACCTACCGATCCTTTGTGGGTCCGACGGCTAGAAGAATCAGTGGCTACATGTGATCATCTCTATCATCTTACAAAGAAGTATATCCTGTGTGAGCTGAATCCTATTTGTTATCCTATGTGGATTTACTTTTTTTCTTTCCTATGTGGATTGTGTAGTGCTATCCTGTGTGGATTTACGTTTTGCTTTCCTGTGTGGACTGGGTTGTACTTGAGCTTGGATGTTGGAGCCGAGCGAGAATTGAAGACTTAGGTATATGTATGGGCATATACCTAAGCCATGTCTGATGTTACTTCGTGATTGTATCTTTCCTTTTTGGTTTATCCTTTGTGGATTCTGGGAGACCTTCGGGGGTCTCGGGGTCCCTACTGAGTAGCTTATACTCACCCCTTCACGGGCTATGCCTGCACTACGTTGTGTTGGTTGCAGACGACAGACAGCTCTGATCGTGGTGGAGGCTTGCGGAGCAGGACGGTACCTGGAGGTGGACCACTGGGTGGGACATTCTCGGAGTAGTCGGATGGACCCGAGGAGCAGTGGAGGATTTCTGTACCCACCCTTCAAGAACATGTAGATTTAATTATATTAATTAAATCCATGATGTTGTTATAACCCACAAAGAGATTTAAAAGAAGAAACCTGAAATCTCCTACCTCAAGCAGTTGGTGATCGAAGATCGTTGTGGGGAAGAACGTCTAGGAAGAAGCGTCGTCAATCTCCGAGGGTGACGGCGTTCTTCACGTTCTTCGCGTTCTTCGCGAAGGAGGATGAAGGCACAAAATTTCTGTCAAAAGCCTCTCAACGAGCAATCCTCAAGAAGTCGTTCGTTGGTCTTATTTTATTATTACGCCAACGGATTGTAAACAGCTTAAGAAACTATTAAATTAATTCATTGAATTAATTTAATGAAGTTAACCACCCAATTAATTGGTGCGTCAAGAATTTAAGAAAATGCATAAGTTGACTTTCATAATGACGGGTTTTCGCGGGGGCGTTACTTAGCGGAAAAGAAATGGTGGGGCTCGTGCGGGCCCCACCTCACAAATATCCTACCAAGAGGGTAGGATATTTTTTAATAGCACCCTATCTGCATCAACTCATCTTAAGCAGCTTTAAGTGTCTTTAAGTGGCTTTAAGTGAAATAAAATAAAGTTTTCCGTACCACGTTATTTTATTTCTTAACTTAAAGACCAAAAATTAAAAACCACACCCGAGCAAACGCAACTCCGGAAGAGGAATTTCTAAGCAAATACCGGCGCTGCGATTCCATCGGTGCCCTCGAAATTCGATTCCGAGCACCGGTTCAAAAGTTAGAAAAACCCGCTCGTTCGTTCACTAAACGTACCCGATCCAAACTTCAGAAATTGATTCCGGGCACACCGGGCCTCAGAATCAGGTGTCGTCTGAAACTGCATTCTTGTAAAATTCCAAAGAAAATTAAGAAAAAAATTCCCTTGAAATTTAAGTGTCTTTACATTCCCACCCGGTAATTGACCGAGATTGCAAACTTGTATACCAGACAAAAGCAGGTCCTTTTAATGACTGCACAAAACACCTAAGATTAACTTCTTCTTGTTGTTGAGTATTTCCCATCATAGGATCACAATGAGAAACAAAATGTGTTAAGTATTTTTCTGAATCTCCCGAACCATTAAAAATTAGGAATGTAGTATTCACAAAATTTGATGGGGGAGGGATTACATCCACCAATTCAGGGGAAGCTCTCTTTTCTGGTAGAACTTGTGCACGCTTTCCTTCCATAGCTTCCAACTGATCTGTTAATGACTCAATGTTAGTAATTAATTTTTGAGAAACATCAGGTTGAGCTTGGGCCTGAGCAGGTGTGATAACTAGAGTTTGGATGGGTGTGTCGACTGGTACTGCCATTGATGGTAGTATTGTCAGTTTCTGTTGTGTATGACCCATAGGATTGGACCTGTGAGGGTGTGCTTGCAAAGGGGGATATTCTTGATCCATCCTAGTAGCTGCAACAAATTCCCTTGATTGATTAACTCCAGTATGCTTAGGAGGAAGACTACCTTGAAGTAGTTCTGCATTTAACCTCCTTAATTCCTTCATTTCTTCTTCTTGTTGTGAAAAACTTTCCTCTAATGAGAGTGATTGGCCTTCTCTAGAGGTAGGGTAGAATGTAACCTGAATTTTACACTTTTCCTTGGCATGTGCCTTTTTGGAGTATGGAAGGGAATTACCCAAAGGAATGTCTTGCCCCTGGGCAACCCTCTATCTTCTGGTACGCACACCTCCTTCATTCGTTTCTGTGTGTACAGCTTCTTGAACAGGAACTTCTTCATCTGATTCCTCTAAATGAGCCTCATTTTCTAGGGGATTAGTGACAACGACATTGATGAAATTTATCAATGCATAATGCATTTCATCCCTTCTGTCAGTGCTTCTGTGATACTGTCTTCTTCCATGTCCTTTATGAGTCATTTCCTTTTGTTTTGTTGATCCCTCAAGAACTTCTTGATGAACTGTAATTTGGAGGTAATCTCCTGATAATTCGACCATGCGTTCCTCTTGTGGCTTCTTCCCTAATCGAGAGAATACTGACTTTTGCTGAGGAAGAGATTGAGAATTTGAAAAATTCCCCAGTCTAGTGGACTGGGGATATTCCTATTTTTCCTGCTCAACTCCTCGAATCATGTCTGTTGATCCTGAGGGTTGGATTAAAAGAGTCCCCAATTTGGCAAGCTGAGGTGGCTCTTGAGCTGCTACATCTAAAACTTTCTTAAAATATCTCTTGATTTTGCGGACTTTAGTCCGTAAATTGGTTGGATTCATCATCTGACATCCACTCAAGTCACCTGGCTCAAATAACTATTGGATTATTTCTGACACTTCTGTCACCTGATGATGCGCATGCTCTAAACGAGAAGCCGATTCGATATTCTCATTTGCATGATGCAAGATTAATTCAACAACTTTTTATTTATATGCCTGACTTTGGGAAGAACTAGTTGAGGCATGTTCTTGGGAAAGTCTTTGATTACGCACAAAACCAGTTAGATGGGGCTAGCCATGGGTAATGACATTGCATGAGACCACTTTTGGCGAGCTTTGTTGACTGGAGAGTATAGTGAAATGCAATGCTCCATGAAAACCCCATCCCCTAATATGAATACCAGATGGGGTATTGGTAATTAAAAAAAGCGACCTTTTTAATGCACCAAGGCATGAACACTGAAGGGCTCTCTGGTGTTTTTCAACCTTTGGATGTCAGGAAACTGAGAGAGATGCCAAGTCAATTTGGCATTACAACCCTTCTATTATCTTGACATGATTTTGATATTCATCATAAGATAATATTTTATATTTTAAGTGACAAATATTTTTCCATATGTTGAGATGAATATCATGAATACAAACTTCTATCAACATTTCTAGAATATCATACTAAGAGTCATCCAAAGGCCAAAACATGACTGGTATTTCACCTTTTTCCAGTTGTTTTCTCATATTCAGCACTTCCACTTTGTCATTTGATGAAGATTATTCTACCTGATTAGACCAAAGCTGGTGATTCTTTGTTGCTTCATCAGATTAAACAATATTGGTAGAGAATTCATTTGTCAAATTAGAAGATGAATGACCCAGGGGTGGTTCAAAGAACAACCAACACCCCGGGATATCTTCTGATTGAGAAATTATTTCACCTGCTAGCGGTAAAGAATCTGACATGACTGGGTTCGCATTTGCAAGTGCCTCGAGATAAGAGGGCTTTCTCATTACTGCATTTTCCATTGAATAATTTTCCAAGCAATTCGAATTACTACAGCGGAGAGGACTTTTGTAGCTAAATTCATCAACATGGGGAGGACCACCATGGTGGGTTACAACAAAATATGAAACCTCTTGCTCCTTGGTCTTCGGGCCAAGTAAAGGGTTATCGTGGATCTCATCTGAAGATGATACTTCGAGATTGACCAAATTGTCATGAAGCAAGTATTCATGAGGAATTGTCTGATGAAGACCTTCGGAATTATTTTTGTTACTTCAAGAATCTAGAAATTAGGGAATAGAATCTTGAGTTGCAATAGACAATTGTCTGAGGGATTCAAGAACTCCAGCATTGATCAAGGCCTTATTGCATATTAGATCTTGATTTTTCAAATGTGCTTGATGGGTCTTTTTCTTGGATGCCTTTTTACTCACTTTTGAAACCACTTGTTGATGAAAGTGGTTATTATGGGTAGGTGTATGTGCCTACTTAGAAGAAATGGTCAGGTTAGGCTGATTATCTCCATCTAAATTGGGTGTATGTGCCTGACTTGATTATTCATATGACATAGGGGAGTATGCCCCACAACCCTCTTGGATTGAAACAGAGGTGTGTATCTACTCCGGAGTGACATGTTGATGAGTCACTCCACTGATAGGGATAGATTTATGTTTCTTTCCATGTGATGTCGCTGAAGCTATTATAATATTCTGACAGGTATCCAGAATATGGGCAGGGATTTGTTTCTGCTCTTTAACCATTGTTAGAATGTTCTTGGTGAATTTAGCTTCCGAAACGGGAATATATGTCCATTCTATGTTTGGATTAGGTATATGTTCTTGCTCCTATACTTTTTTCCTATCAGTGAATTCTGACAGTACTCATGTGTGGGGGGCAGAAAGTTGTGTCTGCCTCCTGTTTGTCATTGGAGATTTCCAATTGACATCTCTGGGTGCTAACAAATGAGACTATTGGTTAGATTGATAAATCTCAGGTGCATGTGCCTACTGATTGTTCTCTACCAAATATGATTGATGAACTTCCTTCAAGACTAGCAGACGAGACTGCTGTCAGAATTGGTGAGTGTAAGCAGGTGTATGTGCCTGTTTATAGGTGGTCACCACATTTGATTAGTGAGATCCTTTGGATGCAGTCAGAAGAACCTGCTGACTGGCTGATGAATTATAAATAGGTTTATGTGAATGCCTATAGTATTCCGCCGGAATTTCCTGGTGGGATTGGTGGGTTGCTTCCAGACGAGTCTACTGGACAGCGGGATTAGAACGGATGGTTGTGTGTGCCCACTCATTGATTGACATCAAGTTAGGTTGATGTACTTCTCCAGAGGGGGAAGAGGTAATAACCTGCTCCATGTTGGCCGAATTTCACCTATTATGGTTCGTCTTGTGTGCTTAGGTCTAAGGGACCTGAGCTGAACATCTAGAAGTGATATCCTCATCATGTTGAGGGTGTACTACCGCACGAGTCTGGCAGCGATTGTTGGTGGGAGTCCTCAGTAAGGACTCATGTCTTCTTGAACTGAGTCCTTGAGTGACCTATTCATTCACCCCCCTGTAATATGGGAGGGACTGGTTGTTGCATTCTGGGGATAACGACCAGAAACGGTTGGAGATGGTGGTTGGCACCACCTGCTTCCTGATCACTGGTCATCGCTGTCCGGACAACCAGGGTGAGTTGTTAACTTGGAGGGATTTTCGAGTGGCCTCCATAGTCGGTATGTTACCGTTTTGATTTTATTCCCTCACCAATCCATTCGAGACCCAGCGTTGAAGACGCTGAGTAGGTGATGTTGTCCTCAGAGCGGACGAGGATCCAGCAGGAGTAGTGGCCCAGGAATTCACAGGTGTGAACTTTAAAGAAGCCATTCTGTGTTGTACAGAGATCTTGGAAAAGATTTCCTATTTAATATAGCAGACATAATCAAGATAGGTTTGTCCAGACTACATCTTTTGGATGAACACATATGTTTTTGATTGCTTTGTTGGCCTTCATATTTAGTTTAATAGGGGCCTAACAAATAAGTAAAACATCATTTAACTTGGTTAAGGATTCACATCGGGTTCACCGTTTTTTGTTTCTTCTGGAAATGGGGATGACCTTGTTTTTTTAAGGTTCAAACTTTCCAATTAGTTTCTAACGGTTTTATTCGTAGAATCGGAAACACACAATGATTCTTTATCCATTTGGACCTAATTTCCAAAGGTAGGTTCTCATTAGTTGTGGACTGATGAGGCTTAAGAATTTGAATTGGTCGAGGGGATGGGAGGTCAAGCTCATCATGCCTTTTGGGGGGAAATTATTGCCTACTCTAGGACCCTCTTATAGATTTAAGTTATGTTCACAAATCCTTATTAATTCACCAATCATGAAAATGAGTTTTAGACTTAGCAATAAATGATTGATATGTATGGGATTTAGAGAATCTTTTATATGTATTTGAGGTTCTTCATCGATGGAGAATCATCTATATGTATTGTAGATTCTTAGTCAATGGTATCCTTCAATACATTATATAGAAATCTCTTGGTCATTGTGATGACCATACTAGTTTTAAAGCCACTCAGTGGGGCACTTGAATTTTATAGTCATTCATAAAGAGAGGGATTATTTCAGAGTTGGGATCGTATCCGCAGATGGGATACCTACGTAACCTCATTAAAAAGGAATCAGCACCCATGTAATTCGATTAGAAGGATATAGTTTAACGTCATATGAGATAGAAAATAATTAATGAAATATGGGCCTGAACCATATAAAGGCTTCCTACGTACTCTACTTTTAAGGAAGAGATCAAAGTCCACGTAGTTCGGGCTATGAAATATGGGGTTTATGCATGGTTAATGGCCCAAAAAAGATATTTTGTGATTACTTTTATACTCTAAGCCCACGTGAGTCATGATCGGTGTGAGAAACAATAGGTATCAGTAAACTTGACTATGGTTCCACAAAAGATGTAGTCATGATAAATGATGTGGGGATTACGTATGTATGACTGCCCAAGTAGATGAAGACCAGGAGTAAGGAAATAAGCCCAAGAGAAGGGTCCATAAAGGTATTTGTACTTTATGGTGATTTGAAATTTTAACTTGGGACTTACTCCTAAAAAGGAATCCAAAATTAAGAGGGACTTATGATTGGGTTTTATTCCTGAGAAGGTAGCCCAAATCCAAAGAAATTAATATTGGGGCTTACTCCTGAGGAGGATTCCCAATTAAAGGGAAGTTATAACTTGGGGCTTACTCCTGAGAATGAGGCCTAATGTTAAAGGAAATTATGACTGGGGCTTACTCCTGAGAAGGATGCCCTGGCTAATGAACTTGTAACTTGGGGATTACTCCTGAGAAGGAGGCCCAAATCAGAAGATCTTCTCATCTCAAATGATGAGGTTATATAGGAAAACCTCTAACCGTGGTGACATAAAGCTTGTAAGTCATGAGGTTTTGGGAGAGTTTCTCACATAATTCCTTTCAGATAAGGAAACCAACAAAGGAACCATGCCATAAATGGCTTTGAAGAGGGTTTTGAAGGCTATGTCTTGAAGAGGAGAGGTGGATTTTAGGAAAGGAGGTGACTAGGAAGGAGGTGCATAAGTATCATTTTGGAATGCAAGTCTTGGTCGTGCAAGTATACTTGCACGACATGAGTCACCTTGGGCGACGAAGAATCCATAGGGTGATACTTGGGCGACTTTGAATCAATCCCTTAGTATCATCCCTAGAGGCTTTTAGAAGTGTGGCGCGCAAGTTCCCTTGAGAGGGATAGACGGAACGCAAGTGTCTTCATTTCCCTTAAGGGTTATACACTTAGGAACGCAAGTATTGATGAGTTCTAACACTTAGGCCTTATTCTTCCTCTTTAGAGCTTCCTTTCTAGGTAAAGAATTACCTTATAAGTGTTCGGAAGACGTTAGACAAAGACTTGGGTGACCAGAGCTTGAATCTGAGTTTTGGAAAATTCGTCCCCGAAATGGGGGGCCCACAGGGGCTATTTATAGGCTACAGGGAACCTTGGGTGAAAAATATAATAGGGCGTTCAAGTGACTTGCACGACCCATATGTGGCGCGCAAGTGACTTGCGCGGCAAGAAGAAAACTTGTGTGGCTCCTTCTTAATGGGTTCCTTGTTCATGCCTTTGTCAATTTTTGATGTTCTTCAAAGGATGACTCACTTTGTGCTTAAGGTATTCCCCTTTTCCATTCATTGGACTCTATGATGGAAAGGAGCGTCAACAATGGGTTATTATTTTCTACCTTTATAAATGAAAATGTATATGTTGTAAACTTAGATTCCTTAGTGTCTCAAAATGTTTCCTATTTAATTTCTTTTAACAAAGAGTCTTTTCTCTAGCATAATATATTTCGACATTGTAATATTCATTCACTTATAAAGATTACTAAGAAAGTACTAGTCAAGGATCTACCTAAAATTGAGTTTCTAAATGAAAAATTATATAATCCCTATCAAAAGTTTAAACAACATAAAATATCTTTCAAACCAAAGAAATAAGATTCAACTTCTCAACCTCTTGAGTTAGTTCACATGGATTTTTTTCTACCATCTAGGTTTTATAGTCTTAATGGGAAACATTATGTCTATGCTCTAGTATGTGACTATTCCATATATACTTGGACCTTTTTCTTAGCTCACAAAAGTGGAACTTTCTCTCATTTAATCAAGTATTCTAGAATAGTAGAAAACCTAAGTGGTCTTATGATTAAATCCTTAAGAAGTGACCATGGTTGTGATTTTGAAAACCAAGAGTTTGAATATTTTTGGTCAAAAAATGGCTATAGTCATAACTTAAATTCTCCTAGGACACCCCAACAGAATTTTGTTGTAGAATGAAGAAATATAACCTTACAAGAGATAGCCCAGACTATGTTTAATGAATATGACTTACTTGTCTATTTTTTGGTATAATTTTTCAATATAGCTTGTTATATAATTAAAAGTGTCTTAATCAAACCAATTCTTAATATAATCCCTATGAGCTATGAAACAATAGAAAACCCAAAGTTAGTTACTTCAATGTTTTTGGTTGCAAAGTCTGTATCCTTAATACAAAGGAAAATCTTGACAAATTTTCATCCAAAAGTGATGAAAGAATCTTTATAGGTTATTCAATATCTAGTAAATCCTATATATTGTTTAATAAAATAACCAAATGTGTGGAAGAATCTATACATTTCAAATTTAATGAAACATACCCACATAAACCCAAGACCTCTCTAGGAAATATTGAAGATGATCTGTCCAATCTAGACATAAATTAAAAACCATCTAACCATGCTATTAAGTAACCTGTTAAATCATCTAGTTCTGTAAATTCTCCAAAATCTATTCATGATGAACCCGAACCTGTTGATGAACTTGAAATAAATAGACCTTCTTTTTTTAGATCTTTTAGAACCCTTAAGAACCATCCTTTATATGCTTTAGTTGGAGACCTAGATAGAGGGACACAGACTAGAGATTCTATGAAAAACCAGGTTGAACATATAGCTTTTTTGTCACATCTTGAACCTAAAATCATTAATGATGCAATCAATGATGAATTTTGGGTAATGGATATGCAAGAAGAACTAAATTAGTTTTAAATAAATAAATTTTGGAAACTTGTAGATAGACCTAAATACACCTTGATCATAGGCACTAAATGGGTATTTATAAATAAATTATATGAAGTTGATAATATTGAAATAAATAAATCTATATTGGTTGCATAAGGCTATAGTCAAGAAAAATGGATTGAATATGAAAAAAAATTTCACCAGTTGCTAGACTTGAGGCCATTATAATCTTGATTGCATATGCAGCACATCTAAATTTCTAGCTATATCAAATGGATGTTAAGAGTGAATTCCTAAATGGGTATATATTTGAGGATGTTTTCATTTAACAACCCCCTAGTTTTAAAAACCCTCATTTTCCAAATCATGTTTTAAAATTAACAAAGGCTTTATATGGTTTAAAACAAGATCCAAGAGCTTGGTATGATAGACTAATTATTTTTCATATTTCCAAAGGTTTTACAAAAGGTATATATGATACTACTCTATTTATAAAAAGAATTTCTAAAGATGTTTTATTTTATAAAATTTATGTAAATGATATTATTTTTGGATATTCAAAAAATTATTTATGTGTTGATTTTTCAAAAATGATGAAAAATGAGTTTGAAATGAGTTTAATGGGGGAACACAAATTCTATATTGGATTTCAAATATTTCAAAATAAAGAAGGTATTATTTTAAATCAAAGTAAATATACCAAAGATCTTTTAAAAAGGTTTGTATTTGATAGTAAAAAAAAGTAGTGATACTCCAATAAGTACCACTTTTATGCTGGATCATGATGAAAATGGTAAATCTATTGATCAAACCACTTATAGAGGAATGATTAAGAGATTAATCTACTTAACCACTAGCAGGATTGAGATTATGTTTAGTGTGTATATGTGTGGATATTTTCAAGATAACCCTAAAGAATCTCATCTAAATTCTATTAAAAGAATTTTCAAATACCTAAAATATACTACCAACATAGTATTGTTCTATCTTAGAGGAAAACCTTTTGATTTAGTGAGTTATTCTGATACTGATTTTGGTAGTTATAAGTTATATAGAAAGAGAACCTCTGGAACAAGTCACTTTTTAGGAAAGTCTCTAGTTTCATGGTGTAGTAAGAAGCAAAAAAAAATTTCATTATCTATTACTGAATCTAAATACATAGCTACAGGTAGTTGTACTCAGATTTTGTGGATAAAACACATTTTATTAGACTATGGATGTAAATTTAGACATGTCCCTATAAAATGTGATAATACAAGTCTTATTAACATCTCTAAGAATCTTATTTATCATTCTAGAACAAAGTATATTGATGTAAGAAATCACTTTTTGAGATATCGTTATCAAAAAGATGATATAACACTAGATTTCATTGGCACTGAACATCAGATTGATGACATATTCACAAAGACATTGAACTCTGAAAGAATAAATTAAATCAAACATGAATTGGGAATGATTAATTTATAAAGACCTTATGTTGATAACTCTTTGTGAAAAATAAGTATAGATGTCATGCCGACACTAAAAATGTCATGCAGACAATGTCATGCTGACACTGACAATGTCATGCCGACGCTGATAGTGTCATGTTGATACTGTCATGCGGACACCGATAGTGTCATGCCGATATTGTCATGCTGACACCAATAGTGTCATGCTGATATTATTTGTCGATATCGATAGTTTCATTCCAATACTGTAATGCTGACATCGATAGTGTTATGCTGATAATGGCATGCCAACATTGATAGTGTCATGCCAATATTGTCATGCTGACACTAATAGAGCCCTTTGTTTTATCTATTTTATGTTTTAGCCAAAATGACATTGTTTCATTTTTTTCATTGAACCTAGTTTACAAATTTATAGTCTATAATTCCCTAAATGATATAAATTCGAGTTGGTCCACTCTACTACTCACACTCACCTTTAACCCTTACAATCTTCAGTCGTTTCTCTTTACCCTCAACCTTTCACCTTCCAACCTTTAACCAAACCATCATAAATGGAAAGGATGAAGCACACACTTGAAGGAGGATCTAGAGATGAGTCACAACCTACTAATAAGAAAAATAGAGAATATAGTAAGTCTAAGCCTCTCAATCCTAGACTTGTGAACCATGTGGTAACACCATAGAAGGAAGTTTTCGCAAAATGGTTGTTAGAGAGTAAGTCTCTCTTATTAAAGGTATTGTAAATCCAAGGTTAGCTGGACTGGTTTTTAGATAATGAGAGGCCTTATTACCTGAATATTTTCCATGAGTTCTACATAAATTCTGAATTTCTTTTGGAAGGAAGTGAGGTATGTTGGATTAAATATATAGTTAAAGGAAGGAGAATTTATTTTTCTTCTAGGAATTGGGAATAATGCATCAAGGTTCCACATGAAATAATATTTGATGACTATCAGGGAAGTAGTCAACCTAATAGTGATATATTTTTCTATGAGATAGCTCTGAAGGAGCTAACTGTGAATGAGGAGCATAGGAGGCCTATTTATACTAAGTTGGATAGGGAGAGTAGACTTTAGTTCAAGTTCATTCAACACCATATTTTTCCCATGAAAGGGGATTTTTATCTTTGAAGTATCAAGATTTATAATTGTTATATTTTCTAAATAAAGGGAAAAAAGTGAATATATGCAGATACCTGATTTTTCACATTAGTGAGATGGAAAATAACTACTATAAAACAAATTCATTGTTCTATCCAAGTATGATCTTTTCCATGATGCATGTTAAAGTATGTGTGGATGAAGGTGAAGAAAATGTTTCAGCTTGTAGTGGAATTTTCTTGAGTAAGGAGATATGAAATAGGATGAAAATCCATTATAACCCATGGAAGAAAAAAAATGGGTTGGTGATGAGGATAATTTTATGAAAAATTCAACCCAGTGGACCATCCTGTTAGGCTGAGAGATTTAGTGGATCTCGGTCTAGGAATAGAATATGTTTAGCCTATTTATTCTAATGAGTAAGAGTCTACTACTCTTGAGAGAGATAAATGGTCTATTATTGATGATATAAGTGACCCTAACACCATTGAAACTCAAAAACATATATCATATGGACCTCCTAGTCTACCTCTAGCCTTACCTTCTGATGAACCAACTCTTGGTGACAATGGTGATGAAGATACACAAGTGTTAGGAAGTGTGGAGTATGAGATAAAATTTAGTGATTTTGAATAGGATTCGGAAGAAGAATATAGAGAAAACGAAGAAGAATAAGCAATAAGATAAAGTGGCTCATATAGTGAATAAGAAGAAAAAGTAAATGGCTCTGGAAGTGAGGAAGAAGAGGATGATGGAAATGATGGAAATGATAGAAATGATGAAAATGATGGAAATGATATAGAGGATGGAGAGGATGAAATAAGTGGAAGTGAAAATGTATCTAATCATCCTAGTGATGATTAAGATTCTACTATAGATCTGGTTGGTACTGTGAATCAAGACCTCATTATAGACCCTCATACTTCTTCAGTAGTTGATATTGTAGAAGAGGCATTGGTTAAATTTCAAAGAGAAGTCCGAGCTCAAATAATCCTAGTGCCTCAGTTGGTTTATTCTAGAAGAAGATCTCAAGATAAGGAGGAGCAAAAAATAATAAGAGATCCAGTTGAGGGGGATCTTTAAGATAGAAGATCTCAAGCTGAGGGGGAGCATCAAGTTAAAAGAGTGAGACTTGACACTATCACCTCTTTAGATGATGATGTTATGTATAAATGGGAAAGAAATCCTGGATATGTATCTCTTGGTTTGGACTATGAAGATTCAGATGAGGAGGTGTTTGTGCCACTACTAGAAATTTAGGCTATAACCATGGTTCTAAACCCTGGATATAGTCCCAAAAATCATGGCTATAGGTTATAGCCACAGTTTCATGAACCGTGGCTGGTATTGGTGTGGCTATAGGTCGGAGCCTATAGCCACGGTTTGAAACTGTGGCTATATCCCTATATCCACGGTTAGAACCGTGGCTATATCCCTAAAGCCACGGCTCCAATCGTAGCTATAGCCCTATAGCCATTCCAATAAAGGCCACGGTTCATAAAACTGTGGCTATAGGCCTTTCCACTACATAATAAAAACTATAACAGTTCACCGTGCTGGCTGTTGGGAGGACACTACCAACTCCCCCCTCCTGCACACCTCCCCTGCCCCACCCCCCTGCACCTTTCACCCCACCCCCTACCCCCTCCTCACTACACACCCCCACTCCCCCTGTACAGCCCCCCCCCCCCCCATTCCTACACACCCCCTACTCAACAGACCCCCCCCCCCCCCGGATAGCCCCCCACCCTAGACCCCCCCCCCCCCAACCTGCCTAACACACCAGTCAATTGAATTGCAAAAACCAAAAACATGCTAATATGGATATGATACAAAAATTTCCAGTCAAATGAACTACACTAATCAAAAACATTCTAATACGATTAGAACTAAATCAAACATCATCAACCCAAATTGAGTAGAGTGGATCCAAACCAAATGGTTTTGAAAAAGATGAAACTTAACCAAACTAAAAATAATGTAACCAAACTGACTCTAACCAATAAAAACTGACTTCAATAAAGCGTAGTTGATCAAGAAAAAAATGAAAATAATGAAACATACCTGGTTGAATCTAAAATTAATTTAATTGAACTGAATAGCCCTAAATCGAACAAAATGAACCTGTTATAATTGACATAAACCAAAAAAAAATGAACCCAATAAAAAATAACCTAGAAAACCTAACCTGACCCAAACTGAACCAAGGAGTTGTGCCTTGTGATGAACTTTTAGAAGGGCTCATCCCCGCAGGTTGAGAGGATATCCTAGTCATGTGGTGCTTCATTGTCCTCAATGAGATCCAAAACGCACTACAAAAAGATATGGAACCCAAAAACCACAAAAAACCCTAATTAAAATTGAGTCAAAGAATAAAAATGGAATAAACCTTACCTGAATCCGATAGTGAACTGCACAACTTGCACCCTGTACTCCACGACACCCTACACCTGGTTAATCATACATGAGTTCCTATCATCCATATGTTAAGAGACCAACACCTCATCCATAAGTTAAATATTCTCAAAGTACAAGATATTATGTACCTCATAGTTGGAACACATGAACATAAAAAAACTACATGAACAAAAACTAAATCATGAAATGTCCAACACCCTGCATAACACCCTGCACTGCACCCTGCACAGCCTACACTACACAGCCTACACTGCACTTACTGCACTCCACTGCCTACACTACACCCTCCACTACCTACACCCTGCACTACCTGCACCCTGCACCCCCCCCCCCCCCCCCCGTTAGTCCCCCTGCCCATTTCCCCCTCCCCTGCCTCCCCCCCACCCCACCCTCTAACACCCCCTACCTATTCCCCCCTCCAATCCCCCACTGGAATCCCCCCCCACTCTGGACAGACCCCCCCACCCAGAGCCTGGACACCCCCCCCCCCACCACCCTTCCCCTGCCTTCCCCCTGCACCCCCCCCCCCTGCCCCTACCCATTCCCCCTCCATTCCCCCCTGCCATCCCCCCCACCCCCTTCCAGTCCCCCCCTTCCCCTGTAAATTCCCCCCTCCATTCCCCCCTTCCCTCCTGCACCCTCCCCCCACTGCCCCCCTTGCCCCACCCCCTTGTACTCCCCCCCCCCCCGAACAATTAAATCTCAAAAGTTCATTGATATGAGAAGGCAACTACATTAGGTTCCAATATATACTAACAACTTAAATAAATGGAATTCAACATTTCCATTATTGAGATGATGCAGGAGCATGTGTCGCACATCACAAGGCATGAGGAACCAATATGGTTGGTCTGTAAGGATGAGGGGACTCTCAAGAGCAGGCATTTTATGGCCGACGCCTCTTCACTGACTAGTGTCAAAACTAGGTTAGTGAAACTACTTATCATAAGTGATGAGTGCAATAAGCACTTTTCAGTAAGTGTTGTCAAATACAGCCCAAGGAAAGGAAAATGTTGTGTTTCATGAAGCATGCATATTCTTGATTCTTTATTTATCCATATTGGCTTTATTTACATGTATATTATAAGCAAATAGGAATAAAAGGATGAAGTAGAACCATAATTAACCAAGTTAATATGCAGTGATGAAAATTTTGGCCTTCATGGTTATCCTCATGAGTGACCGGCCTGCAATGTATGCACATTCTGACAAGGAATAATTGTATTTAGAGAATAATACTCTAATGATTGTAATCTTATTTGACTTTGAACTGGATCTCTTTCCTAGGAGCGTACACATTCATAGGACCTATAAACTTCATCAAAAAGGAACCTACATTTCAAATGAAGAAATGGAATTGATAACACATGAGCATCCCCATCCAACCACATTAGTATTCCAAAGAAGTGGGAAAAGGATAGAAATTAGAAAATGCAATGGTACTAGTAAGGGAAATTCAGAAAAAGAATAGACCCAAAATTAGTACCTTGAGAATTTAAAGGGAGAAAGGAATCTCCCACGCCATCAGCCGTGATAAATTTTTCTTTGTGCAGTTTTTCATCAAGCTGCAATAAAGTAAAAGCATAATGTATTTAGAGATTAAAACACTAGAATAATATATCACTCTAGTAACATAAATTTGGGTGGATACACCCATTCTGTCAAATTGAGGCCTACAGCAGAACTAATCGATTATTAATTAGAAGAAAACGGACAAGATAAATCAGAATAGAAGGTTTAAGGCATATTAGTTAAGGAATTCCAACCTTATCAGCTAAAGAAGAATCCAAGGCTTTATTATCAAGAAGATACCCTGTTAAAGAGCGCAGCCCTTTGATTGTAGAGTCAAGATAAATAGCACGCTGAAAAAGAGCCTTTTCCTCGATGGATGCCTTTTAAATAAATGATGCAGCTGAATCATCCAATTCCTTCACTTGTTCCAATACCTTAGATACTTCTTCTTATACATTTATTCGTGATTCTTTTAATGTTATGGTATCACCCATTAAACTAAGTAAAATTCAGTGCACGCACACAAAATACTACTGCTACTTCCTCCCTGTGACCAAGTAAACATAACAAGTTCTACTAAACTTAAGATGAGACTTGTGCTTGCACAAATATAAAGAAGTTAAAAGCTCATCTCTCAGTCACTCTGAAATTCTAGTGTTTCAATTTCACACATTCCATTATATTACCACCTTTCTTCAACTGAAAAAAAAAATGCAGGAGTTTTTTCCCTATACCATGCATGAAAATGCAAAGCATAATACAATAATTAAAAGGGATAATAAACCCGATGCACTGGTTGTATGATTTTGAAGTGGGGTTTTTGAGTATGTAGAGAAAAGGCCTAACCATGCACAAATATATCCATTGCCACACAGCCTCTCTGTTCACTATACCCTACCAAAATAGAGGAGAAAATGTAGAAAAGGAAGATAGATGGAAATGTTTGTTAAAAAGTTAACTAAATAAATGGTATCATAGCATTATTGCATGATATATACAATAAATGGAAGACAAATAAATCAAACAACCTTCCAAGAAAGAATGGACAACCACCCCTCAAAATCATCTTGGTCCCATGGACGAATTAAATCCAAGCCATCGTCATCCTTCTGAAAAATATTTGCTACTTGCATCAATCGATGGTAATGAGCTAGAGAAAAATGAAATGTCAATGATGGAAGCCGCACATAAAGCCTTGTAGCAGGATGGGATGGATTCTCTAATCGGTGCTTTATATCATTGTAAAATAAAAAATATTTAGCAAGAATTATGCATAAATATAACACCAGACATTGGAACCAATAAAAGGATTATCACCTGTTGAAGCTTTACAACTGCTCCACACTTATCAATAACAGGCCAAAAATTAAGACCAGCAGCACAGTCGAAGCCTGTACAGCTACTAGAAGGAATTTTCCCCCAGTGATGATCACCATCCACCAGAAAGGATGAGACATCACTCAAAATAAAATTAAACTGCATTTAAATCTCCATCTCACAAGTTGAGTCTGGTTCATAGTCATTCTTCCTAAATTACACAAATTCTGGTCATTTGGATGGTCATTTGAAGTAGAATAATCTCATATAAGAGATAAAAATGTCCATGATGAAATGTGTATAATAAGACAGGATACCAGAATATCTTAATACAAAAATGGTTGCTAAATAAAAGGAACTTCATGAGGCACAATCTAGGTATCTTAAATCTAAAAACGTCTTAAAGAATATGATATAAGTCTATGAAAATGTGGTGGATATTCAAGTTGAACCATCCAAGGATGATGAGAAAACCAGCCCCATGAAAAAGGTACAACATTTTTCTAAATTCTCATGTGATACTAAATCTGTTTCCTTTCATTATAAATATTATGAAACATAATTTGAATATTTTTAGGATGATTAATGGTGTAAAAAATTTCCTCCTATGGATGACCTGAGAATGGGAAAACCCCAAGGAAATGGGAAAATAAAGGCTGGAGGATGCCTAGAAAACAAGAATAATTTTATAAACAAAATCATAAAAAGAATGAGAGGGAATGGGAAAGGGATTAGGGATTCAATTTTTATGGAATTGTTGGGAGGTGCAATGACAGAAATGAAAAATGAAAGAAGAATGCAAAAAGAAAAAAAATAGACACATGACACACAAATTTACGTGGTTCAGGAATAACCCTACGTCCACGGACGGCCCTTGGACACCCTACCTTGCACCCTCCCCCCTACCCTACAGACCCCCCCCCCTCCCCCCCCAGCACCCCTGACATCCCTTGGACACCCCACCTGCACCCTGCCCTGCAGACCTCCCCCCAGACAACCCTTATACACCCCCCTAGACAGCCCCTCCTAGACACCCCACTTGCACCCTCCCCCTACCCTGCAGAGCCCCCCAGAACCCCCCCCCCCCCCCGGACATCCCTTGGACACCCCACCTGGACAACCCCTCCTAAAAAATTCTATATCCATCAGTACCTTCACTTCATTATGAAATAATGCTAAATGAACAATGCCTTGAAACTTTTCCAAGAATAGTCTTTGTCTGGCTTAATATGAATAATATACTTCCACCAATTATAACTCAAACCCTCTAGTAGTATGGTTACAAAAATAACCTTAAGAGACTCATAAATCTAAAGTTGGATAAAAATATCCTCAACCTTCAGTACCAAAACCAATTAATCCTAAGAATCTTGTTACCCAAGAATTATTGTGGGGATACCATCTTGATTCAGGGGGGCTCTTGCGGGCTGGAATGTTGGTGGAAGCGGGCTGAAATGAAGGTGGAAGGGGGCTGGTGTGGGCTGGATGTGGCTGGAGCAGGGCCAAATCACGGCACAAACGCGGTGTGATCGCACCGTGACTGCGGCGTGTTGGACCGGTCCAGCGACATTTGCAGGGCAGCATCTTCCGGCCAGGAGCGAAGGGAGTGGGAAGAGGCTAGAATTCTGGTGGAAGGGGGCTGGTTTCAGGTGTTGGGGGGGGGGTCTGATTCGAAGGTGGTAGGGGGCTGTTTCGGGCTGGAATGCTAGTGGCAGCGGGATGAAATGAAGGTGGAAGGAGGATGGTGTGGGCTGGATGTGGCTGGAGCAGGGCCAAATCACGGCATTACCACGGCGTGACCGCGGCGTGACCGCAGCGTGTTGGCCCGGTCCAAAGACATCCATGGGGCAGCATCTTCCGGTCAGGAGCGAAGGGAGTGGGAGGAGGTTGGAATGCGGGTGGAAGGGGGCTGGTTGCAGGTGCTGGGGGGATGGTGTGGGCTAATTTGAAGGTGGAAGGGGGGATGTTTCGGGCTGGAATGTTGGTGGAAGCAGGCTGAAATGAAGGTGGAAGGGGGCTGGTGTGGGCTGGATGTGGCTGGAGTAGGGCCAAATCACAGCATTACCGCGGCGTGACCGCGGCATGACCACGGCGTGTTGGCCCGGTCCAGCTACATCCACAGGGCAGCATCTTCTAGCCAGGATCGAAGGGAGCGGGAGGAGGCTGTAATGCTAGTGGAAAGGGGCAGGTTGCAAGTTGGAGGTGCTGGGGGGATGGTGCGGGCTGATTCAAAGGTGTCAGGGGGGCTGGTGTGCACTGGATGTGGCTGGAGCAGGGCCAAATCACGGCATTACCATGGTGTGACTGCGGCGTGTTGGCCCGGTCCAGTGACATCTGTGGGGCAGCATCTTCCGTCCAGGAGCGAAGGGAGTAGGAGGAGGTGGGGCAACATTCCGGTCATCGCGCCCTGCCGGCAGATGATAGAACAAATCAACTATTTAATATGTTATAACAAAGGATCTCCAGAGAATGTTGTAATGAGCGGCACAATGACACAACGTCTAAAGGGAAACAAAATGACGGAAAAGAACCATACACCCTACACAAACCATTTACAAATTCATTCACTTTTCCTAAACATGGAAATTTTATTTATAATATTCAAAGCGGGAAAAGGAAAGTGTCATGGTCAAGTCATATGCCTACTCGGGCAATGTCATTTGAGTTAAACGAGTATGATAATCCAATTTATATTATTCAAAGAAAACAAAAACTAACTAGCCACAAAACAAACACCAATAAGAGTCATATGAAAGACTCAAACCAAATCTAAACATGATACAAATAACTATCACTACTCTTTGGTTTAGAAGACAACGCACCTCCATTGGAGGGGTTTTATTATAAAATCATGGTATTGTTTTATCACAAAATTCATTTAATTATATTTAACATTTATTCTAAAACTCATTCAGCACAAATCAAATGCAATAATTTAAGCAACTAGATCAACATAACTATCACTGTGAGTTTTCGCAGACAGCGCACCTCCATTGGAGGGGTTTTATTATAAAAACATAACTTTATTTATCAAATGAAACAATTATATTAAAGAACACTTATTCAAGATATGAAATTCAATATAATTAAGCATAATTAAGAAAGCTAAATTCAATTTAAAGCATTCTTGAATTAAAGAGGCTAGAAGAGGGATCCTACCTCAAGGTGGAACCAAACCATCCACTTCGGCTCTTGGAGATTTCTAACTAAAATTTTCTGCTCCCCCGCTGGGTATACACACCTTCACACACATGCAAGGACACATAGCCCCTATGCACACACCCTCATGGCCATGAGCATGTTCAAGGGGATCCTTGCACATATGCTTATATGCATATACCAGTCTCCACTCACCTATGTATTCATTTATATATATATATATATATATGGGCACACATAGCCCCATAAGTGAATAATCACTGCCATGGTTGACTATACACGTAACTAGGGAACCCACATACATATACTTTATTACCTATGCACACACAGGTGAGTCTCCCTTAACTTGGATACTCGAAACCATCGAGCAGGGATCAACTCACTACACAAAGAATATTAGGAACATTAAAACACATAAAGTATGCTACATAACCAGTGAGAAACCAACCAACGGCATTAAAGTCTTACCTTGATTGGGAGAACCAAATCCACCCGAACCAACATGAAATGATCCAATGCCCGACTGAAAACATAATATGGATTCAAAAACACTGAAATCCCCAAATACATGAGGTGCGAGGCAAGTAGTAACCATATAATCTTACCTCGGATCAAAGCTGACTGACTGAATCAATCTGAATCCCATTTTCCCCCCTTCGCAGAATATAATTACCCTTTGTCCACATAAAGAAGTAAAAAACCTAAGTGGCCAATGCGATAAATAAAATAAAATAAAAACTAAACTAAAACATACCTGTCTCCTGTGACTATACATGTCACCGCCCAACATATAAGAACCACAATGCCCCATGGTTCAAATTATGTTCCTGAAAGTAAGGGGGAAATAGATCCATGTTTCAAAATGATACTATCAAATAGTACATTCCTATTAATTAACAATTATTCTTCCTATTAATGGAATATAATTATTTTGGCTTGAGTTTCAAATTAATTTGGTTTTGTTCGATATAAGTTTTTATCCCACCCGATAATAAAAGTTTACTAGAGGACATAATTTCTAATCAAATAGAATATATCATAAAAAAATGGATCCACACCTATGAATAAGTTTGAACATGATAAGAAATAATGTTTGATCATATAGTCTGATGAGTTACAAAAGGATAAACCAAAAAAATGAAAAACATTGAGAGTTCTCTAATTGATCAAGTGAATACGCAATTTTCAAAAAATAATAAACATGTGAAAGAAGAGAAAACCATGTTTCCTCAACATAAATGTTTATAATGTGAGAAATAAGAAAGCGCAAAGAAAATCAAACACTTTTGAGTTACAAAGAAAAGTGATCCAGTGTTGATAAAAAATCCTAATAACTTAGAATTTGATAAACCATGGAAGAAATTTTAGATGAAGAAATATTGGCCAAGAAAAATAATTACAAGTAGTAATTGGTGAATAAAAATAGGAGATATATTGTATTGATGTTTGAAAAAATCATATGTAGCTGGAAAAACTAAATCTTGGAGAGAACTGAAATTTTTTCTAGAAACTTATCAGAACCCACCATTTGTGAAGCACTATATTGTATTACAACCTGCAAAATTAGTATGAACATAGTGAAATGTGAAACTATAGAGCAGAGAAAAATGATACCGAGATGCTATAGAAGAGAAAATACTATATGAATGATTCATCTGGAGCTGGATGAATATGCACTTAGGGAAAATTTCTACCCTCTCGTCTATTTCTACGAAGCAATAGTAAGATAGATTTTTGAAGAAAGTAGCAAGTTTCGATGATGGTGAATGGAAACGTGAAGTGAGTATAGGGTGTGCTTCACCGAGGTAGATCTCATAGGAGATAGATAATACTGGGAAGACCTGGAGGAGTGGAGGGGAACTGGGTGATGGAGGGAGATGTCGACCGAGGTAGGCGGGAACTCTAGCTTGATAAGAGGTGATAATCGAGTGGGAGGAGAAACTGAGGGAAATAGATACTTGGCATTGATGTGAACAAATTATAGAGCCAAAAAAGGAAGGCGGCATCATAGTCAATAGAGGGAATTAGGGTGGATTGATGCAAAGGATGGTATTGGAGTACGACGGCGGCAATAGTGCGCAGGAATCTGAGGAGAGGACGGGAACCGAGATTAGGAGGAAGACTACGACTGTGGTCTATAGGGACCATAGGTCGACAGGAGAAAATGTGCGAGCATGGGGAGAAACTGAGGGAAACTGCATGTGGAATAGGGATTGAGGCAAAATAAATGATATGACCTAAAGGAATAAAATGAACTCTAGGTCGATAAGAGATGAACCCCGAGCTAGAGGAGAATCTGAGGTAAAACATGTGTCGAAGAGGGAGGGAGGGAGAGGAAGGGATTGACGCGAAGAAGGTGTGTGGAAGTCAAGTAGAGAAGAAACGTGGGTTTCTGAATGTTGGAAAGATGGAATGGAGAGTAACCCAAGATTAGTATAGTTTTTAGATACCATGTCTCCACTATGTTTTCTTTCAATAATATTTATGAAAGTAGTAAATTGAACATGTTGAAGAACCTCAATTCACTCTGACATGTTTAGAGGTTTAGTTTCAGAATTATGAAATTACTTATTGTTTTTAGAAAAAAAATATTATTCTTGATAACTATAGGTAAAGAGAAAGATGTAACATTTAAAATTTTCCTAGTGGGAAGAATATCATTGGGCCCATGTCATCACATAGTAGCTTCAATTATGGTAACTTCATTATCACTGTTGAGAATTTTAAATCTAATAATGATGAACCACCAAAGAATAATAAGTGGTTAAATATTCGATTTTATCACTATAGGATAGATCCGTAAATTCCATGTGCTCAGATTTATCTTGTGGATGATTCTAGAACATTTATATTTTTAAATATAACACCAAAATTTGATCATGATACATCTTGGTCATGTTTTATCATACCTGAATCCAAGAAATATTAGAATAGTATTAACATATAATCTATAAGAAACACTGTTGTGTGAATATTTATGCATGGAATCAACCGTGATAAATAATAATCATGCTAGTAAACATATACTATATCAATTGGTATGTTTTTTTGGGTAAAGATATCAAAATATAAGAAAGAATAATATCACATTAAATCTTGGTTAAAGATGAGAATGTGGAAGTTTAATGTCATTGCACCACATTCTATGAGGGAATGGTGACAATGTAATGATTTCATCACGGATAACTTTAATAAATAAGAAATAATTGGAGTATATAATATAATGAGAAAAAGAAAACAATGTTTCCATGTTCCACAAAATTTCTAACACTTCAATGGATAAATAAATCTTGGAAACATCACATTCTCATGTGCCACAATAAGTCTTGGTGAAATCTGATACAAACCATACCCTAAAAAACTAAATATTAAAAGATATAAATAAAAAATAATAATGGAGGTAGAAGAGGAATATTTACCTCTATCCATTTAAAGTAGAAGAACCCCATAAGGAATTTTTAGAGGTGGAATCTAGAATAAATATTTTTTTTATCCTTAAAAAACAACACCCATCCCTACTGGGTAACCAATCCTCCTCCAATGTGTACCTGATGGACCTTATAAAAGGTCCTCTACACTTTCCAGCCCACCGAGTACCTGGTACCCCTCCATCGGGCACCTTATAAAGGCTGTTTTTTTTTACAAACCCATTAAGATGCACCTAGTGCCTCCCAATTGAATACCCAATAACTACTACAGTTTATTGCAGTTATCCACCACCCTAATATTTGGAAACCAACCATCTATATAACCATTAGCCTCAAATGAAAACACATCCCAGAGATGTATTAACTCTTGAAATTCCAATTCATATCCCAATTCTCAAAAATATCCCTTCTTTAGGAAAAAAAATCAAATTTCCTCTAAAATTACCAACCCTCTAATTGTGTGGGTCATTAAAAAATCCCAACCATAAGAATTGCAATCCTTGAGAAGTGTCCAGGATGATCCCCTGATTCCCAATTTAACCATCAAAATTTGATACCATCACTTTTAATCGATTCCAATTGTCCACAACTCCAACATGCATATTCCCAATCTAGAATAATTGGTTCTTCACTGAAAACCACTTGTCCCTCACTCCACACATATCAATTATAATTTGAACAATGTATCTAATTCAAAAACCTCTTTAACATACTCAAACTTGTGAAACTATTCCAGTTTACTTCTACACACTGATAACAAAATAATGAACACATAATTTTTCATAACAAAGAGTAGGAGGATCACCTAGAGGGGGTTGGCCGTGTCGGAGCCACTCTGGAGGAGGTGGGGAGGCCACCTAGGAGTAGTGTCGGCGGGGGAGGTGAGGTGTCATGCGTTCTGTGGTAGCGGATCACGGTGGGGTTGCCTTGTTCGGTGTCAGCGATGGTCATCATCGCGAGGGGCACTGTCGATGGAGGAGGATCGGGGATAGGAGAGGTTGCGATGGGTCGAGGAAGGAGGGTCACACACAGTGGGTATCGGGGAGGAGGGAACTGCCTTGAGAGACGTCGAGGATTCGGAGGGTCGTGAGGGGCACCGTCAGTGGAGGAGGATCGGGGAGATGAGAGATCACGATGGGTCAGGGAAGGAGGGTCGCGCGCAGTGAGAGACATCCAGGGTTTGGAGGGTCACCGCCGTGAGAGACATAGTTCAGAGGGTCATGATCATGGGAGGACAGAGGAAGAGCCTGACATGATTTGGAAAAAAACGATCGGGGGAGAATAAAGGAGGAGCCTGATGGGATTTGAAAAAAAAAGACAGCACAAATTTTTAACCATGACACTATATTAAAAATCATGGCTATAAATAATCTATAGCCATGGGTCTATAAAACCATGGCTATGGATCCGTGGCTATAGATTAAATTTCTAGTATTGTGCATATTCCAAGAGAATCAGTGGTTCATATCTCTTCAAGTGACTATGTCACTAAGGAAGATTTTGATATTTTCAAAGAATAAGTATGCTCGAATATCAGGGAATCTATTCACACTCAAGTTGTGTCCATGCCTACTCCAAGTGATGAGGTAAACTCTTTAAAGACTTTGATTTAATATATGGTATAGTTTATGCATACTACTCTTGATCTAGTTTTGGCAGTTGGTGTGAGTGAGACTGATACAACCAAAGTTTCAGAGAAGGTTATAGCTGAGATTCAACCAAACTTAATTTCAATAGTTGAAAGGATAGTTGAGAACAATACCGAGCTTGGTAATGATATGAGAAAATTGGTTTTTACCATAAATGGGTTAACTTATGAGTATAAAGGATGTTTGGAGATAGTATTTAAAACTATTAGGGAAAACACCTCAACTCTTGTTGTTACTTATACCTCTACTTAGCCTTCTCAATCCTTGGATAGTGAAATTGTCAGATCTGTAGTCTGAGAAGAGCTTAAATATTTTTTTGGTTCTTCTAGTCTATAAAGCCTTACAAAAATTGAGAAGAACACTGATTTTGTACATGATATAGTCAGATTTTATACCAAGAAATAATCTGCTACTCAGGAAGAACTCACAAAGGGGATTAATTCCTATTTCAGAATCATTTACACCCAGAATTATCTAACCAAACACTTTAAATATTTGGTGGAGAATCTGAAGTTTCCTCCATTTAGTCGATATTTTAAGAAAAAAGTTCAAAAATTGAAGGACTTCATGCCTCTTCTTGACAATTTTATGGAGAATGAGGATGATTTTGAGAAATCCATGCAATATTGTGGGGAGATAATCACAAATTTCATAAATATGTTTAATCCTTGTCTCCATGTTTAGAGTGAAGACATAGTAGTTACAGTTGTTGCACCTCTAAGACCACCTCTGACCTCTTGAGACTCTCTTGGTACTTATTTTCCACCTCAACCTTATTCTATATCAATTTCTTTGGCTTTGAGCAAGATCAGACCTATCAACACAGAGCATATCCAGTCTCATAGTTCAACCAAACCTACCCTTTCCCCTTCTATTCCTGAAGCCATTATAATTCCTCCTTTGAGAATTCGTTCAAACCCTCTATTCTCTCATCCTCCATCCACTGAACCTACTACTGATCCTTCTGAAAAAGGAAAAGACCAACTTGATCCCAAGGAGTAGTGTGGGTCACTTTTTTATAGGGTTGATTGCATGTACTTTTGTTGTATTCCACTATATTGTACTTTCCATTGTTTATGAAATTCAATGATCTTGAAATTATATCAGTGTGTTATGCCTTTTTCTTTCTTGATTTCTATTCTCTACTCTCTTTAAGATTTTTGATAATCCCAAAAGGGGGAGAAAAATAAAGGGCATTATTATTATTCTTTTTTATATCTCATTATGATAAAGGGGGAGAAAAGATAAAGGGGGAGAAAATAAGGCATTATTTATTTTACCTCTAAACCTTATCTCTATTTTGAGAAATTTTATTTTTTTAATAAAATCAGTAATGGGAGATAGTAAGTGGAATGATTATATTAATCATATGATAATTGTAATTTATAATTGCATTATTTGTGATCATAAAAAGGGGGATATTGTTGTCCCCTCTATGGTTTTAATAATCAAAAATCATGTCTAATCATTTCAATCATGTTTATTTAATTTTAAATATTTTTAATTATGATTATTTGTGATCAACTATGTATTTAACACATTCTTTGTATATTCATGTTGTAAGATAGTTAAAACAGAAAAATTGACTAATTATGACTCAATGACACCAACAGAACAACTGAGACACTGACATAGTAAATGTATCGCCAACAGTTCAACTGAGACACTGACAGAGTAAATGTCTCGCCGATAGTTCAACTGAGACACTGACAGAAGGAATGTATCACCAACAGGAGAAATGTCTCACTGATAGAAGAAATGTCTCACCGATAGAAGGAATGTCTCATCAATAGTACAAACTGACTCACCAATAGATGACTCACCGATAGTACAAATGAGACACTGACAGAACAAAATGAGTCACTAATGCATTGATTCACCATTGCATGGATATACCGGTAGAATGACTCGCTAATAAAATGAGTCACTAATACCAATAGAAGGACTCACCGATAGAATGAGTCACTGGCAGAATGAATCACTGATAGAGGAGTCATCGACAAACTATTTAAATTTTATTTTATTTAAAATTATCTCTAATGGTCATATCTGGGTGTTTTAATGATACTGATTAAATTAATGATTTTTGCAGAAAAAATTAATGACTATGTTAGTGGATAGTAATAATTACAAGGTATCTCTATATTCTCCCTGTTAGCCAACACAAGATACCCAAAATAAAATAAAATCTTGTCATAAGAGATGTATAGAAGAAGAGAACAACAGAAAATAACATACAAGAATATATACTAGACCAAGAAGAAGAACACACGAAGAACTCTCATTCCTACTAGCTGTTAACTAAAGAAGGATTATTTTTCATAAAAGATTAAATCATCCTTTCAGCAAACAAACACTAAGGAGAAGAATCCCATATTCCTGGAAAACCAGAACACAAAGCTTTACGACACTCTATTTTCAGTGTTTGTTTCCAAAAGAGGACTCAGGATTCACATATGCTACATCCAAAGAGTCCACAGATGCATTTCACAAAACATAGAGCATTCTAAACTCTATCTCTTCATGCCCTTCTCTGTTGTGTGCATTTTTACTATATTTCGAGCAGTGTGTGTATTTGTATGTTAAACACACTCTATCTCCTGCACTAAACTAGAGGATACAATATATCCTCACACTACCATTCTCTTACACCATATTTCTCCCATTAAGAGCTATGGAAGAGATCTATGTGTGACATGGTTGTAATCTTCTGCCCACTTAGAGCTATGGTAGAGGTCTATCTTGACATGGAAAGCTTTGTATATTATTTTTTAAACCCTGATCTAGGGTGTGGATCAAATCTTTATATATATATATATTTCTTGGTGTAAGGTGATAAAAAAGTGGAGAGGAATAAGTCTCACCTTGAGACTGAACCTCTTATTTTAATCTACTATGTTTTCAAATTTAGTTTACTCTATTTTAACCCATATTTTAGAAAATTGAGTTTCGCTTTGATAGTTGATCTTGGATAGTATTTAATAACTATTTTGGTTTAGTAAATTGGATTCAAAAGTTATTTAAATCTTTCAGGTTGATATAACTAAGAAGTAATCAATCTCTTTCGAAATTAATTGAACTGTCAAACTATTATAAATTTACTACTTTGATTAACTGAACTGTTTTGTTTTTAAATTGGAGGATTCTTTCAAATAAATTTTTTAACAGAAATTTTTATAGGAAATCAATTCACCCCCCCCCCCCTCTTGAGTGTCCTACTCTGACCAACACTAAAATCTATCACGGGTCTTAGTTATCATTTATATCACATGGGTGAACCATCAATAAGATCAATTTAATCTTATTCAAGTAATTGTATAATAGAGCCATGTCTTAACTCGCATGGAAAATCCATTTTTAAAGAAAATCAAGCATATAAACATATATAACCCAAGATTAATCAATCTAAGGGCCAAGGATAATGCTCACTCCTCCCTTCCCATTTAATCATTTCAATTATAATTCATTTATATTTTAATTCAACTCATATTTCAACATCCCATGACTTGGGTTATTAAGGTACACGACAAGGGGGCCCATAGCATAAGCCATCAAAATGGTCATTTAATCCAACACATGCAAGGGGTGGTTTATTCAAGGTTCTCAACCTATCACAATCATTAACAAGACTATTTAATTCCCTAGAACATGTATAGCATTAATAGGGTTCAATTTCAATTTAATGAGATTCCCAGAGAATGGGCATGCAGTATAATGGCATATATAAACCTCCCAAATATTAACGAAAGTCACGAGACCACCTACTATAGGTCCATGATTGATAGATAGTCTAGAATCGACTCTTGATTTGACCCAGATTAGAAGAAATATGAAGAATGGATGAAGATGAGAAAATAGGGCATATAAGCCTAAATCTAAACAGCACATCCGATATTGAGAAGGATCAAGAATGACTAAAAAGATATTTAGATCTTACTGTTATAGAACCAAGGAGACAAATCGTTCTTCAATTGGAGTTTGGATAGAGAATCTATCACAAATACTACTTTAGGATCAAAGGATATATTCTATAAAATATTACTTATTGTATACAAAAAAATACCTCATATTAGGTTTTAATTAGAATTTTAATTTAATTAAAAATTCTAAAAAAATCTAAAACTTTCTAGGTCAAACAGTTTAGGCACACGGTTAAACAAACTATGCACCGGTCATGCACATATTTCTATAGTCCAAGGGGTACCCATACGATTTATCCACATAGTTTAATAACCATGTGGAAATCATGTGAAAATCCTCAATTAAGATATAATAAAAATGTAGACCAGTACATGTGGTTGTGCGGCCCAACCCGCATGGTTTGCACTAATTGTGCGGCCTCTTCTTTTCACCCAAAACATTGGTTTCGGGCTCTAAACCAGCTTTGGACACCTCTGATCCCTCTATGAACTCAACGACCATTCATATTAGGCCATATTTAAGTAATTAAACTAAGAATTGATGGGAAAAACAAGATTTAAAACTCAAAGAAGAACCAGGTTATTACAAAGGTTCACTTCTCTTTATTGGGTCTTACCTAATAAGAACTCCATGTTTAATAATTCTTCATTCAATTAATTCTAATATGAGTGATTTCCTAGGAATTTTTTCTACAGTGTGTTTAAATAAGAAAAGAGTATACTAGAATAACATATGTTGTTTTTTTAGGAAAATAATTTGTCAGATAAGTGACAATATGTTTCTTTTTGGTTATGTCTATAGGATAATATATAGGATAACACATTTCTATGAGAAAATGGTGGTGTCTAAATATCCATAACTTGGGGGTCATATGAGATAACAAAATTGTATGTTTATCAATGAGGTCAAGTTTTCACAAAGATTTGTTTAATTACAAGGAGATTAACAAATAATACATTGAATTGGTATGGTTTTATTTAGGATAATTTGAACAAATTTGAAAATTATTGTTTTCTCTCTTTATAATTTTTATCTCTAGAGATATCTATCTACTACCATCCTCTTCTCAATATTTTTCCTTTATTTTGTTTTTGTTCCCTTGTGTTATTATCCTCCCAATTGGTTATCTACTTATAGAAAGTTATTAAGTTGTCCAATGAGTTTTTTAAGCTCATGAGTGGAGTGTCAACCATACAAAGTAGGGTGATCAAATTCATCTGGTCCAATCTATCATTCAAAATTTCATTTTGAAATGATTTCTACATTAAAATATTTCACTAAAAAATCATAAAATAAGAATTAAAACCATTATGTAATAATATAAGATGGATTATAATCATCGGTTTAATAAAAATGTCAACTCACATTTTTTTGTAAAATATTTTAATTTTATGATATAATAAAATTAAAATAATGAATTATTAATAATAAATTTCCTAATTTTTATATAAAATTTTATATGAACTAAAACATTGATCATCATTATTTATTCAGAAATTTTTTTTATATTATTTTTAACTAAAAAAGAGATGAGAAAAAAAAATATCTAAGATTTTTAGTACTAAAAACCTATTTTTCAAACATATTTTTTAAATTATTTTTAAAATATTGAAAATAACTTATGGATAATATAATATATTATTAGGTTATATATGTTCATTTTAAATTATTTAAGACTATTAGTATAAAACAACTGATTTATAAGAAATCAACTCGAGAGAAAAACTAAAATCAAACCAATGAGCATTCTAAAACTATATTGATCAAGCTAGTTTTACACAATTTCAATCAATTAAAGAAATAAGTGTTGCCTGAGAAATAAATTTGAATTCAATTATTAAGTGAATATATTATATGTTAATAAAAAAATTTATACCAAATATATAGGAAAAATATTTAAATAGGGTTAGTGACATAAAAAACAAGAATCATAAGATAAAAAAATTGATGATCACACAAAAAACTCAAACAAATAATCCTAATGAAATAAATGAAATATATATAAAAATAAAAAAAAATATTTCTTTATGAATTAAAAATAAAATATGATATTATTAAATTAACTAAATCGAACCAAACATGGGTTCATACTTTGTAATGTGACTTTATTACTTGATTTCACTAGAATTTCAAACAATTAAATCACATTCTATTGTAATAAAAAAATGAGGATTTATATTATGCTCGACATTGATAAGAGAAAAATAATCATCACTATCAATTTTAATAAATATTTTTACACTTTATTAAATTTTATTTCAATTAAAATTGGATTAGTGATCCAATTAAATAAAAATTATGTAATACTCACTAATAAATTTTATATGATTCATTAATTTAAATCGTCTTTTTCCTATTTAAGTTGGTCTGGTTCTAAGATAAACTTGTACACCCCTATTATGTTATAATTGAAATTAAAGAAGTAAAAATACAATTTTCATCCTAAAATTTTATTTTTTGGTATAATTTAAGTAACTTATAAATACAATTTACTTTCAAAATATAACTGGAAATTATTTTCGTTACATCAATGTAAGAACGCTTAGTTGTTATATATGTCAATAAACGATAAAAACTACAACATATGACAACTCTCATTGTATTTTAATTATATTTTTAATTATATTTCAGATTATATTATATTAATAATAATTTTTAAATTATATACATAATTATAATTTCATTTCAATTTATATTCATATTTATATTTTTAAATATAATTATATTTAAAAATATATTTAAGTACAATAATAGTAATTTAATTTTATCATAAAAATTTTCATTATATTTTTATAAATATAATCATAATTAGTTGTTATAATTATAATCATAATTAATTATTATAAATATAGTAATTTTAATTTAATTTTAATTTTTTATTTTACATTTAGAAATAAAAAAATTATTTATTTTTATATTTCAATATTATTATTATAATTTTATATTAAATTAAATTTAAATTTAAAATATATTTTACATTATTATAATCAATTAAATAATTAATTATTTCATTTTAAAGATATAATATTAATTACATTTTTACCAATAATAATATATTAATCATGATATTTAGTTATAAAATATTATTATAATGAAATAACATGAGATTTATCTAAAAAATCAAATTTATACACATGTTTACAAGAAGATAAAATTTATAGTTTAAAAAAATGAAACATTTTGATTTCCTAGTAAATAAGTTTAAAAATATTTTTTCAGTAATTTTTTGTAAAATTAATTGGATGCTTATCCATAAATCAGCTTTTAAAATTTGTTTTCCAAGATCATCAACTCACAAATCAAAAATAATGAAACTTTTGAACCTAATAATAAATAAATCTAAAAATATATTTTTGTTTATGTTTATATAGAATGAGAAATTATTTATAATGTAAAACATATTTCTTAGTTTCCCAATTTATAATCATTTCACTTATTTCAAAAAAAGTATCTTCTAACATGATGATAATTTTTTTATTAGGATAAATTAAAATGATATAATAGAATGGAACACCATGGGATAAAATTAAATTAAATATTATATTTTTTGGATGTTTCATGATTTTATAAAATTTTAAAATGAAATTATTATTTAAATTTTTTTATTAAATGAATGAACTAAATTCATATTTTATTTATAATTTTTAAAATTATCCCTATAATTTTTATGTATTAATTTTTATATTTTTTTAATATTTATTATTTTATTATTACTATATGTAATTAGTCACCCCCCATTTTGGAGGGTCTTAAAAATTGAAGGGTTAAAAATGGATTTATAAGGGTAAGAGATAAATTCAAATATCATTAATGATAATCCCACTCTACCTTTAAAAAATTTCCATAATAATAGCATTCTACCACTTAACATCACTTCATGTTATCCAAGAAAAAATAAAACTCTTGTAAGCCTGTGTTTATGAGTTTTAAATTGTATTGGGTGATATGAAATTAAATAACTTATGATTTATTTAAATAATGAGAAGCCACTTTTTATTTGTGGTAAAGGATCCAACCCAATGGGATAAAGTCATGATAAGTTTGAGACCTAAAAAATCACATTAAGTGGGAAATAGTGCATAAAATATAGGGAACTACCACAAAAGAGAGATTACATTGAACACACATTCTAGAAACTGCACACTTCCTAGGGATAATGCCACTTGATTAAGGGGACCATAATAGAAGTACTAGAACCTAAATTCCACCTAGGAGGGGAACATTGTGATGGATTCCATAAATATGCCTCCTAGTGAAGAAAATCTTGCTACCCAGGGAGATTTAATGCCAAAATGGTATAACATTGGACTCCAAGAAGGGGAGACCTAGTTTAGATGCTTAAAGAAGATCACATCGGGAAGGGATTAGACTAAATGTAAGGAATACACCATCTTGGGGAAGGAGATCACATCATATTTTGGGACTACATGTCACTTGGGGAAAGGATCATGTCATGTGGAAAGGAGTCATGTATCCCCCAACCAGAGGAAATTAATGAAAATTATTTCTATAAGGGACCATATAAATCCTCCCACTATTCCAAACTAGTTACACAACCACTCAAGTCATCTACGACCATCTCATACCCTATTTTTTTAACCCTCCTCTTAGAAATAGACAATAAATCATAAACTATGGTGTAGAAAAATTCACCCCACTGTGGTTTATATTTGATCAAAGTTTTTAAAACTACATCATGGTAATTATATTGGAATTATATGATATAATTTGGTTAATAATATACAATTGTTATTATGCTCATATATCTTATTAATAAATCATGTGATGATTTATAGATGCACTATTGGTTTTTAAAGGATTTTAACATTAGGAGTACTTAAATGAAGAGTAAAATAAGATTTATAAAGAGAAAATTCAAATTATGGACATTTAATAATGTATGAAATGTTATACTCCATAAAATTCCATCTTTAAATGAATTAAGCCTATAAAATGGAGTATGTGGACCTCATTTGAGGACACTAGAGTTTATTCTTGAACTTAATCTCTCTCTAAATGTATCTTCTCTTCATTTTCCATCAGGGGGTGCTATCACAAAATTGTGGATAATGGGTATTACCAAAGTTCATGATGATTATAATTTATAGTGTATACCTTTAGAGGTAAGAACCTTTTTTTTTTACATATATAATTCAATCAAACTCATAGTTGGTGATGAATTGGCATGTACAATGAGGTAAATATATTTTACAGATTTTCATTTCATCTTATAATGTTCTATCCTAATTGATATTGTGTAAGGGTTTTATTTTTTCTTATACTGCTTATAGGAATATATATCTCCTATGTAAATCCTTCAATTTTATCAAATCCATTACCAGTGAAGAATTGATAAGATGAGAATCTAAAAAATAAAAACAATTTGACATTTTTTAGAACCAAAAGTATGGTTATAAAGAACTATCAGGGTTTACAACACTTTTTTTGGAAAAGTGGCATGGTATATAAAATCCATCATGGTTTGTATAAATTTTTAGTAAAAGAAAGATATTTTTATGAAAAAAAAATTGGCCTTATTATTTTAAAACATAGAATCATTTTAAATATTACCACATCTTGGTTTCTTGAGAAAAATATTATAGTTTTATGAAAATAGTATTTCCACGAGTAAAAAACACATTATAGTGAATATCAACAAGTAATGGTTTAATGTATGACTATAAAAACATGGTATTTTATATGAAATTTTCTTTCATAATATATATGTGTGTTATATAACATATAGAATAAAACACATGAAAAACATAATAAAAGCAATAATTTATTATTTTATGAGTATGGGATATTACATATGGATAATAAATATATTCTATAAAATAAAAAAAATAAAAAAATAAAAAAATAAACATCATAAGTAGAACTTGAAAATCCATAGGGTTGTTATCATCTAGAAATATAACACCTGTGAACAACACTATAAAAAATCATTAGAAATATTATTGGAATTTTTTAAAAGATGTAGATAATTTATAAATAAAACCAAATGAATTATTAATGAAGTAAATAAAAGGTATTTATATAAATTATAAACCCAATGTGATTGTTGTAATTTTGATATGACCATTATAATAGTAACATATCATTTAGAATAGTAACTTGACCATTAAAATAGTAATTAGACTATTAAAATAGTAAAATCAATTATAAATAATATATAATATGAATAAAATAAATAAATATAAATATTATAATTCTATTAAACAAGTATCCAAATTAGGTAACTCAAAGAATTTATATGTGTATATTTTTAATAAGCTATGATTCAACATATTTTTAAAAATTGTAATTTATTATATTAATAATTAAATATTGAAATAAAATAACCTAAAAAATATTTTTATATAATGAATGATAGTTTTATAATCATCTCATTAAATTATCAGAGTTTATTTTTTGATAATTTTCTAAAACACTTGAATTTTTAAGTGAATAGTAAAAATATAGTTTTTAAAACACATCATGTTTTATGACAACATATTTATGTAATAATGATATAATAATTTATAAAATGGTTTTATTAACCATATAATAAATTTAATAAGATAAATATTTTATTTAAATACAATAAATTCCATTTTTAAATCTAAATATTATTTTCCAAACCTAAAAACTAATTTCTAAAGTCAAAAAAATGAAATATTCTATAAAAAATATTTTATTTTTTAAATTCTTATATTTTGTATAAAAAAAATAAATTCAGTAGTGGTAGGGTTTAGAGTCATAAAAATGTGTTCTTTTAAATAATTAATATTCATAGTTTTAAATAATATCACTATTATAAGTCTTGGTCATGAAATAGTATTTTATTCATTATTTTAACTCAAAAAAATCCCTCCCCTTCAAGTATCAAACCGCATAGAAAAACACTTAACAATTACATTCCATTACTAAAAATATTCTCAATTAACTTCTCATAAGACTCATTATAGAATTAGATACATTCTAATCTCACCCCTCCCAAATCTTACAAGTCATTAAGGGACTTAACAAAGGATAAAATTCAAGGACAATATAACTTTATCCCTTTTTCCTTTCATTGTTCCTTCTCATATTCTTCTCTTTACATTCCCAATTCTAAACTAATCCTATAAAAAATAATCAATTAGAATATTAAAATTACATTAATGATATTAATCAAATATAAAAAATTATTTTCAATATATATATATATATAATATCTCTTTCTCCCTCATTTTGATAAAGTATCTTTAATGTTCAGTTTAACCACCTATGAGGTCGGTGTTAATTTATTAAATATCATCAATTTTTTGGATGGTTAGTATAAAATATATATCTATATATAATCTATTTTATGTAACTTTATAGTTATCATAAACTATTTATAATGTATATATATTATTTCTCTCTCCCTCTTTTGAAATTCTCATTAATGTTTGGTTAAACTTCATATGAGTTGTTTTAACTTATTTAATTATCGCTTCCTTCATGACTAGTTAGATTAACATATGTAAATATATAAATATATCATTTTATTCTTTTTTATGTAATTTAACTAATTAAAAATTAAAATTATTAAAAACTACAACATTGAAATGAAAATGGGAATAATTAAAAAAAACCTGTAAATCACACAATTTTATATTTAATAAAAGGTTTATAAACAAGATACAATGATTATAATTATTTAATAATAAATAAAATAAATTCAATATATTTATAGATAAATTTTTAATAAATATAATTTGGATATACAAGATATGTAAACATGATGAAACAAAATGAGACCTATGGTAAAGGGAAATTAAACTCTTTTATTTTGGGGTAATTCTCTCTTTATCTCTCATTACCTATAATTATTATAAAATATATTATAAATTATTTTTATTTAACTTTACCTTTATTTCTTATGGGGATATCTGAATCCTTATTTCCTTAGGATAATTTTTTATCCACCACCAATGATTTGATAAACCCTCTATTTTCAAAACATATAATTTATTATTATTTTGTTTTTTCTTCATATCTTTATGAAATTTACCTTTTTTGTTAATGATACCCTTAAATTTATAAAAAAAACCCTCTATATTTTGGTAACCTATAAGTTCATTCATCGACTTTAAAATATTTTAATAAAACTCATTCCTTTATCATGGGTTTATTTCATATGAATTCTTGATATACATTTCTATTCTATATATAATGCATGATTATGAGCATATTATGACATGAAATGTGTTCTTAAAATTATATAACCCTATAATTAATTGGGTAGATTATTATATATCATTCGAAAATTATGTATATACAAGATACAGTTATCTTTTTCTAGAATTTTATGCATGGACATGATCTCGTTAACATTTTTCATAATGTTACAATGTATTCACATTAATCCTTGAATTTTGATTATGATATTTTATTATTATTAATGTTCTATATTTCATTCCTTCATTAAATGATTCATATCCCAGGTAATCATGTTGATTTTTATCTCATGTACCTTCTTATTATTCCTCCTGTTACTAAGATTTCTAGCTCACCCTTTCTTTGATTTATGTCCCCATATAATCACATATATTAAGAAGGTTTTGGAATCCTATAAAATAACTATAATTATTTAATTGAATAAAGTTTAAGTTTTTATATACATTTATATGTTATGAACCTAATTTTCCCAAAACAATAAACCTATATTTTTTTGGAGTTGTAATATTATATATATATATACATTAAAAGGTTATAATAATCATATTTTTAATGTATGGTTCACTATAGTATATATCATATAAAGGTATAATTAATTTGGAAATTAAGTTAGTAAAAGATAACATAGGCTAAAATTAAGAATTTTATATGATAAACCCATATCATTTACTCATATTAATAATTCTTTATTTACTTATTATTATTATTAACCTTTTAAATTTTATAAAGTGGTAGGAACTATAGGAAACTAATCCAATAACATTTGTGATGGAAAATGAAAAAAATTATTTAAACAATGTTTCTAATTAAATGGGTGTTGGAGTTCCAAAACTCACGGTGGTACTTAAACACTTATCCCAGGTTATGAATAATAACTTAAACCATGTGTAATTCCCACCTTCACCCAATAGAGATAAATTACCCATTGAGATATTAATGTGATAATTACCACCTTAATTTAGTGGATCTTATGATATATTTATTAAAAAATATATAAATTCTATGGAAAATATATTTTTCATACTTCATTGTTTGAAGAAAAGAAGTTCACTCTAGTTTTATAAAATTTAGAAAGAGAAGTTGATCAATAGTGAACATTCATCAAGGATACAACATTGAATGATGAATTTAAATCAATGGAGTGTGAAGACTTCAAGAAAATATTTCTTAACAAATATTTTCCATGTACCCTCCATACCAAGATGTAGAGATAGTTTTTATAGATCAAGAAAAGGTAGAATAAATATGTTGTAATGTATGAGGTGAATTCCACAAGGATTTTAAACCACAATAAAAAATATAATATTTAGTGGTTTATAATCACATATATGAAGAGAAATATCTATCTGAGACTTTGGGAGTTATAAATAAGTAGTTTTATGTTCTCTTAAAGTAGATATATAATTTGGATAATGGTCCTATATACGTAGAGACAAAAAACAAAGGATAAAGCATCACACTAGAGGATCAAATGAAAAGGGACATATAGATAAGAAAATAAAACTACCTATAGGCCAAATATATGGAATGGACTACCATATAAATTACCTTAAAAGAAAAAATGAAATTCATCAAGTGTGGAAAAAAGGGGCATCAATCTCAAGAATTCTGAAGTTTTATAAAGAGGAAAATTAATATGATGTAATAAATAAAGGCTCTCCTAAATGTAATGTCCATGGTTCAATGCTTCAATTGAAAGGAAATTGGGAACTATGCAATCCAATTCACCAAAAAAATCCTTTGAGGGTAATAAATTTCAAAAACCACCTAGTACATGGGAAATAGAAAAATATTATTCTATCACCGCAAATGAGGTAGAGTAGAAAAATTAAGTTGCTAAAGGTCACTCATTATTCACTTAAAAATGGAAAACAAATATTCAATTTTGGATCAATAAATTCTTACATTTATTTTATTTTATCTAGAAATATTAAATAAACTTATTAATTCCTTAATTTAAAGATATTTTTTAAAACACTTAGTGGTGAAATTGTTTCAACCCAAGTGTTAGAGTCTTTCCCAATTAGCTTATATGGTAAGGCTCTTCCTAAAAATGTCATATTATTTATTTGGTGGAATTTTATGTTATAATAAAAAAGATGGATTAAATCTCATTATATAGAGCTCATAGCAAATTTTTGAAAAAGGAAATCTATTTCCATATCTCAATCCATACCATTCTCCTATACAACTTCAAGGAATATTATTAATCTTCTTTAGAAAAGACTTCAATGGTATAGGTATTGAAAATCAGTGAAGAAGAATATCTTAGTAAAATGGTTAAGACAAAGTAAATTATCAACATTTAAGTCATTTCTATTTTAATAGAATATATAGATTTATTCCTTGAATAGATATATTCTTTTACCCTAGATCATGAGGTATAGTTATTAATTGAACTAATGCCCAATGTGACAAATATATCCAAGAGCCCCTATAAAATGGCCCTGATAGAACTATTGTAATTAAATAATAAATTGAAAGAGGATTTGGAAAATGTATTTATACTCTCTAGTGCATCACCTTAGGTTGAACCAGTGCTCTTTTTCAAGAATAAGGATGGGTAAATGTAGATTTGTATCAATTACTAAGATCTTAACAAGATCACCATAAAGAATAAGTATCCACTTCCATAAATTGATCACTTTTTCTATAAAATTTGAGGATCTCAACATATCTCAAAATTATATATTCATTCCATATATCATTAGATAAAATTGAAGAGAGAATATAATCAAAAAAATATTCTTATACAATATATGGATATTATGGGTTCATAGTGATTTTATTCAGACTTAAAAACACCCTAGTCATCATTATGGGCTTGATGAATGGAACATTTAGATACTACCTTAATAAATTTATGGTGATATTTATTAATGACGTTATTATATAATATAAGAGTACATAATAACATTAAGTATTATAGAAATACTTTAAGAAAGTTGTAGTTTTATGTTAAGTTCAACAAGTGTGAATTTTATATAAAGAAATTTAGATTCTTAGGTCATTTGATTACAAGTTAATAGATTTATTAGATCCTTAAAAGTAAAAGTAAATTGAGTAATTTCCCAAGTTAGAAATTATCATAAATATATATAGTTTTCATGGACTATATGGGTACTACCAACACTTTGTGAGACGTTTCTCATGATTTTCTATTCTATTAACAAAGTTAACATGGAAGGGATTAAAGTTTGTCTGTAAAAATTAATTTGAAGAAAATTTTAATAAGATAAATAAGAGGCTAGTCATGGAAACTATATTCACACTTCTCTCAAGTGGAGAAGGGTTTATAATATATAGTGATGCTTTAAATAAGGTATTGTTTAATGAATCAACCTGATTCAACCTTCCATTCCACCTGGTTTAGTCTCTCACAAGGCCCGAAGCATGTTCCATGATCTAGTAACAAGATCCAAGGGAACAAAATATAACCATTGGTAATGATTTCACCCTTTAAATACCGTAAACCACATAATAGAAACCAAATAGAAATCCAAAATGATGTTTCCATTTGTTAGAAATCCATTCAAAATAATAAACAATTCCAAATATAAAATCCAAACCAAACGAGGAATAATAAAATTAATATAATGAAACATTCAAACTATTACTTTATAAATTAAAAGTAAAGTGATATACAAATAATTATACATGCATGAATCCTAAAATAAAGTGAATTTCATAGTGTCTGATACATAAAAAACCCAAAATGTAACAACCATATGAGGATCTATAAAATATTTCACATGATCCAACTCCTCATGACCCAAAGTACACTAATAGAAAATACCCTAAACCAATAGTTTTTAACCGTTGTTATAGGTCTCCAAACCATTGGTATAGCCTATACCAATGGTTTGAAGAACCATTGGATGGTTTGGCATTGGGATAGGTCTATACCAACGGTTCTAGGAAAACTTTTGGTATAGACCTATACCAATGGTTTGACAAACTATTGGTATAGGTCATATGAAAAACATTTACCAATGGTTTCATAAAACCGTTGGTATAGGTAATTCAAAAAAAAATCTTATCTTGGTTTTGATCCCATCACCTCCTGTTTATAATCCAAATACTTAACCACTAACCTAACATGAGTTTTTTGAACATAATTTCATAAATATATATATGTGTGTATATTCATAAGTATTTCAACTTTTGATTTATTTAATGTTATTCAACAAAATATTCGATGAAAAATATGTCTAACTCTACCAACGGTTCTCAAAACCATTGGTATATACCTATACCAAAGGTTTTGAGAACCGTTGGTATAGGTTCTTTGTTTTTCTGAGCTATACCAATGGTTTTGGAAAACCCTTAGTATAGGGTGGACCTATACCAATGGTTTGGCCAAAACCATTGGTATAGGGTCACTATAATGGATCTATACCAATGGTTTTGGCCAAAAATTGTTGGTATATGTCCATATTGGTGACATATACCAACAGTTTTGGTCAAACGATTGGTATAGGTCCAAATTAGTGACCTTATCCCTACAGTTTTGGCCAAACCGTTAGTATAGGTCAATATAAGTGACCTATACCAACTGTTTTGTCCAAACTATTAGTATATATCTAAATTAGTTACCTATACTAATGGTTTGGCCAAAAACTTTGATATTGGTCCTATTTCTATTAGTGGTCACTATCGATCACTAAATCAACATAGTCAACAAATGCATCAAGGGGAGCCACCAAAATTTGTGGCTTCTTTATTATTCATTTCACCAGTTAATACCATGTTTGCATACACTCAATGGATTTATGAAGGGTCTGAGGAAAATCATAGTAGGATAACTCCATAAATCTATATAATATTTTTTACAGTGAAAACCATTATAACTAGTTTGAAAATTCCATTTTTTATGAAAATGCATGTTCTATTTTATAAATGATAATTTTTAAAATCCAAATAATATCCTTTTAGTTTTATAAAAAAACCAATTCAAGTAGGAAGTAAGAACATAGAAAATTAAAATGTAAAAAAATCGATATAATATAATAATCTTCAAAATACTAAAGTAATAAAGTGAAACATAAAATGGAAACATGAAAAATAAAACTGCTTCAAAAATGAATAACATGAGCTATAACCTTTGGATCATGTAAATGAAAAGTAGGGGTAACCTAGTATCTCATTGATGAAACACTATATAGACTATGTGAAACAAAGACACAAATCTGACTTACCCTCTTCACCTCACCTGGTGACATCCCCTAGCAACTGTATAAACTTCACAAGGGGTATTAGAAAGTGTATCAATCTAATCAAGTGTATCACTCATACTAATTACCCAATAACATTCCCAATTTTTTCCATGTGAATCTCATCAATAACCAATTCTCATAACATAAATAACATTGTATAAACATCTCAATAAACATATAAAACTCATTAAGACTTGTTCTAAACAAAATAGACAAAATCAACTTCAAGTAATCACATAACCAAACAAGACTTTATATGAAACCAAGGCTTATAAATCAAAGAAACATAATTCATATACAATACTATTTTAAGTCTTCCTTTTTAATTTTATTTGAATTCAAAATTTAAATCGAAACATTTTATCAAACACCTTAAAGGAATAAAACTATTTTTAGAATAAATCAAAATATAAAAACCATGTAAACCTTTACTTTATTAAATATAAAGTCAAGAATCATAAAGGAAAAGAAAAAATATTCCTTAATAATGTGTTTCAATATTATTATTGTAGTAAAACCATTAGAAATCCTAAATATCAATTGTGTGTCAATGGAAGGATAATTATGTAGACACAACTACGTCAAACTCATTATATACTTGTGACCTTATTCAAATATCAAAATATTAGAAAAATGAGACCCTAATTATACCTAATATCTAATATATTTGATTTTAGAACCATAAATATCCATATGCTTGTCCACCATAACCAAATTGGTCAAAAAGATATGAGGGATATAAAATAATAAGAAATTAGATAAAGATAAGTAAAGTAAATTAAGAAAAAGAAAGATTTATCTTGAAATTTTACACTATAATTCAAGGAATAAATCCATGGGAGCTTAAAGGAGGAGATACATAGCTATAGAGAGACTCTAGAGTGTTTTAATGGGGAGGGAGGAAAGAGGTGTTATAATTTGTAAGGGTAAAATAGTAATTTAAAAAATATAATTTTGGGTAAGTCACATGGTTTAGATGTATAATTTAAGAAATGGTGTTCCAACTATCTAATAATCATTAGAATGGAGCTCACCCAATATAGGAATAATAACCCCAATTATGAGGAAATATACACAAACCATGCTCTTATCATGCAACCTTACCTCACATAGGAGTAAACCACACATATAAGTATAAACTTTATGGTTTCTACTAGTCATTAACTAACCATGTGGACTTACCTTATTTGAAAATTCAAGGATTCCTAGTGTAGATAACTATGTGTTAATTGTTCATAAACCACTATAAATCCCCCACCCACCCACCATGACTTGGGAACATGGTGAGTTCTAACCATTCACTAATAGTGTTCCCCAACCTACTTCCCCAATTTCCATGTTATTTTACCTACAAACTCCCAAAATTACCATGAATAAAATAAATGTGTGAAATAATAAAAAATAATGCATACCAGTGACCCAGTGGTTCCATAATTATCCCCACCATTCCACTTTATAACCTTATAAATCCATTTGTTCTCCTTATCCAAGAACAAGTGATTCTATTATTCTTTCTTCATTTATTAAATATCTTATGTATCAAGGATATCTTTATCATGATTCCATATCACATAAAATGAAGGAATATATTTACCCCACAAAACTATATCCTGATGATCTATAATATGATAGGTTTCTCATCCACAGTGGCATCAAGTTACAAATCCAAATATTCCCACTCAACCATATGAGATAATTCTAGATGATACTTCTTCAACTAGGATATATGAATAAAAAATCATTTATAGATGCTATCTGGGATGAAAATTCTAGTTGGTATGACACTTTACCAAGATTATCCACTATCTCAAATGGCCTGACATACCATGAAATCATCTTACCCATATTTTATAACCTATGGTGCCCCATTCAGGTATAAATACTAAAAAATACCCAATCACTGATGTAGAATTTTAATGGATGATGATGATATACAAAATATTTCAAGAGACTCTAAGTAATTTCTAATCTTTTTTGAATTAGCTAAACCATATTAGTCATCTTTTGAATAATGATCAATCCTAATAAGAAATGATTACCCAATTATATCAAGAAAATAGGGGACAGACATGGTTTTATATAAATAGTTTCAAATGGATCCATATTTATTAAGTCTTTATAACTATTATTATAAAAAAATCAACCAATGATAGATGTCTTTTCCACATACCTCCAAATTCAATCACGTAATCCTGAATCATATCTCCATGTACATAAATGGAATTCTCATTGTAACCATTTATATATGGGTGATAATACATGATATCAATCAAAAATAGTAGTTGGTTTCATACTATGAATCTTCAAAATATCTTATACATAAAAGTGTCTGTGATATACCACTTTATTATACTTCTTTATAGGAAAAAATGGGTTTATTTTTTTTAATCATTCAATAATCACCCATAAGGAATTTTTTCCACTAATAGCTTTATATAATAAAATAATAAAATCCATATAGATATCATCCCACTTACATGATATAATGGGATGATATTATAATAATTATATAGGCTTTTGATACTTGGACTTGATTTTTTGATAGGTAAGGCACCGAGACATGAATTCAACAACCTCCTACTTTATCCCAAGACACTAATACCTAAGGTTATAAAACATCTTGGTAGCATTGGGATGAACCTCCCATCTCAAATAGTTACCATATTTCATCACCTCCCACCTCAAGATCAAAGGGATTATCAACCTTTTCCTAAAATAAAGGCCACCATCAGAAGACCAAGACCAATCACCCAAGGTCTCCCCACCATTTATAATTCCCCCTATATGTTGAAAATAAAGATTCAATACCATATCTAATAAAATATAATCATTTAGGGAATTTGGTACTTGAACACTAGACAATAATATCTTATCATCCTCCTCTTTCACATCCAAATGCATCGTGTAAAATAATATTATCAAATTCTATTCATCCTAAGACTCTTTCAACTCTTAATTTTATAACTTTCAGGTCACATAATCTTCTAACACATTCCTTTTTCTGATATGTTGGCCAAATAAAAATAAAATTTATAAAGATACTCCACCCAACACCACTATTGAAAATTCTAATCCTTCTATCAGAATACGTATTTCAGAATTTTATTATCAGTAAACATAGTGTACTTATATCTAAAGATATAATGACACCACATTTATAATGTATGCATCACTAACACCAACTATAGGTCATGGGTGGGTTAGTTCTTCTAGTGTGGGAAAAATTATTGAGAGTTATGTGACATAACATGATCAAACTACATCAAAATACAATCTAAAATTATACTTGGGGCATCACATTACAGTAAATACTCAACACCAATCTCATAAAGAATCAAAAATGAGTTAGTTTAAACCTTTCTTTCAATTTTTTAAAATATATTTTCCATTTCTCATCCTATAAAAATTTTAGTCCTTTTCAATTAATATCCATAAAGAAAAATATCAACTTGGAGAAATCTAGAACAAACCACTTGTAATATCCCACCAACCCCATAAATATTATGATCTTGAATACATTTTTAGGTCTTTTCTAATATATTGAATATCCCAATTTGTGTATTAGTTGTATTTGTTGTTAATGATTTTCAATTGTTGACAATGGTGATCAATTAAATAGTAATATTTCATTGATTTCAATATGATGAAGAAGTTCAAAGTTAATGAAGCTTGGATGAATTCCTCAAGTATTGATATTTCAAGAAACATCTATTGGAGACTTTGAATTTCATAAGTGATGCTTTAATAATTGTTATGGGTTCATTAAATGAAATTGGGTTTCATGTTTTAATGAATCTTCCAGTGACTCTGACGATTGTTGAACTGGTTCTAAGTTAAAAGAACTTGTTTTAATGGTGACACATTGTTTTAAACAATGAAGATGATGTTGAGAATAATGATTTAGATGATGGAGAGTTCTTTAAAATGTATATTATAAAATGAGAAGAAGAATATGAGAAAATTATTATATCCATGTATTTAAAGAAGACCATGAAATTATTGATCTGTATAAAGAAGGGTTTAAATTAAGAAATAGATTGCCATACATAATTTTATTGTGCATAAGGTAAGAAGGTTGACATGAATGTATTTAAAAGTGGTTATGATAAATCATATTTTGGTTTTACATTTATGGAATATTTCACTTAGATTTTATTATAAGTGTTGGAAAAAAATGTGGCCAACTAAATCCTCCCAATAAGGTCATCTTAACCATATATATGGGGAGAAATCTTAACCCATGTGGGATCCAACAAGTGCATGGGATACCATTGAGGCATGAAGGAGGCCTGTATAGAAAATATGGGGTGCACATTGGCCCATGTGTAAGAAAAGAGGTATTCACAGCCGTATCCACGCATAGGGTGGGTCAGAATCCCACAGGATCATAGGCTTGTGTGTGTGGATTGTTTTTTACCAGTATTGATCCCTAATCTGGCTTAATCCAATCATCGCATGGCTTAGCTGATATAATAGAAGGGAGGAACATTTGAGTTTTGATGTGGGATGTTCCTAGAACGTTACAGTTTATCCATCTTTAAAAGGAATAACATAATGATGATTGCCCAATCAGATTAATCAAGGTAGTCCTATTTATGGTGCATTATTATTTGAAATCACTCATGTAATATTTGAATTATTTATCATCTTCCTCCTCCCACCACTTGACAGTGCCACCTATTTTCCAAAGAATATTTATGAACCACCCTCATTCAAACCTGATGCTTCCATGATTAAACTATGGTTGAAATATTGATATGAACACAATCAAAGAGTCAATAAACTTCATTTTCATGATTTATATGAAGAATTAGAGAAACAAGCATTGGCCTAATAAGAAACACTATTGTATGAGTCCACTTGAGCTCGGGCATTCGAAAAGATAGATTTCATTCTTTTATGATCTCATGCATGTGATTTATTCACCAAAAAGGAGATGCTAGTCATGAATAAATAATTCCATGATTTTTAGCCTTTCTTTTAACCGGTGTTTGAAGAATTAAAATATGAGGTATTTAGGTATTCAAAGACCGGATTTACACAACATGATTTACAATATTTTATGGAAATGAATGGTCAATGTAAGGTTGTGATCCTAACCTATAAAGAGATAGGCACTGATCCTATTGAAGCTACTATCACTCACATTATTTATGAGAACTCTAATTTTATCTATAAAACAGTGCCTCTACTGTAGAGACCCCGACCCAAGAAACCCAGGAGTCGGTGCCTTCTGAACATGATGTGTTATCATAAAATAAAACACACTTTGTTAACAACACATCATGTCCCATACAGAGGATCGTGTGCGGTTCGGGTTCTGGGAAACCGGTAACTTCTGAAACAATTCATCTTTTAAAAGCTGATACCTGAAAATTTTAAATCAAAACATAGGGTGAGCATTGAAATACTCAGTAAGGGGGTTTTTAAAAAAGAAATGAAAATAGTGTAACATTTGAAAACATTCTCTTAAAATAATTTAAACATTCACTAAAGGAAGATTGTAACACATAACATAACAATGCTCAATCAAGGTTTTCAAGAAGAACATGAAACAATTATGTCAATTCTCGAAGGAGTAATAATGGTTATCATGAACAAGTACTACATGTGATTTACTTAAGCATAAATTAAACAGTTAAGAGTAATGTATGATTAGAGTTGCGCATAAAGGAAATAACTAAATTTTCATATGCTGGTTACTATTCTATTAAGTGATAACACCAATCATGCTCCAAGTTTATACCAGTGAAATAAGAACTTTATGAAAACTTAAAGGCATCAGTCGTGAAAGAACTTTATCTTGCAAAGAACATGTTACATAACTTGAATTATGTGGCATCAACATTCAATATTGACAATCTTTTCGTTTCACCAAGGTCCATCCCCAAGGTGTCATTAAAAAATTACTAAGGTTATTCACCAAGGTATCAGTCTAAATGGTCATCTCTAGATATTAAGTCTTTACCCAATGCATTGGAGCTCTATCAGGGCGCACCCTTAAATTTTCCTTTATTATCATGTGAGCCACATCGTTCATGCTTTACTTAAACCATTTTTATATTCAAGATGTCCCATACCACCTTGAATATCTCATTCATTTTCATTTTACCCAAGGTGTCCCATACCACTTTGGGTAATCCAATTTCTTAGTTCATTTAGTGATATGTCATAAGCATGCATCATGTACGATAATAACTAAAATAAATAATGAATCATTACACACTTTACTAAAACATGATATGACAGTTAACATTATAAAAACATGTCAATAACTAATCAACGTCATACATAGTTTAGTAAACATTCTCCGCACACAAGCTAATTATTAAAGCATATAAGAGGATGATATAATAAATGATGGATCTTTAAAAGAAAATATTATTTCATGGAAATTAAATGCTTAAAGAAATCACTTGCCGTTAGTCATGGTGATAGACATGTCGTTAAACCCTAGCTTGGTTAACTAACAACATTCATCAAAGCAGGTCTTTTGCATAATCAGATAAATAAAGTACACAACATGATAATATGGTCCCAAAATTCTTAAATCCTCAAAAATATTTTAAAACAAGACAAAATAAACTCTTTATGATAAAACACATCATGAGTGATGTCAAGTATGTTTCCTTAATAAAACATAATTCTCAAAAAAAATAAGGATTTACTTAAAGGTTGTTACCCACCCCTTGAAAACATAAATTTGGTTTGTATTGGTCTACATGTTTATGAGTACATAGATATATAGATACCAAGTTTACAACGAGAGGTTTTCATGGTAAAACATTTTTAAAAAACCCTCATTAATATATAATGCATAGTATAACATGATGGATCATTTTGAAAATCTGAAAATAGATAGAGTTTGGGTTATAATTATCTTTATATACATATAGAAAATTGTATATTTATATCTGTATAGGTTTTATGAACTAAAACTGAAAGAGAACAATTAAAACTTAACATCCAAATGCCATGTCCAACATAGGTCAATCCAAAAAGAAAAAAAAATATAATCCATATATATACATATATATATAAATAGGTAACCCGTATATATATATATATATATATATATATAGAACATATTCTTAAGGGTTGGTTTAAAATAAAGTAAGATAACTCTTTTCCCTTTGTAACCTTTGTGTTAAACTTTAGGAAAGACTGTTTTAAACTGGGTGGATTTCATTATACATAATTATATATATATATATATATATATATATATAAACCATATAAACTAAAACATAGAAGATTATTATTTCATTATGAGGGAAAAACATAAATCCTCCTTACTTGCACCCTATTGGAAACACGGCTGCAAACCCCTTTGAAAATATCATAACTCGAAGGGTTTATATTTAAGTATATGTATATATAAACTTTATATATACACTGAGAGTATAAAGGTATGGTTTTCTTCAAAGGAAATAAAAACATGTAAACACTCTTATATATGCACCCTACAGAGAACACGAAAACAGATTCTTTAAAGGTGATACCATCTGAGAGGTCTATATATTAAGTATATATAAACAAATATAAGTTGTATATATATACCGAAGGTTTCTTTAAAAGAAGGCAATCATTAATGAACCCTTACATTGCTTGAGGAGAAAGCTCGGCCCGGAGGTACGTCGCTGGTCTTGCTGGGAGTTCATGGGAGGGAAGGAGGAGAAGGAGAAGCCGCCGGGACTTCAAGAGGCAGGGGGTTTAAGTAGGGATTTAGTGCACTAAGGGTGACTCGACCCAAGAGTAGGCTGGCGTGGGGAAGACGGGAAAATAGAGACCTAGGAGGGGGGTGTGTGGGGGTCAAGAGGAGCAGTGCCAAAGTAGGAGCTGAGGCGTCCTTGAGCAGGATTACTGGTCGGGTCCTGTTGCGAGGAAGAAGATGATGGGGTCAATGCGGTAAGGAAATGGACAGCCGGGAGCGCAGGAGGGATCGGTTTAAAAGAAACCAATGGTCGGGATTAGATCTCGGGTGAGATCGGATGGTCGTGGTGATACGCGGGGTGATCGTGCGGCTAACAGGTTCGGATGGTCGAGATCGAAGCGTGATTCGATCGGACGGTCCTGATCACGCGGAACGCGTCCCACATCGAAACGATCCGAGGTTGAGGCGTGGTTTATAATACAAAGTGTGAAGCAACTAGAGCAATAACACGAACGCACAAACACAAGGGTCTTACACACTGAACCCATGCGGGCTTTGGCCCACCCCTACGCATCGCGCACCGCGGGCCTTACACATGGGCCCGCGTGCGACTGGACGAACCCACACTCGGCTCGGGCTCAGGCCTGGTTGACACTATGCATAACTGGGACCCTGATGGTCGGCACCTCGGGTCCCTTGGGGCTTGATCTTGGCCTAGAGGGCTTTTCCCTTAAGGGTTTCCCTCAGCTTGGCCGGGCCCCAACCTATATTTTTATAAAAAACTTATTTAAATTTATAAAATAACCAGTATAAGTATACTTATTTCAAAATAAAGTGTAGTATAAATATTTATACAAAAGAGAGTTAATTCAATAAAAATAAATAGTTTTAATTTAAAATATAAATCATTTTACTAGCTTATGTAATATATTTCATATCAACATAATTTTTTTTTAAATTGTTTTGACTTTCAAAATAACTAGTTTAAGTATACTTAGTTCGAAATAGTGTGTAATATAAATATTTGTACAAAAATGAGTAAATATAAAATAAAAATAAATAGTTTCAACTTAAAATTTAAAAACCTTTTCTATAAATCTTTTAAAAGATATACCTCTCATATTTTTCATACAAAACGAGTATAACTATTTGGATCTTTAAAATACGCACCTATCTGTTTTCATAAAATTTAAGAAGATCAATAGTTTTCCCCCAATTCATAATTTTAGAGATCAAAAGATATTATTATTATAGACACCCTTTAAACACATCTTTTATAAAAAGAATACTAAGTTTTCAATATATAAGTATCCATCGGGATTTTGTGAAAACAAAAGGATTTTATTTCCAAGAATACTCTTTTTATTTTAAAAATATGATGCTTTTGTGAAACATATTATAATAGTTGAAATATTAGAAAATTATAAGAGCATTAAAACAAGTTTTCATAAATTTATCAACGGTACCCAAAGGTTGTTTTAAAACCCAACGGCTATATATCTAACGGTCATATCTCTAAGGACCATTATAAAAGCAGGGGCATTTTACAAAATCAAAACACTTGAACTGGGAAGGATGGCTCTCCTCATACCATTGGTGTTGATCATGTGTGTCATGGCCCTGGCTGTTATATTTTTCACGCTGATGGAATCTGAAGACGATGATTATCCGATTACTCGTGTTTTGATTCTTAGTAGTCTCGTTGTGGCCGTGTTAGGTCTTGTGCATGGTATTTTCAACTAGTTGGGTATTTTTGCAAAGTAACATTTAAATATATACTAGTTTACTGTATTCTTCATGTTTTATTTTGTTTCAAGTTCTTTAATAGCACTCAAAGCATAAAATAAAACAAGATACATCATTAAAAGCACAACAAATAAAACAAGATACATTACTAAAATCATAACGTTGTTCACTTGGACCAGTTCATAAAACCTGGGGCATCACATTATCCCCCCCCCTTTAGAAAATTGTGTCCTCGCAATTTATTTCACAACACTACAAGGTTCTGCAACATTCTCACCATCTCCACCAACATATAGGGTCAACAGGTGCATTTAGCGGAATCCCCGTAGCGAAGCTCACCTCTTCCAGATCACTAATCTAGATACACCTAAGACAGGAGGCGTTGCACTTATGTTTTGGGCCTTCAGGCTTCCAGAGGGAAGCTCAAATAGTACAAAGTTATGAAATTTATTTGCAGACCAAAGTACGAAGGACTTGCCGAATCATGTCTCGGTCGAAGACATTGAAGCCATATATGCGGTCAAACAATCTAAAGCTAAGAAGTTAGAGCATATAAGCCGCATAAATATTTCCCTCAAATGCATCCTCCTGAAATTTCACTTCGGTCGTGTAGTTCCGGCCTAGGGTGAAACACAAGAAGAACCCTTCGTGGTAACTTCCTCGTCGTTCACATCCGGATAGATGTGCAGAGCCAATGCGGTAATAGATGGAGGCATTCCCCTGGCAGGTGCAGAGAATCTCTGGACCATTTGTTATCTCAAACTACTGCTTGCACGTTCTTCGCAAATTTGTGAAGGGGTCATACTCGTCCTTACACGTTTTGATTGCAATGATTTCCAGAATCTCAGTGGGAAGAGATAACAGGTGGGTTTGTCCTTCCATCTGAAAGTTTTAAGGAAGGAGTTCAATCACTTGAAAATAATTCAAGGACAAAAACAAAGTAAAGACAAGGAAGGGGAAAGACAACATTTCAATAAACATACGTTTATTATTATTAGTGCTTGAGTTTACCTTATCCACTGACTAAACAAACTCTACACAGAGAAGCAAAACTCCATAACTCCTCGAACCAAACACAGGTTGAGCATTCAGGGAAAAACTCATGGGGGCACCTAGGACATCTTATGAGTCTAGCATGAGGGGTATGAAGTTGAGAGACATCTTCATACACTTATCATCTGCAAGACAGTCGGGTGGACTCATCTTCTAACCTTCCGAAGTTCAACAACTAACCCCAGAAGCCGTAGTTTAAAATATGACAAAGGTAGCCTGCTCGGAGGTCTCCTTCAGCAGCAACTTCTTGAAAAGGGTTATCAATCATAGTGCCAAAGCTCTCACCTACCATGAAAATTTGGAAAAGTCCATCATAGTACCTTCCTCGATGTACATAGGAGGAAAACTGGGTTATCATCATAAGGAGGTAATCTATTCCTACCCCTTGGTGTAACTGAAGCACCTGTGGTGAATTGGATACGTCGTAAAGGTGTTTTCATGTCATACGGATATGGGAATAGTTTAGAAAATCCTTACGGATAGCTAAAGACACAATGGTCTCTAGGGCCTCTGTGGGGAGAGATAAGAGATTTGAGCCTTCATTTTCCATCTAAAATTTAAGAAAACCCAATTTTTAATAAATTGAAGTACATATACATATATATATTTTTGTTTCAGTTTCTGGCTTTCCAGAGTTATCCAAACCGAACCTATGATACCAACTGTAGAGACCCCGACCCCAGAAACCCAGGAGTAGGTGCCTTCTGAACATGATGTGTTATCTTAAAATAAAACACACTTTTTTAACAACAAATCATGTCCCATACAGAGGATCGTGTGCGGTTCGGGTTCTGGGAAACTGGTAGCTTCTGAAACAATTCATCTTTTAAAAGATGATACCTGAAAATTTTAAATCAAAACATAGGGTGAGCATTGAAATACTCAGTAAGGGGGTTTTTAAAAAGAAATGAAAACAGTGTAACATTTGATAACATTCTTTTAAAAGAATTTTAACATACACTAAAGGAAGATTGTAACACATAACATAACAATGCTCAATCAAGGTTTTCAAGAAGAACATGAAACAATTATGTCAATTCTCGAAGGAGTAATAATGGTTATCATGAACAAGTACTACATGTGATTTACTTAAGCATAAATTAAACAGTTAAGAGTAATGTATGATCAGAGTTTCACATAAAGGAAATAACTAAATTTTCATATGCTGGTTACTATTCTATTAAGTGATAACACCAATCATGCTCCAAGATTATACCAGTGAAATAAGAACTTTATAAAAACTTAAAGGCATCAGTTGTGAAAGAACTTTATCTTGGAAAGAACTTGTTACATAACTTGAATTATATGGCATCAACATTCAATATTGACAATCGTTTCGTTTCACCAAGGTCCATCCCCAAGGTGTCATTAAAAAATTACCAAGGTTATTCACCAAGGTATCAGTCTAAATAGTCATCTCTAGAGATTAAGTCTTTACCCAATGCATTGGAGCACTATCAGGGCGCACCCTTAAATTTTCCTTTATTATCATTTGATCCACATCGTTCATGCTTTACTTAAACTGTTTGTATATTCAATATGTCCCATACCACCTTGAATATCTCATTCATTTTAATTTTACCCAAGGTGTCCCATACCACTTTGGGTAATCCAATTTCTTAGTTCATTTAGTGATATGTCATAAGCATGCATCATGTACGATAATAACTAAAATAAATAATGAATCATTACACACTTTACTAATACATGATATGACAGTTAACATTGTAAAAACATGTCAATAACTAATCAAAGGCATACACAGTTTAGTAAACATTCTCCACACACAAGCTAATTATTTAAGCATATAAGAGGATGATATAATAAATGATGGATCTTTAAAAGAAAATATTATTTCATGGAAATGAAATGCTTAAAGAAATCACTTGTCGTTAGTCATGGTGATAGACATGTCGTTAAACCCTAGCTTGGTTAACTAACAACATTCATCAAAGCAGGTCTTTTGCATAATCAGATAAATAAAGTACACAACATGATAATATGGTCCCAAAATTATTAAATCCTCTAACATATTTTAAAACAAGACAAAATACACTCTTTATGATACAACACATCATGAGTGATGTCAAGTATGTCTCTTTAATAAAACATAATTCCCAGAAAAATAAGGATTTACTTAAAGGTTGTTACCCACCCCTTGAAAACATAAATTTGGTTTGTATTGGTCTACATGTTTATGAGTACATAGATATATAAATACCAAGTTTACAAAGAGAGGTTTTCATGGTAAAACATTTTTAAACAACCCTCATTAATATATAATGCATAGTATAACATGCTGGATCATTTTGAAAATCCGAAAATAGATAGAGTTTGGGTTATAATTATCTTTATATACATATAGAAAATTGTATATTTATATCTGTATAGGTTTTATGAACTAAAACCGAAAGAGAACAATTAAAACTTAACATCCAAATGCCTTGCCCAACATAGGTCAATCCAAAAAGAAAAAAATATATAATCCATATATATACATATATATATATAAAAATAGGTAACCCGTATATATATATAGAACATATTCTTAAGGGTTGGTTTAAAATAAAGTAAGATAACTCTTTTCCCTTTGTAACCTTTGTGTTAAACTTTAGGAAAGACCGTTTTAAACTGGGTGGATTTCATTATATATAATTATATATATATATATAAACCATATAAACTAAAACATAGAAGAGTAGTATTTCATTATGAGGGAAAAACATAAATCCTCCTTACTTGCACCCTATTGGAAACACGGCTGCAAGCCCCCTTTGAAAATATCACAACCCGAAGGGTTTATATTTATGTATATGTATATATAAACTGTATATATACACCGAGAGTATAAAGTTATGGTTTTCTTCAAAGTAAATCAAAACATGTAAACACTCTTATATATGCACCCTACAGAGAACACGAAAACAGATTCTTTGAAGGCGATACCATCTGAGGGGTCTATATATTAAGTATATATAAACAAATATAAGTTGTATATATATACCGAAGGTTTCTTTAAAAGAAGGCAATCATGCATGAACCCTTACATTGCTTGAGGATAAATCTCGGCCTGAAGGTACGTCGCTGGTCTTGCTGGGAGTTCGTGGGAGGGAAGGAGGAGAAGGAGAAGCCGTCGGGACTTCAAGAGGTAGGGGGTTTAAGTAGGTATTTGGTGCACTAAGGGTGACTTGACCCAAGAGTAGGCTGGCATGGGGAAGATAGGAAAACAGAGACCTAGGAGGGGGGTGTGTGGGGTCAAGAAGAGCAGTGCCAAAGTAAGAGCTGAGGCGTCCTTGAGCGGGCCTATTGGCTGGGTCCTGTTGCGAGGAAGAAGATGATGGGGTCGATGCAGTAAAGAAATGGATGGCCGGGAGCATGGGAGGGATCAGTTTAAAAGAAACCAATGGTCGGGATTAGATCTCGGGTGAGATCGGACGGTCATGGTGATACGTGGGGCGATCATGTGACTAACAGGTTCGGATGGTCGAGATCGAAGCGTGATTCGATCGGACGGTCTGGATCACGGGGAACGCATCCCACATCGAAACGATCCGCGGTTGAGGCACGGTTTATAATACAAATCACGCAGAAACTGGAGAAATAACACGAACACACACATACAGGGGTCTTACACATGGACCCCATGCGGGCTTTGGCCCACCCCTACGCATTGCGCACCGTGGGCCTTACACACAGGCCCGCGTGCGACTGGATGAACCCACACTCGGCTCGGGCTTGGGCCTGGTTGACACTATGAATAACTGGGACCCTGATGGTCGGCACCTCAGGTCCCTTGGGGCTTGGTCTCGGCCTAGAGGGCTTGTCCCTTAAGGGATGCCCTCGGCTTGGTCGGGCCCCAACCTATATTTTTATAAAAAACTTATTTAAATTTATAAAATAACCAGTATAAGTATACTTATTTCAAAATAAAGTGTAGTATAAATATTTATACAAAAGAGAGTTAATTCAATAAAAATAAATAGTTTTAATTTAAAATCTAAATCCTTTTACTAGCTTATGTAATATATTTCATATCAACGTAATTGTTTTTTAAAAAAAATTGTTTAGACTTTTGAAATAACTATTTTAAGTATACTTAGTTCGAAATAGTGTGTAATATAAATATTTCTACAAAAATGATTAAATATACAATAAAAAAAATAGTTTCAACTTAAAATTTAAATCCCTTTTCTATAAATCTTTTAAAATATATACCTCTCATATTTTTCATACAAAACCAGTATAACTATTTGGATCTTTAAAATACGCACCTATCTGTTTTCATAAAATTTAATAAGATCAATAGTTTTTCCCCAATTCATAATTTTAGAGATCAAAATATATTATTATTATAGACACCCTTTAAACACATCTTTTATAAAAAGAATACTATGTTTTCAATGTATAAGTATCCATCGGGATTTTGTGAAAACAAAAGGATTTTATTTCCAAGAATACTCTTTTTATTTTAAAAATATGATTCTTTTGTGAAACATATTATAATAGTTGAAATATTATAAAATTATAAGAGCATTAAAACAAGTTTTCATAAATTTATCAACGGTACCCAAAGGTTGTTTTGAAACCCAATGGCTATATATCTAACGGTCATATCTCTAAGGACCATTATAAAAGCAGGGGCATTTTACAAAATCAAAACACTTGAACTGGGTAGGATATCTCTCCTCATACCATTGGTGTTGAGCATGTGTGTTGTGGCCCTGGCTGTTATATTTTTCACGCTAATGGACTCTGAAGATGATGACTATCCGATTACTCGTGTTGTGATTCTTTGTAGTCTCATTGTGGCCGTGTTAGGTCTTGTGCATGGTATTTTCAACTAGTTGGGTCTCGTTGCAAAGTAACTTTTAAATATATACCAGTTTACTGTATTCTTCATGTTTTATTTTGTTTCAAGTTCTTTAATAGCACTCAAAGTAGAAAATAAAACAAGAAACATCATTAAAAGCACAACAAATAAAACAAGATACATTACTAAAAGCATAACATTGTTCACTTGGACCAGTTCATAAAACCTGGGGCATCACATCTACGATCTTCCATTTACCCAAAGATAAAGAAAATTTCCATTAGATTTCAAGGATTCATGAATAAGGGTAGTATCCCTAACCAATTTGGTTGTGTGAAGGAAATACATGCACATCTTACTGAAGGAGAGTTGTGAACATGTGACTAGTGTTTAACACCCACTTCATGAGTCGTGAAGACAACTGGTTCTACATTCCAGTGCATGATTTGAGAACTCCCATTGTACTCTGTGAAGATGTGTTCTACATAAATCCCTGCTAGCTTGTGTGAAGGAATTAATGAAAACACATTGTTTTCATGAAGGATTGGTTTGTGCGAAGAAGAAGAACACGTGAATGTGGGGGTAGTGCATGAATACATGAAGAAAATTCACTCATGTGCATGATTTGAGATACCCAAGTCTGTGTTGTGAAAATTCACCATGACTGAGTAGATAAAGAATATGATAGTGAATAGTGTCTATGCATATATGTGTGTGTAAGAATAAAAAAATGGGATAGTAAATATTGAGTGAAAGTTTTCATGCATGGTTGAATTATGATACACACAAAAGTGGATATGCATTAGATATATCTAAAATAGATTCAAAGGTAGAAAAAAAAACAATAATACAATTTGATAAATGTTCTTGGTCTTCATGTGACATAAACCATGAACTACATGCATGGAGTATATATGATATTTTTTGGTTAGTAATTAAAGAAGTGAAAAGTTTGAATTTTTGAAAGGTCATTGTTGTATGAAATAAAACTAATTGTGTGGTAAAATTTAGTTGAATAAATATTTTTTGCATAAATAATAATAAATTATAACTAATACAATAATAATTTTTGATATTGTGTATCAAATAAATAAAATTTGGTACTACTACACTTTTATATATTATTATGTCAAAGAAGAAGAAGAGAGTGGTCAATATATATTCAGTTATTATAGCCATATTAATTGTGATGATATTTTATTGAGATGATATTCATTGATTTAAAAATAAAAAAGTAATTTTTTGATTCTAGAAAGAAGAATAAGAAGAAGAAGAATAAGAATAAGGTTCAGTTTAGTTCAGTTTATTATCATTTTGGTTAGGAATAATTTTGTGATTATTCATCCACTCCATATTCATACTATTGTTACTAAATTTATAATAATAATAAGTTCATATTTTAGTTTTCTATTATGAAGAAGAGTAAGGGTTTCTTGTTTATTGCTGAGAAAATAACAAGGGAAGAAGATTATGGAAGATCAAAGTAGCACTATGACATCCAACAATAGTATCAATAGGTGCAATACTTTCTTGGTGTTAAAAATAACCTTATCAACAAGGTGGATACTATATTTAGAGGAAGTATAAACATCTAGACAAGTACTATAAAACATTAACTATCAATTGACTATAGTGCATTATAAGTGAAAGGTAATTTCCGACTTGTTGTAACCACATTAAAAGGATTACTTTATAGTGGTTGTGTGGTTGGACCTTTTACATACCATGCTAAGGACTATATACTCTTATTGAGTAGTGAACCTTGTAAAAATATTGTGTGTTATTATTTACTACTTTTATATGCTTTCATGTGACAGGTAAAATAGAATAAGAGAATCAATATCCAAATAGTTCTAAGAGGTAAAGGTATAAAAAGTTATGATTTGTTTAAAAATTCCCCAACACTGATTCACCCCCCCTAGTATTAGGCATATGAAAAACTATAATTTCAAGTGGTATTAGAGTGAGTTTCACATTTTTTGGATTCTATATAGTGAATCTATTCTCTTTTGAATATTTGAGTTTCTTTCCTTGGTCAATAATGAAGTGCAGTTTTAGTGAAGATTCAGTTATCTATGAGAATAATTATATATCTACCAAGAACATAATGAATAATAAAATGAAAAAGAAGATAAATTTGAAGAATAATTCCCTCTCATCTAAATAATTGGAAGTATATATTTATCCATGCTTTGGAAACAAATAAGTCATGTCAGGATTGGAAATTAATGATTGGGTGGCTCAAGTATCCACTAAGAAGATAAATAACCTTTATACCTCTAGTGATCATGAGCTTTGTGTTAGTACATTTGAAAAAATTTCTCAATATAAAGATTCTAGAACAAGTGGTGATGATGGTAAATCTATAATATCCTAAGAATTATCAGTTGATAGACTAAGATTTTTTCTTCATGGTATTCCTAAATAAATAGAATACCTTGTTTCTAGTGTCTTTCAATGTATACAGGAAGATATCACCCAACTAGGAGAAGATTATGTTTTAGAGAAGGGATTGCAAGAAAAACTTATAGAATGTTTTAAGCTCTCTAGATAGGTTGGAACCTTTAAAGCAATAAAGAGGAAAATTTAAATAAGTTCCTCAAAATTCCTTAATGAAGTTTAAGAGAAAGAGGGAGTCAAAATGACTCTATAAGGAAAGATCCACACACTAGAATCAAAATTGAAAAATATAACTTATGATAAGGGTTTACAATTGGAATAAATATCCAAGAATATCAAAGAAATTTACTTTTTGATGAAGAAAAAATTTAATCTACATGAAGATGAAGTTTTTAGAATGAATAAGTCCTGTAAAGAGAAGATGATTATGATGGAAGATCATAAAGTAATTCTCAATATGAAATGGATAGATTTAGAAGTTTATCTATCAAATCTCAAGAAGACACATATTGAGACTTCAAAAAATAAGGAGATAGTGGCTATTGGTATTAAATTCTCACTAGATGGTTCTATAGTCAAAAGACCTCCAGTATGTAACCAGAAGATCATTACTTTGTTCAATGATCTATCATAAATAGCTGAGAAGAAAAAGGTGCCATCCATACCATCTTACACAAATGTTTCTAAATCTATTTCCACAAATAGTGAAGGTTATAAAAAAATCTTGAACAAATATGGATGAATATAGAAGAGAATAATCATATCACCACGACTAGGTTGTATAGGAAAAATAATTTGTATGTTTGTTCCCCACATAGAGCACAAAAAATTATGAAGAAGACCCAACAATATGATATAGAAGATATCAGGAAATTAAGATTTGTGGGTCAATGTATATGCTTCAACAGATTTGGGAATTGTGCATTAAATTGTTGGTACAATCCTCAAAATGAAAGACCAAAAAGGAAACTCATGATAATGGGGATCAATCCAATGATAAATAAGAAACATCAATAGATCTAGAATAATTTTTATACTACAAACATATTTGGATTGCTTGATAAAATTTGTGATGTATGCAATAGCAGTGGTTAAAAGACTAGTACATGATCATCTTAACATGTATTCAAATTTGATAAGAAAATAAGATCATGGAAGCTGGCTAAGAATAAATAAGCTACCTTGGGAAAAATCAAAAAAAATGTTGTGAACAAAAATTCCCCTAAAAATATTCCAAGAAGGAAATATGAGAAGACCTTGGATTCCAAATCCAAGAATTTGAACAAAATTACACCATCCAAAAGAACTAATAAGGTGGATGGAACTTGGAAGAACCCATGTTTATGATCTAAACTTTCTGCCACAGTTCCTAATGATATGTTAGTTATCTAGAAAAATATTTTTAAAGAATGAGAAAAATGGAAGATTCATAAGCTAAGTCTAATGAGAAAGTCAAAGAAAATATTTCACATGAAGATAAAGAAGCTTTTTGTGTGGGGTGCAACATGGATAGTCACTATACTAAAAATTATCTTACAATTATTCCATCATAAGAAGAATTATTTAAGAAGAGAAAATTTTTACCATGAGATAAAACTGTTTTAAAATATCGTACATAAAGAATACTCACACAAAAAGACATTGAATAGGTTATAATATCTGCATAGCCTCTATTAGAATTGAATATCAAATGTGCTAGTGTGAATAGTATAGTAAATGGAGTAACAAATTTGAGAAAACTATCTCAACCTTACTGTTCAATTTTAAAAATAATGAGGGTCCACCTTATTTCCTTAATCATTTTTTATTATATTTAGGATTAAAATGTAGGGAATTTATGATGAATCGTGTTCTCAAGGGGAGATCCTGATAAGTGGTGAGTACTTCCAATTCTTAATAGAAAATTTTAAGAGGTTATCATCCTTGAATGATTCCTTAATTGATATTTAAATAATAATATGATGGAGGATCATCTTTAATGAAGTTGAATAATTTGATGTCCAATTTTGGATATCTAGGATAAATAAGATACCATATTGGTTTGATCTTTTTTGGTATCCTAAATAACAAGTGTATAAGAATATCATCCTTAGAGAAGTTGTAAAAGTTTTCTAATATGGGAATTCACAAGTGCAAGATCCATTCTAGTGTATTCTCCAAACTAGAATTTTTTGAAATCCATTCTTTATGAGATCCACCATTATAAAGATATTGATAAGTGTTTCCCTTGAGGGGGAGGAAAATGAAGTAGCTGTCAGGATCATTATTTCAATTGGTATCAAATATGATTATTCTAAAAATTACTTGAAGATCATGTCATTAGAAAAGGTATGTTTATATTAATCTATCATCGTTGGTTGCTCAAAATAAATATCATTTTGCAAAGGGGGATTAATTTATTTAATCAGTGACACAATAAAAATGGAATTTATCAAAGGTAACTTATCCTACCTATTTCACTTTAATGCTTTCAATTTATTTCATGAAGTGAGTTTAGGAGTTTCATATTGATTTTTCTAAAAAAAATATTCAACTCAAATTTAGTATTTTATGCCTGTAATGAAAGTGGAAAACCCTTGAAGATAATTATATGACTTCTCATTTAAAAAGGTATCAAGATCAGTTAGTAATGGATAGTTTTGTTATCTAAATCAAATCCTATTATTTTCTAAACTAATCATAGATCAAGTATACTTAGAGTGAAAGGATAGATGACACATTTCTTAAGTATGGATTGATACCCTTTTCCCATTAACATTGTATTTATTGTCAATAAGAGGGAGAAAAAGTGAAATGAAAGTTTGAAAAGTAAAAGGGAGAGAGAATAAAATTGTTCCATATATGGTTCCACATATTGACACATTCATTTGGAAATAAATTTTAAGGTATTTACAAAAAATAAAAATAGGGAGATTTATGATCCCATTTTTGAATGAGTTTTATTTGTTGTAAAATATTTTCAATGGTTAATAATGGTGGTCAATAAAATAGGAATATTTCATTGATTTAAATATGATGAAGAAGTTAAAAGTTAATGAAGCTTGGATGAATTCATCAAGTATTGATATTTAAAGAAACATATTTTGAATTCTTTTAGTTTCATAAGTTTTTCTTGGAGAATTTTTATGGATTCATTCAATGACATTGGGTTTTATGCTTGAATAATTCTCCCAGTATCTCTACCAATTTTTGAACTGGTTCTAAGTTCAAAGAACTTGTTTTAATAGTAACACATTGTTTAAAATAATGAAGAATATGTGAATAAGAATTATTTGGATGATAAAGAGTTATTTGGAATGTATATTCCAAAATGAGAAGAAGAAGATGAGAAAATGATGATTTCCATGTGTTTAAAGAAGACCGTGAAAATATTTATTTTTATGAAGAAGATCTTAAATAAAGAAATCTAAGTCCATGCATAATTTTATTGTGCATAAGGGAAGAATGTGTCCATGTATGTATTTAAAAGTGGTCATGCTAAATCATATTTTGGTTTAGAATTTATGGAATATTTTCCTTATATTTTATTCTAAGTGTTGGAAAAAAATGTGGCCATCCATAGCCACCCAAGGAGGCTAGCTCAACCACATATATATGTGAAGAAAGATCAACCCACATGGGAGCCATCCCACACATAGTATATTATGGTGGCACAAAGAATGTTTGTATAGGAAGGCTGGGGTGCATACTAACCCATGTGTAAGGAAAGCGGTGTGCACAGCCATAGTTGTGAATAGGGTGGGCCAAAAGGCCATAGAGTTGTAGGCCTGTGCATGTGGATTGTGTCTACCAGTGATGATCCCTAGTCACCCACTCTAATCGAGCATCACATGGCTTAGTTGATATACCAGAAGGGTGTAACATGCGAGTTTCAATGTGGGACATGCCTAGAATGCTACTGTTTATCTATCTTTAAAAGGATAGACATAATGAGGACTGCCCAATTAGATTAATCAGGGTCGTATATTCTCCCACACATTATTATTTGAAATCATTCATGAATTATTCGAATTCATCATCATCTTCCTCCTCCCAAGATTTGACGACACCACCTATTTGCTAGAGAATATGGTTGAACCACCATCAGTCGAACCCAAGTCTTTCATGATCAAAATATGGTCAAAATATTAAGATGAACAGGATATAAATAGTCATAAAACTTCATTTTCATGATTTATATAAATAATTTGAGAAACAAGATTTGGTCAGACTGCAAACACAATTGTAAGAGGTCATTTGAACTTATATGATTGAGAAGATGGATTGCATGATCTCATGATCACATACATGTGATTTATTCACTAAGAAAGATATTTCAGTCATGAAGCAATAATACCATGATTTTAGGTGTTTCTTTTAACCCACATTTGAATAATTCAAAGATGATATGACAACCCTGCTCTTTATTACACACTTAAACATGATTTATTACATAAACTCTTCACTTGATACAATATGGAAGATCAAGAGGTCTAGGGGGTTAGGAACATTATATAACAACTTAAAACATGAAACACAACATCCTATTGAAAACTTCCTTTACATGACCACTACATTCCCTCGTACTTAGCATTGCATGGGATAACCTAAGGACATGCATAAGAAAAGGGTGAGCTATAAATCCCAGTAAGGGAATAAACATGGAATAACAAGAGGAATGCAATAAATTTTAGACAATAGTCATATCAATGGAGCACAAGAGAAACATGAATATAAAGGCATGATAAAGCATGATAATCATAACATGGAAATGTGGCAATAACACTTAACATGGAATTTAGCATGAGCCAAGGCTCATTGCACATGGATCATGAGTAAACCCTCATTGCACATAAAGCACGAGTAAACCCTCATTTCACTTGAATTAGCATGAGTCAGCACTCATTTCACATGACGTATCATGATACTATACTTTACCCAATGCATTGGAGCACTATCAGGGCACACCCTTCTTAAATATTTCATTTCATGCATAATTGTGTCACATGGATTATATAACATGGAATCAATCAACATCATAAGTTATTCCACAATTAAGTAATATGGAATAAATACATGAAATTACCATTCAATATGTATATGTGCATAAATTTGAATACCCTTGATAGTGACATGGGTATGGTATTCACTACACAATGATCTTGGCTTGGAAAAACGTGGTGCAATTTCGGTAGCATAACGACTATCATCATATGTACATGAAATTTATAGTAAGGGGGTCATATAGATACACATTCCAACAAACATAATGGAATTTAGATGCATAATACAAGGGAATTACTTGGATATAAAAGAGAAGAGAGAAATCCCTCATGGAATTTCGGCATGGTAATGGGTGTACATGGGAGGAATTAATGAGAGAGAAAGGGGTATCCTATCATCAAAACATAAATAGGGTATTATGGGGGAGGTTAGAAATCATAAAAAACATTTCTAAATGAAAAAAATGGCATAACAACTTAAAGAAAATTGGACAAAATGAGAAAGGAAGAAATCCCTTACTTGGAAGTGTGATCCCAAAAACTTGGGAGAGGCTTGAGAGAGGCGTATTGGGAGATTGGGGCACCTTGGGAGGATTCTAGATAGAGTAGGTCAGAGGTTGGATGAACTTAAAAGGCTTTTAGTGAAGAGGAAGTGGGAGCTTGGGTGGGTTTATATAGGAAAGGAGAGGGAATTCTTTATTATTTGGGTTTAAGACACCACACATTAAACTAATAAAAACCACAAACCAGACCATGGTTTTTGCCAATTTTTTTTCCAAAGGTAAGTGGAAAACAATATTTTATAAGTCAAATTGACTAACTTCTTAAAATAACAGGGTTGCTTATGTAGAGGTGAGTCACAGTCTCAAAGAAAAAAATTTAAAAAGACAAATTGTTTTATAAGCCTTAAAGGGTCCACTAAAGCTTTGTAAAATAAATAAATAAAACAAAAAATCACATTATATTAATTTTAAAACATATATTGTCTTAACATAATGTTTATAGTAATTTATTACATCACTATTGGGTCATTATGATGTCATAAAACACATTATATATTTAAACGGTGTTTAATTTTTACCCAAAAATCCGACTCAGAAAATTATGAAAAATTCACTGTTGGATAATTTTGATGTTCTTATTCCAAAAATAATATTAATTTTATCTAAATAATTATCTAAATATGTGAATTTTTACTTTTAAAATAAAAACTGACATTTATCGAAAATTCATGGGTTTTGATAAAAACAGCTTTCAAACCTTAATAAAAATTACAATTGCATTCATAAAATTATAGAATAATTTATATTTAATAAAAATTAATTTAATAATAATATTGTATTAAAATATTATTTAATTAAAAAATCCATTAATTCATCAAAATATATTTCATAGTCGAATATTAACAAAAAAATATTATTTGTGCTTTAAAATCTATTTACAAAGTAACAATAAAAAGAATGTATATTCTATATACAAGAATAATGTACATAGTTTTAGTGCTAGGGTATCATTACATAACCCCTTATAACACCCACATAAGACTGAAGGGTAAGGTGTGCGATGGTGATAGACTCTTGGGTGGCTATGATAACATTGTTCGGGTGGTAATCTCTATTGACTTCCACTTCTCCCGTAGTCGGTTCTGCTCAAGATTAATGTGTTCAAGCTCAGATTGGTCTTGGTCAAGAGTGAATCCAAATGAAGCCACCTCCTTTCTGAGCTCTGACAAATGGGCTTCGTACGGGGAAAGTCTACTGGATGAGGCCATCACTTCCTTTATCTGAGTAAATTGGATTTGTTAAAGCCCTATATTTATATTAATCATGTGATCACTATTCAACAACTATATTAGAAATGGTCACCATTATTAATGGTATTTTAAAATCCAAAACATAAAACCAAATAAGTGCATACATTTTATATAACCATAAGAAGATATTTAAATATACCAAGAGAAATTTTCATTAATGAATTTTTGGGTCGTTACAATCTTCCCCCTTAAGAAATTTCACCCTTGAAATTTCCTTTTCCCAAACTAAAACAAATGTGAGTAACTATACTTCATCACTTCCTCTAATTCCCACATCACTTCTTCAAACTTGCGGTTTTTCCACAACACCTTGATAAGGAGAATTGTCCTATTTCGTAGAAATTTTTCTCTACAATCTAAGATCTTTGCTGGTTGATCCTCATAAGAAAGATCATCCTCTAGTTGTACTACCTTTGAAGAGAGTACATGTGAAGGGTATAGTATGTACTTGCTTAATAAGGATACATGAAATACATTATGTACTTTGGCCATAGTAGGTGGAAGTTCTAATCGATAGGCCACATCCCCAACATGATCAAGAATCTTGAAGGGGCTGATGTACCTAGGAATTAACTTCCCTTTCTTTCCAAACCTCATGACCTTTTTCCATGGAGATATGCATAGAAATACCATGTCTCAAACTTTAAACTCAATTTCTTGTCGACTGTTATCTGCATAACTCTTCTGTCAACTCTGGGCTGTCTTAATATGTTGTTGAATGGTTTTCACCTTCTCTACCATTTCTTCAACCATTTATGGTCCTAGAAACTTACGCTCACTGACTTTATCCCAACATGGTGGTGTTTTTCACATCTTCCCATATAGGTATTCATAAGGATCCATTAAGATGCTCTAGTGTAAACTGTTATTATAGGAGAATTCAACCAGAGGAAGATGTTGATCCGAACCTATTTTAAATTCCATTAAACATGATCTTAACATATCTTCCAGTGTCTGAATAGTTTGCTTATATTGTCCATCAGTTTGAGGATGATAGGTCGTACTAAATTTTAGTTCAGTATCTAGAGCATGTTGAAGACTCTTCCAAAACATAGAGGTGAATCTTGGATCATGATCGGATACAATATATAGTGATACTTCATGCAACCTTACCACCTCCCTGATATATATCTATGACAGTTGATCCAATGAGAAATACTTCCGAATTTCAATGAAGTGTGCAGACTTTGTAAGATGATCTAAAACAACCAAGATTGAATTATTGCATTTGGATGTCTTCAGAAGTCCAGTGACAAAGTCCATGGTGATTTTCTCCCATTTTCATGCTGGTATAGGCAATGGTTGCATCATCCCCTTAGACTTTTTCCTCTCTTTCTTCACTTGCGGACACACCAGGCACTTTGATGTATACTCAGTGATATCCTTCTTCATATTATCCCACCAATAATGCTCTCGAATATATCGATACATATTTGTGTTTCCTGGGTGAATAGATAAATTCAAACTATGTGCATCATAGAAAAGTTCCTTCTTCAGCACTAGACTTTATGGAACACATAGTCTTTTCCCAAATCTCACAATTCATTCTTTATTAACATTGAACTTTGAGGATTTCCCTTTTCTGATAGCTTTCAATTTCTTCTGAATTCTCACATCATCCTTTTGAGCATCCTTTAACCTTTCCAATAGATACAATTGAGAAATCATTTGTGAAAGGATTTATTATGTTCCATTCTTTATGATTCCCATGTCCATCTTAATCAAATCTAAGAAGATTGGATCCTTCTCAATTCTCATCAGTGATAAAATATTTGGGTCCTTTCTACTTAGAGAATCTTCCACCTTGTTCTCTTTCCCAGGGTGGTAATGGATTGAGTATTCATAGTCTTTGATTAGCTCTAATCATCTTCATTGGTGCATCTTCAACTCTTTGAGTGTGAATATATACTTGAGGCTTTTGTGGTCTGTATATATTTCACACTTTTCCCCAAATAGATAATGCCGCCAAATTTTTAAAGTGAAGATCATCGCAGCCAACTCCAGATCATGTGTTGGATAATTATGATCATGAACTTTCAATTTCCTTGAAGCATAGGTAATGAATTTGTCATTTTTCATCAACATGCTGCTCAGTCCCTTCTTCAAAGCATCACTGAATACCACAAAAAGTTCTCCACTTGTGGGTAAACTGAGAATGGGTGCAGTGATAAGCCTCCTTTTCAACTCCTTGAATATTTCTTCACATTCATCACTCCAAGAGAACTTTACTCCCTTATAAGTTAGCTTGGTAAGATGGTTGGATGATCGTGAGAAATTTCTCACAAATCGTTGGTAATATCCAACTAACCCTAAAAAGCTACGGATATCCATTACTGATGTTGGCCTCGACCATCCCTCTATTGCAGCTATCTTTGAGGGATCCACAGATATCCCATTTCTTTTTATGATATGTCCCAAGAATGAGACCTCCTTCAACCAGAACTCACACTTGTTCTACTTTTAATAGAGCTTCTCCTTTCACAAGGTCTCTAGTACAGTTCTTAGATTCTCCTCATGATCCTCCTTGGTTTTGGAGTATATTAGAATATCATCTATAAATACTACCAGAAATTTGTCGAGGTAATCTATAAAGACTCTATTCATCAAGTCTAGAAATATTTCTGAAGCATTACTGAGTCTGAAAGGCATTACTTTGAATTCATAGTTCCCGTATCTTGTATGAAAAGTAGTCTTGGGAATATCTTCCTTATTCACCCTTACTTGATAATATCCCGACCACAAATCTACCTTGGAAAAGTATTGTGCTCCACAAAGCTAATCAAAAAAGTCATCAATTCGTGGGAGAGGATACTTTTTCTTTATCGTGATTTTGTTAAGCTCGCGATAATTGATGCAAAGGCGCATTGACCCATCCTTCTTCTTGATGAAGAGGACTGGTGCACCCCATGGTGAAGTACTTGGGCGTATAAACCCTTTATCCAGATTTTCTTGTAGTTGTTTCTTTAGCTCCTCAAGATCCAAAATATCCATTATATACGGAGTCTTCAATATTGTAAATTCCCCAGGTATAATATCAATTGAGAATTCAACATCTCTTCTAGAAGGAAGACCAAGCAATTCCTCAGGAAACACTTCACTGAATTCCCTCATAATAGGCATGTCTTTAAGGATAGTTGCCTCCTTAGACTCAATCATCTGATCCAGATATGCATTCTCATAGGGCATTAATATCCATTCTTGAGATGATGGAGCTAAAGAAGATTATTCTTACTCCTTGCACTTGTACAGAATCGAGGGTTGATTCTCCACATCGAGAGTGATTTCCCTCTCACTACAATTTATATTGGCTCTATATAATAAAAGCCAATCCATACAAATAATTGCATAAAATTCCACCAGAGGGAGTATGATGAGGTTCTTCGGGAAATTCAATCCACATATTGGGGAGGAGTTATATTCATCGGATGCAATGATTTCTCCATTTTTCGTACTCACCGACATCTTTACTTCCATGATTTGTGGTGGTGTTGGGATTATTCTACTATAATTCGGGATATAAAAGAATGTGTAGAACCTAAATCAAAAAGTAAGTTTGTTATTCATGAATGAATAACTAGTGTACCTATCACCACTTCATTGATGGGGTTCACTACGGTAGTAGTGATGGAAAAAGCTCACCCTTGCTTCCTTGGAGGTTTTTGGTTTCCTCTGAAAACCCTTGGCTTAGGGAACTGATTTGCAAGATGTCCTGGTTCTTTGCAGTTGAAGCAATGAACAACACGTTGAGAGTTGAATATGGAATTCCTCTTCTCTTTCATAGCCTCGGGTTTTTCTTGTCGGCAATTAATGGCTAGGTGCCCTTCTCTTCCACAACTAAATCATTTCCTCATCCCCTTCAGGCAATTTCCGGGGTGCTTCTTTCTGCACCTTTGGAAAGTGGGGTACTGGATTTTCTTAGCACTGTTGGATTTATCCATCAAACCTCTAGAATTGAATTTCACCTTATGCTTCTTATTCCCATGATACCCCTGAGGTTCTCCAATCTTCATTTCAACCTTGATGGCACATTGGACAATTTTTTCCTAGCTGTCGAAGTCGCGAATCATCGGGGCTTTCCACAGGCTAGGTTTCAGCCCACCAAAGAAGCGTTTAACCTTGCATTTGGAGGTAACGACAAAGTCAGAAGCGTATCATTCAAGCCTTGTGAAGTTTTCCTCATATGCTCTGACAGATTCATCGTCTTTTTTCTTTATGGAAAGTAAGTCCCTTTCTATCTTAATCCAGAGGGTGCATGGAAAATATTTATCAAAAAACATCTTCCGAAAATCCTTCTATTACAACACCTCGATCTCCTCCTTAGGATTTTTATTTTTAATCAATTTCCACCACTGATCGGCTTCACCCTCCATATGATAATCATCCAGAAGAACCTTCTTTTGTTTAGAACATTAAATTATGGAGAATATCTTTTCAATGGAGTTGATCCATTTTTCAGCGATTGAGGGATGGGATGATCCATTAAAAGTAGGAGGCCTTTGTCTCATGAATCTCTCGATAGTGACTTGTTCTTTCTTAGGGGGGTTGAAAATTCCTCTTTATCCATGTTTCTATTAAAATCTTGAGTTAACTGAGAGATAATATTGACAAAGTTCGTGATTCCCACTCCCATCGGATTGGGCATCTCATTATCACAGTCATCATATTGATCTTCACATCGGTTGTTAGCCCGAGTCCTCCTATTACCGGCCATTGGCCTGAATAAAAGGAAAGTTAGGGGTAAAACATAAAGGGTAATCCAAGGACAAAACAGATGACTTATAAATAGCTTTTATTTCCTTAACTTATGAATCTATAGGCTTCAATCTATGTTATCCATGATCTAATTTATAACATATATTCTTAGGGTAATTTTTTTATTTACTTAATAATGGTTCATACTAAGCTTGTGAATTTACCAATGCATATCCCATGGGAGTTTCATAACCAAGAGTGTATCAAGGCCCATTTTCGTGTACTAGGATACCCTGGGTCAAGCCTGAAACTCCTTCCCGGGGTTTTCACCTCAAGGTACATCTATGCCAGAGCCGCCTCTACCTGATCGTATCCAAACAGGGATGTATTTTATTGATAAACCACTTACTCAATACCCACCAAAACTTAGTGATGTTTTTATTATACTTAGTATTTTCTCTAAGTCTTCACTATGGTTTTCTAATCCCAATCCCAAAAATAACTAAACTTATCCTCTAATACCAACTATGACAACCTTGCTCTTTATTACACACTTAAAAATGATTTATTACATAAACTCTTCACTTGATACAACATGGAAGATAAAGAGGTCTAGGGGATTAGTAACATTATATAACAACTTAAAACATGAAACACAACATCCTATTGAAAACTTCCTTTACATGACCACTACATTACCTCATACTTAGCATTACATGGGATAACATGAGGACATGCATAAGAAAAGGGTGAGCTATAAAGCCCAGTGAGGGAATAAACATGGAATAAAAAATAGGAATACAATAAATGTTAGACAATAGGCATATCAATGGAGCACAAGAGAAACATGAATATAAAGTCATGATAAAGCATGATAATCATAACATGTAAATGTGGCAACAACACTTAACATGGAATTTAGCATGAGCCAAGGCTCATTGCACATGGAGCCTGAGTAAACCCTCATTAAACATGAAGCACGAGTAAACCCTAATTGAACTTGAATTAGAATGAGTCAGTACTCATTACACAGGACGTATCATGATACTATACTTTACCCAATGCATTGGAGCGCTATCAGGGCGCACCCTTCTTAAATATTTCATTTCATGCATAAGTGTGCCACATGGATCATATAACATGGAATCAATCAACATCATAAGTTATTCCACGATTAAGTAATGTGGAATAAATACATAAAAGTACCATTCAATATATATATGTGCATAAATTTGAATACCTTTGATAGAGACATGGGTATGGTATTCACTACACAATGATCTTAGTTTGGAAAAACGCAGTGCAATTTGGCAGCATAATAGCGTGACATAAGGATTCATGAAAATGGTTGATGAGAGAGAAATGGGTGTATCATAATATGTACATGAAATTTAAAGTAAGTGGTTCATATATATACATGTACCAACAAACATAATAGAATTTATATTCATAATATAATAGAATTACTTGGATGTAAAAGAGGAGAGAGAAATCCCTCACGGAATTTCAGCATGGTAACGGGTGTACATGGGAGGAATTAATGAGAGATAAAGGGGTATCCCATAATCCAAACATAAATAGTGCAATATGGGGGAGGTGATAGATCATACTCAAACATTTTAAATTGAAAAAAAGGTCATAACAACTTAAAGAAAATTAGACAAAATGAGAAAGGAAGAAATCCCTTACTTGGAAGTACGATTCCAAAAGATTGGTAGAGGCTTGAGAGAGGATTCTAGGGAGCTTAGGGAACCTTAGGAGGATTCTAGAGAGAATAGGGTAGAGTTTGAACAAACTTTAAAGGCTTTTAGTGAAGAGGAAATGGGATCATTGGTGGGTTTATATAGGAAATGATAGGAAATTCTTTATTATTTATGTTTCGGACACCACACATTAAACTAATCAAAACCACAAACAAGCCCATGGTTTTTGCCCATGATTTTTTCCAAAGGGGAGTGTAAAAAAATATTTTATAATTCCAATGGAAAAACTTATTAAAATAATAGGTTTGATTATGTGGAGGTGAGTCACACTCTCAAGGAAAACAATTTAAAAATACAAAATGTTTTATAAGCCTTGAAGGGTCCACTAAAGCTTTGTAAAATAAATAAAACAAACCCAAAATCATATTATTTTAATGTTAAAACAAATATTTTCCAAAAATAATGTTTATAGTATTTTATTAAATCACCATTGTGCCATTATGATGTCATAAAACACATTATATATTTAAACGGTATTTAATTTTTACCCAAAAATTCAACTGTCTCAGAAAATTATGAAAAATTTACCATTGGATAATTTCAATGTCCTGATTCAAAAAATAATATTCATTTTATCTAAAAAAATTTCTAAATATGTGAATTTTTAATTTTAAAATAAAAACCGACATTTATCAAAAATTCATGGGTTTTAACAAAAACAGCTTTCAAACCTTAATAAAAATTACAATTGCATTCATAAAATTATATGATAATTTATATTTAATAAAAAGTAATTTAATAAAAAAAAATTATTAAAATATTATTTAATTCAAAAAACCATTAATTCATCAAAATAGATTTATTAGTCGAATATTAACAAAAAATATTATGTGTGCTTTAAAAACTATTTACAAAGTAACAATAAAAAGAATATATATTCTCTATAAAAGAATAATGTAAATAGTCATAGTTCTAGGGTATCATTAAATAACCCCTTATAACACCCACATAATACCGAAGGGAAATGTGTGTGATGGTGATAGACTCTTGGGGTGGCTCGGATAACATCGCTCGGGTGGTAATCTCTATTAACTTCCACTTCTCCCATAGTTGGTTATGTTCAAGATTAACGTGTTCAAGCTCGGCTTGGGCTTTGTCAAGGGTGAATCCCAATGATGCCACCTCCTTTTCAAGCTTCGAAAAATGGGTTCTGTATAGGGAAAGTCTACTGGATGAGGCCATCGCTTCCTTTGTCTAAGTAAATTAGATTTTTTAAAGCCTTATATTTATACTAATCATGTGATCACTGTTCAACGGCTATATTAGAAACAGTCACAATTATTAATGGTATTTTAAAATCCAAAACATAAAATAAAATAAGTGCATACATTTTACATAACCAGAAGAATACATTTAAATAGATCAAGAGGAATTTTCATTAATGAATTTTTGGGTTGTTACAGATGAGGTATTCGGGAATTCAAAAACTGTATTTACACAACATGGTTTTTAGGATTTTAAGGTGTTAAATGACCAGTGCAAGGTTATGATCCTCGCCTATAAAATGAGAGTCACCAATCTAGTTGAAGTTGTTTCTACTTGCATTATTTATGAGAGCTATCATTTTCTCTATAAATTCTAGCCTCTCTCAACTTCTATTTATGTGAAGATAAATCACAGTTCCATGAGCCTTCAAGGATTTATGAAGAAGGGGGATCTCCTAAACCACTTTGGTTACATGAAGAAGATCTGCACACATCCTATGTGAAAGATATTTGTGGACACCTGACTAGTTCTTAACACCCTCATTGTGCTTCATGAAGAAAATTGGTTCTATGAGCCAGTAAATGAGTTGAGAACTCCTAATGCAATTCGTGAAGATGTGTTCCATGTAAATTACTTCTATGTTTCATGAAGTAATGAATGAAAAAATAATTTTTAATGAAGGAGTGGTTTGTGTTAAGAATAAGAATGCCTGAAGGTATAGGGTAGTGTGTGCATGCATGAAGCACATGCACTCATGTAGATTATTTGAGATACTTGAGTCTGTATTGTTAAAAGGAAGCATGAATACATGGAGAAATAAGAAGATAGTGAATAGTGTGTGTTCACATATGTGTGTTCAAGAATAAACAAAGGGGATACTAAATAGTTCATGCATGTTTTCATGCATATTTGCATGCATGTTTTCATACATGGTTTCATACTGGTTGCATGCATGTTTGCATGCATGGTTACATGCATGTTTTCATGCATGGTTGTATGCATGTTTGAATGATTATACACACAAAATTGAATATGCATTAGAGATACCCAAAATATATTAGAAGTTAGAAAAGAAAAAATATATAAATTGATAAATGTACTTGGGCTTTTTGTGACATGAATCATAGATTACATGCATGAAGTATATATGATATTGTTGGGTTAGTAATTTAAGAAGAGAAAAGTATGAATTTGTGTAAGTTCATTCTTGCATGAAATAATACTAAACATGTGGTGAAATTTGGTTTGATAAATATTTTTTAATCAAGAATAATAAAGTAGAATCGATACATTAATAATTGTTGATATTTTATATCAAAGAAATAGAATTTGACACTACTTCATTATTACATATTATTGTGTGTAAAATAAGAAGAAGAGAGTGGTCAATATATATTCAGTTATTAAGGAAATATTATTTGTGATGATGTTGTGATGAACTAATATTTATTGATTTAATAATCACAAAGGAAATTTTTTATTATATAAAGAAGAAGAAAAAGAAGGTTCAATGAATTTTTTTCCACTAAATAAGGGATAAAGAAAAGGAGAAGAAGAGTTGGTGACCAAATCATATTCAGTTGATTATCATTTGGGTTAGGAATAATTTTGTGATTATCAGACTAGTCCATATTTATATTATTGTGAATAAAGTCATAAGAATAAGATGAAGTGAAGCTTTCAGTTTTCTGTTATGAAAAAGAGTAAAGGATGTTTGCTTGTTGCTAAGAAAGTAATAAGGGAAAAATATTAGATAAGATCAAAGAAGAATTGTGACATCCAAACAATAGTCTCAATAGGTGGAAGACTTTATTGGTGTTACAAATAAACTTATAAACAAGGTGGATACTATCTTTAGAGGTAGTATAAATATCCATCCAAGTGTTGTAAAACATGCACTGTCAATTGGCTATAGTTCATTGCAAGTGAAAGAGAATTTCCTACTTTTTGTAACCAAATTAAAAGGATTACTTTCTAGTGGTTGTGTGGTTGGATCATTTCTATACCATTCCAAGGACTAGATACTCTTATTGAGTAGTAAATATTATAAAACATCATGTTCTATTCTTTAATACTTTTATATACTTCCATGTAATAGGTAAAAGAGAATAATATAATCAAGATTCTAACGGGTCTAAGGGGTGAATGGATAAAAAGTTGTGATTGGTTTAAAAAGTCCCCAGCACTGATTCACCCACCCTATTATTTTTAGGCATATCCCAAAATTGTCCTTTTAAATATTACTACTCTGATATTCTCAATAAAAATTCCTTTCCTTGATACTACATGACCAAAAAAATTAACTTCTTAGATCTTGAACTTACTCTTAGATATATTTTCATACATGTGGTTTTTCTTAAATGTTCTCATAATGATTTCTATAATTCCTACAGGATCTTCCTTCATCTTATAGTAAACCAAAATTTCATCCAAAAACACCTCAATAATAGTTTCAAGATATAAATGGAATATTTGGTTCATCAAATCCATGAAAATTGTAGGAGCATTGGTAAGTCCAAATTCCATAACATGATACTCTTAATACTTATACTTTCTCCTGAAAGAATTATTAGGAATGTTTTCCTCCTTCACTCTCAATCGTTTATATCCTAATATGAGGTTAATCTTATAAAACCATCTCACCCCCCTTAGTTAGTAAAAGATATCATAGATTTAAGGTAATGAGTATATATTCTTGATGATCACTTGATCTAGCTTCTGATAATCAATAAAAATTTGAGACTTTTGTCTACCTTTATTACAAAGAGAATTAGTGATTTCTATGGTTACATGATGGGCTGAATAAAAACTTTACTCTAAATATATTATTGTTGGATATTTGATTCCTTTATCTTGGAAGGATCCATTTTATAATATGGTAAGTAAATGGAACTCATCTCTAGGGGTGGATAAATTGATAATTCCACTTCCTACTATAGGGGGAACCCGGAAATATCATCAGGAAACACCTCAAAATATCTATCCACCGCCAAAAGAAGTTGACTATATAAAATCCCTTAAATACAATCTAAGAACATACTGGATATTTGGCACAAGATTGATCTAATATCTATAATTATAGGTATGTCCTTATCTAATCATGGATCCCACTCACCATGAAATATGTGAGTTTTTCTATCTGGAGAAAGGAACAAAACCCTATAAAAATAGCAATTGATATAAAATTCAGAGATAAGAATCTATTCTATACCAAATATAAGATCAAATATATCCAAATCAATAACTATAAAATCCTATATTATACCAATATCAATAACCATCACATGACATATAGAGCACTTGAAACCCTTATCCATCTTCTTTCCAAGAGGAGTAGAAAGATCCATCACATACGACATCAACTCAGATCTTAACCCCAATTAATTGATTAATTTATATGAGATGAAGGAATGTGATTAAACTTTTTTAAATAAATCTGAGACCATAGAATATATAATAAACATTGTGCATATTATGGTTGATGGCCCAACTTTGAATTATTTAGGTACATGCTATATAAAGTCTCGGTACATTAAGAAACCATAAATATAAGTATAATAGAAAGTATTTAACATTATTACATTCCCAAGATCTTTTCGGTTTATATTTTTAGATAATTAGGAAAAACATTACAAGAAAAAGTGGACATTTCCACAAATTGTAGATTTTTTCCACACAAAAAAACGCTTTAAATTTATACCCTTATTTTATTCAAGACACTTTTACTTTTAAGATGAGCTCAAAGTGGAATGGATGACCTTTCTATAGTTTCTACTCATCCTTAGATCCTATTAAAAACATCTAAAAATGTGGTTTTAACGTAAAAAGGTTGGTAAGGTACATAAAAATAAAGGAATCCCATTATTCTAGTGAAAACATGAAAACTCATGAAGATGTTTACCTTTTTCCCGATAAAATTTTTAATAAATAAATAAATAAATTACATATATTAAAATAAAAATTTTATCTAATAAAAAAATTTATAACCCATTCTTAATCATGGAAAAATAATAAAGGCATCTTAATGTGCTTGATAACTCATGGAAACATTTCAAACCTTTCACCTTTAAAAGTTCATAAACTTTATTTATCTCATGAAATCAAATTATTTCTATAAAAACCATTTTTCAAGCATATTATAGGTATACTAGAGAATCATATTCATAAACCATGTTCACTTATGTTTAACCCATGTTAGAATAAAAAAATCCTAGTTAATTCCATTGGAGTAACCAACCCAGTATTCTCCCTCATTTTCTCTTTTGAAGAGTAATCATTACCAATGCACTAGAGAGATATATCATGCTCACCCATCTTCATGAGCTATATCAGGCTCACCCATCATCAAATATAATTATCAAGTACCATATAATTGGAATAAAATTGTTGGGTTTAACTTTTTCATCATAATGACCTTAAAAACTCATTTTAACTCATAAGAAAAACATTTTCCATTTTCTCGTTATCATAAGGAGAAATATCCTTTTTAAAACACTTAAAAAGAAAAAAATCCCAGAAGGGTAGGAATATGATATAATTTTAAAAAAAAAGTTACCTTATTAAGTAATGTTGAAAATTGATAATTTTTATAGTGGATGGGAAATTTGTTCAAGCTGTATGTATTAAACCCCATTTTTTCACTTTTCGAAAAAGTCAAAAATAAACCATACAGAAAATGTTAAAAGGATTTATCTTTTTTTTACTTTTTATATAAAGTAAAAATATTTGAAAATAAAATTTATAAACCTTTGAAAAATAAATAAAACATTCTTGAAACATTTAAAAGAACCTCAACTTGAGAGAAAATGGGTTGGAAGGAAAACATTAAAATAATTTTTCAAAAGAAACTCCCTTAGATTAAGTATCATCTCACTTCGTACATTATCTAAATCATAAATAATAAAATTATATTATTTTTTAAAATTCTTAATATTATTTTAAATTTTCATTACATTATCATTATTAAATTTATTTCATTTATTACCACATTTTATTTAGTTACTAAAATGGTTAAGTTCATATTGGATGTTTTGGGAATGTTCGATTTGTAACCTCGAAACAACATTGGTTTGTTGAACATGGTCAAAGATTTTATGGTTACATTACCTATATATTCTTAATCATTTTATAATTATAATATTTATATATTAAATTTTATTTTAAAACCAACTATATGATATTTTCATGAAAAATGAATCACATCATTTCATGGATACGGTAGTCTGTACGTATGCATGAACGGTGTTTTTATTTTTCTAATAGGTGTAAAATAAATAAATTAGATAATTTTTTATTTTTAAATAATAGAAAACATGTTATGTATTTTATATGAAATTATTAGTTTCAATATTTTTACCATCGTTTTAAGGTGGAAATGAAAAATGAATCACATCACTTGGTGGAGGTGGTAGTCCAAACGTACATACAAGTGACGTTATCATTTTTCAATGAATGGTAGGGTGAGAAGATAGGTAATATATTAAATTTAAATAATAATATTTATTTAATAAATAAAATATATATATTCATTTAATCCATAATTTTAACCATCCATGTGATCTAGTGATCAAAAACAAAGCACATCACTTTGTGGAGGTGGTAATCTACATGTATGCACGAGTGATGTTTTCTTTTCACATAGGATGGAAAAGAAGATAAAAATAGTTTTATTATGAAAATAATAACATTTAATTATATTTAAGATACTTATGTTATAATATAATAATGATTAATGAATATTTTAATGAGTTAAAATAATAAATAACATAAAACACTCAGTTAAGAATTGTACCTCATATTTAGAAAACCTCCCTTGGCTTACACCTTAAGAATTCTTAGTATTTTGAGGATACTAGAACCTATAAGAAATTGATACGAGTATTTTTAATGTATATGGGTATGTATTGTTTTATCTAAATGGATTAATGTATATGAATATGTGATTATAGGAGACTCCCTTTTATAAGTGAGGGGAGTGGCACACTTGTAAATATGTAAAACTTTTAAATATATTATATGTATTTTTCAAAGGAAAGTATCAAAAAGTGGAAAAATTTAGAATAATATATATATTAAGGTATAAATAAACTCAAAAAATCATATTTACCCAAGTTTTAGAGATATTTTATACCTTATCTTCTAATTTAACCTCTCTGTTAACACTTTTAACTTTTAATGGGGTGATAAATTTTTACTAATGCTACTATTCATAATGACCAAAAATGAAATTGGAATTATTACCAAATTTAAACCTAATAGTTAAAAATATTAAATACATTTTACTATATTCAATTTATATAAGTATCAAAAATTAATTTTAATAAAAATACACAAACCATAATAAAACCATTATTTAGAAAAACACATTTTTGAGCATAAAATTCATTTTATACCAAAATAAAGTATAATGATGATTAAAATAAAATTAATTGGATTATTTTTTAGAAAAATGGGAATAATTTAACTTTAAAATAAATCAAAGATATAATGTTACTTTTTAAATACTTGAAAAGAAATGACAATTTCAAAAAAATTAGTATTTTTCATTATTCATACAAAAATCAATATTTTCAAAAAAAATACCAAAAATTCAATCTAAGATATATTTGAGATGATTATATAAAAAATTCTGTCAATTTTATCAAATTTAATTTATAAAATCATTTAATTTAAATTTAAAATAAAACCATGTTATATATAGAAAAATTTGTTAAATAAAACTATTAATTTTTCAATTGAAAAATAATATAAAAATATTTGTAAATATATGGTGAATATGAATCCATAAAATTAATATTTATAAATAATAATATTAATTAATTTATATTATTACCTTGGTTGTCACATTTTTCCTCTCTTCTAGAAATTTCATCTTCACAATTTTATTCATTGCTTAAACAAGTGAGTGTATTTTTTCCTCACAATTGTTTTCTGATTCTCATATTACTTTCATAATCATGTGATTATTCCATAAATCCTTAAACTTGTAAATTTATTTATTTCATAGAACCTACTCTCTTTATTCAAACATTTAAAATTTATTTTCTTTATAAGAGAGATCCTCCTTTAATTATACTACTTCAGGCTCAAAACATAAGATGCATCAGGTACATACTTACTTTGAAAATAAACCTGAAACACATCTTATACCAAATATAAACTTAGAGGTAAATCTACCTTGTAAGTAAATAACCCCACTATACCCTAAATTTTATAGGTTATAATAAATCATGGGCTTAACTTTCCTTTTTTACAAAAATGTAATACACTTTTACATTGAGATAATTTAAGAAAAACATGATCTCTTACCTCAAATGAGAGATCTTTCCTCTGGTAACCTATATAAATTGTTTTCCTTATCTGAGATAACCTCATATAGTTTTGAATAATATTTACCTTCATAAACATATCCTATACCAACTCTAGTCCCAAAAACTTCTTTTCACCAACTTTATCCCAACATGATGGAGTTTGACACTGCTTTCCATATAATTTCTCAAAAGGTGTCATCTTTATATTGGAATAAAAATAATTGTTATAAAAAAATTATATCAATTAAATATTTTGATCCCAAATTCCCTAACGATTCAAATGACAATATCTAAGCATACCTTACAAAGTCTATATTGTTCTCTCCAACTACTCATCATATTGAAGATGAAAAATTATTCTGAAATTTAATTCAATACTAAATTAATTTTATAGTCCTTTCAAAAAAAATCATAAATATAAGATCATGACGGATATAATAAAAAGATAGACTCCATGTGATCTGACTATATATTTAATATAAAGTCTAGCAAGCTTAACCAACTATATATTTTCTTGAATATGAATAAAATGCAGAAATTTATTCAGAAGATCAATAATAGACTAAATCTCATTATTAGATTGATATGTATTTTTTAATCCCAAAATGAAATCCATGAATATATTCTACCATTTCCATTCAGGCAATGGAAAAGGTTGAATCACCCCCTTTATTAGTTGTCTTTCAAATTTAACCTATTGACAAGTTAAAAATTTCATAGTAAAATTAGCAATATCTTTCTTTATTTAACCAGTCGTAAACCAACCTGGTTACCCTAATAACCTAATAACTAGGCTAGTCTGTACATGTCCTTAAGTATGTTCCCAATCACCATGGGTTGGTGACTAGTACCTAGAATCATAAAAAATGAAAGTGGTAATGAATTTTTCACAAACATTGCAGAAGCAATATAAAAAAGTTAGTATGCATACAAGAAAAAAACTCCATAGGGAGAACTATACCAAAAGTCAAATAGTTAAACAACCCAAAGTACTACAGAAAAGTACCTGAAAAATAGTATAACCACCCAAGTCTAAGCTCAAGGATCAACAGCTACTACCACCTCCAAGTGGAGCCTTACCCTTTATCAAATCTGGAAGAAGATTATCTACAAACACCCAAAGGTATGGGTAGGGTGTGAGCTAAAATCCCGATAGGGTCTCACTGAGGATTCCATAATAATATTCCACATTTAATTAACCAAATAAATATTTTAATTTTTTAATAAACAGGCTTGGTATTTTAAAATCATATTTAAAAAATCATTCATTGTTTTTCAAATGATGGAAATACTTTAAACAAATGGATTAGAAAAACATTTTATATAAAATAGTTTATATAAATCAGAAGGCATGTGTAAAATAGTTTACAATCAACATTGGAATATATTTAAAAACATTTACAACAAGCAACATGGTCATCTGCCAAAAATTTATGATAGTTCTTGGTTATGGTATCCTCACACACTCGAAGATGATCATGGAAATACGTGTATACGCACGTACCTCTAACACTTTCCAAATATTAATCTTTACTATCCCATTGGGGATGTGACCTATTGCACTAGGTTTTGTTTCAGTTTTAAAGTTTTAAAAGGATTTATATCCCAATAACTCACTAACTACCATGGATTTTATTTGATCTAATGATAATCACTAATGGTAAATTTATTTTAAAATAGTTTAAAATACAATTTAACCCATTATCCCATTTCAAATATTCCAATTTCTATTTAAAAACCAACACACGAGTTTTTAATCAAAATGTGACTTTATCCAAGAAAAAACCAATAGGTTTATATCAAAACCATTTTATGTCGTTTTTCTGAAATAAAATTTTGAAATCAATTCAACAAAATCAATTTCAAAATTTAAATTCAACAATTTAAAATTTCCAAAATCCTATCAATTTCATAAACACACCCCAATTCAAGGGAATGGGGGGTTTCTCCAATTTCATGCCAAATCAAATCCAAATCCCCCAATTCAATGGAATTGGATTTTTAATAAATAAATTTAAATAAATATCAAGAAATTTAATTTAAATAAAACAATTTAATATAAATAAATAAATTTAGGATTAATCAAATTGACCAATAAAAATGGAACCACCTACCTTGGGATCATCGGATCTCGAAACACAAAGCCATAAACAATAAAATCCAATGAAGAACATTGGTAACAAGGATCTGAGAATCAAAAATATTTTCAAGATCTGAAACAATGGGGATTAGATCCTCTAAAAACATGGAGATCTATAAAAACCTAGGTAGGAGAGAGGGGAGAGTGGGAGAAAGAGATTGAGAATAGGAAACCTATTAGTTAGAGATCAATTGTCATTCTCCATGATTTTATCCACTTTCAGGAGGGTGTAGAGGGGATAAAATCACCTATTAAGGGCCTACAAGGAAGAAGAAACTATATGGGAGTTTTTTTGGCCCATCGGGAATCTAAAAAGGGGGTTTGGGGATTTTAAAACTAAATTTCTAAATAAATTTTTTTTGTACGCATGGTTAGATGGAAGGGTTTCACAGTTCGACAAACTATGTGCCCCATTCTGAAGGGGTTCATGGTTTCTCCTTGGTGGGCACATAGTTTTCCAAACTATGTATTAGTCATTAAAACCCTCACTATATAGGTGTTCATGGTTTTCCCTAAGAGGGAACACGGTTTTTGAAACTATGCTCCAACCATGCATATCCCAGAAAATTTCAAATTTTATAAAAATTTCACCTGAAAAATCCCCCAAAAAAACAAACAAAGAATGAAAAAATATGGGTTTAATAATACCTAAAAATAGTAATAGTATGTTACATCACCCCACCAATAATACTCCTAAAGGTATCTATACATTTCAGTGCTACCGAGATGAAAAATTAATAGAGATCTGTAAGATTGACTTAACAATTCTTTCTTCGATTAGGAATCACTTGGCACACATGATCTATTTCCAAATATCATAACACCTTCTTTGTAAATGTTAAATACAGGAAAATTACCCTTCTTGACTAATTTTTCCATTTCTTACAAATCACAATCTTCTTTTTAAGCATGTTTAATTACTTCTAAAAAATATGACTACACTAACACCTAAACCCAAAGAGTGTGAGTTCTTTCATGCACAATTTTTAGGTCATCATTCATTAAATCATTTACCAAATGATAATGTTCCAAACATATAATGGTTAATGAGACATTATCTTCTCAAATAAAGGATTTATCTACCATTTTTCCTTTTCTAGGATGACATAGAATCGTGTAATCATAATCTATAATTATTTATAATCATCTTCTCTGTCATATGTTCAACTATTTTCTATTTAATATATAATTTAAAATTTTATGGTTATATATATTTCACATTTTACCCCATATAAAATATGACAATAAATTTTTAAATACAAAAACCACCATTTCATGCTCAAGATCATGTGTAGGATAACACTAATCATTTTTTTAATTGATGTGAAGCATGTGTAATTACAAAATCATCTTGTATCAATACGCAAACAACTCCCTTCAAATAAGCATCATTATAAATAATAAATTCATTATTTCTTATTTGAAATTATAAAACTATATCAATAGAAAATATTATCTTCAATTTCTATAAACATTCATAACATTCATTTTTTCAGATTAATTTAAATCAATTTTTAGTTAACTTAGTTAGTAATCTTGATAACCAATCAAAGGTTTCAACATGTTGTTGGTATTAACCTCATAATCCAAGAAAACTTCAAATCATACTGACATTTTTAGGTCTTTTCCATTATTCCACCACTTTAATTTTATCAGGATCAACAATTATTACATCTTCAGAAACAATATGCCCAAGGAATGAAATCTTTTGTTGCTAAAATTTTCCTCTACTAAATTTCTCATACAACTTATTTTATTTTAAGGAATAAAAAACAATCCTTAGTTTTTTTATCATTTTTATAATAAATTTTTGAATAAACCATAATGTTGTCAATGAAAACCAACACAAATTTATTCAAATACTCATAAAAAACATTATTCATAATATTTATAAATACATTGTGTGAATTTATTAAACTAAAAGGCATAACTAAAAACTCATAATTCCTATACCAAGTATGGAACACCATAATCGAAACACCTTCCTCCTTCACCTTCATCTGGTGATACCCAAACCTGAGATCAATCTTCAAAAAATATTGATCACCCCAGAGTTGATCAAATAAGTCATCTATATGAGGAAGAAAATAATTGTTCTTAACCGTGATGTTATTGGGTGCTCTATAATCAATGAAGAATATCAGGGGACCATCCTTATTTCTAAAAATAGAATAGTAAAACCGAAGTTAAAGTGATAGGGTGGATGAAACCCTTATCAATAGACTCTCACAAATACTTTTCAATATCAAAAGTTTTACTACAACCATTTGATAAGTAAATTTTGAAATTTTCTTACAATCATGCACTTATTCAATAGTAAAATCAACCTCCCAATCAGGAATAACTTTAAAAAAATAATTAAGAAACACATCCATATATTCATTGACTATTGGAATATCACTAGTTTGAAAAGTTCTATTATTTTCAAAAATATGAGTAAGCTAACTTTCACTTTTATCCTTTATCAGTTTATTAGCTTCTTGGTATGATGTCAAATGTATAAATTTATTCTTATATAAAAATTAAATATCATTCTGAAATATAACTTCTTTATCTCTACAATCTATCTTAGCATGATAAAATGAAACCCAATCCATACATATAATAACATCTAACTTTGTAATGGTAAAGATAATACAATATATAGGAAAACCCATTCCATATATGATAATGGTAATATTTTTATAAATTCTTGTTGCCTTTATACTACCACCAAGAGTTTTTTATAAGAGTTATGACTTCATTTCTTACTTTGTATTCCATTTTACTTGAAAATTGACAAAATATAAAAGAATGTGCAGATCCTGAATCAAACAAGACATTTTCATAATCTGAATAAGGAAGTAATTTAATTATTACCACTTTATATGTGGGTCTTTAATTTTCCATATAAGTAACAAAATACTATTCTACACCTTTCTATTTTTGATCTTTATGATTACCACCTTGAGTAAATAACTTCATATATGTGTTAGTATAATGTCCTAACATGTTACAATTAAAACATCATATTGTCATATGACTATCATTTTCCTATTAATTTTCTGATTAGAACACTTTTCTTTGTAGTCATGAACCAAATTACCAAAGTAACCACATCGGTAATACTTTCTTGATCCTATCAAACATTATTTAAAATTTATTTTACCACATTTTGAACATTTGGGGGAATTACATTGGATATATCATTTGACTACTTATCTATTTCTTAATACTTAGATTGATTCTTAATCTTGTTTTCATGAAGTATATAAGTTTTAGAAAACTTCATCTCGAATTTATTATCATATTTAACAACCTCCTCATGAATTTTAAATTCATGGGAGGCTAACCCTCTTTATAAATTTTTTTTCAAATCTGTGTAAAATCTATCAATTTTACTCTCATAGTCCATAAAAAAATTGTTGCATGAATGACCAATCTGGTAAAATTTTCTTCTTAAGTGGCCAATAATTCTTCTTACTTTTTCTTTAACTTTAGAAATTTATTTTTAATTCAAAATTAAATAACTTTAGGAAAATACTTCTCAAGAAAAATATCTTTAAATATAGTTTACTCCATGGAATTAATCTCATCATTTTCCTTAGTATTCTTTCAAAGACCACCATTAATTGGTTTCACCTTCAAAATGATAAATAAAAATATTTTTCATTTGGTTTTTTATACATCCAAAAACTTTTAATATCTTCTATAATACATTTATCCATCCTTTATCTTACATCGGGCATGAAGATCCACCAAAATTTAGAGGGTTTTATGTTATGAAATGCTCCACTATAGACATATTCCTCTATAGATCAATCAATTGTTCTCTTATGGTTTCCACCGTTAATAGCCTATGTCAACTAAGTTAACACTAACACAAATTTTTATATTCCTATAATTATAGATTTCTAATTTGGAAGGTTATTATCCCATTGATTTATTCCTACTTAATCTAGTCTATTTTTTCTACAGAAAATCATTCTAAATAGACATAGATTATTTGAAGCTACATGAAAATTCTTATAATATATTTCAGGATAATATAAACATAAAACTAAATCTATTAAGAGTGTATTTTAAATTATTCTAGCCTCTAATGGTGTATAAACCTCACTTTAATACCAAATATAATGATGTGTTACTTTAATAACCCATAAATATGAGTTTAATAGTAAGGATTTTACATTTCTACATTCCCATAATCTTTATATTTCTAGGGAATTGGGAAATAATTTTCATAAAAATTTGTACATTTCCACCCAGTGTACATTTTTCCCTCAAAAATAGAGCTTTAAGTTTACACCCTAGTTTCATTAAAGAAATTATTTATTATTTTAAGGCGCTCCTAAAGAATAATTTTTGACCTTGATATAGTTCCTAATCATCCTTAGATCCTACCAAAAAAATAAATATATGGTATGGGCACAAAAGTAAAGGACATAAAAGATAAAGGGGTATTGTTTCCTTAATGAAAACATAAAAACCCATGAAAATTTTTACCTTTTTCCTTATAAAATTTTGAGCACATAAATAAAACATATCCACATATGAAAATAAAAATTTTCTAAAATTAAATATTTTATAACCCATTATTAAGTATAGGAAAACCATGAAGGCATATTAATGAATATGGGGACTCATGAAAACATTCCATAACTTTCACCTTTAAAATTTCATAAACTTTACTTACCTAATGAAATCAAATGATTTGCATAAAAAGTATTTTTTTTTCAAGAATAATATAGGTATATTAGAGCATGATATTCATAACCCATGTTTACTCATGTTTAACCCATTTAAAAATAACTAAATCATGGATAATTCCATTTGAGTAACCAACTGGGTATTCTCCCTTGTTTTTTCATTCAAAGACTAAATCATTACTCAATGAAATGGATATCTATATTAGGATGACCCATCATTATGAGCTATATTGGTCTCTCCTATCGTCATATATAATTATCTACTACCTTATCATGAATAAAAAAAATATAATTTCAATTTTTCATCATAAAACCCTTGAAAAACTCATTAGAACCCATAAGAAAAATATTTTCCTTTTTTTCATAATAATAAAGATAAATATACTTTTTTAACTTTTAAAAATGAAAAATTCAAAGAAGATAAAGAATATGATAAAATTTTAAAAACCATGTTAAATTATTCAGTAATATTAATAATTAAATATGGTTATGATGGTGGGAAAATTTGGTCAATTCGTATACATTAAAAAACATTCTTTTTACACTTTTGTAAAAATTCAAAAAAACATATGGAAAACTTTGAAAAGATTTCAATTTTATTAATTTTTAAATAATATAAAAAAATATTTTAAAATTAACTTTATCAATATTTGAAGAATAAATAATAATATGCTTAAAATATTTAAAATAACCTTGATATGGAAGAAAATAGTTGGAATGAAAACTTTAAAATAATATTTTTAAAAGAAAGTCACATAACTTAAGTCTTTTCTAGCTTCATGTGTTCTATAACTCCTAAATAATAAAGTTATATTAGTTATTTGATTTATTAAGAACCTTTTTAATTTTAATTCCATTATCATTATTCCATTTATTTCATTTATTTTATTTATTTCATTTATTTCATTTATTTCATTTATTTCATTTATTTAATTTATTTCATTTATTTCATTTATTTCATTTATTTCATTTATTTCATTTATTTCCATGTTTTATTTTGTTACTAAAATGGTTAAGTTCATGTCAGATGTTTTGGGGTCCTTCAATTTGTAACCTCAAAACAACATTAGTGTGTTGACCATGGTTGAAAGTGTTATGGTTATATTACATTAATAATCTTAAAAATTTATAATTATTTTATTTATTCATTAAATACACTTTTAAAATCGACCATATATAGTGTTTATTAAAAATGAATCACATCATTTCATGAAGATAGTAGTATGTATGTACACATGAACAACAGTTTCATTTTTCTATTTCTTGAAAAATAAATAAATTAGATAACAATTTATGTTTAAATAATCATAAATATGTTATAAATGTAATATTTATTCATTATTTTTATCCTTATGACCATCTATGTAAGGTGTAAAAGAAAAATGAATTACAACGCTTAATGGATATGGTAGTCCACACGTACACACAAGAAACTTTATCATTTTCCAATGGATGGTAGGGTAAGAAGGTAATAAATATAATATATTTAAATAATCATAATTATTTCATTAATATCATATATATTTATTTTAAAAATCATTATAAACTGTAAAATGGTCTCATGATGAAAAACGAGACACTTCACTTTGTTGAAGTGGTAGTCAACATGTACGTACGAGTGATGTTTTCATTTCCCATATGATGGAAAAAATAGATAAAATGGTTTTGATATAAACATAATAATATTTAATAATATGTAATATACTTATATTATAATATAATCCTAGTTAAATAATATTTTAATATGGTATAGCAATAAATAAACATGAAACATTTGGCTATGAATTATACCTCTTCTTTGTAAAATCTCCCTCGGCTTACACCTTAAGCATTATTAGGTTGGTATTTTCATGATAAAAAAACCTCTAAGACATGGGGAGGGATGTTTTTTAAGGTATTTTTGTAGGTATTTTTCAATCTAAATGCCTCAATGTGCGTGAATAAGTGAGGAGAGTATGTTCCCTTTTATAAGTGAGCACTAATAGAAAAATACCATATATCAAGGGTTTGGAACCATTGGTATAGGTCTCCAAAATGTTGGTATAGCCTATACCAATGGTTTGGAAGACCGTTGACAGGTTTGGCATTGGGATAGTTCTATACCAATAGTTCTGGGAAAATTGTTGGTATAGGTCATATGAAAAAACTATACTAACGGTTTAATAAAATCATTGGTATAGGTAATTCAAAAAAAAGCCCCACTTGGCTTTGATCCAAACACCTCCTATTTATAATCCAATAACCTAACCACTAACCTAACATGACTTTTGTAAACATAATTTCATAAATATATATATGTATATTCATAAGTATTTTAAATTTTGATTTATTTAATGTTATTTGACAAAAAAATTCATAAAAAATATGTGTACCTATACCAATGGTTCTCAAAACCGTTGGTATATGATCTTTGATTTTTTGAGTTATACCAATGGTTTGGCCAAAACTATTGGTATAGGTCCAAATTAGTGACACATACCAACAATTTTGGCCATAATGTTAGTATAGGTCCATATAAGTGACTTATACCAACAGTTTAGAAAAAAACCATTGGTATATGTCCTATTTATAGTAGTGGAGGGAAGTAGCACACTTGTAAATACTTAAAATTTTAAAATATTTTATAAGTATTTATAAAAGTAAAGTGGAATAAAATTTAAAAATTTGGATTCTAAGATATTATAAGATCTAAATACACTCAAAAAATCATATTTATCCAAGTTTTAGAGATATTTGATACATTATCTCTTGGTTTACCCCCCCCCCCCCCATGTTAACTCTTTTAAAGTTTTACCAAGGTTACTATTCATAATGACTAAAAATGAAATTGAACTTATTGTAAAATTTCAACCTCATAATTAAAAATATGAAATATATTTTTTCATATTCAATTTATATAAGTAATAATAATTAAATTTAATATAAATACAGAAACCATAATGAAAACAGTTTTTAGAAAAATATTCATTTTAAGCATAAAAAGGATTTTATATAAAAATCAAGTATAATGATCATTACTATAGAATTAATTTTATTATTTTCAGTAAAATGGGATTAATTTAACTTTAAAACAAAACCAAAATATAATGGGAATTTTTAAATACTTGAAAATAAATGAAAATTTTAATAAAAATTGGTATTTTCACTATTCATCCAAAAATCAATCTTTTCAGAAAAATAAAAAAATTAAGCATAATATATATTTAATATGATGATATCAAAAATAAAGTCTATTTTAAGAAAATAAATTTATAAAATAAATAAATTTAACTTTTAAATAAAACCATGCAATACATGGAAAAACAATTGAGTTTAATAAAACTAATATATTTCAATTGAAAATCATATAAAATTATTTATAAAAATAAGATAAATATGAATCCACAAAATGAATACATATAAATAATAATATTTATTTATTTCTAGGATTACTTGGTTTGTCACATGCTATTTTTTAAATGAGCATATAGATTTGGACATATTCTAAGACTTCCTGGTATGATAGGGATCTCCCTTCATTTAACTATGTTCTTACCATATTTAAGGATGATACCCTTATCTTTTATATTTGTATTAATTTATTTGAGAGCCTATCATATAATAACACCAAAACTTAATGTCTGATTAGGTCTCTTGAAGAAACATTTCTGATGAACTAGTCACCCACATAAATGGAAAGTCTTATGATCTTCTTGATAATCTAATTTATTGTGACCCGGTGTCCCATATTGAAAGAACACAAAAAAATTACACCCCAAAGGTTTCATGGGAGTGTAATTAGAGTTATTTTTTCAATACCACCACTACCATGTTTAGATTCCTCACACTTCCAAAGACCATCACATATACTTTCAACTCATATCTCAACCCCCATGCATTGATCAATTTAGATGTAATGGAGGAATGTGATTCACCTATGTCAAATAAATCAAAGTCCACAAAATATGTAACAAACACTATAATTCTAATTTTAACTGACCCATATCTAGATTTCATAGGTACATGCTCTACTAAAAATAAGTACCCATATTCAATCCCACTCTAAGACTTCCTAATAGGATAGGAATCTCCCTTCATCTAACTGAATTCCTTATATATATGAGGAAGAGACCCAACTCTCATAGATGTATCAAACTACACTTTAGAGTGTCGCATATAAGAAGACTTGACCTTATTACTCTAAGGAACTCACCTGAAAAATCATTATAGATTACCTAGTCACCCACATAGATGGAAAGTCTGAGGAGTCTGTTGATAATCCAACTTAGTGTAAACTGAATTCCAAAAAGGAATATACCTTAAATCATATATTGAATTTGATGAATTTTTGTGGATATGAACTTATGGTTATGTTTAACCATCATATTACAACATTCATGAGAATAATATCTTTAAAACACTTCAAATCAATGTATTGTGAGATTATAGAATACATGATATGCAGCCATTATCCTTAATCATCTATGTTTGCATGAATAATACCACATAGGCTATCATTAAAATGAATGTTTTAGAAGATGAAACATGGGGGAGAATTTTCATTCATACACATTATGCATGAAATGGATAAGGCATTAAATCATTCATTATAACACATGAGTTAATGTATTCATAATTGAGGAGTATCCTTAGGGATGTATAAATACCACTACCATGCAATGGAAGTGTTATGAAAGGATGTGTGGATGTCAATTGTGACTCTATTTTTCATGTTTCTCTATTTATCCTACCTCATTTGTATCTTGTGATTGTATCACATCATAGATAATGGTGAATCTCACATGTATGACATGCGATTCAGCTAGACCTAAGGATACTTTAAAAGGTGGGAGGCTTTCGTTAATCACTATAGTGATCCTCTTTAAGCACATATGAATGTGAATATGGTTACATTTACTCTTTAGTGTAAGTAATTTACAGTTTTATAGTATTATTTCATTTCTATTTTTTCATAGTTTCATTATTCTAAGCATGGAAATCTTGGTTATTGGTTTCTAAATAGTTTATACACTATCTAATGAGTGTTATTCAACTCCAATGAAATCCATAAGTGGTATATGAGCATGCCATGTTTTTATATTAGTAAAATTATTTTTGAAACAAAAAAAACACATCAAAAAGAGAGTGAATGATTTTTTCCATCACCATGGTGAATCCCATCCTTCACCATGCCATGTTGTTTCTCTCTCGAGGAAAAACAGCCACAAGGTTTCTATTATGGAGAGAGACAGCCATTTCAAGTCATGATGTTAAGTGTAAATGCATGTAAAATAGGCAAAGTGACTCCACCACATTGTGGTGTGATCCATAATCTATTGGAAATAGATAGGGTCTGCACCAAGGTGGGTGAACCATATCCATTCCTTATACCATGGATTTCTCCACACCAAAAGTCAACAGGGGTCTTGAAAAACAAGTTTTCACAAAAATTATCAATTATGAATTGAATTTTTTTTGTTTTTAATACTTTTATTAATAATGTAAAAGATATTTTACAATATTTATAAATTTATAAAAAAAATTACAAATTGATTAATCATAAAATGTTTATGGTGAATTGATTAAAAGTTTTAGAACACTTCTTATTAATATTCCATTAATATTAAATAATTAATGTTAAGAATATATTTTTCAAATATTATATGGAATTCCCTATTACTTGGAAATAAAATGTTTATTTTGAAATTATAAGGGAAATTTTATAAAGGGTTTACAAATTTAAAAATAAGGTTGAGGTATAATATTTTATATATTTCAATTTATGATTCATAATATTTAATTTAATGTGATTAAATTAAAGGGTCTTATTTGGATGTAATTTAGAACACATCAAAATAGTTTTTTTTATTGATTTGATCATGGTTTAATTAATTATAAGTATATGATATTTATATTATGTAAAAGGTTTAAATAATATAAATAGAGTTATGAAATGTTTATAATTTATAAAATTTCATATAAAGTAAAATTTCATATAGTAAATAATATAAAAATTTCATATTATGAATTGAGTATACAAGTGTTTATATTCAAGAATATGGAGTTTTCATAATGTATTAGATAATTTATAAAAAAATTACAATTTGATTTTATATATATAATTATACATAAATTTTTAAATCATGCATAGATATTTAAATTTTTCATTTATTTAAAGTTTATTTTCTATTTATTAATAGTTATAAATTTTTCATATTATGAATGGCATATTGTTTAGTTTAAAAGTTAAAAAAATGGAGAATTTTTATATGTTCATCTAAGTAGTTAAATGCTAGGTATGATAAATGGATTTAGTTTACAACTACTGATAATTCAGTTTTTAATTAAAGGTATTAAATTTAATTTAGTTATTAAATATATTTTATACATATTATGTATTGGAAATATGATTAATTGGATTCTAGTTTGAGTAAAGTTTCCTCAAGTAAAGGGACTTTGGGTCAAACTTTCAACTGGCCTAAAAGCTTTTTATTTGTCTAGAAAGGTGTGGGTTAGCTATATGTGGCTCAAGGAATACTCATATAGATATTTTCAATGAAATATAATTCTAATCATTTACATGAAGTTTTCATATACCTTATACATGATATGAATTTAGATATGTGTAAATATATTTGACTTCTACTTTTGAGTAACACAAACTATGATTTGTGTAAAGAGTTATACATAAATATGGTTTGAACATATTGTTTTGGTATAAGAAACTTGATTCTAAAATAAATCACTAAGCATGCATATATAAAGGAAATAACATGTGATAAGATGGTGATATTGAATACCCTTCAAAACTAAATGATGAATTACTTCTAAGGAATCACTAGTCAAGACCTTGATCATCCAACTAGTTATTTACATACCAAATCTAGGTTCCCCTGGATTACCCTATGTAAGGCAAGAAAGTAATGGGTAAATATAGATTATCTAATTAGGTAGTTTTATGCCAAAGTTAGGTTCGATTGGATTTTTATTTGTTATACTATTCTTGGAATTTTACTTGGGTTACACTAGCTAGGAAACCCTAACATCTAGGATACTAAATAAATAGAGTTGGGATTATCCATATTATGGATTGGACAAATATTTGTCTCCTCGACTATCTAAGGGAAATATATGATGTGATTAGGGTGATTCCCTATATAAATAACTAATTGGTGAGATGAATTCTAAAGAGGAATCATTACTTGGTAAAATATGGATATTTTCCCACTAATGGGTATAATGAAATTCAAAATGGGTTGCCCATTTAGTAAAATCTCTTATTAAATAGAAATAAAATATGATACACATCTGATAAAAGATTTTTTATAGACAAATATCATTAGCATCATCATCAAACATGGTTTTGAAATCAATACTTAGAAGGAGTGGATTAATATAAGAAACTACTATAACTGGTAACTTAAGAAAAGTTCTTAAGATAAAATTTCTATGTGTGAGAGAAATATCTTCATGAGTAACCATTTATTGAAGTTTTTCAATTCATTAAATCTTTATGCTTACAAGAAGTATAAAATGATTCATATAAGGTTTCAAATAAATTAGATGAAAATTTACATAAGAAATTGTAGTATCCACTCATATACTCAATATAAACCCAATCCTTTTACACATATCATTACAAGATATTTAACATAAAAATCTATTAATTACAATCCAAATATCATGAGTTATAGTTTCTTCGGAAGACTAGGTTCATAATACATCAAAGTGAGGATAAAATAAAACTTATTTATTTTATTCTATATAATGATCTCCTAAATCCTTTTTATCTCCTAAAACTGCATGGCATAACATGGGGAATACATAGAAAAAATGGATGAACTAGAAAATCCTAGTAAGGGAATAAACATGATAAGGAAACCCAACATGTGAGTTAATAGTATAACATGGTATCATAAAAGAGAAGGCACGTGAGTAATAACATGGAAATATAATATAAATAACATGGTATCATAAGATCATAGAATCATAGGAAATGTGGTATAAATATAATACAATACAAAAACCTAATTCAAGGATAACTACTAATACAATATCACATAGTGTACAAACTCCTATAATGGATTAGGTTCCTTCCCTAATCTCATACATGATGTATCAAGAGACGAAAGCATTACCCAATGCATTGGAGGGATATATAATTCTGGTCCCACCTTTTATAATCATTTCATGTACATTCATATGTGTTCCATATAATTAAATCAATCATAAGGAAAAAAACATAATAATTACCCATGGAAATAAAATTAGTTGTATAATCATTCCTCATATCATAATCAAATGAAATTTCCTAATGAAGAAATTTAAGAAATGAGCATAAGGAATGTATTACCCCATAAAATTAAGGGAGAGTGATAAAGTTTTATATTTAAGAGAAATATATACTTATTTTAGAATCATTTCATGGCATCAAAGGTTTTTTTATTTTTTAATAGAAATTTTTTTTAAAAATAAAAACATTCTTGAGAAAAATAACTTTTCTACTTTAAAAATCACATTTTATACACTAAAATTAAAAACATATTGTGGGAATATTTTTATTTTAAAATATCCTTGGAAACTTATAATTTAATAATCAAATAAAATGATGGCTGTTAATTTTATATATGTTGTATAAGTTAAAAAACATTCCTTCCACATTTTGTAAGAAAAGTCAAAAAGTACCTCGTTCGGAAAACGATGGGAAGATTACTTTTAAACCATTTTTTTAAAGTAAAACATGGGTCATATTTTATTTAATAAATAATTTTATAATATTTAAAACATTATTTAGAAAAAATTTAGAAACATGTATTTGGATAGAAAAATTATTTTCAACCAAAGAGAGAAATGAAGTCAGATTTTCTTGAAAACAATTTCTCAATAATTTTAAGTTACTAAGAGAGGAAAATGGTAATATTACTTAAAAATTTAATAAATAAAAAAATTATAATAAAATTAAATATTTTTATTAAATAATTATCCAATAATTTACTTTAATGTTAATTCAATCATTAACAATCCTAGTTATAATGATATTGAAGCATAAACCCTTACCACTTTGGTAACTTTTGAATCATAACCTCAAAGAATTAATTAAGTGAATTATAACTTAAAATAACATTAAGTATGAATTATTCATGATATAATATTTAATTTTTCAGTATATACACCTTATAAAATAAATTAGGTGTATAAAAGAACATGTGTCTCAAATAATGATGTTTTGAGATGGAAACCATTACTTTAAGTCTAGGATTGTCATGTATGTCATTTATCTCCTTTATAATAAAAATATATAAATTATTATTTTTATTAAGGTACATTTTTTAGTTTAATACCTTATAATTAAACTATTTACTTCATTTATTTTAATGTTGTATTTAATTACTTAATCATTTATGTCCACATCAGGTGTATTGAGAATGCTCGATTCATTATTTCAAAATGGTGTTGGTGTGTTAATCGTGGTCAAAGGGTTCATTTTAAATTATATATAGAATAATAATCATGAAATATTTATCATTTTTATACATAAATTTTAATTTTAAAAATAACCACGAATTATGGTTATGAAAAATAAACTATGTTACAATAATGGATACGGTAGGTCGTATATACGTAAGTGTAACATTTCCATTTTTCAACGATCATGATGGATAGAAGTTTATAGTTATTTTATAAGTAAAAAATGATCATAATATCATAAATATTATATTATTTATTTAAATACACTTACATACACCATCCATGTGATGTAGTAATAAAAAAATGAATCACGTCACTTTGTGAGGCGGTAGTCCGCCGTACAGAAGAATAGCGTAATCATTTTCAATGGATGGTATGTTAAGAAATTATATTATATATTAATTTTACATAATTATTAATATTTAATTAATATAGTATATAAATATTAAATTCATCATTATAAACATCCATGATAGGTGATGACTAAAAACAAATTACATCGATTCGTGAGGTGGTAGTCGGCCGTACACACGAATGATAGTTTCATTTCCCATTTGATAGAATAGGAAATGAATGAGTATTATGACATCAATTTAATAATTTATTTTAATATTTTAGATATTTTTTTTATTATCTTGTAATTTTTAAGACATAATTGAAGGTGTAAAAGGAAGTAAAGAAAGAGCTCGGTGAAGACAATTACCTCTTCTTCAGACCACCTCTTTGGGATTATATCTAAATCCATCCTAGATTGGATTTATATTCAGACCAAGGAATCTAGGATTATGGTAGGGAATTAATGAAGTTATTTATTTATGTATTTTCCAAACCAATGGGTTTTGTAAGTGTGTAAAGGAGAGGAGAAGGGGTGTTTTTAATAAGGGAGGGGGAGTGGCATTCTTGTAAATACCGAAAACTATTAAATAATGGGAAGTCACACTTAATAAAAGTACCTAAAAATTTAAAATTAAAGGATTTAATAAGATAAAAATCTAATAAAAACCTCTAAATTTCAAAATAAATGTGCCTTTAACATTTTATCCCTTTTACCTCTAAGGTTACTCACTTTTACCCTTTTAATTTTTTACCATGGTAACTATTTTTTTACTATTTTTTTATTCATTATCACCAAAAATTAAGTTGAAAATAGTATATAACATAAATTATTATGATTCAAAATATGAAATCCATTTTATTAAATTCAATTCATAGAATTTTAAGAATTTAATTTAAAATTAAATCTGCAAATGTGTTGAAAAAATGATTTTCCATGAAATGCATTTTTTAAGCATAATATGCTCTTATAATGACTATATGAAAAGAAATAATAATTAATTTAAATTCAATTAAAATATATATATATATAATATAAATTTCATTTAAATCAATCCTCATTATGGGTTATTTTAATTAGTTAAAATGGAGAAACATTGTTCACTTTAAAATAGTTTTCAGGAATAAAAGTGTTTCAATTTCTAAAAATAAACTTATATTAAAATCTAGTATAAATATTTTCTAAATTTAATTAATTAGATTAAATATAAATAAAAAATAATTATGTTACTTTTAAATAATATTAAAATAATTATGGTTTTTTTAAATTACTTAATCTATTAAAAATAAATGACAGTTTTACCAAAAATTGGTAATTTTAACTATTCACTGAAAAATCCCAAAATTTCACCCTAAATTAATATCAATATTCTGATTTCAAAAATAATTTTCATTTAAAAAATAAAATTTCAAAAATTTCAAAAAATTAATTGTAATATTTATTCACAAAAGTAATAAAAACATTTTTGAAAGAAACATATTTTTTTATAGAATAAAATATATTTATTAAATTTGAGTGATTATTTATTATGAATTTTCAAATAAATATATATTTAGTAGGAAATTTATATATATTTCATAAAGTAGTTGATACTATTAAAACCTTCCAATTTAATGTCTAGGTTATATCAGTCATGTTTAAATAATAATATTATTTTAATATTATTTTGAGACTCATTTAAACTCAGTGTTGTGTGTAATGAATTATATCAAAAAAATAAAATTTATTTAAATATAAATATATTATAAATTCTTAGGGTGTTACATTATACCCCCGAGAATAAATTTTGTCCTCACAATTTGAACTTGTGCTCAGTAATCAAGGGTTGGGCATTTGTAAAATCCTTTGTGTAAAACCCACATCGTAAAAGGGGTTAAAAAGAATTCCTTTTAAAAAGAGAGAAAGGTAAATATGAAGGTATTCACATAAATAAGATTCCACATAGTAGAACATTGGGGGGAATTGAAAATATGGAAATGGAAGAAAAGAGTAAAAAATTATAGAGAGTGATAGAGATCATTGATTATAAGAAAGTGAATGGTCAAGAGAAAGTTAACATCCACAAAACTATAAATATGTAATAAATTAAAAGACCATTGATTAATTAGATATTAAGGTAATAGTATAACATTTTGTTTTCAATATAATTTTATTAGATTTGAGGTATTCTTTTCCATCAAGATGGTGAACACTATAAAATATACTTACTTGATATCTTTTTAATTCATAAACATAATTTTATCCTTTCTTTATGCTTCGATCAATTTACACTTCACCTCTTACTCTAATGAATGAATATCTAATATGAATTTTTATGCTTGATTCACTAAAATTAACTTTTAATAGATTATAAGATTCATAAAATAGTAATAATTTATTCCTCCTATCTTTATTAAAACTAAAATGTTTAGCACAAGGTAAGATAATACCCAAAATAATTATGAATATATTAATCTCTAAAATTCATCAATAAAACCAAAGGTTTAACATAGATTATTCTTTAAATAAGTAACCTTATATCCTAAATAACTTCAACATGAAATAAGGTTTTACCCTCAAAGGTTATCTCATACCCTTCAATTTACATCTCTAAAAGTATAATAGTTTTATTCCCAAATAATACTTAATTTTAAACCTAAAGGTTATATATATCTCAACCAATAAAAAGTTTCCCAAAATATCATTAATCACCTCAAAATCTTAGAAATTCAAAAATATTTAATCCTATAATATGTTTCTAAAAATAAATTTAATATTTACCCAAAAAATATTTATGTGAAAGTAATGTCATACTAACCAGTATATCACATAGTCTAGTGGTAGGAACTGCACCCTTATTTATATTTGGTTGTTGATTCAAGACCCATGGCCTTACCAAATGCAATGGGTTGTCACCCATCTTGTAGTTTTTACTTTTTCTAAATTTATGGAAAAATTTATGTGATAATCATATTCATAATTCTTCTTAATCCTATAAAATTATAAATAATATAATGAACATATTTAAAAAAAATTAGTAATCAAATCACTTTTTTTAACCTTTAATTTTTTCTATCCATATAATTATTTTCCACAAAATAAACTAATTTTAATTGATTATAATTACCTTAACATCAATAACTTCTCCATGATTATATTTTCCTAAATCATTTTTTTTATATAGGATATTTCCTTATAATTAAATCACCTTCATAGGTCATTAGTACCATTCAACATATTCTTATAAATCCTAAATGATTACTATTGTAGAACAATCCTTAAAAGTTTCATGATTCTTGAAACCATAATATTGTTGATTAAAATACTTTAACAAATTTATTCTTGAGATACAACACCTAAACAATTTAATCATTCCACTTAAATGATTTTGATAACATAGGCCCTTATGAATTAAACTTTAGATTAGGGAATTGACTTTAATTATGACTAGTTTCCCCACATTTATGAAATTAAACCATTAATGGTTCCTTAGGTTGAACTTTATTTCCCTATGTCTTGTTAAATGGAATCTTCATTTTTCTTTAGAAATTATCCTCTTTGTTCCCTCCTTTTCCAAAAATAAAGTATCTTACAGTTCTTTTAAGGAATTTTCCATGGTACTTATTCCAATATTTTTGACATTTAGAAAATTTAATCTTCTTTTCTTTTTCATATTTGTCACTTGAACTTCCATGAGACACAATCCTTATTTTCTTTGGTGTGTTTGGGAATTCAAATATGTTTTAATTGCTAATCATAATTCATTAAATCTCATTTGGCATGATCACAATATTTTTAACTTTCATTTCCATTAGGTTAGCCATCTCATTAGGGAAATCATTACACTTCCCATTATATTGGTTTTTGGAATGAATTCTCCTATTTCACAACTTTAACTAAAATAAATAAAAAACAATATGAGAATAATTTAACATACAAAAAGGAAAACTTATAAACTTAGAAGCAGTAAATTAGAAATGATAATTATATCCTAAAGTATGTGTTTATAGATTTTAATATAGGTTATAAATGATAATTATTCTTATTAGGTTTCATGAACTGATAATTTTTTTGAGTCCTTCATAATGGTTAATAAAGAGTTTTTGAATTTCCAAAAATTATCCCTCAATATTATCAAACCAGATGAATAGTAAAGCTCGTTGTTGTGTACCAGGTAATGCTCAATTCAATCCCGACACACCATTTTTAGATTAATTAACCCTAAGTACAATTTTAATACAACCACATCAACTTGTAGTATCTAAACATGGATGTAATTTATCAAAAACCACTATCTCTATAGTCCACCAAGAAAGCAAGAAATTTTTCTATACTTAGTCTTATCCTTAAAATTATTCCTAGGGTTCTCACTAAATTTTTCTCATCCCAGATTTCAAATTGTAACTAAAAATTTACTCTAATAAAAACTATATTGAGCCAAGCCTTTTACACATATCATTAAATGATTTTTAATATAAACATCTATTAATTGTAACCCAAAGATCATGATGCCTAGTGTCTTTTTAAGACTAGGTTCATAATACATCAAAGTGAGGCTAAAATAAAACTTCTTTATTTTATTCTCCATAATGTGCTCCTAAATACTTTCGAGCTTCTAAAAATACAGGGGATAACCTGGGGAATACATAGACAAAATGGGTGAGCTGAAAAATTCTATTAAGGAAATAAAAAAGATAAGGAAACCTAACATGTGAGTCAATGGTATAACATGATATCATAAAAGATAAGGCGCGTGAATAATCACATGAAAAAATAATTTAAAAAACATGGTATCATAATATCATGGAATCATATGAAATGTGGAAGCAACATAATACATGACATAAACATAATTCAAGGTTAACTATTAATACTACATCACATGGTGGATAGAGTGCCATAATGGATTGGGTTTACTCCCTAATCCCATACATGACTTCTCATGAGACTAAAACATTACCTAATTAATTATTGGGATATATAATTTTGATCCCACCCATAACATTCATTTCATGTACATGCATATGTGTTCCATATAATAAAATCAATCATAAGTCATAAACATAAGAATTACCTAAGGAAATAAAATGTGTTACATAATCTTTTCTCATTTCATAATCAAAGGAAATTTCATAATGAATGCATTTGAGAAATGATAATAAAGCATATATCACCCCATAAAAGGAAGGTATAGTGAGAAATTTATATATTTAGGATACATATATAAATATTTTATAATCATTCCTTAACATTATAGGTTATTTTCATTGATAAATATAAATACTTTTAAAAATATAAAAAACATTCTTGAGAAAAATAACCTTACAATTTTGAAAATCACTTTTTAAAAACTAAATTTCAAAAAAAATTGTGGGAATCCTTTTTGTTGAAAATATACTTGGAAACATATAAATTAATCTTCAAATCAAATTTAATCGGGAAATTCCATATATGTTGTATAAGTTAAAAAGCATTCTGTTCACATTTTGTAAGAAAATTTAAAAAGTGACTCATTCAGAAGACAAAGGGGGGATTAATTTTAAACCATTTTTTAAGTAAATCATGGGTAAATTTTTATTTAATAAATAATTATATAATATTAAAAACATTATTTAATAAATTTTTAGAAAACGTTATTTTTTAGTGGAAAATGACTTTCAACTGAAGAGAGAAATGAAGTCATGTTTTTTAAAAAACATGTTCTCAATCATTTTAAGAACCTAAGAGGGGAAAATGGCACTATTACTTGAATTTTTTATAAATAAATTGAGGATAATAAAATTAAATACCCTTATTATACAATGATAAAATAATTTTTTTCAATGAATCTCAAGCATAAATAATCCTGATTAAAATGACATCGAAGCATAAACTCTTGTCACTTTGGTAACTTTTGAATCATAACCCCCATGAATGAAGTAAGTGAATTATAACTTAAAATATGATGAAGTATTAAAGATTAAAGATACAATATGTAAAGGTGAATAATATACATCAAATAAAAAAATTAGGTGCATAAAAAACTTTTATCTCAAAGAAAGAAGTTTTGAGACGGAAACCCATACCTCGAGTTCAGGCTTGTCGTGTCTGTCTTTTATCACTTATATAATAAATTTATATCGATTATTTGTTCTTAAATACATTTTATAGGTTTAATATCTCATAATTAAACCATTTACTTCATTTATTTTAATGGTGTATTTAATTGTTTAATCAGTTATGTCTATTTTGGGTGTTTTGAGGATGCTCAGTTCAGTATTTCAAAACAGCATTGTCGTGTTGATCATGGTAAATTGGTTCATTATTAAATCATATCTAGAATAATAATAATTTCTTAGTTATAACTTTTATACATAAATTATACTTTTAAAAATAACCATGAATTGTGGTTATGAAAAATGAACCATGTTACAATCATGGAGATGGTAGGTTGTACATACGCTTGTATAACATTACCATTTTTCAACTATCATGATGAAAAGAAGGTAAGTGTTATTTTATATTTAAAAAAGATAATAATATCATAAATATAATATTATTTCTTTAAATATACTTACATATACCATTCATGTGATTTGGTAATAAAAAATTGAATCACATCACTTCGTGAGGCAGTAATCCATTGTACACCTGAACAATGTTATCATTTTTCAATGGATGGTATGGTAAGGAATTAAAAGAAATATTTTTTATAAATAATGATTAATATTTCCTTAATATCATATAAAAACATTAAATCCATCATTACTAATAGTCATTATAGGTGATGATGGGAAATAAATTACATCGGTTCGCAAGGTGGTAGCCCTCCATACACATGAACTATGGTTTTGTTTCCCAATTGATGGAAGAGGAGATAAATGAATATTATTACATCAACATAATAATATCTCATTATATAGGAAATATTTTTTTATTATATTGTAATTTTTAATATATAATTTAATGTGGAAATATAATAAGAAAAAAGAAGGATCTCGGTGAATACTATTACCTCTTCTTCGAACCACCTCTTTAGGATTATACTTAAAGCCTTCATAGATTGGATCTATGATCAGAACAGGGATTCTAGAATGAGGTTATTGATGTAAGGATGTTATTTGGGTAGGTATTGAATGAAACAATGGGTTTTTTCAGTGTTTAATGAATAAGAGTGGGGGTTCCCTTTTAAAAGGGAGGAAGAGCGGCATTCTTGTAAATACGCAAAACTATTCAATAATGGGAATTCGATCTCAAGACAAGTGCCTGAAAAATTGACAAAAAAATAAGTGGAGTATATATAAGACTGATAAAAACCTCTAAAATTAAAAAATATATATGTTTTAAATATGTTATTCTCTTTATCTCTAAGGTAAATCACTTTTACCCATTTAATTTTTTACCATGGTAACTATTTTTTTAATGTTTTTAATATTAATCATTACCAAGATTTAAGTCGAAATTTTTATATAATATAAATTATTATTATGAAAAATATTTAATAATTTTTATCAAATTAAATTTATAGAATTGGTATAATTTAATTTAAAATTATACCAGCATATGTGTTAAAAAATAGTTTTTCAAGAAATGTGTTTTTCAAGCATAAGATGATCTTATAATAACTATATGATGAGTTATCATAATTAAATGAATTTAAATTAATATTTATAGATATATAATCTATAAATAATATTTAAATCATTCCTCATTAGGTTTTATTATAATTATTTAAAATGGATAAACATTATGCACTTTAAAACAGTTGTTATAAAAAATAGTGTTTTAGAGCCTAAAAATAAACATATATTAAAATCCAATATAAAGAATATTTCAATGTAATTTTTTTTCAATGTAATTAATTGGATTAAATATGACTAAATAATACTTATATTAATTTTAAATCATATTAATATAATAATGGGACTTTTAAATTACTTAATTTATTAAAACTAAATGATATTTTACCAAAAAATTAGTATTTTTCACTATTTAATGAAAAATCAATATTTTACAAAAAATTAAAAAAATTAACCATAAGTTAATATCATTATTATTATTTAAAAAATGATGTTAATTTTATAAAATAAAATTTCTAAAATTTTTAAAAATTAGTAATAATATTTTCTCGCAAAAACAATAAAAAATATTTTTGAATGAAAAATATTTTTATAGAATAAAATATATTTATTAAATTTGAATAATTATTTATTTATAATTTTTAAATAAATTTATATTTAGTAGTATATTTAAATATATTTCATAAATTATTTAATATTATTCATACCCACAAATTTAGCAGTTAGTTTATATTAGTCACATTTAAATAATAATATTTTAATATTATATTGTGGTTCGTTTAAACTCTGTGTTGGGTGTAACACAAGCTATAAAAGAAATATAATTTATTTAAAGATAAATATATTAAAAAACCTTAGGTTGTTATATTCTACCCCCTTAAATAAATTTCTTCTTCACAATTTGAAATTTTTCTTAGTAATCAAGGTTTGGACATTTGAAAATTCTTTTATGTAAAACCCGCATCGTAAAGGGGGTTAATAAAACTTCCTCTTAAAAATAGGGAAAGGAAAATATGAAGATCATAAAATAACTAGGTTTATACATAGTACAACATTATTGGGGAGTGAAATAGACATGGAAGAAAAGAAAAAATAATAATTATTGAGAGAAATAGAGATCGTTGATCATAAGAAAGCTAATGAACAAGAGAAAGTTAACAACCACAAAACCATAAATCGGTGATGAATTAAAATAATGTTGATTCGTTGAATATGAAGTTAATAGGATAGAATTTTTGTTTCAATATTCTTTTCCTAGATTTGAGGGATTCTTTTTATATCAAGATAAAGAACACCAAAAAGTATACTTGATATATTTTTATTTTATAAACATAAGGTCATCCTTTCATTAAGATTCAATAAATTTATACTTTGCATTTTACTCTAAGTAATGAATGTCCAATATGATTTTTTATGCCTGTGACACTAAAATTAACTTTTAATATATCATAATATTCATAAAAGAGTAATAATCTATTCCTCCAATCATTATTAAAATCAAAACAGTTAGCACAAGGTAAGATAATACCCAAAATGAATATAAATATAATAATATCTAAAATTAAACAATAAAATAAAAGGTTTAATATAGATCACTCCCTAAATAAGTAACCTTATATCCCAAGTAATCTCAAAAACCTCAACATGAAAGAATATTTTAACCTCAAATGTTCTCTCAAATGTTTTAAGTTACATCTCTAAAAAAATAATATAATTCTTCCCTAATAATATTTTTCATTAAACCTAAAGGTTATATATATCTCAACCTAATTAAATGTTTCCCAATATATCATTAATCACCACAAAATACTATAAATTCAAAAATATTTAATCCTCTAATATGTTCCCCAAAGTCAACCTAATGTTTATCCACCAAACTTTTATGCAAAAAAATTTCAAACTAACTAGTACATCATATAGGCTAGTAGTGTACATTGCACCCTTATTTCCCTTCATTTGTGGGTTCAATCCCTATGGCCTTGAAATATGTGATGGGTTGTTTCCTAGCTTAAAAATTGTCCTTTTTATAGGACTATATAAAACCTTATGTGATAATCATATTCACAATTCACCTTGGCCCTGTAATGTTCTCAAGAATATAAAGAACATGTTCAAAAATAACATTAGTAATCAAATCACTTTTTTATACCTCTAAGGTTTTCTATCTAACTCATTCTTTTCCACAAAATCAACTAATTTTAATCAAATATAATTACCTCAACATCAAGAACTTATCTAAGATTATATTTTTATCAATCATGTGTTTTTATATAGAATATTATCTTTCCATTAAATAAACTTTATAGGAAATTATAACCATTCAATATATTCTTGAAAATATTTAAATAAAACTATTGTATAACAATCCTTAAAGGTTTAATGATTCTTATAACCAAAATACCATGGATAAAAATACTTAAAAAACATTATTCATGAGTTCTAACACCTAAAAACTTCAATAATTACACTTTAATTAGTTTCATAACATAAGACCTTAGGAATTGATCTTTGGACTAGGCCACTGACTCATATAATGGACAGGTTCCCCACATTTACAGCATTAAACCGTTAGTAGTTCCTTATGTTGAACATAATTTCCCTATGTCTTATTAACTGTACTCTTCATTTTTATTCAACAATTAGCTTCTTTGTGACCTCCTTTCTTGAAATAAATCATATTCCAATTATTTTAAGTCATTTTTCATGGTTCCTCTTCCTAATTTTCTTACATTTATGAAATTGAATAGTCTTTTCTTTTTCATAATTAGCACTTAAAATTCCATGATATGTCATCCTTATCTCCTTTTTGTGTTTGGGAATTAAACTATATTCTAGTTGTTAATCATAATTCAATAAATCTCATTTGTAATGATCACAATATGTCTAAATTCTATTCCCATTATTTTAGGTATATCGTTAGGGAAATCATTACATTTTCCATCACATTGGTTGTGGGAATGCTTTATCCTATTTCCCTCTATTAACTACAAGAAATAAAAAAATTAGATTAGAATACTTTAACATATAAAAATGAAAACTTATAAATATAAAATTAATAACTTATAAATGATAATTATATCATGACTTATGATTTTATAGGTTTTAACTAGGCTATCCATGATAATGATTCCTATTAGGTTTCCAAACCTATAAATTTTTTCAAGTCATTCATAATGGTTCATAAAGAGTTTATGGATTTCTAAAACATATCCCCTAGGAGTGTCAAAATGGGAGTGTATTAAGGCTCGTTGTTGTGTACAAGGTAATGCTCAAGTCAATAGCAATACACATTTTTTAGATTTATTACCCCTAGTTACATTTATTTCATAACCATGTCCACTTGTAGTATCCAGACAGGGATTTAATTTCTTATAAACCACTCACTCTATACTTCAACAAGATTCGAGGATATTTTTATATACTTAGTATTATCCATAGAATTATCCCTAGGTTTCTTACTAAAGTTTTATCATACTAGTTTCAAAAGGTTAACTAAACCTTTACTGTGAAACCAACTATAGTGACTCAATCCTTTTATACATATCATTAGATTATTTTTAACATAAAATTATATTAATTACAACCCAAATATCATGACTCGTAGTTACTTTGGAATATTATGTTAATAATACATCAAAGTGAGGATATAATAAAACTTCATTATTTTATTTACATAATAATCTCATGAATCCTTTTGATCTCCTAAAACTACATGGGATAACCTGGGGAATACATAGACAAAATGGGTGAGCAAAAAAAACTCAGTAAGGAAATAAACACAATAAGGAAGCCTAACATGTGAATTGAAGGTATAACATGATATCATAAAAGAGAAGGCACTTGAGTAATTACATGGAAATATAACATAAATAACATGGTATCATAAGATCATGGAATCATAGTAAATGTGGTAGAAACATAAGACGTGATATAAACATAAGTCAAGATTAACTATCGATACAACATCTCTTATTGGGAAGAGTCTCATAATGGATTAGGTCCACTCCCTAATCCCATACAAGACATCTCATGAGACTAAAACATTACCCAATGCATTGGAGGGATATATAATTCTGGTAACACCCATAACATCCATTTCATGTATGTGAATATGTTTTCCACATAATTAAATTAATCATAATTCATAAACATAATAATTTCCAATGGAAAGAAAATGGGTTAGAAAATCTTTCCTCATATCATAATCAAAGGAAATTTTGTAATGAAGGAATTTGAGAAATGAGAATAAGGCATATATTACCCCATAAAATGGAGGTATATTGATAAAGGTGTATATTTAAGAGACATATATATATATTATAAGTATTCAATAACATTAAATTTTTTCATCATTGATAAATAGAAATACTTTTAAAAATATTAAAAAAAAATATTGAGGAAAATAACCTTGCCACTTTGAAAATCACTTTTGAAAAACTAAAATTAAAACAATATTGTGGGAATACTTTTCTTATAAAATTTACTTAGAAACATAAAAATGAATCTTCAAATAAAATTATGTAATGTAATTTTGTACATGTCATATAAGTTAAAAAATAATCCTTTCACTTTTTTTAAGAAAATAAAAAAATATATACATTCATAAAACGATGGGAAGATTCTTTTTTAAAAAAAAATTATGTAAAATATGGGTCAAATTTTCTTTAATAAATAATTTTTAAATATTAAAAACCTTATTTAAAACATTTTTATAAAACATTTATTTGTAGAGGAAAAGGATTTTCGGCTGAAGAGAGAAATGAAGTAGGATTTTCTTAAAAAACATTTTCTTAATCATTTTAAGTACCTAAGAGAGGAAAATGGTAATATTAATTGAAAATATTAGAAATAAGTAGAGTATAATAAAATTAAATTTTTTTATTATAAAATGATCAAATAATTTTCTTCAATGGAAATTCAAGCTTAAATAATCCTGATTAAAATGAGATTGAAGCATTAACCCTTTGCACTTTGGTATCTTTTAAATCATAACCCCCATGAATTAATTAAGTGAATTGTAACCTAAAATACCATGAATTATTAATTATTAATGATATAATATTTAAATTATTGGTATATAAATCATATAAAATAAATTATGTTTATAAAATAACATGTGTCTCAATGAAGAAAGTTTTGAGATGAAAACCCTTACCTCGACTCCAAGCTTGTTGTTTATGTATTTTATATCCTATATAATAAAATTACATCAATTATTTTTTCCCTTAAGAATATTTTTTTGTTTTAATACCTTATAATTAAACCATTTACTTCATTTATTTTAAAATTTTATTTAATTACTTAATTAGTTATGTCCATGTCGGGTGTTTAGAGGATGCTCAGTTCGTTATTTCAAAACGATGTCGGTGTGTTGACCATAGTCAAATGGGTCTTTATTAAATAATATAAAGAATAATAATAATTAAATATTAATATTTTTTATACATAAATTATACTTTTAAAAATATCCTTGAATTATGGTTATGAAAAATGAACTACGTTAAAATCATGGAGACGGTAGGTCGTACGTACGCATATGTAACGTTTCCATTTTTTAGTGATCATGATAGAAAGAAGTTATGTGTTATTTTATATTTAAATAATGATAATAATATCATAAATATCATATTATTTCTTTAAATACACTTACATATACCATCCATGTGATGTGGTGATAAATATTTGAATCACATCACTTCGTGAGGCGGTAGTACGTCGTACACATGAATGATGTTATCATTTTTTAGTGGATGGTATGGTAAGAAAGTATATGATATATTATTTTTCTATAACTATTAATTTTTAATTAATATTATATATAAATATTAAATTCATCATTATTAATATCCATGAGAACCGATGATGAACAATGAATTACATCGCTTCAAGAGGTGGTAGTATGTCGTGCAAACAGACAATGGTTTCATTTCCCATTTGATGGGAAGGGAGATGAATGAATATAATTCCATAAACATAATAACATATTAGTATATATAATATACTATTTTTATTATATTTTAATTTTTGATACATTATTTAATGTGGAAAATAAGAAGAAAAAAGAAGGATCTTAGTGAACCACCTATTTAGGATTATACCTAAAGCCTTCTTAGATTGGATTTATGACCAAAAAAGGGATTCTATGATTAGTTAAGGGAATTAAGGAAGTTATTTTTTCAAGTATTGGTTGAATAAATTGGTTTTTTTAAGTGTCGAAAAGAGATGAGAGGGGGTTCCCTTTTATAAGAGATGAGGAGTGGCATTCTTGTAAATACCCAAAAATATTCAATAATGGGAAGTCACTCTCAATAAAATGAATCCAAAATTAAAAAAAGTATTGGAGGAGATATAATTCCAATAAATACCTATACCATTCAAAATAAACAGTTTTTAAACATGTTATCCCCTTAACCTCTAAGGTTACTTACTTTTACCCTTGTAATTTTTTACCAAGGTAAATTTTTTTACTGTTTCTACTATTAATTATGAATAAAAATTAATTTGAAGATATTATATAATATAAATTTTCTGATTATGAATATGGAATCTATTTTAACAAATTTAATTCACATAATTTACATAATTTAATTTAAAATTAAACCCACAGACGTGTCGAAAAAATGGTTTTCCAAGAAATGCATTTTTCAAGCATAATATGATCTTATAATAACTATATGAAAAGTAAAAATAATTAAATGAATTTCAATTAATATATATTTATACATAATATATAAATTTAATTCAAATAATTTTTTATTATGGGTTATTTTAATTAGGTAAAATGGAGAAATATTGTGCACTTTAAAACGGTTTTAAAAAAAGTGTTTTAAAGCCTACAAATAAACTTATATTAAAATACAATATAAATATGATTTAAATGTAATTAATTTGATTAAATATAAATAAATAATAATTATATTAATTTAAAAACATATTAAGATAATATTTATACTTCTAAATTCTTTAATTTATTAAAAATAAATGATAATTTTACCAAAAAAACGGTATTTTTTACTATTCACTAAAAAATAAATAATTTTAGAAAAATACCAAAATTTCACACTAATTTGATATATATATACTGATTTAAGAATTATTTTAATTTTAAAAAATAAATTTTTAAATTTTTATAAAAAAAATAATTATAATATTTTCTCCTAAAGGCAATAAAAATAATTTTTTAATGAAATAATTTTTTTGTAGAATGAAATACATTTATTAAAGTTGAGTTATTATTATTATGAACCATTTTTAAATAAATTTATATTGAGTATTACCTTTATATATATTTCTTAAATTAGTTAATACTATTCATACCCACTAATTTAATGGCTACGTTATATCGACCACGTTTAAATATTAATATTTTAATATTATATAATGGTTTCTTTAAACTTGGTGTTGTGTGTAATGAAAGATATAAAAGAAATAAAATTTATTTAAATATAAATATATTATAAACTCTTGGGGTGTTACATAATCAATATGATTATGTATGTAAAAATATTCAATGTGATGGAATAAACCTGGAGAGACTATAGTTTTCTATAAGGCTAGTTATAGTTAAGGAATTTATATTATTTTAATCTATTTAAATGTTCCAATAATATTACTAAATTCAAGAAAACTTTACCTAATATTATCAATATATTGTGAATATATGAACTGGGAATATGATTTTTAGGTTCTAATTACTGTATATATAGTATAACTGGGTAAAAGTTTAAATTGAAAGGGGAAAAGTTAGTTGGAGAATCTGATAATGTTTCTTCAAAGAATCCATTTGTGGTCATTGAAACCTAGTGTTAAAGTCGGGAATAGGTTTATAATAACTCATGGAATTCTTATGTTAGGTATCAGTTTTATAGAAATTGATCCTTCATTTTTAAAGAGTATATGATACCAAATGTATACTTCAAAAGTGTTATGAATATTCAGGAATTCAAAATCAAAATAAGGATAAATAGAGCTTATTGTTTGAATTAAAATGATGAATTAAATAGTTGTTACATCAAATATTTGAATTCAAAAATGTTTTATAAGATTAGATGGATCTAAGTAAAGGACATGTATCTTCAAATCATTACTCGTATATGATAAGATAAGTTTTTTTATAACAAAGAGTTGTGAATAAAATTGAGATGATTAATTATATACATATGGTTTATGATTCATTGAATTATATAACATATTTTAAAATATGGGGGATGTTTTCTCACTACTCATCAATAGAATATTTTTATAAAAAAATCAAAAATAAAATTTTCCAAACACATAGAATAGTATATATGATATGGAAATAATAGTTTATTTGTTAAATGTTTTACTAAAATAAAATAAGTTTTGTTTCCTAAAACAAAAGAGTATGTGTATCTTAAAAATATATTCTAAAAATAATATATTGTCTATAAGTATCGTGGTAGTATTTTTTGGATTTATAAGTACAAAGTTAAAAAATAAAGGATTACACCAGTCTAAGATTAATGTGTTTTTTCACTTAATATCCTAAAGAGTTTATGATATGTGATGGTAAAGAAAAATATAAAGAGTTATATTTAGTTATTGTAAGAAAGTGAACATCACTATATCATGGAGGGTTATTCTAGTCAAATCAAAAGGTGAATTTTACTTAATATCCTAAAATTGTATTGCATAATGAGTTTCATTTTTAGTTACTATAATAAAATGGATATCACTTTATACTAAAAGGGTTTAGGATGTGGTAGTAAAGTAATAATGTAAATAGTTACATTATTTGAAAAAGATTTCAAGGAAAAAGTTTGATGGAAAGAGTTTCAAGGATGATGAAGTTAAACTTAAGAGGTTAAAGTAGAAAATGGAAGTTGACATCATAACATGTAATGTTTTGAAGTTAAAAAAGTTTGAATATTTTCATGGAGTTGAACACTAGGAATATGATTCCTAAATACCACCATTATTCAAGCTTAATTTATTCATAGATTTTAATCACTAAATATTTCAGTGGGAGAGCTTTATTAGATGGTCACATAGGGATGTGGAATAGAGATGTAATGAGTTATAAATACTCTAAAATTGTAGTAATCATGATATTAATCTGGCACTATATCATATATAATATGATATATATTCAATTATATTGGGTTTGTTAAGTATTTTTAAAATATTTTAATGATATAAAATGTATCATATTAAATTAAATATTTATTTTATCATTCTTATACATTGGTTGTATAATTTTTTATATAGATATAAATTTATTGAAGTATAATTATAATTTACCTCTTAAAGTATGGCTTTGAGTTATTTCTAACTGATGTTTTTTATAGAGTATTATTGGTTATTGAAAAATTTTAAGGTTAGAATGAGTATGATTCTTGTATAGAGATACAGAATATGCTCATGAGACACAAAATAAAGGATAATATGATTTATTTGAATTGGCCCATGAAGTATACCATATGGAGTGTCATACACTATGTCTTTGATATAATAGGAACAGATGGATCATATTTGGTCCAAACTACATGAGGTTGGTGAGATACCTAGTATGATAACCTTTATACTTTAATACCTTTATTAAATAAGTCAACGGTGACTTAGCAGATTAGGGGGTAGTTGGGTATGTTGTTGATCATTTCATCAATTTGATCTTAACCAAGATGGTATTTTTCATCTCATGTGACAAGTATGAAATCTACCGCCATTATTGAGATATAATGGGGAGTGTTTGGTTTCACATAAATAGTACATGTGATGTGCTTATCTATTTGAGTAAGGGACATGTGATGTTTTCATCCATAATGATGAATGACATGTGATTTATTTATCAACCAGGTCAGTCTATACTTAGATAATTGAGAATGTATGAGTTGGATATATGGGATTGGCATAAATAATGTCATATGTTCACTCGATTTCTTAGACAAAGGGAATGTATGAGAGTGTATTTTTCATGTGATGTGAATTGGTGGACACATGTATAGAGATACATATGTTTAAGGGAGATCACACTAGTTCCCTTTATAATTTGAATAGAATTGATGATTTGGTGGAGGATGTTTTTTTCTTACATTTATATATCTGATGATTTATATTTTTTTCCAATTCTATAAAGGCCTATGGGGTCATAATTTATGGTTAACTGAATGGGGATTGAGTTTGACTCATAAATCTTCTCTAAAAATGTTCTAGATTTAATCCAAACTTATTTTGGATGGGTATTCAAAAGATATTACATATTATGTGATATGAGGTAAAGTTAATGATATATTTCAAAAAGTGTTTTGAAGATATTTAAAATGATTTTTGAATATAGTTTCACAAGTTATTGTATATGATACAATGTATGGTGAAATTGCACAGAGTCTATGAAGCTTTAGTATAAGTGGGGCATTTAAAAGGAATATTACCTAAAGACAATAATTCATTTGATATGTTTTAGTGGTTGTGGTCTTGAGAATACATTTTCACCTAGATATTTTGATATGAATGACAAGTATATCTTGAAAATATGATGGCTCTATGTAATATGAGCTTTCAGCATGCATGAGATGAAGTTGTTATCCTTAATCATCAATGTTCAGAAGAATATTCCCACATATATTGTCATTAAAATGATAATTTCATAAAATGAAACATGATTGAGGATTTTAATTCATTCATGTGATGCATGAACTAGGAAAGGAATTAACTCAGGCTTTATAACAAATGAGTTAATTCATAAATCACTGAGGATTATCCTTGGGTCTATATAAATACCACTTCCATGTGATGGAAATGTTATAGATGGATATGTGGATACTGATTGAGACTCTTTATTTCCATATTCTCTATTTCCCCTACCTCCTTTACGACTTGTGATTCTATCACATCATGGAGTGTAGTGAATCTTACATGTACAACATGATATTCGGCTAGACTATTGGATAAATCTTGAGGTAGGAGGCCTTCATCTTCCAACCTAGTGATCTTCATCAAGCATATATGAATATGAATATGGTTCTATCTTCTCTTAGGAGTAAGGTATGCATGAGTTTACAATATTATTTATTTAAATTTTTGTATAGTCTCATTATTCTAAGCATGGAGATATTGGAAATGGGTTTCTAAATCACTTCTACTTCACCTAGTAAGTGTTATTAGACCCCAAAAAAACTCAGAACTTCAAATATTGGTAGTACATCAATAGATTATTCCCCAAAGGTATTATGGGAGTGGAATCAGTGGATCATTTCACACTGCCACTACTACCTCATCAAGATTCATCATGCTTCCTCTTTTGACCAGATGTGGAGTTATCACTTCCTCCTATAGTAGTGGAGGAACCACCCAACCCAATTTTCCCTATTATATCTATCTTAGTTGTCGCTACCTTATTTACCACCTCATCATAAACTTTCAATTAGAAAAGAATAATTCTTGATCTAAACTCTAGTCTCAAACCCATCTCAAATTATTGAACTTTAAGATAATCATTGGTGATGGTATTAAGAGAAAAGTGCACCAATTTAGAAAAATGAGTTAAATATTCCATCATAGAATGATTCCTTTGATCTAGGGTCACAAACTCCCTAGCCATAACTATCTTTATGGAATCTAGGTAAAAATATTGTTTGAATATCCCTTTGAACTTGTCCCATTTGAGATCCTCATTCATCATGGTCTTTATAATAAATTCCTGCCATTTATGGATAAGTACCTCTATCACATAAGTGGAAAAAATAACCATAGAATTATCAATGGTTTGAATAAAACAAAATATGAATTCAATTTTATCAATAAATTCTTTAGGTTTCTGATAACTTGGTATCTATTTAAAATAGGTATTTTCTTCTTAGTAAACACTTGATCATAGACCACCACTCAATCTTGATCTCTCTTTCCTTACTAACCTAGAGATTTAATAGTCCAAATAACTAACTTGACAATAGTAGGGTCTACAATAGGGTTAGATTATATAAAATTTTCCACTACTCCCTCTCTATGATACACTGATATCCTTCTAGGAGGAATCATCTATAAAACATGAAGCATAAAACTTAATCAATACATAACTCAGATTTAAATTAGTATTGATAAAACAAAAAAGTTCACCCAATATCTCACAAACAAGTAAAAATGATGAGAATAATAATATGAAATTCATGAGGGATGAAAACCTAAAAAAATTCAACATTTTATCACAACACATAATTTGGATGCATGGTTTTCCAGACTGTGTTCTAATAGTTTGAGTGACTCTAGGAATATTTCCAAGCCAGGATGAATCATTTTTGCATAGTTTTCCAAACCATTCACCTCTAGGTTCCTTCTCACTTAAACCCCAAAACTTGAAATTTTCATAAATTACCCACTTAATTCCCCCAAAACTCATAATAATAATAAATCAAATCAAATAATACCAAAATATAGATAAATAAAAATCAAATTCAAGACATAATTCTTGATTACTTGGGATCAAATATAAACCCTAGTTCAAGACATAAATTGTGTGGACAACATCCTAGTCACATGATCTAAAACTACATTAAAATATCCTTATCATGTGACATTAAATTACATGGTATAGTCCTATCACGTAGACCTAAACTGTGATACTCGAACTACAAGGTCTTTAATTACCATACCTTCTTTAAGGGGATGCTCCAGATGAGTTTTAGAGTGGGGAGTTTTCACCAAACCATTGCTATCCAGATTTGGACATTTGAGAGGGTATGGCTATTTCCATTGGTACCAGGCCCATGCAGCTATACATGGGATAGCTAGCTGAGCAGCGATGAGAAGGTTGAAGCTGGACTTAACATTTTTAATGATGGGTGTGATCTTTTCTTTGTTCTCTTGATCTTTTTTGTTGATGAATTTTGGATCATTGGGGCACATTTTATTTTTAAGTCCTTGATGTCATGTTGGGTTCCCCTTTTCCCTTAAAAGGGGTTTATTCTAATAAAAAAGTAATTTTTAGTCATAAGATGCATCCCATAGGTTCAAACCCAACATCATAAACCCCCATATCCACCCTCATGGTGTTTTATTCCTCATGATATCCTTTTCATCCTACCTTGTCAAGTAATATTCCTTATGAACCTAGATATCCCATTCACTTGGTCTATATTCCTTAGAAACTCCTCCATTGGGCCATATTCTCAATAAAACTTCCCCCATCCTTGAGAGATGTATTCCTTCTAGGCATCACTATATGTCCTTCATTAGACTATATTCCTAATGAAACCATAACCTTATCAATGGACCATATTACTACAAGCCAAATCAACCTAAAATATTATAGGGTCGTGTTACTTTTAGGGACAACCAGAAAGTATCTCTTATTCATAAGTCCCACACCATCCATTTATAAGAATTTTCTTCCAAGAAGTATATTTTTTGTGACTTTAAAATATTTGGAGTTGGTCATTGTTAAATGAAATTAAAAAGGTATAGCGCATCCCTTTACACGACACTGTACTACATGGATTTAGATCCCTTTCAAAAGGATATATAGGAAACCCATTTACAATCCAGATCCCAATACCAAAATAACCATCCCCTTCATATAAATCAATAAACTCTATAGTTCCTAGTTGTTTGGATTTAAACCATATCATCATGCATTAAGTATTTTTAATGATTAAATTAAAGATATAGAACCTCTAATACATACAAATATTCACTTATTTACATTTTTTTTATCTATATTTATTATAGTAGTAACCAAAACCATCTTGGGAAGTTGGGAAGGATTTAATAAAATGTATTAAATCTATAAGAGAGTCATGAAGTTAGAAATAATACCCCCCTAAATGGTGTGATTATCTTGAAATCTCATCCTCCTGGCCAACATGAATTCCTATGTTTCATTGGTAAGAAATACTAGTGACCAACTATATTTAGAAAAAATATATGTAACAAAATTCATTATCACAAATTTGGGAGTTTTGGGTGTTTCTAGTTCTATAAACAACATCCCTTCAGATTCTAATATAAAAAATGGTGAACCCAACATGAGTTCATCCACTATTCCTATCCTTCTATAACTAAACTTCAGGATATTTTATTTCACTTGTTCTCATCCAAACAAAATGGTGAACCTAACATGAATCCTTCAACCATTCTCAGCCTTTCACAACCAAACATTGGGCCATTCTTTTTGTGTTCTCCAACTAAAATAAGAAATTTTAACCTGATATAAATCCTTTAACCATTCCCAGTCATTCACAATTGAAAATTGGGCCTTTTTTTACATGCTCCAACCAAAATAAAAATAGTAAACCTGACATGAATCCTTCAACCATTTCTATCCTTTCACAGCTAAACATAAATCCATTTTGCTTAATGTGTTTCACACCAAAAAATGGTGAACCCGACATGAATCCTTATTTAACCAACATAACGATGTTACTTACAATATCACGCCATTCTATTTCACATATTCCATGTAAATTTGAATGGTCATCCTAATATGAATATTTAAAACTATAAAAATTATTTTTCAAACATACACTTACTTGTGATACATCACTAATTAATATTCTTGCTTGTGTTACTTTCTTCATGTACCCTTTACAGTTCTCCCTTTTATCCAAACTAATGAAATCATAATAAAGAAAGTACTCGCATGATTTAGTTTCCTCTGGATGTAAGACGTAACTCATCTAACACCACCTACACCAAGTGGTGAATACGATGGTGAGGGAGTACTACCAACATGATGCCATTCTGGCCTTAGAGGCTACATGTGAGAACCTCCAAGCACTGAAACTTCAAAGCCCATCCCATCAAAGGAAAGTTTCAGTAAATATAGTGGTATCATTCTCTATCATAAATCACATTAATACTCTCTCATTAGAGAATAATAATAAACACCTCCTTTATCATAGGTTGTTGTACAAGGAGGTTATACATAACATCACCTTAACTCAAGGGTCACCCGATATGGATCATGGAAATCACCACCATCATCAACATCATGTGGTCACTAACCCTTACCAACCTATTAAGGATATAACATAGTGGATACCTCCCATTTTCACTCATAATTGGTCATCTAGGAGATCTTACTAGGTGTAGTGAGGTTCCAATCACAAGGAGCGAGTCCATATCCTTACTTATATGGAATAAGATCATCAACACACCATGGAGGAAACCGGTGAGTAGCTCATATTCATGATCGCACCTATCATACCTATTATCTGACTCTTTTAGTACTAAAGGAAACATGTCAGAATATCCTAACAATAACCAAGGGTAGTCACATATTCCCACCCATGTACATGAATTCCACCGACATCTCTTTATGGTAGCTAAAGGATAGGAGTGGTAATATATCCCCACTCCCACTAAAGAATGGGATCATACTCCCATTTTAGTCGCATAATCTCATCAAAGCCTCTTGGATAAAATATAGGCATATTTTTATATCTTGTACCATGTTTTATAGAGTTATATATGTATCTTGATTATGTTAGAAAAATTGGTAATCAATATATCCTGGAAATCACCCAAGAGCAAGCCCATATTCATGATACCTCCAATGATGATGAATATTATCGGTGTATCCAGAAAGCTACTTAAGAGTGGTCCCATATCCACACTCCCATTTGGGAGGACATTCGGTATATTCTAATAGAAACACAGTAGTGGTATTATATTCCAACATTCGTCCAAGAGGTTTTTCATCATATTTTGGCATTGGCTTAAAAGTATGCACACACCCTACTCCCCTCTAGCCTGAAGAAGTATGATATCATGACTCAACATCTATTGAGTGGAAGGAACATATTCCTAACCAATTTGAATAAACCCATCAGTATATTCTGGTGGAAAATAAGGGACTGGCCCATATTATTTCCTGATTCTAAGGATCTCATCAACTATATTTGTCAATGGTACTGGTGTCATCGAAGAAGAATCTCATATAAAGTGGTCATTAGTCTTCCCCAAGAAGATAATCTGAAATAAAGTATCTCCATGGGTAGAAAATAACCTAATAGAAGGCATATACTCCTTAATTGATCAGCATTGATGTTCTGTAGGGCCTAAAACACTTACCTATGGTGGCCTTAGAGTCTGTCATCTCCTAAATAAAAAATAAGAGTAGTTCTATCCATGTAGGTCCTCCCCTTGATACTATGATCAGTAGTTCTAGAGTTCCATCCATAACACACAATAAGAAGGTTTTCCCCTTGTTAAACCTACTTTGATAACACCCTCATACAAAGTGGTACTCTGAGGATCGAGGTCATCCATGCCCACAACCTCAGCCGGTACTTGTGGAACTTCATCTGTATCAACATAAGGAAACACTCCTCGTTTTGATAAATCATGTGAGAACATGATATAGAATTTGGGAAATAACTATAGTGGTTGGATCATGTGGAATAATTTTCCCCCAGAAATGATACAGATGGAATGGACATGTAGAAGGAATTGTCTGATGGTAATCTACTGACTATGTTCTAGCCCACTGCCTCTCCTCGATATTAAATATTATGGTTTTTAATGGAAGAATTCATATTATACTTTCACTCAAACTTATGTCCATACCTCAATTATCTAAGTCTAAGAAACTCCCTTAATAGGAGTATGATAACCCTATTCGAGTAATGAAATAGATATTCTACCAAATTGACTATGCATTCTTAGTAGTCTAAAATATGAGATTGTAGAAACACTATAAGAATCCATGGAAGGATTATCTCTACATATTGAGGGTACTCTAATAGCCCATCACTGATTCTTATAATACATACATATACAAGGATGGGTAGAATATGTAGTATTACTTTTTACCCTATCCCTAGGACAATATAATGTTCCTAAGAATTCATCCTATAATATTATTTCTACATGATAGATTTTGGCCCCAAACTTTTCATATGCTGGTGGGTATGTATAATAAAATATCTCACTCTCTAAGACATAAAAGGGGTATAATTGAAATGGATGATCCATTGATAGGCTCCTACACCAAGAATCTAGAAAATTTTCACAAGAATCTAAGTTGAGAATGTCCAACTCACCAACTGTAGGATAGACATTGGTGGTGGGAAACTCACATTCTGGGTTGGAATTACACCCAGATCACGCTTGAGTAAAAGTGTTACATATCATGAAAATTTAATTGGCAACCATTAAATTATCCATCTAGTAAAAACCTCAATCTGTGAGGCTTAGGTCATTTTACCCCCCCCCCACCACCCCTGGGATCATCAAATCCCCAACATGTTCAATATGTGTTGGTGGAGAAATCAAGTTATCCCTAACTCATAGAGGCCGTCAATCAAAAAAACACCAAGAAAGAGAACCCAAGGAAGGGGTGCCTCATGAATATGGTGCAAGGAATAAAGATTCACCTTATTTCTTAAATTATAGTGAAATGATTCTCGCTACCTGATATACATCAATAAATAACTGAAATACTGATCTAGTAGATGATACAAACTATGATATGGATTTCAAGGCACACAATAATGAAATAGTTACCCAATATATAGTTTTCAATGAAACACGTATTGAGGGCATGCATACCCAAAATCATAGGCAGACCCAGAACCTGGTATCTATAAATATTTAGTTTCCACCCCTTAAAAATACTTATACTAAAGAAAAGGGAAAGGGATTTTTATATCCCACTCACCACCTAAAGAGGTTGAAGTTATCTCTACTAAGAAAAACTGCATTATAATGAGGATAAGATCAACTATCTAAAATGAATCAACACCAAATTACTCAGGTGAAATATTATGGCTGAGTAAAATATTTAGGTGGAAGTGAACATTTCTTCTCCCACTCACCATAAAGGGGTTACCTGGCCCACGAGAGTAGAGTCTGAGCAGTAGTTTATCTCTGGGATAATAAAATTGGTGTACTTAAAATAGTGATTAAGTAGGACTAATATTTTTCTCCATTGTGACAAAATATACCCTCATTCTAGGAAAGTCACCCGAGCCTAGCTCAAACTAGGAGTCAACAGTAAATATATATAGGGGTTTTCTTAAACATTATTACCACTAGAACTCCTTAGTTCCATTAATTTTATCACTACTCAAATGGAAGTGATAGAATGAAAGTGTGCCCCAGTATATCCAAAAAAGGAAACCATACCCCAAATAGATGGATACTACTCCTCCTTTTCCCAGCTTTAGGAATCCCATATTTCTAAACATTAATGGAATTATAGATCTAGAGTAGCACTTGCACATTACATGTCCTGGTACAACCCTATGAAGGTAACACTTGATCAGTAAGAGGTGGAAAAACTTAGATGATTTTTACAAACATTAGAGGGGTCATCCATTATTTTCTATATAAGTTTTCCAGTCAAATCCATCACTATTTATGAGAACCATCATCATCAATTCCATTAAAAATTGATCTTCATTCTAAAAAATAAAATGGACATTAACCTATCAAACTACAATCAATGTGAAAATAAGAGGGTATTAGTTGAATTTCCATGTGGAAAGGCAAAACATAATCTCTCAACATGAAACTCTCACAGAAAAATATATTGGATATTTTAATATAGAACCTCCATGATGAGTTATAGACACCATTAGTCATATTACAATACCCAGGTAGGTTTCAAGAGTTTATTGACATGGAATATCATTTAAAGGATTTTATTCAGTGAAACATGGACAGATCTTAGTCCACACCCACTACTTAATGAAAAAAATTTAATAAGGAATAAACTAACACTATTGAACTTAAGCATACTCTAGTTACCATTGAATTTTCTATAAAATATCCACATAGCCTAATGCCTCCCACAGAGTGTTAGAAATATAAAAAATTACATCATACGGAGGCAAGGAAAGATCATGGTCACCGATTATATGAGGTCTAAAGAAACAAAAACTACTCTTTTAAAAAATATAATATTCTAGGATACTTCATTGAATCCAAGGAAAATAATATCCTTAAGTTTCATGAGGCTGGGAAAACTTATGAAGATGGTCTTAGTGATCATCATAAATATTTTCTATTTCACTAGTTATCGTGTCACACTATCCAAGACTACTTTTTAATTGAGAATGTTCTTTAAAATTGGTCAATTTTGGAGAGGTAACATTGGGAAAACCTCCCACAAAAGTTTCTTATGTGAAAACTTCCCTACTAGAGGAAGAATATGACTAGAAAGAAGTCCCAACTTGATGTGAATGAATTTTTAATAACTGGATGACCTAGAATACAATTGATCAGGTACATACCATCCTCAGAGAAAAACTTAATCGACCAATTATGGACTTAGTTTTCAATCCCCCTTTAAATTTATCACATTCATATCTATCCTCTAGAGTAAAATTTCATCAATGGAAGAAAAATAAGGTGTGAAAATATGATCTTCAACGAACTCCTAAATCAGTCCAGACTCACATGGACTTCATATACCCATTATTCAAAACACAAGCACCACCCCTAAAAATGGAACTATCATTAGATGAAGAGCAGTAATATGGTTTGGTTAATTTTTTCCACTTGGAAAACCCATTATTTGATGAAGACCTACATGTGATCCTCATTACCTCAACCAAAATTAGGGGTGGAGAGAAAGAGGTTGCAGATGCTAACCATGTAGGGGAAGATGAAATCTTGACTAATCCAATAATTCTAGACACATCCTAACTAAATCCATATATATAGATAAAACTCAATGGAAATCACTTCATTGATCCGAACAGGTGAATGGAGACACCCCTGAATCGCCCAAGGGTTATCAAAATCCAATTATTTTAAAAGATCGGTTGGAAGGCGTGAAACTATCTGACCAACCCTGACATGTGGGTAGATCAACTTGAGCCAATACATCAATAAAAAAATTTCCCTAGGATCAAGCTAATAATAAGGGTAATCAACACAAAATTCCTTGACCACAAATCCTTGGGATAAAGAATAACCCCAATGGTTGGAAGCATCGACCTATGGTACAGAAGTATGACATCTTGAAATAGTTGGTTAATATCCCAGCCAAATATTTAATCATGTATTCTCTACACCTATAAAAATAAATCATGGAATATATCATTAAGTATCTTCAAATTACCTAATAATTTGAGATATAAATCACTATATTTGAGTTGTATCATGTGAAGACTGACTGAGTAAAATTTCATGTAGTTATTTCATTCATGGAGCAGGATCAGGTGGCTACTTTCTGGGGACATATCGAACCCAAATACATATCATGAAATCTTAAAAATGTCAATATTCATTGATATCTAATTTAAAATGTATTTTGGATCAATATAATCCTAGTATATATGCTCCAACACTTGGGTTATAGTGAAGATGATTTTTTGAATTCAAATTTAACAATTCAAGGGCATAACGAAAGAGAGAGAAAATAACTTGGAAGGGTAAAATTCAAATCCCAAATTAGAATATATTATATAACTCAAAGTTTAAGGTAATATAATAAGACTCAATATTTAATATTCTATTAGAGAGGTCTTGACTTCACATCCATGCAGTGGTACCATCATCATACCATCAATGTATGATGTACCCTATCAATAGAAAGGTTGTAATATTATGTAGAAATGGATCCCCCTTTGAATATTTTGAATCATAGTATATTGAATATGGTTTATATAAGATATAATAAAATAAAATGATGATGGAAGGTAACACACTGGTCATTGCACCCAAAGATTTATAAATCACCCTATCAAACAATTAGAACATACTTAGTGATGATTATACATTACTCATCAACTTGAAAGAGGAAATAGACCCAACTCTAGGGATTAGTTATATTTCAAAAGCTTCATTGGCCCCTTTTACATAATAAAGGTTGTTTAAACTAATATAAAACTATTATAAGGAAATATGGTCACACCTAGGGAGATTAAAACCACATATTATAGTGATTTAATAAATAACTCTCATTATTTATCCACAAAACCTTGGGAGATCTATGAATCATATTCAAGATCAAAAGGTACTTATTTATTATTATAAAGGGATAAATATTCCCTCATATCATCTTCTAAATCTTATGATTATGTCACTTCTTCTACCTATACTGGTATAATATCATTAGTACTCTTAGGACTACAAGATACCTCTCTATTATCCAAAATGGATAAAAGTTCCCTCACATTGTCATCTAGTCTAGAAAGCATTAATTTACCACCCAGTCTACTAAAATTGATATATATTAAAAAATATGAGGAAGATCTTAGAGTTTCCCCTCCAGTATTTGAGGAAGGAATCTCTACATGATTGATGATATCAAACAACTAAATATAGGTACAAAATAAGACATGTATCCCACATTGATCGATATCATTGAGCCTCTAGAAGAACAATAAATGTATATCTCTTTCTTGAAATATAATTGTTGTGTGTTCACTTGGAATTATAAAAGGATTATTAGGTTATATTCTAATGTGGAAACCCATCGTCTGTGCCTGATAGATGGTCATTATGGTTTTAAATAAGATGTTGGGAGGATTCACTCATCCCAAATCACTAAGGTCAAAGATAAATTTAATAATATTATGAAATATAACTTCATCTAGGAAGTCTAGTACCTAAAATAACTCACCAATATCATCCTTGTTAAGAAAAATAATAGGCATGTCAGGTTTTATATCAATTTTAGGAATCTCAACCAACATTTCCTGAAGTATTATTTCCTAGACAAATCATATAAATACATATTGATGAAAATGAGGGATTCCAATACCTTTCCTTAATGTATGGGTACTCAGGGTATAATCTAGTCAGTATATCCCCTGAGGATGAGGAAGAAACAACTTTAAAAGAAAACTAAGATATATTATACTATCAGGTCATGCCCTTTGGTTTAAAGAATGTTGGTTCCACCTATCAATGTGACATGCAATATATCTTTAAACCCTTTTGGGAAGGATTATTGAATTTTATGTCAATGATCTAATGGTTAAATCCTAGAAATGTTTTGATATTTTCTAACCTTTAAATAGTTTTTAGAAAATTTAAGTAGAAAATATTGAAGATGAACCCTCTGAATTGTGCATTTGGATTGAAATTAGGAAAATTCCTTGACTTCATATAATTCCATTATGGAATCTAGGTATACCCTGGTAATACTAGTGTGATCCTTGGAATATCACCTCCTCAAAATATTAAATATGTGAGAGGTATTTAGGGATTCCTTACCCATAACATGTTTTTTATATCCATTCTAGATGGAAAATTCCTCCCCTTCACAAATTTGATAAATAAGGGAGTCTCTTACTGATGGGATGAAGAGTATCAAGAAGTCTTAAAAAATCTCAAGAAATATTTGTTTCACCCATCAGTTTTGATGTTTTAGGTAGAAGGGAATCTACTTGTCTCATATATTTCCACCATAGATTGATCACTTGGTGACCTTGTCACATAGAAAAATGATGTAGGGAAGGAAAATAGTCCCTATTATCTCATAAAAACAATTATATAAAATGATAATAAATACTTAAACATCAAGAATAATTACCTCAAACTGGTTTTTATAGTAAAAAACATGAGGTACTACTTGTAGCACTATGAGGACCAACTAGTCTCTTGTAGTTATCCCCTCAAGTACATCCTTAGTCGTCTGATACTGACTATCCATATAACTTGATGATTTTTTATCATGCAATATTTTAATATTGAATTTGTATTGTAGAAGTTAATCAATGGGAAAGTGATAACTAATTTTCTCATGGAGCACCCTACCCTAGGGATCATACTAATGAATACTGATATTTTGGATAAAGATGTTTTATCTTCCCGTTACTCTCCCTAAACATGGGGGATGTACTTTAACAGTGCCTATCAATGCACAAATAGGAAAAGAATGGAAAACCAAAAGTTCAATAAAGTTGATCTGGGGGGTTGTCTTCACCTCCCCAGCCAAGACGGATTTTTCTTATTCCTTCCTACTATCAAAAGGTTACACCAACAATGAGGTAGAATATAAAAATCTCTTCATGGGATTGGATTTATCCCTGAAACTGTAAGTAACCTATTTTAATGGTAAAGTTGACTTAGATCTAGTAATTATGTTGATTAATTATGTATAAACTGTTAATAATGAATAATGGGATCCCCTCCTTAGATGTGTAATAGGACTAATGGCAGAATTACCCTTTGATCTAATTTTGAATCATACCCCCTCCCTATAGATTGCATGTGTTGATGACCTAGATAATACATTCATATCCCTAGAATACCCTAACCAAGAATAGATGTTTTTATGCATCACACAATGCAGAGTGGTTTCCCCATTCACCATCAATAACATAGAGGAAATCAATAAAATCAATAATACCCCAAAGCTTGAAGATCCAATAACATAATCAACTGATAACATTACCAGATAGATTTTCCCCATAATAAACTATCTCCAAAGTAGGATCCTTTCATCTGAACAAGACAAGAAGAATTAAATTTTTCATAGGGTAGAAAACTTCATCCTTTGTGTCCTATTGAATGAGTAGAATATCGTCTATAAATGAGGCTTTGATGGACTCCTCCTTATATGAATTTAAGGAGAAGAAATAATTTTCATCATTCATTAAGTTTTTACAGGCTCATTCCATCAAATCATGAGACTTTTTTATTTATATATAATAATGACACGAGATTGTGTGGAATGCACTATGAAGTTACATTATTTACAAACATATTCAAACTTCATCAATCATCCCCTAGAGTTGTTGCATACTGCCAAATAATTTTAGTCGTTTTCAATATGGGGAATATATTTCATGTCTCTATATCCACTAACCACATCTTGAAAGTTTATTTATATCCTTACTATGACTAATATCTTCTTCAAATGGGTCGAGGATATACCCATGAAGGAGTTCAGGAAAAATAATATCATTCATATTGTAAATTCTAACATCATCACCAGATTTATTCTCTCTCGCATAATGATGATGGAAAAAAATTATTTTTACTCCTCTAAATTTAGAAGGTTGTATCGAGAGTATAAAATCAATTCCAATGACTCATCCTATAATAATTCACTATAAAATGGATAGATAGTGGCCTTAAATAAGTCTTTTTAAAATATGCTTCATAAGATGGTAATAAATCATGGCCAGATAATCTTCCCAGTTCCTTCTGGACTTATGACAACACAACTTGTACTACCATGTAATAAAACTCATATTTCCTTATTTAGAAAATAGATTCAATGCTACCCATTGATATTAAATGGCCATCACTCTACATTATTATCTATAAAACATATCTTAGAAGATGAATAATTCCAAAAGTGTCTAGATGGGTTAGATAAACTTGATGATAAGAGATTGTGTACACTACACAACCTAAAATTCTATCAGGATCATATTGTACAAGCTTTTAATATGAAAGTTAACCTCCACTCATTCCTCCAGGGAGAGATATTATTGTCTCTCATAACTCTAATGATATCTACAAATAAGCCTCTAAAGTTATAACCGGGGTGGGATGGACCTTATGTTATATATAATATATACTCTAACAGAGCCTATTCCCAAATCATAATGGATAGGTAATGTATCACTCCCCCTACTAATGTGATATTTCTCAAGAAATATTTTGAATAATTTCACATCACTTCACTACATCCTAAAAAAATGATGTTAAACTATATAGTCTCAGTCCATGTTACAAAGAATTAAATTTCATGACACCCTAGTCCTTATTGAATGAACATAAAATACACATCTCTCTAGTCCATTCTGTATGAATTTAAAATGCTTGGAATGGGACATTGTCACGTGATCTTAAAGTTGAACATCATTTTATCTCTACTGCATTATGATAAACTGTGTGGTGGATATAGAGGCCCAAATTTTTCTAACAAGACTATTAAATTATTTTTTAAGATAAATAACATAATATTAATACATTCCATAATTTAAAGGTATAATATCTTGGGAAAATTATATGCATACATCACTTGTACAAAAAAACATAATTTTTTTTAAATCATTCTTATTTATACACATAAAACCTTTCATTTTCTCCTTAGTACATGTATTCACCTAATTATATACATAAAATAAATTAGTGATCTAAAATCCAAGTAAGAGAATGGATAAAATAGAAAGAATAAGATATATGAATCAATAGTACATGGGCGAGCGTAATCATCGTAATCATATCATAATCAGTGAAACATAATCATAAGAATGAGGAAACCTTTTGAAAATGGAATAGACAATTTCATATGCATAATAATGAAACATTGTAACATAGTGGTCAAATACCATGAATAGTTTTCAAAAAGGATAGCATCATGTTCACACAAACCATTTGTGAATAAATCGTAACATCATAATTGTGAATAAATATAAAATCATGTTCGAACATCATACACACAATATCATGTGATATATCATATTTCCAAATTAATTGGAGGGATATATAATTATGGAACCACCCATCACATCACAAATTTCTCATAACCATTCATGGCACATTGAAAGAGAACATATAACAATCGTAGTCATGAAAGAAACTCATGGAAAAGAATAGCTTTGATAAAGGTTTTGTAAATATTAAATTCACGAATAACATTTTTAAATCCCAAATAAATAAGGGAAATCATATTTTGGAATAAAAATCATCATTATTAAGTGGATAATAAATAGCTCAATAGGAGTTAATGTGGTGTTTTTGAAAATAAAGTCTCTTTGAAAAATATTTATATTTAGCTTAGAAAAAATTTGAACAAGGTAGAAAAATGTATATACCTAGAGAGAAAGGGGAAATAATAGTGTAATTATTTTTTAAGGACATTATAAGAACATCCATATAGAAAATAATTTGAAATAGGAGATAACCCAAAAAATAGATAATTGGGTTTGATAATTCCCATACCTAAAATCATGATTAATTTCATCACTTTTCCGCCTCCTGTATAATAAAATTTGGTTTATTAAAACGTAGAACAAGAATTGAATTGTATTAATTTTTTCAATCTTAGTAAATTATAATAATTTTATTTTATTCCTTAATTCCCTTTGTTTATGGTGAAACGTTTTGATATTATATTTTCCTTAAAATATCTCATCTTGATTTGATTTAATGATCATGATTTATTACTATTTATAACATATTAAGATTAAATCCAGAAGATTATAAATACATATATTTATAAATTTATATATTAAAAATAATTTATTATAATCATTCATAATGGTTTTGATAATTATATAGTTATCAATACCCTCGTAGACTATTAACCGATCGTTGATGGGATATTTTCAAAAGAAGTGTAAAGAGAAGTATGGAATGTAACTAAATCATAAATATAATCATTATAGTAGTTTAACATAATTAATAAAATTTTAATATAATAATTAATTAATATTATAATATTTTGGTTTGAAATTAATGGAGAAAGAAAGGAAGAGAAGAGGAAAGTGAGAGAAAAGGTTAATGAAAACTTACCCTCTTCTTCATGTTGCTTCATTTCTACGAAACCAAGCTTCTTGAATGCTTGGATTTGAGTGACTCAAGAATATACCTAATGATTTAAGGGGATTAAGAGAGGGTATTTCAGTAGATATTTGTCTTTGGTAATTGGAAGGTGAGTGGTTTTCTAAGGGATGGGTGAGGGGTTATTTATACTTGGGTAGTGGGGTATTATAAGGATAAAATAATAAATAGATATAATTTCTAAGGTAAACATTTAAATAGTAATAATTTTAACATTATGAAATATATTTGAATAAAATAACATGATTTTAGGACTTTGAAACACTTTATAATTTGAATTTTTTAGTTTAATCAAAAGTGAAGGAGAAAAATAAAAAAATGTTTATTTAAAGGGACACTTTAGAATTTAGACTTAGGAAAATAAGTTTTATGTTTGGAAATTGAATTTCATGTATCATTTAACTTCTTAAATATGTTTTTGGTCGATATTAAAATTATATAATTGATTAAGTCATTATTAGATCATGAATGATGTCATTTAAAACATACCAATTATGAAAAACTATATTTTTGACTATTCACCTAAAAAATGATGTATTCAAGAAAATTGCAAAAAATATCCTTTAAAAATATGTTATGATTATAAAAATGAAATTAATTTTATAAAATTAATTTTATAAAATAATTAATTTTAATTTATAACATAAAAATTATGATTTTTACAAAATAAATTAAAATATAGTTTATTAAAAATGTGCTTATAGTTTCTTTGAGTTTTTAATATTTATATTTATTTTATAGATTTATAATATTTATATTACCTTAAAGTACTAAAGATAAATATTATTTATATGAAATTTTATTATTTTTAGGTCAAATTAATATTCCAAAGGTTATGTTATTATTTTTAATAGTCGCATTACTATTCTAATTATCACATTACTATTCCAATGGTCATATTACCTCCTATAAATATCACTTCATTAATTCATTCAACATTCACTACAATTATTATCACATTTATATGTTTTCCTTTTTATAAAATTGTTATTGGCCTACTAAATTTTTTTCCTTTATATAGTATTGTTTGTGGGAGTGATAATTCTAGAAAATTAGAATTATCAAAATTTTCTCATTCTACTTTTTTTGTCCCATTATAATATTTGGAGTTTTAATGGGTTTAGTTGTTTAATAATGAAATGATATCCATTAATGAAATAACATTTTTTTGGTTTTTATATGTGTTGTATGTGTATTATACTATATTATATAATACAACACACATTTATTCAGGAAAAAAATATTATAATATAGGGTCGTTATAGTGGAAGTACATTATGCATTAATTTAAACTTATTGGAATGGTTCCTCGTTGCTTGACCTTAAAACTATACATTATATCTTCTCCACTACATAACTTTAAAATATATGGTGGAAGTACATCCTGTATAACTCAAAACTGATCAGAGTAGCCCACTTGGCCTTGTATTCCCCTATATAACATTCAAATCTATATAAGGATCTAAATTCCCTCACCCATATATGAGATCCTGATATGTATAGGCAGACATACTTATAATAATAATGTGTGGATTTATTCCTACCCCCCCCCCCCCCACAAGATATGTAGTGGTGCTAGGATCTCATATCCTAGGCCCAACTGAGAATCAAAAAATGTCCATCTTCCCATGAATATGAGTTATATATATGCGGGGGTATTTATAAATAAGTAATATGCGTGGATTTATTCTTGAACCAATAGGATACATAGTGATTTAGGGATCTCCTATCATATTCTTATTCTAAAGGTAACCTTATATAAGAACTAGGTGTGGGGTGATTCTTATCAAACAGGACAAGTGGTGACACTTGGATAACTTATCCTAGGCCCAAATATGATTTTCAATAAATAAAATTCTATTTCACCTTATTGTTTTTTTCCTATTTGATGATACATAATTTTCTTGATGTAACTATACTAACTTAAATCCCAATTATTCTCCATTTACACATGAAATTGATCTATGAATAAGAAAACTCAAAAAAGTTGTGTATAGATGGTAGAAATACATCATCCAATCTATAAACTAAATTTATGTGGAGGCCTATAGTATAGATTAATCCTCGAAATAAACTATTAAAAATCACCCCCTCTCTTATGTATGTGTTGGATTTACATAAGATCCCTAATCATGGAGTTTTTCATTTGTGAACTCATACTGAAATTATTCTCCCATGTGTAAGAGCTTAATCAACATAAGGGTTCTTTCTCCATCCCTTGGGGGATTCAATATCCATTTCTATGTTATCTAACCTAGAAATCATGGTTCACCAAGATAATAATGAAGCATTCCCCCATCCCAATTTCATAGTTTTCTCTATATAGGGTACCATATAAGAACTACATGGGGCTTGATTCCAATCTTCAAAGGATACATAGTGACATTGGGATCTCTAATCCATAGCCCAGCCACAAAATCCAACAACCAAAGTTCCCTTGTATCCTATGTTTGAGATGGATCTAGATAGGAACTTTTGGTGAAGATTCACTCATAAACCTACACTGAGAAAAAAGTGACGATGAAAAATCCCCCATCCTAGTGTTGGAATACCCATTACCCATATTAGGTCACTCCCAATGGCCCCTTACACTGGGATAATATAATAATTATGTGTGTCTTAATTCATGTCCTTATGAGATACTTAGTGATGCCAAGATCTCTTATTCTAGGTTCAACCATTAATTCCAATCAAATTACCCACTTCACTCTAGTATTTGGAAACCTTCACTCATGTCAGGTTTCCTTTCAATGATTTATCATTGGGATGAAGATATATCATTTTTCACATAGGATAGATCTATTAAAAACTCCTGCATAAAGGTCCTAATTATATTTCATATAACTAAAATATATATCACTCCTTGTATCATGACGTTAAACTACACAAAAATGGTCAACCATGTATGAAACATCCTTTCCTGACCCACTCAATGAAAATTAACCTGACCAAACCTCTGCAAGACCTAAGGCGCACCTCCCTATATGCTAGAGTTTGTTGACTAGTAGTGAGGGATTATTAACTTACCATGGGTAGACTATACCCTCATTGTTATATTGTATAACATAAAAGTAAATAAATAAATCAAACACAATGACATATGTAAACATCACATATAGGGAATGTTATGATAGAATAATACAACTTCAATATACAATAATAAATGAATATTTCATACATAAAGGATCCCTCATGGGTGGATCAAAAACAAGTAATAAAAAAGAATAAAATAAAACAAAGGCTCATAGCCTCTCCCCATATTTTCTTGAGTCTTAACCAGTCACATCATCCAAGTCTAACCTAGGGTTTCAAATAACATGTATCAATATTTTATTTTCCCTAATCATGTACCTGAAAAAAAGAATAGTGTTTTCTTTCTTACCCAAGTGCCATAGTGGACCAAGAAGGTTGTGATTATAAATAAATAGTCCACCACTAATGGTGCCCCTAAATAAAAACAATGTGATAATATTGAATGAAAAAGTTATTAAGTTAAATAAGTGAAATTACCACTTTTTTAAAATATTAAAAGTAAACAAATTAAATGAACATTAAACTCACGGAGTTGAGTTCACCCTGTTAATGGTACAAAACTACTTATGCTAGTTTTGGGGTGTCTCTGAGAACATAATAATTATTTTTCCAATCCATATTATAATTTTGATAATATACCCATCCTCATTCAAACATCAATAATCTTAGGGTAATATGCCCATCCCCGAATACCCAATGTCCAACTAAGGGTCATGTTCAACTCATGATTAACCATCATACCTACAACCTCCTGGGGGATATTCTCACCTCATGTTTAACCATTAGTCCCAATTTCTAATTAGGTTTCATGTTTTCATAAGGTTTAACCATCAATCACAAGGTCTACCTAGGGTCTATGTTCACCCTAAGATTAACCATCAATCCCAGCATCCACTCAGGTTCCATGTTCACCCTCAGTTTAACCATCAATCCTTACATCCACCAGGGGTTGTGTTCAACCCAATTTTAACCATCAATCCCATAATAAATAAATACATATCATTATATTCATATCAATAAATAAATAATACAAGGAACAAAGGAAATTTTAACTTTTCCATTATGAAAACAAAATCTAATTTCCATTACCAAAAACATTTAAACCCATTTTTAATATCAATTCCATTATACCATTTCAAATACAATTTCCAAAATATTGTTTCCTAATAAACATTTAAAAATACCTTTTCCAAATACCAATCATGCATTGTCAAAACCATTTTCCCATTTTCCATTTCAAAACTAATCCAATTTACCAATTCCTAAATGTCATTATAGTACCATTTAAAATTTCCATTTAAAATGTAATTTCTTTCTCAAAAATACCATTTCCATGAAATAACATCATTTATTTATACAATTATAGATTTCAATATACTAACAAGGTTTTCCACTATGAACCACCTTCACATAAGGATAAAACATGTCAAAGGGTTCTAACTAATATTAGTTCTTAATTTAAAACATTTAATTAAAACCTATGGTTATCACTTAGAAACCAGTGTCACCCATATCACATATACCTAGAAAAATAAAAAAATATTATAGGAAAATTTAGGGACCACCTACCATTATTTGATGATTTCCCATTAGTTTCCATAGATTGTTAATTTCTGACCAGTCCAAGCCCCATATAAACCCAACTAGTCCTCGCCCGAACTTATGGTTCCTAACTCACACCACAACATATAAAATAATTAATTATAAATAATTATAATTAATGGAAACTTATATTTCAAAGGAATAAGATATAAAGAACATACTAGAATATTTCACCATATTAGAACCACAACTAATGCTTTCCAAAGACACATAGTGTACCCCAAACAACATTCTGTTCCAAGGCCCTAAGAGGAAACACCATTTTTGTAGTGACCTTATCCTTTTACACATATTATTACATGATTTTATGTATAATTATATATCAAATAAAAACCAAGGATCATAAATTTTAGTGTATTTTGAGGATTATGTACATAAAACTAAAAACATGGAACTAGAATAAAACATATTTATATTAATCATCCACAATGAGATTCTAAATTCCTTTGAGATCCTAAATATTCATAGAATAACCTAGGAAATACATTAACAAATTTATTATCTAAAAATACCGGTTTGGGAATAAATAGAGTAATAAATCATAGATTATGGGTTAGAAGGCATAACATGGTGACATAAAAAGGCATAGAACATGAATAATCATATGGAAGCATAACATGTATAACATGGGATCATGTAATCATGGAAACATAGTAATGTGTCAGGAACATATAACATGACATAAACATAAGTCAAGGCTAACTTCCAATACTATATCACATGGTAGACAAAGTCCCGTAATGGATTAGGTTTACTCCTCAATCCCATTAATGAAGTCTAATTAGACTAAACATTACCCAATGCATTAGAAAAATATCTAGGTGAACCCATAATAACATGTTAATGAATATGTGTTCCACGTGAAGAATAAAACCTAGGGAATAAACATAAGGGTTACCCATGGAAAGAAATGGGTATCGTAATCATGTCATAAGGCATAACAAATGGGTGTATCATAAAGGGGTCCATGAAAAAATGGATTTAAATCATACATGAAAATTAATAAGGGAAACTTTTAGTATATAATGATAAATTATGTTCAGCCTAACTTTTAGTACATAGAAAAATATTGTTTAAGAAACTTGAGAAATGATCTACTTTAGTGTGGTTTAAGGGAAAATATTAAAGAGACATAAAGAGGAAAATGCATATTTTTTTGTATAAAACCATAAATGAGATAGATATATTTTAATGATGAAATTTTTTATTTTATAAAAATAATGGTGGATTAAAATATATTATGGAGTGTACTTGAAAATGAGTAAGAAATTAGGAAGTTTCTTTAATCGGGGTTGCTTATCGAAAGGAATTGAGAAGGGAACTTTCAAAAAATATGTATTTTCCCATAAAAGAATGATTAATTGATCTAGATAAATATGTTTGGAACATATAAATATAAATTATAATATTTAAATAATAATAATTAATAAATTAATTTTTTTGAAGATATAGAAATCCTAACACGAAATAAAAATGGAGGTTTAGAGAGATCTCTTACATTATATCTGAAAGTGTTCTGTACTTGCACTTAATGTCCTCTATAATCAAATTAGATTCATTAATAATTTAATTGATAATATATTAAAATTTTATTTGATTTATTATAATTTTATTACATTCATTTATTCTCTTTTTTATGAGTTATAAGATTCAATTTCATCGTTCTCGGAGCGTTCGTTTCATGGACTTCATGGTTAGTTTAATTGTGTATAATTATGGAAGTTCTTTTCAAATGGAATAAAAACTAAATAAGTGGAATTATATGGTATTAATTAAATTTTATAAATTTAAATGGTCTCATATATCATTTTTTTAGATATTATAAATATTCATTAGGTTAAATGTTAATGAAAAACAATAAGTTTATTTTGGCGGTTTTTCAATCATCGTGAACTAGTTTTATTTTATTATTTAATATTATGTATATATATTAGTTATAGAACATAAAAAGTTTTTAATATAAATTTTAAAATATTTTTTAACCGTTATAATTGTTTTATTACCAAACTTTAAGGTGCAATATAAAATGAAAAATCGTCATCTACAAAGGTGGTGAATCAACACAACACGGATGTTGTTTTCATTTTTAAGATAAAAAGAGTAGAAAAGAGATTTAATAGTGGATATAACATTAACATAATAAAATTATATTATATATATGATACTAGAGTTATCATGTCACTTTTTATAGTGTAGGAAAGTATGAAGTATAAAAAATAAAAAAATTAAAAGAGAAGGGTGGAGGATTTTACCTCTTGAATATTGTCTCCTTGAGAACCTCATTAAGGAACTTGGAAATGGTCTTTTGGTGATAAAAATAAGACCAAGATGTAAGGAATAGTATTGGGAGAGTAATTGGGCAAAATATTAGCAAGATACAAATCTTATAAGGTGTGATAATAAGAGGTTTTGAGGGTGGTATTTATAGGGGAGGGGTGTTTTTGATTATTTTATTCATTAGTTTATTATTTTGGATCAAGACTATCAATAGAGTTGATTCTTGTTAATAAGTACAATAAATATACCATGTTAGTTTTAGTTAATGGGAACTTACGTCATACATTACTCAACTATGACTCAAAAATGCATTTATTTACTTATATTGTTAAATATCGTAAATTACTGTATTTTCACTATTCACCAAAAAACAACTATTTTAGAAAAATTCCAAAAATTCACCCCAACCATTTTTAGTTTTTTGTATTTAAAAATTGGAATCCATTTTATGAAAATAATTTTCTAAACATGATAAATTTAATTTTTATTTATAATCATCATTTATTCAAAAAATACTAAATTTAATATTATAACAGTTTTTATGACCCTTTGAAAAATTAATTAAGGTCTCATAAAATTATATTACAATCATAAGAAAACAAAATATTAATTTATGAATCTATTTATGAAAATAAATTTTCTTTTAAATCATAATATTAATTATAAAATTGTAAAAAAAATTATGTTTCAAAAAAATAACAACACTTAATTTATCATTTTTAAAATATTTATTTACTTATTATATGCTATAAATATGTCATCATTTCATTTATAAGATACCTAAATTTTTATTTATACTTTCATATTTTAAATTAATATTTTATTATTAAAGTTATGATTTATTTCAACAGCTTTTTCCATGAGTGTGGCTGAATTTTCTTATTTCATGTTTGATGTCCCTCTGTAAAATTTTGTATTCTTATTGGTTTGTTTGCTGACTAATGTATCATTATTAATTTTTGAGGATAATATTTTTATTGTATTACCTATTAAATTTATGTGCTTTATACTATATGAAATAATTATAATAAGGGAATTTCCATTGATAAAATTTTGGGTCGTTATATTCTTCCCCCCCCCCCCCAATGAAATTTCACCCTCAAAATTTTGTTTTACATACTAAGGTGAAAACAAGTTAGGGTAATTCTATTTCATCACTTCCTCTAGTTCCCATGTTGCCTCTTCATATTTATGATTCCTTCATAGTAATTTGACCAGGTGTGTAGTCTTGTTGCATAGAACTTTATCTCTACAGTCCAAGATCTTCGCCAAATTCTCCTTATAAGAGAGATCATTTTCTAGTTGTACCACCTATGAATTTAGTACATGTGGGAGATTTGATATATAATTCATCAAGAGGGATATGTGGAATATATCATTCACTTGATACTTGATTGGTGGAAGTGATAATTGATATTCCACAGCTCCAATGTGATTAAGAAACTCAGAGGGACCAATATACCTAGGAATTAGCTTTCCTTTCTTCCCAAGACATGTGATCTTCTTCCATAGAGATATGCGGAGGAATACCATATCTCTAACCTTAAACTCTAGGTCCCACTGATGATTGTTTACATAGATCTTATATCAACTTTGGGATTTCTTGATGTTTTGTTGAATGGTTTTTTCCTTTTCTACCAATTATTTGACCATTTTAGGTCCCAGTAGCTTATATTCACCAACTTTATCCAAACATGTTAGTGTTTACAAATTTTCCCATAAAGGGTTTCATATAGATCCATTTAGATGCTTGAGTGTAAACTATTTTTATATGAAAACTCTACCAGAGGTAGATATTGGTCTCATCCTCCCTTGAAGTATATAGAACATGCTCTCAAAGTGTCTTCTAGTTTCTGAATAGTCCACTCAAATTAGCCATAAATTTGAGGATGATAAGTCATACTAAAGTTTAACTTAGTGTTTAGAGTATGTGGGATACTTTTCCAGAACATAGAGGTAAATATCAGATCTCAATTGGATACAATCAATAATGGTACTCTATGAAGCCTCACCACTTCTTTAATGTAAATCTATAAAATTTTGTCAATTGATAAGTCCTCTCGAATTGAGAAAAAAGTGACCTATCTTTCTAAGACGATCCACAATGCCTTATATAGAATTATTTTCTCTAGATGTCTTTGGGAGTCTAGTTATAAATTCCATGATGGTGTTTTTCCATTTGTATGTTGGTATGGGTAATAGTTGAATCATCCCTTTAGAATTTTTCCTTTAATAATTCAATTACTGGAATACCAGGAACTTTGATATATATTCAGCAATCTCTTTCTTCATATTGTTCCACCAATAGTTCTCTCAGAGATCTCGATACATCTTTGTGCTCCATGGGTGAATAGATAAGGTTGATCTATGTGTGAAATTCAGAATATCCTTCTTTATATTAATATTGGATGGTATACATAGTCGTGAACCAAATCTTATGAGTCCTTCCTTATCAATTTTTAACTCTGAGGGTTTCTCTTTTTTGATAGATTTCACCTTCTTCTGAATTTATACATCATTTCTTTGAGCATACTTTATTTTATTCATATGGGATGGTTGAGAAATCATTTGAGAAAGGATTGATGATATTCCTTCCTTAATGATTCCCATTTACATCCTTTACAAATATAAGAAGATTAAATCCTTCTCGATTCTCATTATTGATAAAGTTGCAGGATATTTTCTACTAAGAGCATCTTCCAAGTTATTTACTTTACTAGGATGGTAGTGGATTGACCAGTCATAATACTTGATGATATCTAACCACATTATATAGTTCATATTAAGCTCCATCTATGTGAATATATATTTTAGTCTCTTATAATCATTCTATATCTCACACTTCTCCCCATATATATAATGCTTCTAGATTTTCAACTTGAAGATCATATCCTCCAACTCTAGATCATGTGTGGGATAGTTTTGGTCATGAACTTTCAACTACCTTGAGTCATAGGCTATAAATTTATCATTTTGAATCAATATACATCCTAATACATTATTTAAATCATTGTTTTATACCACAAAGAGTTCCCCACTTATCAAAATTGTAAGTACTGGTGCGGTGATAACCCTCTTTTTCAACTATTTGAAGCAGTCTTCACATTCAATGGTATATAAAAACTTTATTCCCGTATAAGTTAGCTTGGTTAGTGGGTTTTATAATCATGATAAGTTCTTCACAAATCATCAATAATAACCAGCTAGACCAAGGAAACTATATATCTCCATTACAGATGCTGGTATGGGATACTCCTAAATTGTCTTTATCTTAGAAGGGTCCATAGATATCCCTTTACTGATGATATCATGCCCCAATAATGATACTTCCTCTATCAATAACTCAAATTTTCTATAATTTTTATGTATTTTATCCCTCCAAAAAATATTTAGCACAGTATTCAAATGCTCCCCATACTCCTCCTTGCGTTTGGAATACATCAGAACATCATCGATAAAGACTACCACAAATTTGTCGAGGTAATATTTAAAGACTCTATTCATTAAGTTCATGAAAATTTATGGATAATTAGTGAGTCCTAAGTGCATCACTATGAACTCATAGTGTCCATACCTCATTCAAAAGGCAGTCTTGGGAATATCTTCCTTCTTCACCTTTAATTGGTGATATCCTAATCGAAGGTCCGCCTTAGAGAAATACTTATCCCCACATAGTTGATAAAATAATTCATCTATACATGGTATGGGATACTCATTCTTTATTATGATTTTGTTTAGATCATGATAATCAATGTATATGTGCATTGATTCATCCTTTTTTTTAACAAAGAGGACCATCACACCCCATGGTGAAGCACTCAGGCATATAAAACCATTTTTCAGATTCTCTTGTAAATGCTTCTTCAGTTCTTCCAACTCAATATTGGACATTTTTTAAGGATTATTTGATATAGTTAGAGATCTAGGAATAAGTTCAATCAAGAACTTAGACTCTTGGTCAGGAGTAAGGCCAGGCAATTCTTCAGGGAACACATCAGTGTAGACCCTCACAATGGGCAAGTTTTTTAGAATGATTATATCCTTTATCTAAATAATTTTAGCTAGATATGATTGATTATAAGTTAATAATTTTTGGGACCAATTTTTGTATGAATATTTTATTTGTTTTCAACAGTTGTCAATATAGGTAAAAATGAAGAAGGAGATGAATAAGAACTCCATAGTTGATGGAGAATGCAATTTAGATGATTGTTGAACTGATCCTAAGTTCAAAGAACTTGTGTCAAAGGTGACACATTTTTTAGAATAATAAAGAATGGTGAAGTATCATCCATTTAAGGATGATTGAAGAATAATGAGGATTTTAAGAAGACCATTTAATGTTTCATGATTACACGAGAACCATACAAGAGCTTACTTGAAGAAAAAAATCATATGATTTGCATGAATTAGATAATGATGGTTGAAGAAGAAGAGAGAGTGTAGAATGGATTGGAATTCTAATATGGTCATGCATTATGTATTGCCTTGAAATCAGATGATTTTTGCACTGTTCTTAAAGTTCCAAATACATGTATCAAAGGTGATACATTGTACACAACATTGAAGGTGTTTGAAGAAGCCTCAAGCCTACACTTTTGGATGAAGATAGATTATTGGAGTTTTTTGGAATTGACACTCCAAAAATGAATTGAGGATTTTAAGTGAGGATGAATAAGTACTTTGTAATTCATATTCAAAAGATTATAAGAAGAAATAAGGATTATTCTTGAAGATGAAGATAATACATGAAGAAGTGCATGGGATTGGAACTATGAGAATGGAAAAAACTATGATGATGCTTTTCTGATTTTTATTTCAATAAAAACATAAGTTTAGAGAACTTGTGATTTAATACATATGAAGGATAAGGTGAGTAAATAAGTGTTTTTGGAAAAATCAAATAAAGTGTCGCGCAAGTATAAATGGCGTGCAAGTGTGGCGTGCAAGTATTAGTGGCATGCAAGTGTATGTTGCGCGCAAGTCATATTTCAAGATCATCACATCAAAATTTGACAAAGAAAAGAAAGTGGCGCGCAAGTCAAAAAGTGGTGCACAAGTATAAGTAGCGCACAAGTGTATGTTGTACGCAAGTCATATTTCAACATCATCATATCAAAATATGACAAAGGAAATAAATTTGTGCACAAGTGATGGAGCAGCGTGCAAGTAGCAACAATGTGCAAGTGTATGTGGTGTGCAAGTCACCAAAATTCCTATAAATAGATAACTAGCATCCTCATTTTTCTAATCTCAACAATTAAGAGAAAATTTGAGCTCTGATTGTGCAAGTAGTATAAAGTGTCATGCAATCTGAAGTGTCGCGCAAGTTGGGATTTTTTCATAAGGCGTGCAAGTAGGGAGGCTCGCAAGTAGGGAGGCGCGCAAGTAGGGAGGCGTGCAAGCAGAGTGACGTGCAAGCATAGTGGCATGAAAGTAGAAGTGTCGTGCAAGAAGGGAGTATTTTACAACAACTGTATTGTGTCTAAGCCTGAAGTGGCGCACAAGTTGTGATTTGTTCACAATTTTTGCACACAAGTAGTTGGTGGTGTGCAAGTAGTTGGTGGCGTGCAAGTAGGGAGGCGCGTAAGCAGGTTAGTGCACAAGTAGGGATTGGTGAGAAAGCTGTGACTTGTGCTATAAGTTCTTACCAGCTTCTAGTCAACTGTGATGATGCTAAGTTAAGCTGGACTTCATTGATTTAACAATCACAAAGAGAACTTGTGATTCTAGCAAGAATAACAAGAAGAGTTCAGTGCAGTTGGTTTTGCAATGAAAGAGAAAGTGTTAAGAAGAGAAGGTTTCAGTGCAGCTAGTTTTTCATTGAAGAGGAAAAAGAAAAAGAAGAGTGTGAAACTTACAGGTTTTCTGTAGAGAAAGAATAGGTTGGTTAGTTTCATGCTGCTAAGTAAGTAACAAAGAGAAGATGGTTGTGGAAGAAGAAAGTAGCACGGTAGCATCCAACAGGTCTCAATAGGTAGAAGATTATTTTGGTGTTGCAAACTCTTTTAACAGAGAGAATTATGTCTTCAGAGGTATTATAAATAACCAGCTATAGGCTACAAGATACTATCTACAATGGCAGTATAAAGAACTAGCGAGTGTAAGCGTATATCCTACTCATTGTAAGTTGGAATAGGATTGTTTCCCTTCCCCCTCCGAGTGTAGGGAGAAACATTGGGAAGTGATTATTTCCTTCCCTCCTCCAAGTATAGGGAGCCACACTAGATAGAGGATTTTTTTTCTTGGCCAACCCACTGTAACGGTTACTACATTATAGTGGAGAATTTTTACACTAGTCATTACCATACACGATAAGGACGTAGATTCTATTATTGAGTGGTGAACCTTTTAAAAATATCATGTGCATATTTTTATTACTTTCATATTATTTTATGAAATAGTGAAAAGAGAATAAGAGAATCAAGATCTTAACAGGTCAAGAGGTACAAGGATAAAAATTTGAAATTGGTATAAAAAGTCCCCAACACTGATTCACCCCCCCCCCCTCAGTGTTAGGCATATCCCAAATTGGTCCTCTCAATTGGTATCATAGGGAGGTTCACCTATTTTGGATTCTCTACATTGAAGATATCCTCTTTTTAAGACTTGATATTCTTTCCTAAGTCAACAATGAAGTGCTTTTTTGATGAAGAGTCAGTTATCTCTGAGCAGAATTCTATATCTACCAAAACCATGATGAACAGGAAAAGCAAGGAGAAGAGAAAGCAAAATAAGAAGTCCCTCTTATCTGAATAAGAGGAAGTATCTGTTTCTCTATGCCTTTCTGACAATTAGGACATATTAGACATGGAAAGCAATGATATGGTGGGTCATGTTTTCACTAAGAATATGGACAACCTTCCTACCTCTAGTGATCAGGAGATATATGTTAGTAAATTTGAAAATTATTATCATGATGAAAATTCTAGCACAAGCGGTGATGATCAATCTACAACCTCTCAAGAATTATCATCCAATATATTAAGAGATATTCTGCATGATATCCCTAAAGAAATTGCATCCCTTGTTTTTGAATTATTTCAATGTATGTAGGAAGATGTCACCCAGATGGAAGAAGGAAATGATGTTTTGGAGAAGTTCTTGCAAGAAAAAATTGTTGAATGTCTAAAGCTCTCCATATAGGTTGGAGCATTTGAAGAAACAAAGAGATAATTTGAAATATGTTCCTAAAAATGGCTCAAAGAAGTTGAGGATAAATATGTATTCAATAAGACTCTGGAAGAGAAGATCCATGCACTTGAAGATGAGCTTAAAAAGAGCATTGAAGTCAAAAAGTTATCTCTGGAAGAAAATTTCATGAAGATCAAGGAACTTGACTCTTTGTTATAAAACAAAGTAAAGATACATGAAGAGGAAGTTGAAAGATTGAATAAGTCTTGTGAAGATAAGATGAATATGATTGAAGACCAAAAAGTCATCCTCAATATGAGATGTCTAAAGTTGGAAGCTCAGTTGACCAATCTTGAGAAGACACATATTGAGTCTCCACAAAAGAAGGAAACAGTTGCTACTAGTTTTCAATGTTCACTAGAGGATTCTACTGTCAAAATACCTCCAAAATGTGATAAGAAGATCATGTATTCACTCATTTATCTATAAAAAGAAGCTGAGAAATTGAAGGTACCATCCATTCCAACTTGTACTAATGTTTCTAAAACTGTTTCTATAAAAAGTACAGATTGGAATAAAAACTCTAAACAAGTATGGATGAGGAAATATTATGAGATGACCACCACCATAGATAGGGTGGATAGGAAGAAGAATATGGAATATGGTTCCCCAGATAGATCACAACACATCAAGAATAAGTCTTAGAAATCTAATACAAAAGATATCAAGAAGTCAAGATTTGTGGGCCAATGCTGGTACTGCAACATATTTGGGTATTGTGCACTAGATTGTTGGTACAATACCTTAAATATAAAAGCACGGATAAATCCCATATCAAGGGGGAGAAATATAGAAAATAAGAAGCAACATCCACAGATCCAGAAGGATTTGTATACTACAAACAGATTTGGAATGTTGGACAACATCTCTGATGTATGAAATGGGAGTGGTCACAAGAATGGTGCTTGCTTATCTCAGAATTTATTCAAAGCTAATAAGAATAGAAGACCAAAAAAGCTGGAGAAGAATTAAGAATATATCTTGGGAAGTAATTAGATGTATGTTACAAAATAAAATGCTCCCAAGAATATTACAAGAAGGAAAGTTGAGAAGTCCTTGGATTCTAAATCCAAGAAGTTGATGGGTAGTGTATCCAAAAGAAAAATCAAGAAGGATGACACTCTGAATAAGCTATGTGGAAATTACAAACATGCTTCCACAGTTCCTAAAGACATATTGGTTATCTAGCCTAAATATTTAGAAAGAATGAGAAAGGAGGAAGATGCACAGGTGAAGGCTAGTACAAAAAGTAATAAAAAGATTCCACATGATGAATAAAAGGTGAATAAGAGGTTGCAAACAAAAGGCAACTCTCATTTTCAGGAAGTTTTGTGTGTGAGGTGCAACAAGGCTGGTCACACTGTTAAAAATTTCATTTAAATTATTCTAGACTAAGAAGAATTTATCAAAAGAATGAAAATTTCACTATGAGATTCTAATGCTTGTAAAGCTCTTGAAGAAAGAATATTCACACACAAACAAATGGAAGAAGTATTGATATCCACACAACTACAGTCAGAATTAAAGATTATATGTGCAAGTGTGAGGAGTGGAGAAAATAGAGCATCTTGGTTGAGAAAATCATCCCATCCTTCCTATTCACATTGAAGAAGCAAGGAGGATCCACATTATTCCCTTAAATATTTTTTTATTGTATTTTTTCTGATAATAAAAGGGAATTGAAGTTGAAGTAAGCTCTCAGGGGAGAACCTTAGAATCCGTGATTACTATCAACTATTGATAGAAAAGATGAAGAAGTTTTCATCTATGGAAGATTATTCAATTGATATTCAAATATTAATATGATGAGGGATCACCATTGATGAAGATGATGATAAGTTTTACCTTGAGGGGGAGACATATGAAGAAGCTACCAGATTTATTATTACAATCAGTATCAACTTCAGTAGGTATCAAATTTAATTACTCTGGAAATTGCTTAAATATAATTTCATTGGAAAATGTATGTTGTTTCTTAATATCTAATCCTTGGTTACTCAAAATAAATATATTTTTACAAATGGGGAGTAACTAAGTCAATCAGTGACATAAGAAGAATTAAATTGCCCCAAGTCCACTAATCCTGTCAATTACACTTGAATGTTTTTGATACATTTGTTAAAGTGAGTGAAAGAATTTCAGGTTGATTATTTCCTATCACATTCAATATCTTTATCCTAGAATTAAAGTGGAAACCCCTTTAATACAAGTGTATGAGATCTCATCTCATGAGGTATCATGATCAGTGGATAATGGACAGCTTTGTTGTCTATATCAAATTCTCTTGTTTTCTACATCGATCTTTGCTCAAGTAGACTTAGAGTGAAATGATTAATAGAACACTGCTTAAGTAAGGAGTGATACATTATCTACCAAGAAATTTGTATTTCTTGTCAATAAGGGGGAGAGAAAGTGAAATGAATGTTTGAAAAGTAAGGGGGGAGAAAGAAGTAAAGGGTAGAGAGAAGATTCTCATTTTGACATTGACAAGTTCATTTGAGGATACTTTAAGGTATTGACAACAAAATACAAAGGGGGGTATTTTTGGGACCACTTTGTGTATGAAGATTGTATTTGTTGTCAACAGTTGTCAATACAGGTCAAAATGAAGAAGGAGATGAAGAAGAACTCCATAGTTGATGGGGAATGCAATTCAGACAATTTTTGAACTGATCCTAAGTTCAAAAAACTTGTTTCAAAGGTGAAACATTGTTTACAACAATGAATAATGGTGAAGTATCATCCATATAAGGATTATTGAAGAAGAATTAGGATTTGAAGAAGACCATTCAATGCTTCATGATTGCATGAGAACCATGAAAGAGATTACTTGAAGAAAAGAATCATATGATTTTCATGAAGTAGATAATGATGGTTGAAGAATAAGAGAGAGTGTGGAAGGTCTCAGAATTATAATATGGTCATGAATTATGCATTTCCTTGAAATCAAATGATTGTTTCACTATTCTTAAAGTTTCAAATACATGTATCAAAGGTGATACATTGTCTACAACATTTAAGGTGTTTGAAGAAGCCTCAATCCTCCAATTTTGGATGAAGAGAGATGATTAGAGTTATTTGGAATTAACACTCCAAAAATGAATTGAGGATTTGAAGTGAGGATGAAGAATTACTTTGGAATTCATATTCTAAATAGTATAAGAAGAAATAATGATGATTGTTGAAGATGAAGAGAAGACATGAAGTAGTGCATGGTATTGGAACTATGAGAATGGAAAAAACTATGATGATGCTTTGCTGATTTGTATTTCAAAAATATCATACGTTTGGAGAACTTGTTATGAAATCCTTATGAAGGATAGGGTAGGAAATAAGTGTTTTTGGAAAAGGAAATAAAGTGACGCACAAGTATAAATGGCATGAAAGTGTGGCACGCAAGTATAAGTGGCGCTCAAGTGTATGTTGCTTGAAAGTCATATTTGAAGATCATCACATCGAAATATTACAAAGGAAAGAAAGTGGCGTGTAAGTCAAAAAGTGGCGTGCAAGTCAAAAAGTGGCATGCAAGTATAAGTTGTGTGCAAGTGTATGTTGCGTACAAGTCATATTTCAACATCATCATATCAAAATATGACAAAGGAAAGAAAGTGGCTCACAAGTGATGGAGCAGTGCACAAGTGATGGAGCAGCGCTCAAGTGATGGAGCAATGTGCTTGTAGGAATGGTGTGCAAGTGTATGTGGCATGCAAGTCACCAAAATGCCTATAAATAGATGACTAGCCTCCTCATTTTTCTAAGCTCAACACTTAAGAGAAAATTTGAGCTCTGTTCACTCAAGTAGTAGAAAGTGGTTCACAATCTGAAGTTTCGCACAAGTTGAGAGTTATTCATAAGGCACGCAAGTAGGGAGATGTGCAAGTAGGGAGGCGCACAAGCATAGTGATGCGCAAGCAGAGTGGTGCACAAGTAGAAGTAGCACATAAGTTTTAAGAGGTGTGCAAGTAGGGAGTTGTTTGCAGTAAGTGTGTTCTATCTAAGCCCAAAGTGGCATGAAATTTGTGAGTTGTGAACAATTGTGGCGCGCAAGTAGTTGGTGGCATGAAAGTAGTTGGTGGCGCACAAGCAGGGAGACGTACAAGTAGGGTGGTGCACAAGTAGTGATTGGCGCGCAAGATATGAGTTGTGATGGAAGTTCTTACCAGCTTCTGGTCAATTGTGATGATGCTAAGTTGAGTTGTACTTCATTGATTTAACAATCACAAAGAGAACTTATGATTCTATCAAGAATAAGAATAAGAGTTTAGTGTAGTTGGTTTTGAACTAAAATAGAAAGTGTTAAGAAGAGAATGTTTCAGTGCAACTAGTTTTGCATTGAAGAAGTAGAAGAAGAGTGTGTAGCTTACAGGTTTTCTGTAGAGAAATAAGAGATTGGTTACTCAAATGATTCTATGTAAGTAATAATGAGAATAATAAAGTTGTGGAAGAAAAAAGTAGCACTGTATCATCCTACAGGCCTCAACAGGTGGAAGATTGTTTTGGTGTTGCAAACTCTTTTAATAGAGAGAAGACTATCTTCAGAGGCAGTATAAAGAACTAGATAGAGGCTGAAAGATACTATCTACACTGGCAGTATAAATAACTAGTGATTGTAAGGGTATATCCTACTCATTTAAAGTTAGAAGAGGATTTTTTCCCTTACCCCCTCCGAGTGTAGGGAGAAACACTAGGAAGTATTATTTCCTTCCCTCCTACAAGTGTAGGGAGCCACACTAGATAGAGGATTGTTTTCTTATCCAACCCACTGTAATGGTTACTACATTATAGTGTAGAATTCGTGCACTGGTCATTACCATACACGGAAAGGATGTAGCTACTCTTATTGAGTGGTGAACCATGTAAAAATATCATGTGCATATTTTTACTACTTTCATATTATTTTATGAAACAATGAAAATAGAATAAGAAAATCAAGATCCTAATAGGTCAAGAGGTATAGGGATAAAAAGTTTAAATTGGTTTAAAAATTCCCCAACACTGATTCACCCCCCCCCCCCCATCTCAATGTTAGGCATGTCCCAAACTGGTCCTCTCAATAATATTCACAATTAAGAAATTGATTCTAAAGGAGATTCATCCTCCTCCTTACACTTTTATAGAATTGAGTATGCCTTGGAATATGAATATTGATCTCTCTTTCTTGAAAGTTGATGTTGTATTTATATAAATATAGTCAATCCATGCCCAATATAGAATAAAACTCCACCAAAGTAAGTAAGAAAAGATTTGTTTGAAGGTTTAGTCCACAAACTTTAACCAGGGAGGATTTATATATTTTGGATTCAATAATTTCCCCATTTTTTGTTCTCACATTTAACTCAACCTCTATAGTTTGAGGTGGTGTTTGAATAGTTCTAATAAACTTTCATGATATAAAAGAATGTGTAGAACTAGAATCAAGTATTATATTCTTTATTCTTGAATGAATAACTAGAATACCTATCACCACATAATTTTTAGGCTCCATATTAATAGTAGTTATAGAAACTTCCCTTCCTTATTACCTTTAAGGTTGTTGTTGTTGATTGCATCTGGTAACCCTTAGATTAGGGCATTGGTTCACATAATGACCATATTCCTTGTAGTTGAAACACTAAACTATAGGATAATTGTTGATCTAAACCTTCATTTCTTCTTCCTCATTTTTGGTATTCTTAATATCCCTTTGGAAATAATTAACCCGATGATCCTCTCTTCCACATTTGAATCATCTCCTAGTTCCCTTTAGATAGTTACCAAGATGCTTCTTCCCACACTTTTGAAACATGGGATGTTGGGTTTTCTTTCCATCATGTGATTTATCTATCAATCCTCCCATATTAAAATCCATTTTCCTATTTTTATATTTGGTCCCACGAGACCACTGAGAGTCGTAAATCTCCATTTCAACCTTAAGGGCACAATGGAAAATCTCCTCACAGCTTTCAAAGCCTAGAAATGCAAATGATTTTTGTAGACTCAATTTCAGTCCACTATCCAACTTACTTTTGGTGTTCATGAAAAATCTGGAGGTTTATCATGAAAGTCTTGTGAATTTTACTTCATATCCCCTAATAGACTCATCCTTATTTTTCTTTAGTATAAAGAATACCCTCTTCATATTAATATTGAGAGTTTGGGTAAAATATTTATTGAAAAATATTTTCTTGAATGTTTTACAATCCATGAAATAAATTTCTTCATTAGACTTTATTTTTTTGATCAGCTTCTACCACTGGTCATCTTACCCATCAAAATGATAAACTTCCAACACAAATTTCTCATCTTCTGAGCACTAGATGATAGAGAATATATTCACAATGGAATTAATCCATAGTTTTGCGATGAGGGGATCAGAAGATCCACTAATGATAGGAGGCCTTTGTTATATGAAGTATCCAACCATAGATTTCTATTTCTTAGGAGGAGGAGTAATCCCACACAATTCAAGTTATTATTCATAACTTAAGATAGTTTTTATAATACTATCATGAACTTTTTAGATCATATTCCCATCATATTCTGTGTTTTATTAGGTCAATCATCACATTACCTAACACATTAGTTGTTGGAACAGGTTCTTTTATTTCCCTCCATTAACTAAGAAAAAGAAAATGAAATTAGGGGGCTTGAATACTTAGATAATAAGAATATAAAAATGAAACTTTGAACATATAAGCATAAACTTTCAAATGAAAAGTATATCCTTGCGTGTGATTCCCTAAGTTTCAATCTAGGTTATCCATGGTGATAGAATTATCCCTAGGGTTCTTAATAATGTTTTCTAGTCCTAATATCCTAAAATAACTATACCGTGTTCTGATACCAACTATAGTGACCCTAGCCTTTTTTATATATTATTATATGAATTTATTAACAATTATCCATCAAATAAAAACCAAATATCTTAAAGTCTAGTGTCTTTGGAGGATTAGCTACATAAAACTGAAAACATGGAACTAGAATAAAATAATTTATATTAATCATCCATAATGATATCCAAACTTCATTTGAGCTCCTACATCTACATATGATAACCTATGGAATACATGAATGAATGGATGAGATAAAAATTCTAATAAGGTAATAAACATAGGAATAAAGCATAACACATGGGTTAGAAGGCATAACATGATGACATAAAAAGGAATGGAACCTGAATAATAATATGGAATCATAACATGTAGAACATGGTATCATGTAATAATGGAAACATTGTAATTTTTTAGCAACATATAACATGACATGAACATGAGTCAAGGCTAACTTCTAAGACTATATCACATGGTGGACAAAATCCCATAATGGATTAGGTTTACTCTCTAATCCCATACATGATGTATCATGAGACTAAAAATTACCCAATTCATTAAAGAACTATTTTTATGCACCCATAATAACATTTTCATTAATATTTTTTCCACATGAATAATCAAATATAAGTAATTAACATAAGGGTTACCCATGGAAAGAAATGGGTATCGTAATCGTGCTATAAGGCAAAAAAATGGGTGTATCATAAAGGTGGCCACAAAATAATGGATTTAAATAATAAATAAACATTTATAAGTGAAAAAATTTATACATAATGATAAATTATGTCCAAATAAAGTGAAAACATATAAAAATAGTGTTTAAGAAACTTTATAAATAAGCCACTTTAGTGTGGTTTAAGGAGAAATATTAAAGAGACATAAAGAGGAAAAAGGCATAATTTTTTGTATAAAACCATAAATGAACTAAGGTGTATTTTTATTATGAAATGAGTTATTTTAGAAAAATAATTGTGGATTAAAATATATTATGAAGTGTACTTGAAAAGAAGTAAGAAATTGAGAAGTTCCCTTTAATCGAGGTTGCTTATCGGAAGGAATTGAGAAGGGAACCTTTTAAAAATATGTATTTCCCTGTAAAAGAAGGATGAATTGGTCTAGATACATATTTTTGAAAAATATAGACATAATTTATAATATTTAAATAATAATAATGAATGAATACATTGGTTTGAATATAGACAGAGCGTAACTCAAAGGAAAAATGGAGGTTTGGAGAGATCTCTTACCTTTTGTTCGGAAGTGTTCTAAACTTCCACTTAATGTCCTAGATAATAAAATTAGGTTCATTAATAATTTAATTAAGGACATATTAAATACATATTTTATTTATTATGATTTCATTAATTTCATTTAAGATATTTTTTATGATTTATAAGATTTAATTTTTTCATTCTGGGAGTGTTCATTTCATGGATTACATGGTTGGTTTAATTGTGTATAATTATAGAAGTTATTTTCAAATGAAAGATAAAATAAAGAAGTGGAATTATATGGTATTAATTCAATTATAGAAATTTAAATGGTCCCATATATCATTTTTCAGATATAATAAATATTTATTAGGTGAAATGTTAATGAAAAATGATTAGTTTATTTTGGCAGTTTTTCAATCATCATGAACTAGTTTTGTTTTATTATTTAATATTATATATATATATTAGTTCAAAAACATAAAAAAAATTAATATAAATTTTTAAATATGGTTTAAATATTATAATGTTTTAATGGCCAGCCTTGAATGCAGTAATAGAAAATGAAAAATCATCATCCATGAAGGTGGTGAATCGACACATCATGGATGATGTTTTCGTTTTTAAGATAAAATGAGAAGAGAAGATATTTGATAATGGATATCCTATTAACATAATAAAATTTTAGTATATTTATGATACTATATTTATCATGTCACTTTGGAAAGTGAAATAAATTATGAGGTAGAAAAAATAAATAATTTAAAAGAGACGGGTGGAGGATTTTACCTCTTGAATATCGTCTCCTTGATAACCTCCTTAAGGCACTTCAAAATGGTATTTGGTGATACCAGAAAGACCAGGACATGGGGAAGAGTCATGGTAGAGTAATTGAAAATACTATTAGAAATATTTAAATCTTATAATGTGTGAAGAGAAGATGTGGTGAGGGGTGTTATTTATAGGGGTGAGAGGGTGTTTTTATTATTTTATTCATTAGTTTATTATTTTTGGCTCAAGACTATCAATAATGTTGATTATTATTAATAAATAAAATAAATAGAGCATATTAGTTTGAGATAATTGGAACTTACATCATCCATAACTCAACCATGACTCAAAAATTCATTTATTTACTTATAATGTTAAATACGGTGAATTTCCATATTTCACTATTCACCAAAAATCAACTATTTTAGAAAAATACCAAAAATTCACCCCAAACATTTTTCAAATTTTATATTTCAAAAATGGACTCCATTTTATGAAAATAATTTTCTAAATATGAGAAATTTAATTTCAATTAAAATCATCATTTATTTGAAAAATACTGATTTTAATATTCTAATCGATTTTATGACATTTTGAAAAATTAATTAAGGTGTCATAAAGTTATATTATAATCATAAGACAAAAAAATATTGATTTATGAATATATTTATGAAAATAAATTTTCTTTTAAATCATAATATTAATTATAAAATTGTAAAAAAACATTTAAGTTTTACAAAATACCAAAACTTAATTTATCGTTTTTAAAATATTTATTTACTTATTATAAGATATAAATATATCATCCTTTAATTTATAAGATACATAAATTTTTATTTATAATTCCATATTTTAAATGAATATTTTATTATTAACATTATGCTTTATTTTCACATCTTTGTTCATGGGCATGGCCAATTTTTCTTATTTCATATTTGATGTCCCGCTGTAAAATTTGGTGTTCTTATTGGTTTATTTTGTGAATAATTAATTATTATTAATTTTTTATTATAATGTTTTTATTGGGTTTCCTATGTGATGTATGTGCTTTATACTATATGAAATACTTATAAGAAGGGGATTTTCATTTATAAAATTCTAGGTCGTTACAATTTCCATGGTTAACTTAAAAACAACTTAAATAAAAACATAATAAAATTTTATATGGATTTATACCTTAACGAAACACAAATACAACACTAGAAAACGCCACATTGGGATGTACTTTACTAAGTTTGAATACAATCCCCAAAGGAATCTGGTGAATCCATCATGCTCTGGTGGAATCACCATCAGAAACCTAGATCTGGGAAATGAAAATTTGGAAGAACAAGAGAGGATATCAACAAAGGTTGGTGGATGGTGATACTAACCTCAAATCACTAAATAAATGCCTCAAAACACACCACAAACCAAGGGGTGTTTAAGGAATAAGGGAGAGATTTGTTAGAGGCTATGTGAACCAAACAATGGGGGAATAGGGGAGATGCCTCCTCAAAAACCTGATGGGAAATTTTGTAATTTCCCCCTTTAAAAATACCACCAGCCAGTCGGTGGCCTACTTCATCTTGTAACAGCCATCTCAATCCTTCCCCATTACTTTTTTGATCTTCTAGCTCTCCCCCAAGCCCTATCCCATGACCAAAACACCTCTATTAAGGTCTTTAAACTCTTGGAATTTCATTCTGAGGTCTGGATCAAATTCCACCCCATCCACTATTTCAAAATTTTAAATTCCTCAAAAAAATTAATTCCCATATGAACATGAGTCATTAAAAACTTCCCATCATAATTATTATCATCCTCAAGAATTCTTGGTGGTCATATATCCACATTTTTTAACCTACATCAGTTACCAAGTCAAGGTTGAATGGTCTCATTCTACACCCTTATGCCTAAAACATGTTCAAGGCACAACCTTCAACTCAAGGTGCTCAAAATGACATAACTAGAACCAATGTCCTTCATAACTACTAAAAAATGATATACCACTTACTCGATACCATAAATTCTAAAACACAAATGGATTTTTCATCCAGTACCTGATAAGATGATGGTGCTCTACACTATAAGCTTTAGTTTATAACCACAAATAACAATGCTCTAATGACTTCTCCATCAGAAATTCCTATTAAAAACTAACCCCATGTTCCAATGACCTATATGAGAATTTTACATCTTATCACACCTAAACACACATTATAACATCGATTAAACATTGATATAAGTCCTCATTATCAAACTAAAAATTGTTTTTGGTGCATAATCATCATCCAGGAACAAGATAAGAGTATAGAATCTTTTCCTCAAAAGGTCTGGTTAAATTCATGAAACTCCCTCATCATATCCAAAAAGACACACCAGATGTTGTTTGAAACTTACCATATTCATTTTTCATAATATAATACATTTCAAACCATCCTCGGCTGACTTGTCTTGAAAACACCTAGCTTTAATTGTTGATGCATTACCAATTTACCTAATTATGATCCCTTCATGCCTGAAGGCATCCTATGATCTCCAAAAATTCTCACCAGAGTATATATCTAACTCTTGATGAGTCCTCATAGTTTATTCCTTAACTATATAAAGAATCGCAACATCTTAACACATGCATTGATGCAAAATTAAACCAAGTACCATCAGGTTGCCTTAAAACCATCTCAAGACCAAATACAACACTTATTATTGATCCACCATCACATATGATTTCATAATTTTTAATTCTAGGAGGAATCCATAAAAAAAATCACTTGTTCCTCACTTTAATCTTGATTCCACCACGACCACTCCATGGTTAGTTCCACATGTTCCTATGACCCTCCCATCACAGGGATCGTAAGCTCATGACCGATATGTCACTCCCTTATATAGGAGTTTCATTATAATCACTTCACTTGGTAAATTACAAAACCCACATTATATTTATAATTGAACTCGAAGATTGGACATGGTTATATCACTCTCACCTAAGTGAAAAAATGAAACTTCAACTGTCGTGTGTTCCTGACTTCTAATACTGGTGACCATGGACTTCATTGACATCTGAGCCATAATGATAACCTCACCCTCTAATGGATGGTGGTGCACACCCCACAATATAACATTACTTATAATTCCTCTTAATAATAGCCTCTAAGATACTAGCAGAAACAACTCATGATTATTATCTCAAGACACACTCGATACATCCTAGCAATACCTAGTAACCTTGTCAAGCTTAGTATAATCTTTTATGCCACCACACTCTGATCCCTCCATGATGTCACCTCTCCCTATAGGGTCATCTCAAATTCCATTCAAATTCATGGGGACTCACTACCTATAATATTCTCATAAAATATCAGTCATCATTCTTAAATAGAAACTTGTCGATGTAGACCTTCCATATCCTCATAAATCTCTTCCAAGAAATCATGAACTAAAGTTCATGGCGGCTCTATAACCACTACATCACTTGAAATTCATAGAGACCCTGTATGATTTTCAATAAAAATGTATACAAAACATTTTTCTAATCTAAGGCTAAATAGGCCTCGTTCATAGCCTACGTGCACTAACTTGATCCCACCAAAAAGTAATAGGTTATTTCTCCTAAGACACCTAATCATGTAACCTAAACAACATCATGAATCTTCGACACACTCATTCCATCTAAACTCTATCAAAACCTAGGGGTCACATGCTTCCCTGTTCCCATTTACTGCACCTACCTAACTCATGATCCCATGAGTCATGCATTACCAATTCTAGGCCCATGTACTCACTCAAGAATCTTACCATGCCTTCTATACCATCTCTCACATCAAAATAGAGTCATACTAGATGATTTCATCCAATAACCTAACATTTATCATGATTCAATACTAACCACACCACCACCCATCAACTTTGGAATCTTTCTAAGATCATAAGAATTTATACATAATTTATCAGCCTTGGACTCATCTACACAGGGTCAGCATCAGTTAACATGTCAAAACAACATCAGAACGGTCGAGTCAGGCATCCAGATAATCTCTCCCCTTTGATAATGGTCTGAAAAACCAAACACAAGCACTCAGGTTCTTCCCCTTAATAAATTACCAAGTCATAACCATGGCCTTACCAAAACCTCGATATCACCTACCATGCATTGATTCCACAATCCAAATAATCTACCCATAACACTAGGATAACCCCTCTCACGATCACCCTCAATCATTAAAACCACCGACTTGACACCAAAAATCTGATTCATATTTCTAATATCATTGGGCTCTCGCCTATCCCTTTAGGTCAAGCCTCACACAAGTTACTTCTCAAGGGTGGAACTCCTACCCCCATTCTAAAACACACAGCATCTAATGTGCCAAGACAACCACTTACTCTAGGTCCCACACCCATTACCATTGTCACTATAAGCCAAGACACCCTCTCTAGGGTCCTACACAACTACAAGGTCACAGAACAACTAAAGGAACAACAGGAAACATCCCTCTATCTAGCACACCCAAACCCATTAAGATCTCAAAACCCATATCCAAGGGTATCACCACCCTATATCTCTCTCCAGACCTAAATAACCCATTTATAGGTTCAAACCATAAAAATAAAGGATGCATATAGAAATTATCCCTAAAAGTCCCATCATTTCTAATTTTCCCTTAGTTAAACTCTATAATTTAAAACCCCAAGGATACACATTCTAAAAAATCATTTATCTTCATTTTAGAATTCATAATATTTACCAATTTTCACAATCCATGGATGGTCTTGATAAAATTCCACTCATAAGTTATAAATGAAAAAAATTATAAGTTTCTTATTATCACTTTATTTAACCAAATTTTTCACCTAATAACTCATTTATATCTTCCCATTATCTAGGAATCGCCTAAGGAGTTAGTCAAGTAGAATGCCCCCATATATTTATATGTTAAAACACCATATAGATGGTTTTGGAAACTTTAAATAACCAAACCCTCCCAATCAGTGGACCCATAGGAAGATATGAATCACCAGTAGATATAAGACATGAATGGTAAATAAAATACCAACCTATGAGAATCTCAATCAGCTATCAATCATTGTAAACATGTGGATAACATATCCACCCTATATGCCTAACATGATGCATGAATGCACACACCCTATTATCATACTGACTAAGAGTGGTAATACCATAAATTAATAACATCACACCCATGTACACCACTTGAGGTGGAAATTATTCAAATGTAAAATTACAAAGTAAAACAACAATTCCCATCCCTGGTGACTTGGATTTTCCCCATACATGGGGTTGTAGGACCTAGGAACGATCTCATTACCAAGCTCTAAAAATATCCCAGTCTCTTATCTACCATGCCCAAATATTAAGATAAAATAAAATTAACCCACTCTAATACCGCTTTTTAATATCTCAACTCAGCTCACTATATGAACAATAACCATATCAGAATATTGTATGGCCTCAGGTGTACCTCCCCATATGCCAGAGGATACTAACTATAGAGAGGTTCTATGAACTACTTGTGGGGATACTATACCATCATTATCAAAGTTCACAACATAAAAGTAAATAAATAAATCAAACACAATTCCATAGGTAAATAGCATGTCTAGGGTAAGTGTCGATAAAATAATAAAAACACAAGATTAAATCATAAATGAATTTTCTATACATACTAGATCTCCCATGGGTAGATTGTACATAAGTAGTACAAAGTAATAAAATAAAAGAGATTCTCATAACATATCACCATATAATCCCAATTCATGCTCGGTCCCATCTTCCAACTCTAACTGAGGATACCAAACAACATGCATTAACAACAGCCTTGCCTTGAAACTATACTTGTGAACAATAATAGTTTCTTCTCAGGTACCCAAGTGTCATTATTGCCTGAGAAGGTGTGAGTATTACTTAATAGGATACCACCAACTGCATCCCTAAATATAAACAGTATAATAGAAGTGTATGGATAATTTCTCAAGATAAATGAGTATGATTACCGCTTTTTTAATATATTTAAAAGTAAAATAATTAAATGAGTATTGAACCCAGGGGCCAGGTTCACCCCAATAATGGTAAAAATATGCTTCAACTAGTGTTGAGATGTCTCTAAGAACATCATGACAAACATTCCAAACCATCTCCCACTATGTGTAATATAACCATCCCTGACTAAACATTCAGCATCAAGGAGTAGTATCCCCATCCCTGAAGCCTCAGTGTCCACCTGGGGGCTATGTTCACCTCTGGCCTAACCCCGCACCTATTTCCACCCTCAGTCCATGTTCACCCTAAGTTTAACCATCAGTCCCAACATCCACCTAGGGTCCATTTTCACCCCAGTTTTAACCATAAGTCCCAATGTCCACCTAGGTGTCAGGTTCACCCTAGGTTTAACCATCAATCCTAGCATCCACCTAGGGGTTGTGTTCACCCCAGTATTAACCATAAATCCCAACATCCACTAGGGTGTCATGTTAACCCTATGTTTAACCATAAGTCCTATAAGGAACAAATATATATCATTATTTCTATATCACTAAATAAATAATACAAGTCACAAAAGACCATTAAAATTTTTTATTTAAAAAAATCAGATTTCTATTATCCAAATCATTTCAAACAATTTCTAATATTTAAGTAATTTTACCATTTCAAATCCCATTGAAAAAACACCATTTCCTAATAAAAATTTCAAAATACCTTTTCTAAATATTAATCCAAAATACCAATCACATCTTTAAAACAGTTTCCCCCTTTTCTCTATTTTAAAACCAAGACAATTTACCAATTTAGAAATACCGTTATAGTACCATTTACAATTTCCATTTAAAATGTTGTTTCTTTCCCAAAAATACCATTTCTAATAAAAAAACAATTTAATTTTCCAATTCAAAGTTTCAATATACTGACAAGGTGTTCCATTAGGAACTACCTTCCCATAAGTCACAAGCATGCCAAAGGGTACTAAATAAGTCCAATTATCAATTTAAAACATTTAATTAGAACCTATTATCATCACTCGGGAACTGGTGTGACTTCCATCACATGCACCTATAAAAATGAAACAAGACTAAAGGAAAATTTAAGGACCACCTACCTTTATTCAACATTTTCCCATTAGTTCCCATAGGCTAACAATTGCTGACTAGGCTCTCTAAGCTCCATCTAAACTAAACCATTCCTCAACCTCACTTATAGTTACCAACTCACACCATGTAATCTCAAATAATTAATTATAAACAATTATAGTTAACTAAAACTTATCTCAAAAATTCATACGTAAATAAGAACCTACTAGAAGATCTCGCTTCATTTGAACTATAGAAAATGCTTTCCAAAGACCCGTAGTGTACACCTGACCACATTTCAATCCAAGGACCTAATATGAAACACCATTACCATGGTTAATTTAAAACCAAATTTAAGTAAAAAATAATAAATTTTAAAAAAAAAATTATACCTTAACAAAACACAAAGCCACCTTTGGAAAGCACCACCCTGGGATGTCCTCTACCAAGGTTGAACACAATCCCCAAAGGAATTAGTTCATTCCACCATGATATGATGGAATCACCCTTAAAAAATATACCCAAGAAATGAAAATTAATAAGAATAAGATATTCAAACAATAGAGGTTTGAATTGTATGATACTAACCTCAAATAATTGAATAAATTCCCTAAAACACCCAAACCAAATGGTATTTAAGGTAGTAATGGAGAGGGATGATGGATTTCATTCACACCAAACAAAGGGGGGAAAGGGGCTACCTCATCAAAAAACCAAGGGGTAATTTTTTTAATTTCCCCCTTTAAAAATCACATTAGACATCTAGTGGATACAGGCAGTGGTTATTTCTATTTCCAAAAACCACTATCTAGATAATAGTATGTTGCATCTTGCAACTTCCATACCAACACTTCCCTAAATCTCCCTTAAGAATCTGACTACTCCTTGGGATAATACCCTTTTCCAAAACACCTCTCTTGAGTTCCTCAAACTCTTGGAATTTCATTCCATTGTTCTACTCAAATTTCAGCCCATCCATTATTTTAAAAGTTCAAATTCCTCTAAAATTTCAACACCAAAAAAATGTGAGTCATTACACTATATTACCTTAAACTACTCATAGAAGTCTCTTATATGTGTCTTGGTTCCCTATATGAGATCAAAATCTATGTAAGGGTGCCCGATCCAAGGTTATTCTTCAAAAAATCACTAGGGTAAAATTCCCCTTTCTCAAAATTATATCCTAATGTTTATAAATTACCCTACAATATAGGAACTATGTGTGTATTTATTCCTATCTTTAAGGGATGCTTAGTGATTTCTAGACTTTTGTTACATTAGGCCCAGCACAATTTTTCCATTATCAAAACTATTTTGATACCAGATCCACTCTTTATGTCCTTGATCCATTTTGGTGTATATTCCCAAAATGTGAAAATACCCCTCTTGAATATGAACTAGATATACGTAGGATCATTCAGTGTAGTATTCTCTATCCATGAACCTATATTAAGTAAAATACCCATTTTTATATACATATGAGTTGTGTTTATACAGGGACACTTTGAGAACTATATATGGATTGATTTCTATTCTATCAAGATATGTAGGGATGTCCCAAATCTCATATTTTGGACCTATCCATGGGTTCTCCATAATATCAAGGTCTTTCTATTTGGTATAGTGTTTAGATAAACCTTTCTTATGTAACCCAAAATAATGAAAATTTCTCCCATATATTGATCACTCCATTCAAGATAACCCTAGTCTTTTTGAGAAGTATTGCTGCTCAAAATTCATAGTGTATGATTTCCCCCTTTCATTGGCATGTCCCAAGGGAAATTCCCCTTCTCCCTAAATGAAATTCAAATATTTGTAAGAGTTATGATGAGATTTTTTTCACCACTCATTAGCCAGCACCAAGGGTGAAATTCCTCATTTTAATCCTAGATGTACAATATCAAACTATATACATGTTGTTACCCCTACACGAGATCCAGATCAATGTAAGGGTCCTATGTGTATGTCCCTCAATCTATATCAATATACACCAAGGTTAAGAAGGAAAAAAATTTCTCCTCTCAAGAACTATATATGGATTTATTCCTACTCTTATAGGATACATAATGATAGTTGGATGTTATATTCCAAGCCCATCTGTGAATTTTTAGCATACACAACTATTTCTCCCTAAACGTAAGGCCAAATATGTGTAGAATTTTATTTCATACATCAAGGTGAAAATTACCCTCATATGTTCCTTTTCATATGCTCTCATAAAATTTTTATGATCTCCTAAGTGTCTCTTATTTCTCATACCAAGTATGAATCAAATGATCTTAGAGGGCCTAGGAAATCACTTCTGTTAGCACAATTCATATGAAACATATTCAAAGGTATGGAACCCAACCTTAGTCATATGATGCTAAAACTTCACAAAATAAGTTCCATTTTATGTGACTTCTCAAACTACTTGATGTGGTTAGTTGGTGAAACCCTTTCCCTTACATTAGAGTTGGATCCATGTGAAATTGTCTTAGTGAAGTGATCTAAATTTAGATAAAATGATTCCGTATAGAACTAAGTGTATCCCCCTTTTTCAAGATGTTTTTACCAAGTTCCTATACCTTGTCGACCCAACATTGATATTAGATTATTTCTCCTTATGCAAGAGTTAAAACTTTGTAAATTGACCTACACATATGTCCATGCCGCATGATGTTAAATTATATGGTGTGATCCCTCATTGCATGATGTTAAACTGCAAGACACCCAAGTCCTTATAGCATGATGTTAAACTTCAAAACACTTGAGTCCTTTTCACATGATTCTAAAATTCATGACATATGGTCCACCCTGGGTTATCATAAACTACTTGAAGTCACATGTGTCGTACAACCAAACTACATTACATGAGATCCAATTCCATGTAAGAGAGCATGACATATGATATCTTATATGGGATAAAATTCCCCTTTTATCCCTGTAAGTTCATGATTTTTAGGTTCCCTACACTCATAGTTGTTCATACCTTGGTATATCACCTTGTACATGACTATGAGGGTCCTTAGGTTTCTAACCCCATAGTAGAATATTGAATACTTATCCTTGTATTTGAGTTAGATCAAGAATTTTGAAATTCTTTTCCACATAACATTAAATTTAATGATACCCAAGTCCTTGTCACATAAAGTTAAACTACACGACACCCAAGTCCTTATCACATAATGATAAACTTCATAACACCCAAATCTTTGTTGCATAATTTTACACTACATGAAACCTAAGTAATTATCATATATAATTAAAAATTATAAGTCATTTTCCATTTTGAATTATTTTTAAAGGGATGCAATAGCCTAACCATGGTGAACTTAGGTCCATAATACCTTCATCGCCTTTTTTGAATATCCCTTTGCATAAGTTACACTTCATGTCTTAAGTGTCTCAAATTTCCACAAACCTTTCACATCCATCGATAATGATTGCATCCTAATTCAAAGGGAACCTATTATTGTATATGGAAGAATAACCCAATTTGGATCCTACATACATTACCCTAATATGGAATTTTAACCATAGGGTTTTTTCATCCTAATAAAAAAGGTCCTCTAATCTTTGTGCACCCTAACAGCATCGCAACGGAACCCGTCAATTGAATATTTTAAGTGGTCATACCTTGTTTACCTATCACATATCATCACTCATAATCTAAAAAACTCAACCCATGATTGAAAACGTCAAAATTTTCTATTCAAAAGTTGTTAGAGTATTCATGGACCTAGAACCCCAATTGTGTTATTGTGTCTCACTTCCCCTTCACATGATGGTCTGATATTCATGGTCAAAAACTAAATGTTCCCATATTTCAAGGTATCCTATTACATCTCTATTATAGGTGGGGAAAAGGGGTATATTCACTTTATCTCCTTCTACATAAATAATCACCAAATAATATCAACCTTTTGATATTGTATAATCAATCTCTTGAACTCTCTCAAATAATACTCATATTCACCTTCAAAGATCACACAATCAAGCTTTAGAACACAAAGGGAGAGTGCTTGTATCTACCTCATAATATCACACAATCAAGCTTTAGAGAACTCTAAGAGATTTAAATCCCACCATCATCAATAATAATGGTCACTATAATTGGGTTGGATGGGATGTGAGGTCATCTATATTATCAATATTGAGATTTTCCAATTCACATCAGATCTAATTCACCCATGTTTCAATGTAGGCCAATTCACCCTTTTGGTCAAATATGTATGAACTTAATATTTATAACTTTATAGTCCAAATAAAAATACCTTAAAATACTAGTGATATATACATAAAATGTTCCAATAAAAAAACCCATAAATGGAATTCTAAGAAAAAATCAAGTCTCCACTCGCTAAGCTTCCAACTTTAAAATATTAAGAAGAAATTAGAGCACAAATAAAAAGGGTAAAAATATTATTGGGCCACTATATGGGTCTATAAAAGGTTAAAATATGCTCTCTAGATCCTCTAATCGAAGAAAAAATTAGAGTAATGATATATCATTTCTCTTCACCCTGATTATGTGTGCAAGACACGGTGATGTAACCTTTAGGGTGCCAGAACCCTCCTTGAATATTCCTTGATTTCATGAATAAAATTAATTCCCCAAATGTTTTAATACCTATAAAATCCCCATGTATATCAATAATGAGTGCATCTAAATTCAAAGGACGCTACAATTTGTTTAATCTTACATGCCCCAGTATGGGTCGTATATATGTGCCCCTAATCTGGCCTACCAATTGGTAACATGCTTTTTTCATGAGAAAATTGTCCTCTAATATTCTTATTCCTCATAAATAATTTATTATAATTAATTATTAAAATATGGTTAATGTATAGCATATTTAACGCCCCTAAATTCTAAAGTACATATTTGTATTCGATGGCGTATATGACACGCATCATCAAGCACGTAAGGGAATATAATATCCCAAGATTATACTATATATTTATTATTTTATGGAAATTCAATACATTATATAGCTTGTAATGCATGAAAAAATGAGTTATCTTACATCACATTCAAGAGTGAACTTCCTCGATATCTTGCGTTACACACAAGATCTTCAAACTAGATCCTAAAAATACATAACCTAATACTATAATACTCTCCTTGGTCAGAAATAAATACATGGAAGCCTTTGGTTCAAACCAAAAGGAGTTACCCGAATAAGAGGTAACAAATTTCCTCAAGCTTTTTAGTTTTATTTCAATTCTCCAATCCCTAAAATATTTTTATTTCATACTTGTATAACAAAACCAGTATAATAAATATACTAGTATTTTTGTATGATAAGGTTTTTACCAACACTCACACACACATACATATAATGGTTAATGAACATAATGTTTCTGTGTACGGTGAACTATTGTCTCACAAAACGATGATTGTTCATTTTTCTTTTACCACCTATCATGGTGTCCATTATTATGGAAAATATATTTATATATTTTATATATGAAATTTATTATGTCATTAATCTTATTTATTCTTTTATAATACATATCTTTATACTTTCCATTTTTTGTAAAAACGATAACATCATTTGTGGAAGTGTGGACTGTCGCCCCCTCAAAGTGATGTGATTCGTTCACACAATACATGGAATGTAAAAAAATTAATTAAAAATACGTTACATAAAAAACATATATATAATATTCATGAAATAATTAATTTATGTAAATACAATATAAATATATATATAAATATATATATCATTTTCTTTATTACCCTTTCACACATAAAATGATAACGTCGTTTGTGGACGTGTGGATTGCCACATCCTCGACACGGTGTGATTCATTTTACATCACAATAATTGTATATATAAGTAAATATGATTAAATAATATGTTATTTATGATATAATTATCATTATTTAAAAATATATTATTACTTACCTTTTTTCCATAATAATCATTGAAAAATGGGAACGTTGCTCATGTGTGCGTACAGCCTACCGCCTTCATGAGTGTAATGTTGGTTCATTTTTCATAACCATATTTAATGATTAATTTTAAAAGTATAATATATGTATAAATATAATAATTATTTCATGATTATTATTTTGGATATGTTATATAATGACCCCTTTGACCATAGTTTACCTACTATTTTTTTTTGGCACATAAACTGAATTTTGTCAAAACACCTGATGTAAACATAATTGATTAAGTAGTTGTATATAACATGGTCATAAGTGAAATAAAATTAATGATAAACATTAAAAATGTTATAAAACAGGTATATAATTAACATAATTTTATTATACAAGAAGTTAAAGGATGATCATCTGAAACGAAACTCAAGGTAAGGGATTTGGACTCAATTTACATTCCATTGAAACTTATTTGTTGTTATGCACCTAGTTTCTTTTATATGGTGTATATACTGCCCTTTTATATAATATATCTGAATCTCCTTACTATCGTGATATTATAACTTTAATTTAATTTTATTCCTTCATGAGGCTTATGATTTAAAATGTTTCAATGTGGTATGGGACGCTTTGTAATGTTTAAATATTATTCTACTCAATAACGTTTTTAATGATTATCTTTGTAATATCACTTCCTTTTGTGATTGTTAACTTTCTATAGAAACAATAACTTTATTTTTGTGCACCTAATTTCTTATATATGGTTTAAATACTTCCACTTTGTCATATAATATCATGATTAATTCATTCATCATGATATTTTGAGTTTCAATTTGAATTATTTCATCTAAGGGGATTTGAGTTAAAGGTTACCAAGTGAAAAATAGATTTCATAACCCGATTTCTTTTCATTAGGTTATATTAATTTCTCATTGTCGTTAATATTCTATGATTATGTTTATAATGACTTTTACTATCTATTTATGTATTTCCTCTTCTATATGTGGATTTATAGTCGATACACATAATCTACTCATCGATTGATTCTCACTATAACATTATAATATTTTCAAGGGTTTACTTTACAAACTCATTTTGTTTGGGATTATTTAAACTTAAATTTACATCAGATGGAATTATTTGATCATTTTATAATAAACCCTTTAATTTTATTATGCTCTTGTTATTCATGACCTTTATTAAGTGATAGTATCATTTTTCCACTCTTTGGTACTCAAAATGTTTTATAGAATGTTTTTTTAGAAAAATTGACTTTATTTCTCTCTTTAGTCAGAGAACCTATTTTCTTCTAAAAACCATGATTCATTAAAATGTTTTCAAAAATGTTTTTAAAATGATTTGGTAAAGACATTTTTACCCTTTTTCTTTTATGAATGTTTTCAAATGAATCTTCTTGTCACTTTCAAACAAGGAATTTTTCTAACCTTTAACCATGCAAAAGTAATATTATCTTTTCCTTGTACGACTTGTACAGATTTACATTTCTTTGAATATTCCTTTGCATGTTTAAAATGTTTGTTTTTAAAGAAAAAATTTTCTAAAGTGATTTTCAAAGAAAAGGTTTTTCATAATAAAAGGATATTTTTCTCAAGAATGTTCTTAAAAGATCATTTTATAGTATTTCTATTCATCAATGAAAACAACCCTTATTTTTACTCCACTTGGGATATGTTGTATTAATACCATCATATTTCTTACTATGGATGGTTTTTGATTTATTTATACAAGGATGGTATTAACATTTACTTATTTGATTAATTTGTTAGTCCCCTTGAAATATTTAATATCCTATGATCATTGAACATTAAATTTCCCCTAAATTATCCATTTCATTTATCATGGTTATTACTATTTCCTAAATAATATACCTCTTTACATACGGTGTCTACTTTGATAGTTGTTTGATTATTTGGGGAAATATTGATAAATATGTATTCTTTATTCAATATAGATATTTTATAAGGCATATTGTTTATTAATTAAATTGATTGCTTTATATGAAGAATGCTTTGGACATGTAATGATGGGTGGAGACCATACTTTATATAGCTCCTCGATGCATTGATAGGTTCTCATGAGATGAATAAGTTGTGCAAATTAAATGGGTTTCTATCCATAGTTTAAACTATCTGTAGGATGAATCTTGATAATATAGGTTTTCATGTGCCTGAGATATGGCATCCAATAATTAAGCATTACCTTCATTTTGATTCATTATTTATTATCCATGATATTTTCACATGATAAAATCTATGGATTCATTTCATTGTCAGTTTATTGATTAAATGGAATGTGTTTTTATTTTCTTACCTTTCTATATTAATTTTTACTTATCTAGTTATTTTAATGGCATGTGTTTCTATTTATTACCTTTCCGTACTATTTATGATCTTCGTTATCAGTTTTTTGATTATATGGTATGTGTGTTTAATTATTTACCATTACATAATTATTATTATCATTGATTCATTATTGCTTCCACTATACTTTAACATAATTTAGTATATGAGCTTACTCTTATTATGTTTCATTTCCCCAGGATTCCAATAAGTGTAATAAGAATGATATTCAAGGATATACTAGATGGAATAAAGTTATCCTCAAAGTTATTTAAAAGAAAAAAAATTATGTTATAATTAGTGTATAAATTTTTAATACAATACTCATTTATTTATCTAGTTTAACAAGACTACTAAACTCTTGGTCCTTCAGGGATTGATTCCTTGTAATCATGCTAATGTAATCAATATTAGACATCGGATTCATTCTTTCTAGGGTCAGGTTTCTACAGTTGGTATCAAAGGAAGTTTAGTAGCAACCTTGAGAACTAGATTTAGAAAAACATAGGTTAGATAACATAACTCTAAGGTAGAATTTAAGGATAAGTGTAGAATAAAAACCTAGAATTTTGGTAAGGTAGAGATTATGTGGTATATCCAAGCAATACATCCTTGTCTAGATACTACAAGTAGAAGTGGTTCTGGCACAAATGTACTGAGGAGTAAAAACTCTGACAAGGTGTTTCGAGCCTAACTCGGGGTAACCTGGTACACGATAATGGGCCTTACAGTGCACCTGGTTTGACACTCTTGAGGGATATAATTAGGATAATTCGTATTTTATTTAAAAACCATAATTAAAGATTTGAATAGATAATGAAAATGAATATCCTAGGTTAAACCTAAGGTGTTTTAGATTGAAAATAAGGTGTCTTGATTTAGAAATCCAATAAATTATGTTATAGATAAACTATAGACCAAGGAAGGGCCTTTTTGGAAATAAATGGATGAATTAATTATGTATTAGGGTTGTATTGAAAACTTTAGTTAACAGGATATTTAGTAATTAACTTTATTTCAAGGATATCCATTAAATTTATTTTGGAAATTATATTAATATGGTTTTAGAAAAGGACAACCTATAAGCCAGGTGATAGCCAATCATATCTGGAAAGTTTACAAGATTTAAACCCATGACTGAAGGACGATAAGGGTTTGACACCAACCACTGACCTACGTAATGTCTTTGTTAATATGTCATTATTTTTAGTTGAACAATTTGAAAAATAGATACTAATGATGAACCAGTAGTGTAACTTTTAGGGTTTAGAAATTAATATATTAACCATACTAGTTTTTTAAAATAGTTAAAGACAAATATTTGGACTTTTCACTCTTTTATGGGCCTTAATATCCTTTAGAAATGTATTTTAATGCTTCAGGCATCAAAATTAATTTTTGGATGAATTAGAAAATCAATCGAAGAACAACCAAAGGATAAAATTTTGTTTATAGAAATATATCAAGTAATTAAATTTCCTTATATTTTTAGGTATTAAATGAAAAACCCAACATTAGGAAAATTACTTAGAAATAAAAAATTTCACTAATACCTTAATTTCTATTGAACCGATGGTCTTATAAATCATCACAGATTTATAGATTTTATGTCCTCAACTTCACATTGATAATTCACTTATTTTTTATTGATGACCTCAATAACTCTTTATAAATATTTACACTTTTCCTTCAAGTACATATCTCTACTTTCCACTAATTTTCTCCTACTTAGATACCTAGTTACATGGTAGTCCATGTGATCTTTTTACTTCTCATTCTCTCTTTTATAGAGGATGTTTTACGAACCCTTCTCACGATGTGGGATTTCAATGTAGTAAATATCAAATAATTTATTACCAAGATTGAGTTTAAAATGTGACGATGCAATTTAATTAAGGTGTGGAGAATTTAACACCCTAAAATTCTAAAGTACAACTTTGTATTTGATAGCGTTTATAACACGCACCACCAAACGCATAAGGGAATATAATATCTTGAGACTCTACTATATATTTAATATTTTAAATAAATTAAATACATGATATAGGCTATAATTTATTAAAAACTAAGTTATCTTACATCTCATTAAAGAGCGACCTTCATCGATATCTTATGTTACATGCAAGACTAAGTTTCACCAAACAATGATATATTATTAAAATATTATTATTTAATATAATATGATATAACACAGGAGTTATGTTAGTGGTTATGAATTTTATTAACTAAATTATGAAAATTTATGGTTTATATAAATATAAAATGAATTCATTGGTTATAAATTAATGAAAAATGAAAATAAGAACCAATTGAATAAAAAAAGAAATATTATTATTTGTATGCTTCCAAAGTAGTTTTGTATTAATAAACATAATTAATTACAATTAGTGAATGATTTTAATGAAATATATTTTTTATATATTCAATAAAATATTTTTTATAATCATATTTTAGGTTTTATAGGCATAATATAAGAACAAACCCAATTTCACACATAAAAACCTATATTTTATAAAGGCAATTTTACCGCCTTTTAATGGAAAATCCATTTTAAATATAAATTTTTACACTTTAATTGATTTAATTTTTCAAAATAAAATTAATATTTTAAAGAGAAATATAAAAATTATTTTAGGGTTAATTTTTTATATTTTTTGGAAACATATCATTTTTAATGAATAGTTTAAAATACTAAATTTTAGTTCAAAACTTCTTTTTCGTATAATTTATTTTTAAGGTTAACTTATACTTTTAATTGGTTTTAAAGTTTAATTAGATCATACTTATATCAATTAATCCAATTTAGTTCATTGGAATCAATTTTAATTTCAAATTTATTAAAAAAACATAGCAAACTTTTGATCATTTTTACTTTAAAAACTGGCATTGTCGTCCTGCCAACGGGATGAATTTTAAATTAATTTTTTCCACTTATGTGATTATAATTTTTAAAAATGGATTAAATATTTGGAATAAAAACAATTTATAATTTATAATAAGTCCTTTTTTTATCAAAAATATTAGTGAAAGTGATTAAAATTAATTACAACGATTAAGGTTAAGTTAAGCTTAATAAGGGACTAAACCTTGCCCATAAGGCCCAAAATCACCTATAAACTTGTCCAAAATAAATTTTATAGACATATTTAGACCTTATCTCCAATTTTATATAAATTTTAACATTATGGGATCCACTTTAAATGTGAAAAACATGCATGGAATTCCTTTGTAAAAATATTACAAGAGTGCCACTCTTCCTCCACTATAAAAAGGACTCTTATTCTCCCACTTCCTCACACCCCTAAAAACACTTTAGATTGAAAAAGATATAAATAAATATCTAATAAAAATAAATAACCTCATAATATAAGCCTCCCCTTGGTAATAAATCAATCCAATGAATCCTTTGGTTCAAACTAAAAGGAGTTACCCGAATAGGAGGTAACAAACTTCCTCAAGATTTTTACTTTTATTTCAATTCTACAATCCCTCAAATAATCTTATTTCATTATTGTATAAAAACAAAAATATAATAAATATATTATTATGTTTTTATGATAAGTTTTATACCAAAACTCACACACACATCCATCTAATGGGTAACAAACATATTGTTTCTGTGTGCGGCGAACTACTGCCTCACAAAACAATGATTGTTCATTTTTCCTTTACCGCCTCTCATGGTGGCCATTATGATGGAAAATATATTTATATATTTTAGATATGATATTTATTATGCATTTAATATTATTTAATATTTTTAAACACATATCTTTATACTTTCTATCTTTGGGTAAAAATGATAACATCGTTTGTGGAAGTGTGGACTACCACCCCCTCAAAGCGATGTGATCCGTTCACATGATACATGGAATGTATAAAGGATTGTTTTAATTAAAAATATGTTACATAAACAACCTATATATTATATTAATTACATAATTAATTTCTTTAAATATAATATATATATATATATATCATTTTCTTTATTACCCTTTCATACACAAAGTGATAACGTCGTTTGTGGACATGTGGATTACCATCTCCTCGACACGATGTGATTAATTTTACATAAAAAGAATTATATTTATAATTATATATGATTAAATAATATGGTATTTATGATATAGTTATCATTCTGGAAATACATATTATTGCTTACCTTCTTTCCATAATGATCATTGAAAAATGGGAACGATACTCATGCGTACGTACGGCCTACTGCCTCCATGAGTGTAACATTGGTTCATTTTTCATAACCATATTTAATGATTGGTTTTAAAAGTATAATATATATATAAATATAATGATTATTTAATGATTATTATTTTATATATGTTATATAATGACCCCTTTGACCATAGTTTACCTACCAATTTGTTTTTAATACATAAACTGAATTTCATTAAAACACCTGACGTAAACATAATTGATTAAGTGGTTGTATATAACATGGTCATAAGTGAAATAAAAGTAATGATAAATATGAAAAAGGTTATAAATCAATTAGATAATTAACATAAGTTTATTATACATTATTTTAAAGGATAGTCACCAAAAAGGAAATGCAAGGTAAGAAATTTTGTCTCAATTTACATTCCATTGAGACTTATTTGTTGTTATATACCTAGTTTCTTTTATATGGTGTATATACTACCATTTTACATGATATATCATGAATATACTTACTCTCATTATATTATAACTTTCATTTAATTTTATTCCTTCATGAGTCTTATGATTTAAAATGTTTCAATGTGGTATGAGACACTTTGGAATGTTTAAAGATTATTCTCCTCGAGAATGTTTTTAATGATTATCTTTGTAATCTCACTTCCTTTTTTGATTGTTAACTTTATCTTGAAACAATATCTTTATTTTTGTGCACCTAATTTCTTATATATGGTGTACATACTTCAACTTTGTCATATAATATCATAATCCATTCATTCTTCGTGATATTTTGAGTTTCAATTTGAATTATTTCATTTAAGGGGATTCACTACAAAAAAATGCCCCGATTAGAAGGGGTTATTTTTTAGATTTGAAGGGGTTATAACCCCTTATAAACAAATTAGTTGTGGTTACCCATAACTGCCACTAATATACCTTTCACATTGTGTTAGCGGTAGTTTTCGTTAAGTGCTGGTAAAGTATCTCGCAACTAGCGGCGGTTAGATTAGAGGGGGTTTTAACCCCCTCTAATTTCACCAGAAGATGTCAGATTAGCGGGGGTTAGAATCCTCGCTAATCACGATCTCATTTTAGAGGCGGTTGTAAACCGCCTCTATGTGAGTCGTGAGCTCCACATTAGAGGCGGTTTTAGAAACCACCTCTAATGAAGACCCATATTAGAGGGGGTTTTAACCCCCTCTAATTGAGAACAGTATTAGAGGCGATTTTAGAAACCGCCTCTAACAAAATATTAAAATATTGTGTATTTTTTCAAACCCGACCTCCCCTCCCCACATCCAATTTCCCACATGGTCTCCCCCACCCTGTCTAGTCCCTCCCATGTGGACTCCCCCATTCAATTCCCACACACACCCCTCCTCCCATTCAATTCCTCACGCACACCCCTCCTATTTAATTCCATGTGCACACCATTGTCTGGTTCAATTATACCGTGTATGCCCTCCTCCTATTGAATTCCCTTAGTTGGGCCCTCATGTTCATTCCACCACGTAGTTATGTCGTCCCCCTTCTAAAAATTTTTCCTAGGCAAGAATCGAATTGTGAACCTGCTTCTCCACAATCCAACGCCTCCAACCACTAAGGCAATTGAATTTTGTTAAATTGAGTACACATTATCATATATATATATATATATATTATAAAGGTTATTTAAATATATAATATTTTAATAAATATTTAAATATATTTAAATATATAACATTTAACATTTATTTATTTATATAGATTAATATATACATTTTTATATTATGTATTTATGTATTTATGTTGTAATATATTTATATAGTATTCAATTTATACATTTATATAAAATATATATTTTATATGTGTATTTACATATATTTGAGTAAATATATTTTATAATTCTATTTATGTTATGTACATACACATATATTTATATATTTATAAATATATTTATTCAAATTATTTATATACTTAAATACATATTTATATATTATGTACATGCTTATTTATAATATATATATATATATATAATTTTTTATTTAATATATTTATATAATGTATTTAAAAATATATTTATATATATTATTTCAAAACATATATTTATTATTATGTGCATTAATATATATATATATATTTGTATAAATTGTATAATATTATATATAATTAATATTATATAAAATACATATATATGAAATACAATTTATACATATATTTATGTTATATATAATTACTATTATATGAAATACAATTTATTCAAATATTTTATATGAAATAAAATTTATTCAAATATTTATATAATTTTATATGGAATACAATTTTATATTATATATAATTAATATGTACAGTATATATATTTAACATTATATGAAATATAATATATACAAATATTTATATAATGTATTTCAATACATATATTTAATATTATGTATGTTAATATATATTTATTTCAATAAATATAATTGTATAATATTATGTACATTAATATATATGTATTTCAAAAAATATAATAGTATAATATTATATACATTAATATATATTTATTTGTATGAATTGTATATCATATAATATTAATTATATATATTATAATATCATAAACACTTTATTTAAAAATATATTTATTATTATAATAATATAAATTATAAAAACTAGAGCTTGGGTTTTTATATGATATATTTTTTAATAAATTATATTTATGTATATATTTATATAATATTTTTAGGCTTTTATATTATATATAATTAATATTATATGTAATACAATTTATACATATAAATATATATAAATTCCCATAAAATTATACAATTATATTTATGTATACATATAAATACAATTTAATACATTCATATAATTGGAAATATATAATATAATTAAATGATATATATATTTACTAAATTAATTTATAATTTTTATGGTATAATTAAATATATATAAAATAATTATATAATATATATAAATTTATATATAATAAAATATTTATAATATAAAATATTTATATTTATATTTAATTGTATCTATATTATATTTATTTGTATACATAATATAATATAAATGTATTTATACATAAATATATAATAAAAATGTATTTAATATAATATATGTATAATTTAAATCATAATATAAATGTATAGTATTCATAAAACCACATATAAATTTTATATATTTGAATAAATATATTTATAATTACATTGATATTATGTATACCAATATTTATATATGTATACATTTATGTTTATATGTATAAGTATTTATTCAAAGTATTTATATAATGTATTTATATATATGTTTATAATGCATTTAAAAAAATTATATAATGTGTTCATGTAACACACACACACACAAATTTACACATATATATTATAAAATTTGAATTTATATGAGTTTTTTTTAAAATAAAATAAAAATTAAAGAACCATCTAATCAAAGGGATTAATGATGGTTCATGAACCTCATCTAATGTCATAAATTATAGGGGGTTCACAACCCCATCTAATGTTATATATTAGAGGTGGTTTACAACCCCCTCTAATTTCATAAATTAGAAGGCGTTCAAAAACCCCTCTAATCTAAGGGATTAACGACAGTTCATGAACACCATCTAATTTAAGAGATTAGAGGGGGTTGTGAGCCCCCAATATTTACTTTAAAAAATCCATGTTATATATACATAACCTCTAATATACAAATGAGTCATATATATATAGTGATTATAAAATCCAACCGAAGATATAGGGCCACTAATTGTTAAATTAGCGTTGGTTTTGACACAACTGCCTCTAAAATCCAACCAAATATTACAAAACAAAATGCTAAAAAATTATAGGGGTTTGTGCAGAACCCCCATTAAAATGGATTTAAAAGGGTTTGTGTAGAACCCCCTCTAAAAAACTGCCACTAATCTGTTGTTTTTTTGTAGTTATTTGAGTTAAAAATTACCAAGTGAAAAAGAGATTTCATAAGCCAATTTCTTTTCATTGGGCTATATTACTTCCTCATTATAGTTAATATTCGATGATTATGTGTATAATGATTTTTAATATCTATTAATGTATTTCCTCTTCTATATGTGGATTTATAATTGATACACATAATCTACTCATTGATTGATTCTCACTACAACATTATAATCTTTTCAAGGGTTTACTTTACAATCTCATTTTGTTCGGGATTGTTTACACTTAAATTTACATCATAGGGAATTATTTTATTATTTTATAATAAATCCTTTAATTTTCTTCTCCTATGGTTATTCATGGCCTTTATTAAGTGATAATACCATTTTTCCACTCTTTGGTATGCAAAATGTTTTATAAAATGTTTTTTTAGAAAATGCGACTTTATTTCTCTCTTTAGTCAGAGAACTTATTTTCTTATAAAAACCATTATTTATTAAAAAAAATTCAAAAATGTTTTGAAAAGGATTTGGTAAATACATTTTCCCCTTTTTTATTTTATGAATGTTTTCAAAGTAACTTCTCATCACTTTTCGAACAAGGTGTTTTTCTAACCTTTAACTGTACAAAAGGAATTTTCTTTTTACCTCATACGGCTTTTACGGATTTACCTATCATCATTTCTTTGAAGCTTACTTTACATGTTTAAAAGGTTTTTTTTTAAAAATATGTTCAAAATTTATTTTCAAAAAAAAAATTCAAAAAAAAATCATAACAAAATTATATTTTTAAAATATCATTTTATAGTATTTCTATTCATAAATGACAACAACCCTTATTTTTACTCCACTTGAGATATGTTATATTCATACCTACCTATTTCTTCCTTTGGATGTTTTTGATTTATTTGGAAAAGTATAGTATTATCATTCACCTACTTAATTTATTTTTTAGTCCCCTTAAAATATTCAATCTCCTATTATCATTGAACATTGAATTTACCCTAAATTATCCATTTCATTTATCATGGATATTACTATTTCCTAAATTGTATACCTCTTTACATGCAATGTCTACTTTTACATTCATTTTATTATTTGGGGAAATATTTATAATTCTTTATTCTTTATTCAATACGGATATTTGATAAGGAATGTTGTTTATTAATTAAATCAATTACTCGATATAAAGAATGTTTTGGACATGCAATGACAGGTGGAGTTTGGACTTTAGCTCCTCGATGCATCAATAGGTTCTCATGAGACAAATAAGTTGCATAAATTAAATGGGTTTTTATCTATATTTTAAACTATCTAGTGGATAGATCTTGACAGTATAGGTTTTCATGTGTCTGGGACAGGACATCCAATAATTAAGCATTGCCTTCATTTTGATTCATTATTTATTATCTATGAGATTTTCACATGATAAAATCTATGGATACATTTTATTATTAGTTTATTGATTAAATATAATTTGATTTTAGTTTTTTACCTTTCTATATTGATTTTTCCTTATCTAATTATTTTAATGGCATGTGTTTCCATTTATTATCTTTCCGTATTTTTTATGCACTTCCTTATTAGTTTGTTGATTATATGGTATGTGTGTTTAATTGTTTACAATTCCATAATTATTATTCTCATTGATTCATTATTTCTTATATTATACTTTAACCTTACTGAGCATTTGAGCTCACCCTTATTATGTTTCTTTTCCCCAGGATTCTAAGAAGTGTAATAAGAAAGATATGCATATATATACTATATGGAATAAAGTTATCTTCAAATTTATTTAGAAGAAAAAAATATATTGTAATTTGTGTATTTATTTTTAATACAAGACTCATTTATGTATCTAGTTTACCAAGACTACTAAACTCTTGGTCCTTAGGGTATTGATTCTTTGTAATCATGCCAATGTAATCGATATTAGACACTAGTTCTGGATTTATGGGGTCACGTTGCTACAGTAAGTGTTCCCTATATCATCATCCTTGATTTGAACCTTCTTGGGTTATGATTTACACAACCCATAATATAACTATTTAAGTGGATTTAGTACCCTTTATGTAACACGCTTGTGCATCGTTCTCACCTATAGGGTAGAGATTCAACATATTTCCCTTGAAATTTTGAATGATCTTAGTCACATTAACTTAAACTACATGTCTTAATTTCCAAGATTTAGGACCATAAACTAAATTTCCCCTCTTCCATTTGGTCAAAGTTGTTTGACATAAAATATCAAAGACCCTCGTCAAAGTTGTCCATCCTTAAATAGTAGCTCTTGTTGGTCTAAATTTCACAACCTTAAATTACTTAAAGAAAGAGACATTGAACTCACCAGGTTGAAAACCGATAAAGGGAATCCTAGAAAAAAGTTGAGTCTCTGCTCATGGGACACACACCTTACAAGATCCAGGAAAGACTGAGTGTTTGAAATTAAAAGGCATAAAACCTGTTAAGTTGAAAACTCGTAATGGGAGGCCTAAGAAAAATATAAGTCCCTACCTTATAGGATCACCCCATATGATTCCTATTAAAAAATTAGGCCAATAAAATAAAATTTTCAAAGATTTTGGGATCTATAATATAACCCTAGTATAAATCAAGTTTTTCTCACTAGGACCCTTGGTTTGGGAAAAAATTAGAGAATTCACTTATTTATTTAGGGTACTACAACCCTCTTGAACATTGAAATATTTATTTCAAGATTTTACTTGTGTGATACTCATCATGTTGATTCAACCAATCATTCATCCAAATGGTCTGACATTAGTGTTAGGTGATAGTGCTTATGCATATACCGGTTTGTGTGTCAAGGCTAGGAGGATATCATCCAAATGGGAAAATTTTAGTGTACAGTAATAGTACTTATGTCTGTACTCATACATGATCCATGCCCAGAAGTACATAATCTAAATAGACCAACTCTAGTGTATGGTGATGGTATTTCTTCATATACACATTTATAGGCCATTCCCAAGAGGAAACTATAATGACTCAAGTCTTTAGGAACCATGATTGATTTTGTTCATTCAAAATCAATGTTTTGGTGGATTTAAGTTATCTTGATGATACATTTTGAAGGATTCACAAACCAATGTGAAGTAAAAAAACAAGCTTAAGTAATATTAAAATAAATTTTACAAATTATTTATGATAAAATATTTTTTCATTCATTGATCAACAAAAGGAGGAACTTCCATAATTTAAAGCCACTCATTAATTGTTACAAGAAGGGAAAGGGAAGATAATAATAGATGTTTCATAGAGTCATAAATATTATTCATTTATTTTTGTACTTTTTTACTTGATATCATAGTTTATAAAGCCTGATATCATTATCCTCTACTTGAGGAAGCAATATCCTGATCATAGTAATAGCATTTTTCATTGCCTTCTTCACTTCCTTAGTATACTTTTGGTGATCCTTGATTTCCTTCTATTTAGTGAAGACTAGACAATTCCTAGAAATCATTTTCCATAAAAACTTTTTCTCCTATGATATGAAGTTTCAATGATTTTATTGTCACTACATGTTGGAAGGATTCCCATATTGTAATATCCCTAATGTGTTCTGCATTCGCTGATGAATCTTCCACAGAAAGTGTCAACACTAAATCATGTTCACACTCTAGTGTTTGAATGATATATTTTATTATATCTTGAATGGATTGATAATAAATCATTTTATTCCTCATAGTTTTAAACATGTGATGAAGTCTAGGTAGATTCACCAAAAACTCATATAGATAAGTTCGAGAAATGATCCTCTGGATGATCTTCAATATGGACTTATGACTTATTGGATGAGATGTGAGAACCTCATAACCAGTCTTGGAATCACTCTCTAAAGGTGGAATGTACTCAAGCACTATATCAACTAAATAAGGCATATCCTTGACATTACCTAGTGAAAATATCATCTGTTCAGCCTACGCTCCCACTACCACCATTAGTTGAGATGTTGGGACGAAAGTGTCCTACATCTCCTCAAATTGAAGTAGATCTGTTAAAATGAAATATGATAACCATGATATTTTAGGAATATGATAATGAAATAAGATTATAGGGCATGGATCCTTACCACTTTATAAGGGGATATTGGAATCATCTAGTACCATCACATCACAATAAATGACAGTAGGAGAATCTTCTAGGAGAATCACATCCTTCAATGGAGCCACCAACCCAAATGATGCTCCTTCACTCGATTGTGAAAAATGTCACAAATAATGGATACTAAATATGTGAAAGTTATCATGATCTAATTGAGAATTGAAAATTTTATGGTAATGTACTTTATAATAATAAAATTCTGAGGCTAGTCAGTTGTGCTCTAGAGTAGACCATCGGGTCATCAATCTTCAGAATACTAACCATTGGCCTTAGAGGCATAGGAATGATGATCAATGCACCTGATCCAAAAATTAGTTTTTAAGCCTCCTAATACTCACATATATACACTCCCATGGTCACTTCTTCTACAACATTATCCACCAAAGGACTTGGGATCACCTATTCTCAAAAAGAGGGTGCATCGGGGTCTGACTGACTGGAAATTAAATTTTTATTAATTTAAAATATAAAACCATAAAAAAAACCCCACATGACTCACAAGGTTATAAAATGATTAATTCCAAGGGAATATTCCTTAATAATTATCTAGAAATCATCAGGTAATGACCTTATCCTATTGTATATCATAATATTCTCACTAGGACTCCCTTTTCTTGCTAATGCATTGGTTGAGAAGTTTCCTTCTCTCTAAGTGTGATTAACTTGAATTCCCTATCTAAAAAACATTCTATATTTTCTAATAAGGAATAACAACTCCCAAGGACACTCGACCTTACCTTGAAGAAACCCCGCAAGTAAAGAAGAATCAGATTTAATTTCTTTAATCTTAATATTAAGCAGCCTACACAACATCAAACCCATAACCAAGGCCCTTATCTCTGCTTCAATAGAATTACCCGCCCCATAAAAGGACCTAAAGCACAAAAACACCAAACCCCTATTGTTACTCACTAGTCCACCTCCTCTCATCTCCCCTGAAATAAACGATCCATCCAAATTTAATTTTAGTCTTGTACTAGGAGATTTCTACTTAATCTATCTACCCTGATTGCCTCCTTTACCTTCTAGATTATCACAACACCATGGAAAAACCCACTTAAATGGGTATAAGAAAATACACCATGGATAAGGTAACTAAGATCTTCCACCATCATCTTAACTTGAACCTAAAAAAATAGAGAGAACCACTTGTTGTCTTGTACTTTTTTCTAAGCCTCTCAAAGAGTCTACCACATAGTAGAAAAAATAACAACTTGATCTTTCTTCTCTGCCTTGTGCAAGCTGGTGCCTTGAAACTAGGCAATGATGTCTTCCTACATTAAGTCCTCACTTATTTGAAAATTCAAACTAAGATCGATGATATTCTCAACCAGTCCTGGATCTATAGGAATAATTTTTAAGGGTTCTTCAAGGTTACCCATTGGTCTTGATTACATAGGGGAAACGTAATGTGTTTCTAGATAATAGGTTAACTCTAGTTGCCTTTAGGTCTCAATAGTAATTGTACCCATGGAAGTATCTCTAGGGGGATAGAGGTAACACGCTTCTAAACATTCTATGATATTATGTTTTCACAACCTTAGATAGCCTCTGGATAAATCAACAAGTTATCATTGAGATAAAAAAATACTTGAGGACTAAATATACAGTTATACTCACTTGTTTGCCCAGAAAGGATATGATCTGCCAAACTAATTTTCTTTATTTTTATTCCTAATACCCTTTAGGGATAGATTAGTGGGGATTCACTATTAGTGGTACTAAATATCTAGGATAGTTAGAGGCCAATGCCTTGATTTTCTCTGATATTTTGAGAGACTCTTCCTCCTTAACCCCGGTACCTGAATCAGCATTAACACTAATAAACATGCCTCCATTCGAGTACTCTGGTGAAGGTACGTATGACTGTTCCTCTCTAGAATCCTGAAATAAAAAAATATGAATATTTTCAATGAATAAAGAAATGGATCACATAGAAATTAAAGGCCAATATTTTCCTTACCTATTCTAGAAAACTCTCATAGGTTTCCTTCTATTCAATCGAACCCACTTGAGGCCTCAGTATCATATACATTCATACTAAATAGTGGACCTTTCCTTTAATTTAGTGGATTCCAAACTCAAGTTCCTGAATATAGTGGTTCACTTCCTTAGAATTATCCACCTAAAAGATGTTATTCTATGTGAATACAAAACCAATCCCAATAAAATTTATCTCTCTCTATATTGAATATATCCCCATTCCACCTTGGTGGATAGGTATCCCTTCCAAGAATATCATTCCCTCCATGTTTTTGGATAGGTTTCATCATAATTAATAGAAGTCAGGGGAGTTTCCCTTGTCTTAGGGAGCACTCTTCTTTTCTAAGGGGAAATTTTTATCTCCCCCTACTTCCTTAGCATATGATTATCCCACTTTTGGGGTATGAAAGTAGAAATGGGTTTCCCTGGTGAAACTTCCCTTATATGCCTCTTTATCTCTATATACATTACTTTCATGGAAATACTCTCTACTCATGGCCTCTCTATTGCTACCAGAAATTCTCTCACTTCCTCATATTTGGTTGTTGATGATCACTTTAGTTGATACATAATCCAATCCAGTTCCCATTAATATAGGAACATATCCAATCTTGATCATTATCAACCACTAGCTTGATGTCATCACTTCTAAGTGTTAGGATGACTTGAATAGTTGTCTCCTCCCACGTGATCATAAGACACAATTGGAGAGTAACCATGAGATAAATTTCTTCTAACACTCTATAGGGAGAAGTAGGGTATCACTTCTAAACACAATATAATTTCTAACTAAATCTAAAAGGTTCATATCCTTTGTATATTATCTCCCTATCAATTTTTGCAGCCAGAACACCATCCCATAGAGATATCAAATATTCCCTTTTTTCATGGGTGTTGGTATAGTTGTTTGTAATAGTAATGATTGGTGTAAAGTGGGGCATAAAGGTAGAATTTTCATTATGGTTTAGCATGGATTTGACATCTTGATCTTTTAGCTCTAAAGGTCTAACCCCACCCAAATAGAATAGATGGGGTCGAAATTGTGTGTTTGGGATCAGTTTGTTGGTAAGAAATTGATTTCCTTATATATGTGTTCCAATATAAACCCAATGAATTTGGAAAGGTCACATAATCCTAAAAGCAGCCTTCCCTTTATGAACATGCACAAGAATGTAGTATAATTTAGCCAATATTGACACCTCTAAGTTAACTTGCCTTCACATGGCCAACTGGGTTACCACCATGAATGTCCCAAATATAACTCTAGCCTTAAAATCTTTCACCAAGAGAAGATACCCACTGATTAAAATTGAAAGGAAAGTCACTAGATGATTAAGGTGATCAACTCTTAATACATCTTACCAACCTTAGGTAGTGCAGTTCCCTTCCTCCAGCATTGGTCAGTATATGCTTGGAGTACTGTGAGAGTCACAGTATGGGAAATTTCTTATTTTTTTTCCTTAGTATCCTTACCAGTAATCCTAATAAACTTTATATCCCAAGTTTTGAAGGTGATTTCAATCTTAAAATAAATAACTTTCTTTAGGATTCCCTCTACAACCTTAAACAATTCATTTTATAGTGGAGTATTTATGTTCATATTGTCCCATGTGGAGATAAGCATGGATAATTCATCATAAATATCCCTTAAGATAAGATCTAAACTAATCATTCATATGTTACATAGGCTAACACCAACCTCTCTATGTATCGTGTGGAATGTATTTGTGTTCAAACTTCAGTGGACGAACAGGTCTGGAATGATGTGATGATTATAGTGGAAAAAATATAGTGAGACCCAAACCATGCCATGAAAACCAATATCCTTGATCACCTTCTTGAATTCCACATAGCATCATTGCACCCAGAAGGGTCAGCCCTAATCTAAAAAAATGAACCACTAGATCTAAAGTATCAGTTAGATAGCCAACCTAACTTATGGTTTGACATTGATCTCTTTATACTTGGAATATAGTTTTGTATATCTTCATCTGACACACATCTCTCTCCTTCAATATCCTTCAGATTATTATTCCCAAATGATGTGACCTTTGTTAGAAAAATTCACTTGAGTAATCTTCTAGTAGTGGATGATCCAATTGATTGGTAAGTTCATAGGTTATGGTGCTGGAATGGGTGCATCACCCAGTAGTCCAAACCCATATACAGGTAGTCTATCCAACACCAGATAATCTCATAGAGCTTTCCCCATTAAATATGATAAAAATGGGTATGGAATGGGATAATGAGATGATACTAGGAGGCATCAATGTCATTATACATCTTATCCCTCCTCATGTTGGTAGCTTAAGTAACTTATTTTGGAGTCATTTTCTCTATAAAAGAGTAAAAGTGGAGACAAATTCATAGGTATATTGTATAGTTATATTGAAAAGGTGTGCAAAATTTATAAAGTAAAACCCCCATGAGGTCAACATCATGAACCATGTGGTTGAACATGTATCTTGTAAAGCCAACCTTCTGAGAAGCATATACTCGGGCTCCCATAATATATACCTCACAAACCTCAAGGCTTAACATGTAAACCATGATATGGACTACATGGAAGTGACTACGCAATATAATTTATTGAGTTCGTGGAAGGATGGATTTTTTTCATGAATAGTGACTTGTACATAGGAGTACACACAATAGTTTTATTAAATAGTGAAAATGAAAGGGGGCCATCCCAAATATATAGAGAGAGAGGGGTTCACTGGATAGTTCACCACATGGAAACTACACGGGCTTTTTTACTTCCTTGAAATTGGATTATTATCATTTTGAACAAACCCATTTCCAAGGGGGGAAATTGTTGAATCTCATAAAATCTATAATTATGACAATTGAAGTCAAAATCACCAATAAATAAAGGAGAGTATCCTAAAGATTTTTTCAAAATATTTTGTAAGAAGCACAAAGGGGATTAAGGGGTACCATGAGGTCACTAGTAGCACTGCTTGATCTAACTACATTGTGTTAGAGAATCATTTTAAGATTATTTGTGAGGTGGATATACCTACTATTTTTTTTAACCATATGGTCTCCCCACTACCTAGTTTGACTCTGCAGTATCAAAGTATCCTTTTGATATGATCTTCATGGTCCCCTCGCCCATCCCATAGTTTAACTATACAGCCTTGGGGTATCTTTTTTGATGATTTGTGAGGTCCTCCTTCTATAGGTTTTGTCATACATTCTTAACTCTCCATATGGAAACTCCATTTGATCACTTATTTTGGGAAACCATAAACTCATGGATTCTTATAAATACCTAGGTTTATTCTAAAAAAAGGAGATACACTCAAGAAATACATGACACCCTGAGAGACATAAATGAGATCTTGAATCGAGACTTAGGAACTTTCCCATTTTGTAAATCCTTCTCTCATGAAGGAATATATTGGTAATCATAAGGAGGATCCCATAATAAATAATAAAAAAATGCATGTGGAAGACATCCTATAAGGTATGTCCCTTAGGAATACCTTTTGGAATCCATCCCATGAGTTCGTCCCTTAAGCCAACATCACAATAACCACCTGATGATATTGGACCATGAGGTGGCCTTGTAGAAACCACCACATGAGGTAGACTCATGATGATACCTCATAAAATCCACCTCACATGGTTAGACCATGTAGTGACCTCACTGTAGTCACCCCACATGGTCAACCCCTCATATGACATCATGATAGTCACTTCACAAGGTCACCATTTGAGGATGAGTTCATAGACCTCCATCTTCATGGAGGATCATTCATGTATCCTCCCTACTTTGTGGGGTTCTCTCTTTGGTTCATTCCAATCTAAAAGACCTTTTTGGACCTCTTTTTCCTAGGTTTAAGCCTCAAAAGGTCCAACATAAAGACTCCTCCAAAAACACTTAATGCATAGGATCTGGGTATGCACACCGGTGTGTTCCCCTTATATCATCCATTACATTAATAAAAGGTGTCTCTATTCCACTATACCTAACTGATAAGAGCCCTATTGGATTTTAAATCATGAATTACCTTGATAATCAGGGCCCTGATCATAGAGATAGTGATGATAATTATCTTGACTCGGTGATGGATTTCTTCTCCATTCAATGTGTCGTGTCAAAAAAGGAATTCCTCTTGGATTGAGCCATTAATAATTCCTAGAGCATTCCATTTATCCCATGCCTCCATGTGCCACTATGGACCACCAATAGGTAGTAAGATTGTGGTATTGGTCTTGTAATCCCCAAACTATCCATTCCTCCATCAGAGTTACTTATTGACTTAGATGTAGCAATGGAAACTCCCACACATAATTACTATTCAAACACTTTTATTTGATATAAATGATATTCTATCTCTTGTTTCTCACACTGACCATGACTCATGTGAGCTTAGATATCCAAGTTAATCATGCCATTAGTATACTCACAATGCCTCTAAAACAGGCTTCCTTTTAGGTGTAATCCCCAACTCTCCCTGCCTTCACTTGAGTCATTGACTAGGTTGGATATCTTAGGGTATACCTATACGCATAAGCCCCATTAAATACTCTATTTTCACAACTTTCATGATATATATTTCCCTAAAACACACCATTAAAAAGGATGGATAATGTCCTAGTTGTACGTTGTAAAACTTCATAATAGCATCCTTATCGCACAAAATTAAACTTCATGGTATGATCTTGTCACACAACCTTAAACTATGCAACTCAAACTACATGGGATTTGATTTATATTAACCAAAATATGTAGGATGCCTCCCAAAGGTTCAAAACCAACATAATAAACTCCCATATAAATCCTCATGGGACCATATTCCTCATGAGATCCTTTATATCCTACCTTGTTGAGAAATATTCCCTATGAGCCTGGACCTCCTGTTCACCTGGGATATATTAATCTGAAAATACTCCATTAGGATAAATTCTTGATAAATATTCCCCCTACACAGGGGTGCATATTCCTACCAAGAATCGACATATGTTCTTTATTGGGCTATATTCCTAATGAAAACATAACCTGCTTAGTGGGCTATATTTCTTCTAGCCAAATCAATAGGATGCCTCATAGGTCCATGTTCCTTATGAGGAAAACCAAAAAAGTTTACTCATACATATTTCTCACACCAATCATTGATAGGAATTTTCTGCCCAGAATTATATTTTGTATAACTTCAAACTTCTTGGAATCAATCCTTGTCACGTGACCTTAAAAGGTAAACATATCATGTTAAGAAGCACTGAACTATGTGGGTTTTGATTCCTTTCATAAGGATACATAGGAATCCCCTTTACAAAACCAATCCCAATACTATAACAATTGTTTCCTTCTTGTATGATAATAAACTCTATATCACTTATATGTGTGTATTTAAACCACAACATATCCCATATTAATTGTCACTAATATGTAAATTAAAGATGGATAAACTCTAATATGCATAGATGTTCACCTATCTGCCTAGTTTGGATCCATATTTAGTAAAAGGGTGACCAGACCAATCCTAAGAAGTTGGGAAGGATTTGCAAAAACATGTTAAATATACAAGAGAGTCATGGAGTATGAAATAATTCCCCCCTAAAGTGTGTGATGGGTCTGACCACCCATACTCTCGACCAATGAACATTCCAAAGTGTTATCGGTAATAAACCTCAATGACTGCATACCTTTGGAAAGTGGTCCTGTAATGATATTCACTATCATAGATGTAGGAGTTGTTGGGTATTTTCAGTTCCATGAATAATATCCCATCAGAAATTGATCGAAATAGTAACTCAAGGTTCATCACAAATAAGAGTTGTCCAAACACTCCCCCACACCCACCTATTGAGTTCTGATGGTCTTACATTCTATCTACCAGACTCCCCTAAATATAAGGAGGGATATAATTACATTTTGTAACAAACTATCATGGGTTAACCTATCGTGCCACCGGAATTAGTTCTTTACAAGGCCTAAAGCACATTCTCAACCACCATGGGCTAGAAACAAGTGTTAAGGGTACCAAATACAACCTTAAGAAATGATTTCACCATCAAAATCTCATAAACCATATAATAGACCCCATCTAAAAATATAGAAAGATGTTTCCATATATTAGATAGTCACGAACAACAATAAATATTTGCAAATATAAAATCAAAATGAAACAAGGACTAAAAAAATGAATATAACCAAACATCCCAACCATTACTTTATAAACTAAAAGTAAAGTGATATATAAAGAATCATATATACATGGATCCTAAGATAAAGTGAATATATGAGTGTAAATCACATAAATATCCCCAAAAGGTAGAAAACACATGAGTATACCTAAAATTATCCACATGGTCTAACACCTCATGACCTACAGTCACCACCAATCACTGCATCAACATGGTCAATGAAGGCATCAAGGTGAGAAACCAAAATATGTGTCTTTTTTCTCTTTCTTTGCATTAGATAATACCAAGTCTAAATAAATACAATGGATATATGTGGGTTGTGAGGGAAATTCCAGTTGGATACCACCATGAATCAACATAATATCTTTCATAATGAAAATCATTACCACTAGTTTAAAAATACAATTTTTTTAGGAAAATGCCTTTTGTTTTATAAATGAAAATTTTGGAAATCCAACCCTTTGTTTTATTAAAAAAAATCAAGAATAAGTAGTAACATGGAAAATTTATATAACAAAAATAAATATAATACAATTATAACACCCCAAGATTTCATAGTGTGTTACTTCTTCAAAATAATTCAATAACTTACACTACACGCAACACCGAGTTCAAGCACACCATGACTTACCAAACAAGCCATTCAAAAGAGGTTATGAATAGTATTAACTAAATTTTGAACTTTATATATTCCTTATAATTTTAGAATCCATATTATGAGTTTCTTATACATAATGTAAGAACAAATTCATTTTTTTCAAATAAAAGAAGTATTTTTCAAAAATGCACTTTTACCAACTTTTAATAGTGAACCCTTTTTAAATCCAATATTTTAAACTTTTATATATTCAATTTGACTAAATAAATTTATTATTTAGAATGGGGACATAAAAAATTTACAATGAAACACCCCAAGCTTCCACTTTATGCTTCTCTTTGAATAAAACAGTAGTGTGTGTTGTACGCAACTTCGAGTTCTAACACACACCACAACCAATCAAACTAGCCGTTATGAATAGTAATACCTAATTTTTGAAATTTTATAAAATTTATCTCTCAAAATGGACCTCATTTTTGGATTCGGAATATCTAATTTATCCTAGGGTAAATTTTTGGTACTTTTAGGATAACTTTAATATTTTGATGAATAGTGAAAATTACTAAATTTTAATTAAAAACAACTTTTTTAATCAAAATAATTAATAGTGGTAAATTATGAATTTGAGTGGTTTTAAAGTATATTTAGAATATATTTTTACCATTTAATACAATTTTGGTCATTGGACATAATTTCACAATTAAACTGGACATAAACAAGTGTCAATCTTTTGATAGTTATTATATCTTAAAAACATGCTTTTTGTTTTGACAACGGGAATTAATTTTAAATTAATTTCTACCACTTCTGTGTTTTGAATTTGGAAAAATAGATTCCATATTTGGAATCAGGATGTTCAAATTGTGTAAATAGGTAACTTTTATTTTTATACATTTTGAATAATTACTTCGGTAAATATTTTATTTACCATGGTTAAAGGGTAAATCCGATAAATAAGGGTTAAAAATAATATTATAATAATAATAAAATACCCTAAAACGTGTCCTAACCTTATTGGTGGATACATGTCTGACCATGGGCATCTTTGGTTTGATTTTTGAGACCCCATGGAGCCACTTGTAGGTGACAGGGACACTTTATTTTAATTAAGATAAAGTAAATACAAAAATGACATAAGCTTATATCTTTTAGCAAAAAAAAAATTACATAGGGTTATATATGTTATATTATCGATTATAAATATTCATTAGAAATATAAAAAGATTACCTACATAATGATATTTTATTTATAATTTTTAGACATTGAAAAAGTAAAATTATATATGACACAATAATGATGCAGTGTTTTCCTTATTAATGAAAGAATCAAATAATTGGTATTATAAATGTTAAAATAAATATAATTTTAAAGTTTTGATGACATACACGAATTTTATTGGTTAATATTACATGTTAGTATTTCTTAAATGGATTTTTTTCGAATTAATAAAGTTTTTAAGACTTTAAGAAAAATCAATTATTGAGTAGTGTCAAAATTGACATAAATGAGTTTTTAAAACAAATATTATATTATTAATTTATATTATATTCCTAAAAATATAAGGTTTGGTCAAAGTACTTATATCATTATTCATGTATCATTAATGGACCACTTGGAGGTCGCTTGGATGTATATAGTAAGTTTATTAACTATATATTATAAAATACAAAGTAACATGGTAAGTGTTAAACTAATTAACCAAGAGTTAAAACTAAAAGATAAGGTTAATATAATGACCCAAACCTGTCTAAAATATATTGGTTGAAAGTATTTAGACCCATAACCACCATATAATTTGAATAATACACTTTTTATCCATTATAAACCGAATATGAATTTATTATAAATTAATACTTTAAGTTTTTCCTAAAGAGCCCCTCCTCCCCCTTATAAAAGGACACAACTTCTAACCAATTATTCACACCTTCAAAACCTTTTGGTTCGGCCAACACATGAAAAAATACTCTCTAAAATTACCTCACTTCAACCTAGAGGCCTTAATTTTATCCTAAAGCCAACCTAAGGAGCCCTTTTGATCAAATCAAAAGAAAGAACTCGAATAAGAGGTAATGTTTTTACCACCCTCTTTCAAGTTCCTTTCTTCTTCAACTTTTTCTTTCCTTGTTATTTACATTATAAAATAATAAATAAAGTATCTTCTATATACTATGATGTTATTATAATTATGTAACAAACAAATTCATCATTCTATCCATCCCTTGAATGACATGTCACCATACGTGCGTACGTACGGCCTACCGTCTCCACGTTGTGGTGTAATTGTTATTCAATATATTATTATTTAGATGGATATAATAATGATGTATAATTAATGAAAATAATAAATATAACATGATAATGATTATATATATATGATATACCATTCAATTATATGTTATTTTAATATCAAAAGAATGATATTGACGCTCGTGAGTACGTACGGATTACCGTCTCCACGAACGCGATGAGATTCATTCCCCATCGTATACATGCAATTATAATTCTCATTTGATGATTAAAAATAATTTTTAAGGACTTGATATAATTATGTATATGAATAAGATACAACCTATCCATAATAAACATGACTTATATCACAAAACATATAAAAGAAAACGAGTAAGTTAACACCCGAAACGACGATAGTACTAAGATTTTATTAACAAAGCAATGTTAAAAGATCATATATGATATCATATTAATATATATGATTATTTTATAATTTAATAACAATTATTTCACCATTATACAGGATATTAACCTACCATCAACCAAGGAAAAGTACAAGGTAAGGGGTTTTCATCTCACTCCTTATTCTCGTGAGATTCGTGCCATATTGCCACTATTACCTTTTCTGTGGTGTATGTACTGCACATAATTGTATTATTTGTGTAATACACTTTAATTTATGTGTATTTACATATTCATTTTATGATACCTATTAAATGGGGTGTATGTTTCGTAAGTTACCAAATTGGTAAGGGTTAATTCCTCAATCTCATTATTATCCGAGATTGTTTATGTGTAAGTATTTACTGGGACATTTTTATCATCCATGTACATTTTTCATAAAAATAATTTCAAAATGAAGATTTTAAGGATTTTGAAAGGTAATATTTATCAAGATCAGAATTTCAAATGTTTTAAATATTTATCTTTCTAAATATTTTTAATTAATATCCATGTTTTCAAAATGATTTTAAGGATTTATTTATATGGACGTGAATGTTTTGAAATGATAATTCTTTTCATAAGTTTCAAAGTGGTATGGGACACTTTGATTCAAAAATCTCTTTTAAATTAATTCCTTTATAAATGTGTGACTTTTAAATGATTTTAAAAAAAGTATATTTCCCTCAAAAAGTTTTACTCATCATTTTCAACTATGTCAGCATCCTCCACTGGATATTATTTTGGATTGAGGTTAATTTATTATAATACAATATTCCTTATTGTATTGAATGAGTTATGATATGTTTGGCTGTGGATGTATTATTTTTATACCATTCATGGTTTATGGAGAAAGTATTGACATTTTATATGCAAGTTTTAATACGAATGTTTATGATATGTTAAAACCTTTTCATATGAGGAATGTATTGGACTTAGTAAGTGACGGGTGGAGCCCTCTATATCTCCTCGATGCATCGGTAGGTCTCATGAGACAACTAGACGTGGAATTGGCTGAGACCCTTTCCCAATTTGATTTATGGTTTTGGCCGAGGCCTTAATCATTTAGACATCTTGGCCGAGGCCTTGACAAAATGTTTCAGAATGTCCGGCATTATACATTCCCTCATTATGAAAATAATATTGATGGTTCATGTGGTCATTCAACTAGTAGAATACCCATGATTATGTTTTATTATGGAATTATTTACTCATCTCATATTCTTTCCATAAAAGTATTCATGTTTATTATTGGTAAGGGCATGTGGTTTCAATTATTTACCATGCTTAATATTTATGTCATTTTATGCTGTATTACTTACCTTTACTGAGCGTTTGAGCTCACCCCTTTCAATGTTTTATTTTTTCCAGGATTCCAAGAAGTCTATTGTGATTGATATGCAGGGTTAATCCAAGGGAATAATAGCGTTCATAAATATTATTTATGTTGTTTTGTATGTCTTAAAGTGAAATGTAACATTCATGTATGTAATCTATTTTCCAAGACTGCTAAACTGATCGGTCCTTCGGGACTTGATTCCTTGTAATCATGCCAATGTATTAAAATAATGCACTGACTCTAGGTAACTTGGGTCAGGGCGTTACAGTTGGTATCAGAGGAAGTTTAACAATAACCTTGGAAACTAGATTTAGATAAACTCTGATTAGAGAACATTACCCTAAGATAGACTTTGAGGATTATTATAGAAGAACTTCCTAGAATTTTGGTATTGTAGAGATTTTGTGAGTTTTCCGAGCAATACAACCCTCTATGGATACGAGCAGGTAGAGGCAGCTCTAGCACAGATGTACCTAGGGGTAAAACCCGAAAACACCGCTTTGAGCTAGACTCGAACGGGAACTGGTGCACGACAACGGGCCTTGCTGCACTCTTGGTTACGACACTCCCGAGGGATAGGCTTAGGATAATTCTCATTTTCTTTACAAACTGCTATGAAGGGTTTATGAGTATATACCTCCTCAAAGAATTTTTTTTGTGATTATGGATTATATCCATAAACTATTTAATTTATGTTAGGTATTTTACATGTTTGGAATTATTCATTGCAATTCATAAACTGACCTAGTTTATTCTATTGTATAGAAATGGCGCCCAGTAGAAGGAATGTGAACTTCATCAATACATATGATCCAAAGAGTAAGAAGGATCGTATCTTTCATGGTATTAAGCCATCATTTAGAAGGGAAATAGTCTCCCATGTATTATCATCATATGAATAAATAGTATCATGTGTTGATAAGATAAGTAAAGAGTTCTATGAGCCCTATGGATTTGAATGGAAGCAAGAGAAGAAAAGGATGGGAGAGAGAAAGATGGATAAAGGGAGGAGGGAAAAGAAGAATTTTCCCATATGTGATAATTGTGGGAAGAAACACCCTGTAACTTTCCTGAAAGGAATGGGTGTTTGTTATAAGTGTGGAGAAAAAGGACACCACATTCGTGATTGCGAGGGTAAGAAAAAGGTTTCAAATGTACAATGCTTCATCTGCAAGGAGTGGGGACACTACGCGAATCAATGTTCAAATCATTAGAGTATGCCCCAAATGATGCTATTGGATAATAATAAAGTTATGATACTACCACAGATGAAGAGGAATGACTAGTGTTCATATGTTGTTATTAAAGAATTATTTCATTCGAGTGTTGTATCAATGATGTACTGGTTATATGAATTATGGAGATAAATAAGGATTGTACTGCAGTACTATTTCATTAAGGATTTGGGATTATATGGTACTATGAAAAGTGACTCAACAGCAAGTTAATATTTTTTTGAAAATACATGGTTGAAGGAAAGGTAATCCTTAATATGGTCTTGATACTGAGGTAGTAATTTTGGAATAAGAGATGGTTGATTTGGATAAATTATATTGGATATTCTTGACTACCTTGGTGCTGATTAATGGTTTGTTTATTTCATCATTGTTGGAATATTCAAAGTTTTTTGATATAAGGAATATATCTAGTATTCTATAAAGAATAAGGGAGCATGAATGTAATCAATAAGGTTTTATGGTAATTTAGGGTGTTACCATATTTTAAAAGAATACATGATGAAGGTATTCACATGTTATTACGTGGAAAGAAAAGACCTTCATTATATTTACCTTCCTTATAAATTTTGGACTGTGAATTTGGATAGAGGTAATTTGGATAATTATAAAGGTTGGAATGGATTATATTTTAAATTTGATACAATTATTAAGGTTAAATCATTTCTGAAGAATATTTTTTTATTGTTATAAAAAGGACAACTCAGAGGTCGGGCGGCAACCCGTCGCGTCCGACAAGGCCGTGAGACTTGAACCCACAACTGAAGGGCGAAAAGGGTGTATCACCTACCACTGGCCCACGAGATGTCCTGGATTAAATAAAGTAGTTTATTTTAAGAAGGTATAGTATATGAATTATAAATTCATTTTTTTAACCCCAAACGAATAGGATAAATATTTTTTTTAAGTTCTATTATCTTTTAGAGTAAAAGATGAGTTTGTGGTAGAAATTAGTTAAAGGATGGAACTCTACTTGTCAAGTATATATTTTTCTTCTCCTATTATTCTATGAAGAAATTAATTCTTATACTTTATTAAAGGGATCTTAAAACCAAAATTTTTTTATCCTAATACCTTATTTTTTGTTGAACTGATGATATTTTAAATCATCATAGATTGATGAATTTAAGGACCTCAATTTTAAGATTTTTTTGTGATTGATGACCTCAATCACTACCTATAAATATTTATGTTTTCCTAAAATTATATGTCTCTAATTTACACCAATGTTCTCCTAATTGAGATCATAATTTGGTGGTGACCCTTTCATTTCTCTTTTCCTCTTATTAAGACTAAATTCTATTAACCAAATTTCATATGTGGGTTTTCCCACAAAGATATTTTCTATTTTCAACATTTATTTTAGAAGAAAAATATCAAATTGCGAGGATGAAATTTATTGAAGGAGGGAATAATTTAACACCCCAAGATTTCATAGTGTGTTACTTCTTCAAAATAATTCAATAACTTACACTACACGCAACACCGAGTTCAAACGCACCATGACTTACCAAACAAGTCGTTCAAAAGAGGTTGTGAATAGTATTAACTAAATTTTGAACTTTATATATTCCTTATAATTTTAGAATCCATATTATGAGTTTCTTATACATAATTTAAGAACAAATTCATTTTTTTCAAATAAAAGAAGTATTTTTCAAAAATGCACTTTTACCAACTTTTAATAGTGAACCCTTTTTAAATCCAATATTTTAAACTTTTATATATTAAATTTGACTAAATAAATTTATTCTTTAGAATGGGTACATAAAAAATTTACAATTAAACACCCCAAGCTTCCACGGTACGCTTCTCTTTGAATAAAATAGTAGTGTGTGTTGTACGCAACTTCGAGTTCTAACACACACCACAACCAATCAAACTAGCTGTTATGAATAGTAATACCTACTTTTTGAAATTTTATAAATTTTATCTCTCAAAATGGACTTCATTTTTGGATTCGGAATATCAAATTTATCCTAGAGATAAATTTTGGTACTTTTCGGATAACTTTTATATTTTGATGAATAGTGAAAATTACTAAATTTTAATTAAAAATAACTTTTTTAATCAAAATAATTAATAGTGATAAATTATGAATTTGAGTGGTTTTAAAGTATATTTAGAATATATTTTTACCATTTAATACAATTTTGGTCATTGTACATAATTTGACAATTAAACCGGACATAAACAAGTGTCAATCTTTTGATATTTATTATATCTTAAAAACACGCTTTTTGTTTTGATAGCGGGAATTAATTTTAAATTAATTTCTGCCACTTCTGTGTTTTGAATTTGGAAAAATGGATTCCATATTTTGAATCAGGATGTCCAAATTTTTTAAATAGGTAACTTTTATTTTTAGACATTTTGAATAATTACTTCGGTAAATATTTTATTTACCATGGTTAAAGGGTAAATCCGGTAAATAAGGGTTAAAAAATAATATTATAATAATAATAAAATACCCTAAAACGTGTCCTAAACTTATTGGTGGATACATTTCTGACCATGGGAATCTTTGGGTAGATTTTTGGGACCCCATGGAGCCACTTGTAGGTGATAGGGACACTTTATTTTAATTAAGATAAAGTAAATACAAAAATGACATAAGCTTATATCTTTTAGAAAAACAATTTTTACATAGGGTTATATATGTTATATTTTCGATTATAAATATTCATTAGAAATATAAAAATATTTCCTACATAATTATATTTTATTTATAATTTTTAGAAATTGAAAAAGTAAAATTATATATGACACAATAATGATGCAGTATTTTCCTTATTAATGAAAGAATCAAATAATTGGTATTATAAATGTTAAAATAAATATAATTTGAAAGTTTTGATGACATACACTAATTTTATTGGTTAATATGAAATTTTAGTATTGCTTAAATTAATTTTTTTAGAATTAATAGTGTTTTTAAGACTTTTACAAAAAAATAAATTATTGAGTAGTGTCAAAATTGACATAAATGAGTTTTTAAAACAAATATTATATTATTAATTTATATTCTATTCCTAAAAATCTAAGGTTCGGCCAAAGGACTTATATAATTATTGGTGTATTATTAATGGACCACTTGGGGGTTTCTTGGATGTATATAGTAAGTTTATTAACTATATATTATAAAATACAAAGTGACATGGTAGGTGTTAAACTAATTAACCAAGAGTTAAAACTAAAAGATAAGGTTAATATAATGACCCAAACCTGTCTAAAATATATTGGTTGAAAGGATTTAGACCCATACCCACAATTTAATTTGAATAATCCACTTTGGATCCATTAGAAACTGAATATTAATTTATTATAAATTAATACTTTAAGTTTTTTTTAAAGAGCCCCTCCTCCCCCTTATAAAAGGACACAATTCTAACCAATTTTTCACACCTTCAAAGTCTTTTGGTTCAGACAAACCCTACCCAAATACTCTCTAAACTTCCCTAAATTAAACCTAGAGGCCATAGTTTGATCCTAAATCCAACCTAAGGAGCCCTTTTGATCAAATCAAAAGGAAGAACCCGAAGAAGAGGTAATGTTTTCACCACCCTCTTTCAAGTTCCTTTCTTCTTCAACTTCTTCTTTCCTTGTTATTTCAATTCTAAAATAATAACTCCATTATCTTCTATATACTGTGATGTTATTATAATTATGTAACAAACAAATTCATTATTCTATCCATCCCTTGAATGACATGTCATCATACGTGCGTACGTACGGCCTACCGTCTCCACGTTGTGGTGTAATTGTTATTCAATATATTATTATTTAGATGGGTATAATAATGATGTATAATTCATGAAAATAATAAATATAACATGATAATGATTCTTTATATATGATATACCATCCAATTATATATTATTTTAATATCAAAAGAATGATATTGTCGCTCGTGCGTACGTACGGATTACCATCTCCACGAACACGATGAGATTCATTCCCCATCGTATCCATGCAATTATAATTCTAATTTGATGATTAAAAATAATGTTTAGGGACTTGATATCATTATGTATATGAATAATATACAACCTATCCATAATAAACATGACTTATGTCACAAAACATATAAAAGAAAACGAGTAAGTTAACACCCGAAACGACGATAGTACTAAGATTTTATTAACAAAGCAATGTTAAAAGATAATATATGATATCATATTAATATATATGATTATTTTATAATTTAATAACAATTATTTCACCATTATATAGTAGGTTAACCTACCATCAACCAAGGAAAAGTACAAGGTAATGGGTTTTCATCTCACTCCTTATTCCCGTGAGATTCGTGCCATATTGCCACTATTATCTTTTGTGTGGTGTATGTACTGCCCATAATTGTATTATTTGTGTAATACACTTTAATTTATGTGTATTTACATATTCATTGTATGATACCTCTTCCATTGGTTGTATGTTTCGTAAGTTACCAAATTGGTAAGGGTTAATTCTTCAATCTCATTATTATCCGAGATTGTTTATGTGTAAGTATTTACTGGGACATTTTTATCATCCATGTTTATTTTTCAAAAAAATGATTTCAAAATGAATATTTTAAGGATTTTTAAAGGTACTCTTTATCAAGATAATAATTTCAAATGTTTTAAAGATTTATCTTTCTAAATCTTTTTAATTAATGTCCATGTTTTCAAAATGATTTTAAGGATTTATTTATATGGACATGAATGTTTTGAAATGATAATTATTTTAAAAAGTTTCAAAGTGGTATGGGAAACTTTGATTCAAAAATCTATTTTAAATTACTTCCTTTATAAATGTGTGACTTTTAAATGATTTTACAAAAAGGATATTTCCCTCAAAAAGTTTTACTCATCATTTTCAACTATGTCAGCATCCTCCACTGGATATTATTTTGGATTGAGGTTGATTTATTATAATAAAATATTCCTTATTGTATTGAATGAGTTATGATATATTTGACTATGGATGTGTTATTTTTATACCATTCATGTTTTATGGAGAAAGTATTGACATTTCGTATGCAAGTTTTAATACGAATGTTTATGATATGTTAAAACCTTTTAATATGAGGAATGTATTGGACTTAGTAAGTGACGGGTGGAGCCCGATATAGCTCCTCGATGCATCGATAGGTATCATGAGAAAACTAGACGTGGAATTGGCCAAGTCCCTTTCCCAGTTTGATTTATGGTTTTGGCCGAGGCCTTAATCATTTAGACATCTTGGCTGAGGCCTTGAAAAAATGTTTCAGAATGTCTGGCATTATACATTCCCTCATTATGAAATATTATCGATGGTTCATGTGTTCATTCGACTAGTAGAATACCCATGATTATGTTTTATTATGGAATTATTTACTCATCTCATATTCTTCCCATAAAATTATTCATGTTTATTATTGTTAAGGGCATGTGGTTTCAATTATTTATCATGCTTAATATTTATGTCATTTTCTGTTGTATTACTTACCCTTACTGAGCGTTTGAGCTCACCCCTTTCAATGTTTTATTTTTCCCAGGATTCCAATAAGTGTATTGTGATTGATATGCAGGGTTAATCCAATGTAATAATGGCGTTCATAAAGATTATTTATGTTGTTTTGTATGCCTTAAAGTGCAATGTAACATTCATGTATGTAATCTATTTTCCAAGACTGCTAAACTGATCGGTCCTTCGGGACTTGATTCCTTGTAATCATGTCAATGTATTAAAATAATGTACCGACTCTGGGTAACTGGGGTCGGGGCATTACAACAATCATCATCAAAATAGTTAAAAATATAATTTTTAATATTACTAAATATTTTATGATATCATCAAGATATAAATATGACATAAAAATTTATAAAACATATAGAAAATATATTATGAGATGATATACTCAAAATATCATCTAGATATTATTCAATTAATATAAATTAATTCTTATGGGAAGATAAATATGAAGAATAAAAATTATTGGTGTTGATGTAGTGCTTACGTAGTATTGGAAAAGTCAAATTGTTGTCTTTAAGATAGTATCTTGGATGGGATACATAATGACCCAAGACTTAAACACATGATATTACATTATTTTAAATACAAAAATCATTAATTAATATAAACCAAGGATCAATAGGCCTATTATCTTTGTAATAATTAGGAAAAACAACAACCTTTAACTAACAAAGCTCGTGTATTTCTTATCCCATGGGGATTTTTTCAATATACTAAGAACTAGTTAAACCATATTATTTATTTAACATATCTCACAAATTCTCTACACAAGATAATATTATAAACATACCATGTGTATTGCATTCCTTCATTACCCGGGAAAATGGAAACATAAGAAGGGGTGAGATCAAACTCACAATAAGGGAAATCATAAGACATAACAATCAATTATCATAAGTGATCATAATATGGACATATGGGTATGTGAATATAATCAAGAAACGTGAACATAATATATAATTCTAACCCAATAAAATGTGGATCATAATACAAGAATCATAGCATGTGGATTTAACATAAAGAAAAAAATATCAAAGGATCTTGGAATAAAAATATTTTGACCACAACATAATGCATGACATAATTAACATATGTCAAGATTCACTCCAAATACCATCATCACATAGTGTAAAAACTCCCATAGTGGATTTGTTTTACTCTCCATTCCCATAAACATATTTTAAATATTCCTATAATGGATTAGGTTAACTCCTTAATCCCATACATAACATATGATGAGATATAAAGATTTACCCAATGCATTGGATGGATTAATAATTCTAGGCCCACCTTTCACATAACATGGTGTGCTTAGGATAACCACTCATGCAACATACACAGTATATCATGAGATGGAAAAATTACCTAATACACTAGAGGTTTATATAATTTCATTATAAAATCCAGGCACCACAAACCACTAATCGGTGCTCGGACTGGCGATCGTCATTATACCACAGGTACACCTCTATGTACGTGGCTTCCAACTAGTAGTAGGGATCTATAGAGGTGTCGTGGGGATAATATACCACCTATATCAGATTGTGAAATCATAAAAAGAAATAAATGAGTATCATACACAATCCATAACCATTAGAGTGTGTAGATAATAAAATAACATTAATATGTGATAACAAAATAAAATACTGACATATGGACATACAAGGAATATCACACACTGGGATGATTCCATATACAAAATAAATAAATAAAGAAAAAAGAATAGATAAAAGGTTATAGCCCCAACTCCAGGCATCACCTCATATATCATGATCCCACTTGAGTTTCTCCATATCAAATGCATAATTGTGGTACTCAGCTCAACCTATAACTAAAACCAAGTGAGATTCTGCTCAAGTACCCTAGTACAAAGGCAGTCCAAGTAGGGTTTGAGTACGTAACTCAATAGGCACTACTACAAACACGGCCTTTATCAGCGCTAAAAATGGCCTTTATCAGCGCTAGAAAAGCGCTGATAAAGCCAGCGTAGATAAAGGGGGGTCCCCTTTATCAGCGCTTCCTTTATCAGCGCTTTCGTTTTAGCGCTGATAAAAGTTAAAAAAAAAATAAAAAAAATTAAAAAAAATTAAAAAAAAATTAAAAAATACTGTCAATCGGGGGGGCTTTTATAGCGCTTGAACCCCCCCCCCCCTTTTACAACGCTTTTTGGCCCCTATACAGCACCCCACACACCCTTTAACAATGCTTGCTCAAATATTCTCCATGCGTGCGCACGCCTGCCTCCACCAGGATTTGAACTCGAGACCTCCCCCCTGCGCGCCTAAGCCCTTACCACTACTCTATTTTGATTTGTTTTCCAATTCATGATATCTTTATATATATATATATTTATATATTTAGTTATATTTATTCTTATAGTAATATATATTTATATTAATATATATATATATAGTTATATTATAATATATATAGTAATATTAATATATATATATAGTGGTATTAATATATATCTATATCTATATATATATATATAGTTATATTTATTCGTATAGTAATATATATTTATATTAATATATATATATATATAGTTATATTAACATATATATAGTTATATTAACATATATATAGTTATATTAACATATATACAGTTATATGAATATATATTTATATAGTTATATAGTTATATTAATATATATATAGTGATATTAATATATATATTTATGGTGATATTAATATATATATTTATAGTAATACTAATATATATATATGTAGTTATATTAATATATATATATAGTTATTAGATTAATATATATATATATAGTTAGATTAATATATATATATAGTTAGATTAATATATATATATAGTGAGATTAATATATAGGTATATAAATATTCATATATTGGTATTTTAAATAAAATGGATATTAGTTATTATTTAGATAAAGATAATATATTTTATATGTAAATATGTTTAATTATTTATTTAAAAAAATTAATTTTTAGGTGCGAATATATAAAAAATATGTACATATAGTTATATATTTGATTATAAATAGCAGTTCATTATAAAAAAGGATGAAATTTCAAAGAAATAATATCAATATGAATGTAATACCTTGGAATAAATTCAGTCCCCACCAAAAAAATCCAATAATACCCCCTTAAACGAGTTTGAAAATCCACAAAATGTTAAAAAATCTGGGTACCCCGACAAAAAACTCAGTTTTGGAGGCCTTCTGGGCCTCTTTTGGCCTCGAAAAACGCTTGATCGGGGTCTTCTTGAGTCACAATGACGTAGAGCTCGTCGCAGGCTTCGATTTGATATGTGGTAGAGCTCAAACGGACACCCAGATCAAAAGTTATGGCCGTTTGAAGTTTGAGTTGCGTTTTCAACATATTTTGGATCTTTTTTTAATTTTTTTAATTTTTTTAGTCCTCAAATTGTTATTAAATGACTATTATTCCATAATGATTAGCAAATTATTAATTAAAAATATTTTTTAAATTTTTTAAGAAGCCATTTTCACTAAATATCTTATATATTATGTATAATAAGTGTAAATGTACATTTATAGTTATCTAAAATATATTTAAAAATTATATATTATATTTATATATCAATATAACTATATTTATATATTAATATATTAATATATTTTAAAAAAAAATTGAAGTCGACCCTTTATCAGCGCTTTTAAAAAAAGCGCTGATAAAGGCCCCCCCTTTATCAGCGCTACTAAACAAGCGCTGATAAAGGGGGGGGGCGCTGCGAAAAACTGTTTTTGTGGTAGTGAGGGAACCACCAACATGGTCCCATATATAATCAGAAATACAATGATGTGTCCATGTGACATGCTCATCTGAAATAATAAATAAACTATCATCAATCCTTAGGTATGGGACCTTGATGGACCATACCTACTTCATCCAGTGTTGGGATTCATATAAGAATTTCATGATACCATTCCAACCATATAAATACCATATCCTAGGGTGTAACCCAGGAATCCCTAGTGCTCAGACTCAAAATTCCAACAACTCATCTTGAACTGCTCAACAGTTAGATCATAAGAATCCTGGGTATCACCCAAAAATCCAAGTATAATTAATGGATTGAAGTCAATTCCTTATTATCTCAAGAAATCGTTATATCAAAAACATCCTTCGTATCACCATTCTAGTTGGACAGATACTAAGAATCTTAGACATACCATCATGTATGAGTGGTTTCATCAGGCTCAATCAGTTGAATACAAGGGGTAACCTAGGAAACTCACAAATAATAATAATAATAATAATAATAATAATAATAATCCCCAATAATTAATGTTTATAACCTAGAAATTCTAGGAATCCTATGGACTTGTGGTGTACAAAGCGTCCCACACAGGCCTAAGGTCAAATATTAGTGTCCGGGGAATTCATACGTGGCTCAATAGCCATATCCTAGGAAGTACATCTAGGTATCCATGATGAAATTATCTCATTAGTTTTATCACACCAGTATCACATGAGGTTCAAAAGATGAATCTCAGGAAGCACCTCTAGGCATCCACAATGTCACCTTTATTGTATCATGTCAAGATCTTAGTCTAGATCTAAGAAATCACATAGGGGTATCCATAAATTCATTGTAATAAATAAAGAAGGAATAAATAAAATACAAGGGTTGGTTATATTCCTAAACCCATCACCACTATACACTTCCCCTCGGTATTATACATAGGATACAGGTTATAAGGTGACACATGTTTCCCACCCTCTACCTAATCCAAAATGCATGTTCTCAAGGTCAATATGTCAGTAGGGAACTTACTAGGGTCCCTTAGGTAACAATATGGGAAAGGTACCCTATTTTGGGTCATTTAAATCAACATAATGATGGAGTCACCCCAATTGGGTCCTCATTCTTAGTCCGTTATCATGGGTCATCACTCGATACTCAGAGGACATCATGCTCCTCAATGGTGTCATAAACACGGTACTGCCTCATAGGATCATGGATAATCCTCACAAGCTACAGTATAAGAAGATAACTCATGATCCATCTCCAGTACAAGATCACCTAGGTTGGTCCTATCATTTAGTCCATTCATCCTACCCAAGGTCTAACCACCTTGGAAAACACATCACATAGTAAGGATCATTTTCCTCATAATCAAGCTCATCATGCCCTACAACTATAAGGTATCTCAAGGTTCATTACTCAACCTACTAAGGCCAGTCGATATCAAGGAACCTAAGAAAGGAACACTAAGTATTAATGATTTTAATCAATTTTATCCATAACCCTCAAGGGGTTCAAGTATCAAGGAATACCATTAGTCTAAGCCTCATTCATTTGTGGTTGAAGCATCAAGTTAGTGCACTAGGTTCATGGTGGCCTAAGCACTTCGTTCCTTTCATCCTAAAGTTTTCATGAAATTTTAACAATGTAATTTCAATTAAAATTTTCAAATTAAATAAAATAATTTAATTAATTGAGGTGTTAATCACTTCAATGGTGAGACCGTATATAAACATGTAGATAAACATCATGCCTAAGGTTGTAGGGCTAGTACCAATACCACCTACCTCAATCAGAATTCATTTTCCTTTTTAAGTGTATCCTAAAAAATCTCACTTGAGCTCATCCTAGTTCAATCGGCCACCACCCATCCTTTTGAGGCCCTAAATCAAGATAAACAACCACTTTAATTAATTATAACCAATTTATAATTAATTGAACTATTTAATTTAAATAGGCATGAATGTCTAAGACTCATCGGTCAACCTCATCGTATTGAAATCATGAGAAATGGGGTGCAATCCACTCCTAAAACACCATTGTATTTAAACAACATGAAATCCCCAATTAATATCACTGATTAAAAGGCCAATTTTATCCAATTTAGACAAAACCCTAAATAAAATAATTAGGTAGTGTAACTTTGGTGAAAACACTTCCAATGGCATGAAGACGTCATCTCAGGTTCTTCTCTATGAAAGTCGGGGAAAATCCCCATCCATATTGATTTATTCAACCATGCTCTAGTTGAATTGACATTGAAACCATAAATAAAATCATCTTAAATCAATGGACAATCGAGAAAAAGAATAATATAATGAGAGGAGAGGAAGAACCATAACTCCAATGACATCTAGAATCACCTAGAGTCACCCAAAATGGTGGGAAGAAGAGGAAGGGGGATGTCTATCTGATAAAATCATGTGAAATATTCATATGAAGAAGAAAGGGCGGTCAAGAATCCTTTTTTAATTTTTAAAAAAAAAACCCATGGAAACTTTCACAGTGTGACCATATTTGTGACACCGTGACTTTTTAGGATATACCATTTTTACCTAATAGGATCCATTTTCATGTCCTGAATGCAACTGATAAATCATTTCATGGTGTGAGTACCCCTTTCATACCTTGAAAGGGTTACTACTATGTTTTTCAATAGCCTCAGGTCCCCCAGCCCTTCCCTAAAGGTTACCTGAACCATCAGGTCATCCAAAAAACCATAAAACACATTCAATAACCCCCGTTATGGATGTTAAAACACTTCCAACCTCATATTGATTCATTGTTCTCAAAATTAACCATCCACCATACAAAATATTTTAAATTACCCCAGAATTTTGTAACCCATACTGACACACGTTATTACAATCTCCCCACCATAACACTTATTTTACTCAATAAGTCTCATCAATGATTCAACCAACCAAACCAACCCACCCAAGTTTCCAAGCCACACTCAATTGGCCACATTCTACTCCAGAACATCAAACAAGATTCCACTATGAAACTCTAAACATAAGGCACACCACTCATCAAAACCCAATCCACCTCTCATAAAAATTATTTAAGTATCTAGATGGTTCTCTATAGCACCCATCCATTAACCAAATAATCATTTGGCTTATGGTTATCCCCGCTATAATCCATAGCTCATAATGGATTATCCCAATCCAAGGTGCTCCCCACCATTATAACTACCTTCTGTAACATGTACTCCAGTGGTCCAATGACATACTCGGTGTAGTTTCCATCTCACCACACCCAATTGTGTATGAAAAAACTGGTCAAAAATCAGTATCCATCCTTGCCTTTGATTCATAAATGAATCATATGAGTATCTACCACCCATACACAGGACCCTCAAATATTGGCCTCACCTCAAAAGGTCTCTAAAAAACCTCTAAATACTCTTGTCATACCAAATACGACATACCTAAACTACAGTTCCAACTTCCATATCTTTCCCAAACTTTTTTCCACAACATACACCTTCACTATATTTCACCACATGATTTACCCCCTAAATTACATGATGAAATGGGTTCACCCCTAAACCATGTCACAAAACTATTCCACCCCTAAAACATGTCATGATCTAGAGTTCACCTCATGAACCACCTTCGGATCATACCAGAAATATCCCGAGCTTTATGAAAATTCATTGATTCATCAAACATCTCATCCAAACCTCAAATATGATATTACACGGGACCATATATAATCAGATATATCAGTTCACTGATGTCTAAGTCCCACCTTGACCATTTAAAGACCATTCATAACATATCTGAAACCCTACCAACATGGGGACACACCTCTATAACCCATGTTATGTCCATTACTGAATTTAATGATTGGAAACAGTCATCCTACTCATACCTGAGTACCAACCCAAAATATCAATCAGAACTCATTCTCGAATTATGGGAACGTCATCCTCAAACTTACTAAAATTTAAATCATAATGAGGGTCACACCCTATAATGGCCAATGGTGTACTCCCCGCCATATGGATTACTTTATAGATTCTCAAGCGCAATTCCCAATGGATCCCACATTAAACACATGTCACTCCTCTTGATCTGTGATCACCGTTCTATTAATACTTGGCTAGTATCTACCTAAGGGATTTAAGCCTCTCAATGTACCCAATAATATTGAGTACATGAGGTCCCACTTTATTCCCTTCTACTAGCCTACACCTATACATGATACAGTAAATATCATATCATTCTTGCCTAACTCTCTCCTAAAATAATTCATGGAGATGACTCCATATCTTGTAGGCATACTCATCCTCATGAATTTTATGAAATTGACTAGACATTGATGACAATATGATGCACTGAACATTTGGTGCATCATCTATAAGCTCTTTCCACTTTTCTTTATCCACCTTGATTTATCCCTAAGTAGGTTCAGTGGGAAGTGAGGACTCTAGAACATAGAGCATCCTTTCTTAGCATAGTACTATGTGCAAGTTCCTATACCACTCTTGAAAGTTATGGTTGGTAAGGATATTTTCTTTATCAAAAATTGATCGCAGTGATAATGTATCAGTGGTGTTTGTGATTGCCATTTTAGATCTATAATAAATAAATTTTAGTATTCAGTACTTTATCTTGATTGCTTTTAAGAAATTTTTTATTGATTAATTATTAAATCATTCAAATATATCCCATTATTTTATCCAACCTTAATAGCCCTCACCATTAAATTTGTAATACTATGTCGCTTGAGTATTCTAGTGGCAAGGATCCTCAAAACCTTCCCTCATGGTCTACAAGTTATGGATACGCCACTACTTGGAGAGTTTCAAGGTAGGATCTAGATTGGTCAACTGCTTTAACTTGTGGTTCCTTGATATATTAAGTAAAGTTCTAACTTATTGGAATCATAACTTGATTCCCTCAACTCTTTACCTCTAAATTGATAACAAGTTAGTTATAGCTAATCATTGATTACCCACTTTAGTTAAGTCAACCCAATGCTCTAATGAGAACTCTTTAGTGGTAAGAAGCACTCTCAACTATGGATGAAAAACACCTAAAACACCCAGTTTTATTCAAATGTGAGAAATGGAAGGAATTAGTACTTAATATAACTTTGAGTGGGTTTTATGATTTCTTGACAAATGCAATCCATTTATATTAAATATGTTCAATTTATGTTGTCGCACTCACAACTGAACATGCAATAGAAAAACATACATCACAGTTTTATGCATTTTATCTTATTTATTATTTTATTCGATCACACAATAATCATACAATTTCATAAAATAACAAATAATGTGTAAAGGAAATAAATCAACCCAACTGGTCTTGAGCATCTAAAATCAATTGATCCATAATGAATCAATATTGACCTAGGGGGTTCCATACCTGAGTCGGCTCCTAACTCATATCATATCTCACCCCCAGTGCAATGTATTTGCTTCTCGTCTGGACTATCACCTTGACTTGGCGAGGTCTACATCTTAAAAAAATTGTCTATGTACAAATATACTCACGTGCAAGTGAGGGTTTCTAGGGGTGAAATGTACAATAGGTGTATTGGACACGCAGACCCTTATACATATTTGAATGAAAAACAAGATGATGTATAGACTGATATTTAATTAACTACTTATTACAACCATTTCATGTAATAAATAAACAATTTAATAATTTAAAAATCTAGAGATACATGGGTCGGTCACAAGCTCAAGACCAGTCGGTATGATATATAAATGCAAAATAAAAATTAAATTGTGATAAATTTAAAAGTATGGGGGTATTGAAATAAATTAAATGAATTTAAATAAAATCAAATTATTTATTTTATTTGGTTACTGCTTTAATTTATTTTTAAATCCAAAAATTAAATTAAAATAATTAATTCAATTTTACCACTCAAATTAAATTAATATTTCGGATTATTAATATTTTAAAACAAAAAATAATTTTAATTAATTTAATTCAAAACTAAAATTAAATTAATTTATCTTGATTATTAATTTCAACTAGGCCTTAAAAACCCTACCTTTTCACTTTGTGGATTGGGGCGTAGCCTCGCTGGCCCATTTGGGCCAAGCAAACCCCGTACAGGGGTATTCTACCATAGGTAGGCCATCCCAGACCCATTTTGGGTTAAGCAGACCTGCCTCAGCTCACAGTGGGGCATATCGGGTCTGGATAGACCCGTGTTAAGGTTACCTCACATGTGGGAGGTGTATGATTGGACTGTGGAGGGTGGTGAGGAGAGGGTGGTCACTAAACAAAGTGGTGATCAACCTACATTGCAGGAGGCGACTGGTGGATCTCACAGAAGAGATCCAGGCACACGTGGTGTGACACTAGAGAGGTGAGGCAGTCATGGCTACCAGATATTAGTGGTAGTGGCATCTCATGGAGAAAGCATGATGGTAAGCAAGGTGATGGTACCAACTTTGAAGAGATCTGTCGTGGGGTGCTACCAACTATGACCAAGGAGGGAGGGCAACCAGGCTCGGGATGGCGGTGGCCGACTAAGCGAGAGGGATGGTAGGTACTACCGAAGGGGGTGATGTCGGTGTGGTCTCACATGGGTATAATAAGGGGAGACCTCATGAGATATTGTATACCAGGGTGTCGTACTCAACCCAGGTAGAAGCGAGGAGCTCGCGGGGGTGAGGTAGGGTCGTGTAATGGCCTGGACCCTCCTGGTCCATTACTTTTCAAAATTCTAGTGTTTGGGGTGTCCTGGACCCCATCAGTGAGTCAAGAGGGTGTCAGTGTCAGTGGGAGGGTGTCACCATGGTGTCACCTATCGGTATCACACCCAAACAGTGCCATCGTGGGGTGTCAGGGTTCTTTCCCCAGTTTTCCTGTAACGTCTCTTTTAAGTTTTATTACCTATTTTAAAGTGGTTTGAGGCCATTTTAAAGCCCATAAATGATATCTTAAATCCATTAAGAGTGGGGTGACCCTTTAATACCAAAACACATGGCCTTTTATCTATGTCACACCTTTGTCGCGTTTCCAGTTTCACCCATGTTACGTGTTTTTCTCTGTTTAAAGGAAATCTATCAAATCACAGTCGCCCGCTGGTCTATCTCCACCATATCCAAGAAGAATTATTAAATCTCTTTTAATTACAATGTGTGAAACCACCCAACCTCTTGGTCAAACCACAATCTTCTTATTAAGCACTTCGAGATTGCATATCTCATAACTCTAGGATCGGGTCTTTCATCACACCTAGATCTTCTTATTCCTTGGTCTCTTTTCTTTTCCCTTGGTGTTCTTGGAGTCCCTCTTCTGAAGACGAGTCGTGCCTGCGTGAGATCCCTCCTGTTCAGTTCTTCTTGGAGTTTCCTGGCGCACGACCACAGTTCTTGGTGAAAGGAGTAAACATTGATCCTTGGTCATCTAAGTAGGGGTTTTTTCCTTCATCTCTCTTTATTGTGCATCATGTGGGGTGGGTATGATGATTCTCCCTTGGGATGTAGATGAAACTAACTTTAACAAAGAAAATAAACAGACTTTTTAATTAATGAAGGGGTGGGAATGATGTTGATGTTGTATTTTACCTTTGTTTTTATTTTGTAAATTGTATGGGCTCATGTCCACTGAAAATCATGGTCATTGGTTGTCCTTTCTTTCACACTAATGAAGCTCTGTTTTTCTGGATAATCTTGTGATTGAATGAATATAACATGGAATCTAATTAATCATGTAAACTTGGTTGATTAAATGGATTACCGGTGGATAATAACCCTTGTGTGGTCACCCTGGTTAACCAAATGGAAGGAAGGAACTCAATGGATGGTGTTGGATAAATTTAAAAGAAATCTTCCTTGCTTTATTCTGGTGATATGCATGGTTGTTCTGTTAATGTTTGTGGGGTGATGTGGATGGTAATGGAATCTCTGGCTGAGAAGTTGTGGGTTTTTGAATCTAAAGTCATGTGGAGATGTTATATTGGGGCTTGGTTTGGTTTCAAAACTTCGAGGGATCTCACGGATCCCTTTTTATGTTGTTACTTATAAGAGAACTGGGTGAGAATGCTTAAACGTCTGCTTGGTTGTTTTTCTTTCAATTGTTGTTTTGGATTTTGGTTGTACCTGTTAGTTTCCTAATAGTGGAGGAATATTTAAATGAAATCATTTGAACATGATAATGAGAACTGGTACAATGGGGAACTATTTTCTAGAAATGGGTTGTGCTCTGGTTGTGGTTATTGTATACTTGTGCATGTAGGGATAACGGAGAGAGCGGTTGTGTACGGTTTGGTTGTTGGTTTCGGGACCCTTATGTTGGGATGAGTGATTTATTACCTATATATATAAAATTTAGTTCTTGTGTTTCTTATACACACCCCACCCATGTTGATCACTTTGTGAGGAACACCCCCATTTCATGGGGGAGTGTGTTTTTTCCAATATTCCTATGAGTGGCTAGTTATTAGCTCCTTTATGATCCCTTTCCTAGGTAGCCCAAAACTATTCAGGCAGTTTGTGACGACTTGAGGTTCATTATGGCCCAAGACTCTTCAGGCAGGATGTGCTGCGGTGGTTTAGCCTAGGTGTGTGCGGGCAGTTTGTTTCCCAAGTGTCTTTGGGATGAGACTCAAGTGTCTTCAGGTGTGGCAGTGGTTATTTTAGCCCAGGTTTCTTCGAACGTGGTTATGTGTGGATGTTGTGGCCCATGTGTCCGTGGGCGGGATGTGTGGTTGTAGTGGCCTATGTGTCTACGGGTGGGATGTGCGGTTGGGATGGCCCATATGGTTGTTGTTGGGGTGGTAGTGGGACTATAGTGGGATCTGTGGGGGAGGTCTGATGTGTAGGATGTTCTAAATAACCAGTGGGAAAGCGTTGTGGGGTACCCAAATGTCGATGTGCTATTACAATTATTTTTACCTGGCTTGTGTTATTTAGGGAGTGTTCCTTGGTGAGGATGGGTGGATAGTTTTCCTTGCTATGTGTTTTGGTTACCTCTATTTTTCTCACAAGGCATTAGAATGCCTCCCCACTTGTGCACGATAGATTTTGGTTTCCCTACTGAGTATAACTGTATACTCACCCTATGTATATAAACTATTTTCAAGTTTCCAGGGGGACTTTGAGGACTGCGCTGGACCATACTAGCTCGGGCATTGGGACAGTTATCGTTGTTTCTTTTCTTTCCTTTGGTACTTTTCATCAAATTTTTTCTTGTAATTTGTATCAGTTTATTTTGAACATGCAAATGGGAATGGATTTCTTTTGGATTTACTTTTACTTTCATTTTTTGGAGTTGTTTGGGATTTACCATCTTATCTCTCGATCTTGTTCTATAAAAAGGGTAATTCCTTCTATATTACATGAGATTCCATACCCTTGGTGCTAATCGCCACTTTGGGGATTATTGAAGATGAGACTTGGGGGTAATTATCTATCCTTCAATTTGAAGAAGGAAGGGTCTGGCGATTTTTTGTCCCTTCCCTCATCTTGGTGAAGGCGGGTTGTGACAGGCACCAGGTGGGTGTCCACAGAAGAGGAGGGTTGCATGGGTCACTCGGGGTCATGCTCAAACCGAGCAGGAGGGAGACAAAGGAGTAGAAAATTCTTACTTCTATAGACCATAGAGGAATAAAATCTTCCATAAAATATATACATTTAGTTTTGTGATTTAGATAGTCAAGGTCCCGAGCCAATATTTTAGTAAGTTCATTAAGGAATCCTCTTTATTTAATAATAAAAAATATTATTATAATAAAATAATAATGATGATTAAAATTTTATAATATCCAAAAAAACTAGTGGAAACACAAAACTAGAACACATCTAGATTTATATAACATTTTCTTCTAAAACTTAATAAAATAAAATAAAACTTAAATCTCAAAAACATCATTTCGATCCATAAAAAAATTTTAGATGGCCATAATTTGGCCATCTGAAATCGGATCGACATGCGGTCATATTCATTGGAATAATTTTAATGACCTCTGCTTAAAATTTAAATCAAAATAATTTATTTATATCATAAAAACCATGATATAGCTCTGATACCAATTAAAGGTACTGGGGCACACAGTGGAAGCTGATGGGTCGGGGATTTAAAAAAAAATCATCATCAGAGCGATGAAACTTCATCATCTCTGGTGATCAAGCCCCGGTACGGTCCGAGGATCTCATGTGGTTTAATCAGAGAACCATAAATAAAACAAAAAAATACCTCATTTTGATTTGATGTGCGCACATCCATCATAAGTTTTTGGTGTTCGTTGCTCAAAGTATCCAACATCGAACCTATCTAGATCATACACATAGGCTTCTTTAATCTACAAATACACCATTCATTGGATTCTAGGTGCTAGCATAGAACTCCGATGATCACTTAGACACCACATCGATCACCACAATCTTTTACCTTCGATACATGAGTACAAACTTGGATCGTATGCTCAGATTGAGCAATTATCTCTCTAGGAATCAGGAGGAGAGAGAGTCTCTCAATTTCAACAAAGTTAATCATACTTTGGGATAATCTTCTCTCCACTTATATAGTGAATATTCATAATACCCGGTTAGGGTTCCCTAGCCCATGTGTATTGAACATCCACTAAATAAGTGATATAAATAATTAATTATAATGAACCAAATATACCATAATATTATTTATATTTTTATCACATACCTATAATATATATTAAATATATTATGTGATAAACTCAAGATATTCTCGTAACTCCTGATGATTTTAAACAAACCCATAATATTATAATAATATTCATTCGTATAATATTTATCCTTGTATTTACTTAATCACTTGTAAATACATGTAATAAATAAATTCACCCCTATTATTAATTACTTGAATAATAATGAATATATTTATTTATTGGTGATCAACCGAACATGGATAACACTCTAACCTCATGGTGAGGCCCACCCTGTCCTATATTCCTATTCAACAGAATAGGGTAGATTCTCAAATGTGCTATTGTCTGTGACCCTCTTGGACCTTATCTTAATATTAGTGAATAATATTCACAGACCAAGAGTGGAGTCTAGAAACTCATCAAGTCACCTAATGAGATAAGGAAAAATTTATAGCAACAACAACCAACCTACAAACATGCACTGTGTAATATAATCTCTTTGTTATATGATATCTCATAAAGCAAGATGCAAACTTGTTTCATTATCCTTTTCTTTATTTATTATTTGTTAATCTAACCAGATAGACTTACCTTTGACTACCATGGTCATGGATTTATGAATTTACTACCACCCTGATCAACTAGGCCCAAGATATCTCTTCCTCAACTCATAAGCGAAAAATCTTATCTTGATCATTCAACCAATGTCATACCATCAATGATGTACCCAATACAAATTACCACTCCACAACTTCATTGTCATGGTTTTTTCCTTGCATTAAAGTACATGATCAAATGCAACACATTGATAATGATCTCAAGTTAGGAGACTAATACACATGTTTATAGATAAGATCAACCAATGACACCTAAAACATGTGTTGTTCCTATTGGTGGGTATGTCCTCATGATATTAACTACTAAATATCACCAAGTGTGAACTTCATGAGAAGAAGTATCAATGATTATGAGTCCCCAATACCTGATAGTCTTACATCCTATGTGTTCTATCAATATGATGTATCTGGACCATAGGAAATTACTTTAAGATTACTGCCATAGTATCTCTAGGTTCTCATTATAGCCTAGGATCTTCTATAACCCTTCGATACGATATGTAATCTAAGGACATTACCATAAATATAGTGGACATAGAAGTATCAACACTATTATGGAAATATAAACACATGTATATATAAAAAACTATGTACATGTAGTGGTAATCAAAGTACATTATAAGTTTGGTCTAGAGAACTCACTTTCAATATAAAGTTATTATGAAGAGTTTGCAACATGTTGTTATGAGAGAGAGTTTCATTGTAATCGGTATAGATTTTTCACTTAAGGAATCTATTTGTGACTATTTTTTATAAATTCCTTAATTCTTTTATTTTCTAATTATTGTGTCTGATCTTTGTTTGATCGAGGACTCTCAGGGTATAGTGACAAATTTTATACCGATCGGGATGATCAAGGGTTCCCAAGGGTAAGGGTAACAGAAGTTGTGTTCAATATTTGTATCTATGGTTTCCTTGGTTAATGAAGACAAACCTTTATGATAAAGTGAATATTGTAGATACCTTAAGTCTATTTAATACTTCCTTTACACTAAAGGTAAAAGTGTGGAAACTTTTTTATAAAGATTTTGAAAGTTTTTCATACTTAATTTATAAAGTTTTATTATAATTTTTTTATAAGTTTATATTTCTATTATGTATTTATATATAAATTTTTTATATTATGTTATAAAATTTTATAGCTCTGATTATAAAGTTAATCGGTATAAAGAATTTTTAGATAAATTTCTTAAATAGGTTGTTATAAATTGTAAGTTTTATTTTTATAAACTAAAATTTACCCCCTCCCCTCTTATAGTAAAACATATAATATTTCGATCATACACATGTCATATGCCATTCAGTTTTGTTCAATATGCAGATAATTTAATGCATCATTTTTCCACCATTATATATTGTGATTAATTAATTCACACTACATCCTGATGTAGTGAACTGGGATACATGACATGTACTCTAGACACATGTTGTGCACTCATGTGTTGTCCATCCAGACTTCATGGCACCTCCATATGAGTTCTTATTATGTTCTTCGTTAATATTTAATATGATTTAGATTATATGAGTGAGAAATGAAGGGTGGAAAAAGAGATATTGATGATCAAATTCAAGAACGAATTCCATGAAATGAAAACTAACTTTAAATGTGTATAACAATAAATAATAATTAAATATTTATAAATTTAACACGACCACTCTAATACCATTTGAAGGTTTAAAATGCATTACAAGTTTATATTAGGCCTATGTCCAACTCAAATTTTGTTAGATTCAATGGATTGTCTGTAATGTAAATAATGTGAATGTCATGACCAATGAAATTTTTTCTAAAGAATATTGACAAATGATTTCATTTGAACCATGAGGGAGGGTCTTTTCACATTAATTTATAATTAATTTAAATCTTAATAAGAAATATTACCTTGGTTATAAGATCTTTCTTTGTTGATGGTGTTGATTGTCCGAACTTGATCGGTATATCATAATTTCATAGTGATGACCCAAAGTAGAGTCCCTCTAGTGATGATCTACATATGCTCCTTTGATCACCAAACAATGTTGATGAAACATCGTGTCCTAGTGTGGTTGATTGATCATCATGCATTATTCACTTTGATCACTTTACATTCCTTTAGACTTGAATGAATCTCTATTATTTTTCTAAGTCTCGAGTGGAAGAGTCGTATGCTATCATATGATCATTCTGCATAAGCACACAACCCAAACCAGCAACAGAAGCATCATAGAAAATCACATACCCCTTACCAGGCTCAGGTAAGATTGGAATAAGATCCAATGTCAGAAGTCATTTCAGCTCATTGAAAGAAGACAAATACTTTGCATCCCATATGAATTTTACCCCTTTCCTGATAAGAGTAGTAAAAGGTGGTTCTAAATTTGAGAAATACTTAATTAACCATCAATAATATCCATCAAGACTAAGGAATATCTGATTCTCAAATATGTTACGTGGATTTTCCCACAACAAGATAGCCTTTACCTTCTCAGGATCAACTGATAAGTGATGCTCAGAAATCATGTGCCCCAAGAACTTCACTTCTTGGATCTAGAAATTGTATTTTGAAATATTTCCATACAAACGGTGACTCCTCAGGATTTCCATAACCAAACCCAAATGGTGCTCATACTCATTCTTAGATCTCAAATAAACCAAAATATTATCCACAAACACTACCAAAAAAGTGTCGAAATACTCATAGAATATCTGATTCATCAAATCCATAAAAATTGTAAGAGAATCATCCAAATGATGTGTCATTGAAAGATATTTTTAATGGATATAACTACTTCTAAAAGTTGTCTTCAGTATATCAGACTCTTAATCTATGAGATTATGATAATCCAACCAAATATCAATCTTCGAAAACCACTTTCCCCCTTTAACTAGTCAAAAAAATAATCCACACAAGGTAAATGATACTTCTTCTTAACTGTTCCTCAGTTCAACTTTTGATAGTCCATACACAAACAAAGTGAATCATCTACCTTCTTGGCAAATAGAACTGGTCTACCTAAGGTGAAACACTAGGGAGAACAAATCCTTTCATCGTTAGGTCATACAACTAAATCTTGATCTCTTTCATCTTTGCTAGTGCTATGTAATAATAAGGTATTGAAATAAACTGCGTAACTAACACTAGGTTGATCGTAAACTCTACCAATCTCTCTCTAGAGGAAGACTAGAGAAATCATCTAGGAAAATCTCAGGAAAATCTCAAACAATTGTGGGAAGATCAATAACATAAGAAATTACATTAGGCTCAACTACTACAACAGACTACAAACTCCTGATCTCTAGGTAGGAAGGTCCATCATGACCAAACCTCAAATCTCACTCTCCCTAAAACACTTGTGAGCTCCCATCGACTATAAGAAATGAGACATGATGGTGATAAAAATCGACCTTAGCATGATAAGAAACAAGTCAATCCATCCTAATGATGACATAAAAAAATCCAAATCAAGAATGAGAAAATCTCAGACTAACTCTGCATCAGCTATCGATAGAAAACAAGAAGGACATGGAAACCCTAGCTCTTTCCTATTCCCAAGAGGTGTCACTAACTCCATGATAAAGGACATGATCTTTGTTGGAAGTTTAATCATATCAACAAAGTGGCTAGATATAAATGATTGGGAAGCACTAGTATTAAATAAAGTAATTACTATTGAACATGTAATAAAGATGACACCACTCACTGTCACTGGACCCATATCTACTTCTGCTGGAATCTCATTTACTACGTGAAGGTGTTTCACTAATGAGGCATATGGTTGGAGCCTTTTAGTCTTTGAATCATATGATTGAACTGTAGTAGACTTTGGATCTGATGATCCCTGACCATAATAAGGTGTATACATATCTTGAAAGAAACACTATATATGACCATAATGTCCACAACTATTACACATCTTCAAAGGTACAGGACAAGAACATTTGGTGTGTTTGATCTTGTCACACTGATAGAAAGTTAGGGGCACACTTCTAGTCGTAACTAAAGGTGCAAAGGAGGCCTTCCACTGAGAATCGCCTCCACCACTCCTACGATGATCTTGTCACTTCCTCCTTTTCCCTTGCTCACCATTGAAGCTGCCACTAGGTTGAAGAGAAGGGGTATAATTACCAACCTTTACTGCCATATTCATCTCTTCTGTCATCTCCCTATCTACCATATCTGTATAGGTCAAAATATTTAGCATAAATACATTTGATATGATATTTGATCGCAAACCCTGCAGGTACTTTTGAGCTTTCATATGTTCATTCTTTATTACCTATGGATCAAAACGAACCAACTCAGTAAACTGGTTGGTGTACGCTAACACTGAATGCTCTCCCTGCTGCAAAGATAGAAACCCTAGAGACTTTACCATCATTAGTAACTCTAGAAAAAAACTATTAGAAGAATAGAGTTTTGAAAACCTTTCAGTCCAAGCCCACATGTCTATCTGCATGTACCATGGAATCCCACCATCGCTTGTTGGGACCCTCAAGTCTAAACACCACACACTTCACCTTGATACTCTTAGGTGTATCTAGAAAGTTGAGGATATGATCGATCTTATCTGAAAATTATTCCACCTCTTGAGGTTCATTTGTACCTTTAAAGGACAGTGGCTTCTCACATAAGAACTCCTGTGATCGATCTCTTTCCCCTACATCTCCTGGTTGTATCTCAAAAACTGTGTTCTGTACTTGTAGTTCATTATGATCAATATCAAGAACTACCCGCATGATAGTCTCGATAAGATTCTAATCTAGATGCAGATTCCCTTGAGGAGCATCTGTTGTGTCCTCCTGAGTAACTCATAGAAGACATTTCAAAGGCATATCGTTGCACACTGAAACAGAATAACTAATCAAATAGTATAATAATATCAGTTCAAACCAGAAAACCATAAGAAAAAACTGATATTAAGATCAATAACTCAAAATAGGAGACACACATCCCAAAATCTCATGGTAACTTGAGTCTCGTCGCGACAAGAGCTGGTCAGACACTCACCACAACTTACCTCTCAAGTCCCGATAATCCTATCTTCAATCTACTATACGTACCAAGATAAGGAATCTTGAGGATAAACCTCCTATGATACCAAAATGTGGTGAAATCGACCCAATTAGCCTCTCAAACTGGTACACAACCTAAATTTCCACATACCCAAAGGGTGTTCCCAATCTCCATGGGCAGACGACTAGCACCCGGGCATCAAACAACAACCAGGGAGAACAATTTCGCCTAACCTGAGGAACAAAATGGGATATATATATATATATATATATTGGATTGGAACAGTGAAAGAGATAAATATTTTCCATAACTGAAATAAGACAGTGGAAAAGATACAACCCAAGTAGTCAAAATATCCCAAAGTATAAGTCCAACTTCAAAGAAAAACTAAAAAAACTGACTACTCCATGTGATAACATGGGAAAACTCCCACCATCTCACCACCAACTATCCAGACATAGCTGACAGAAAACCTCACTGTTGACCTCACCTGTTTTGATAATCTCAATCATGTATTTATTTGTGTTGAAAATCCCAATTATGTCTTCATTCTCTATGATATTGTTAAATATTGTTGATCCATACTTTAATTCTTTCCAATCTGTGATCAAACCAATAATAATCTTTAAAATAGTCTTTGGAATATGTTAATCATCATTTATCCATGTTCATACAAGTTATAAATTGATTCTAACACAATCGGATGTGTTCTGCCTAAAACAGATAAGTAATCTGTCTATAGCTACTGATAAAGAGCTACCGGTAACCAGTCTACCGATAGACTTAGTCTACCGACAGACAGCTACCGATAGACTTAACACAGAGTTACTGATGTACTTATAAATACAGCTACCGATACAAACGTAGAGCTACCGGTGTAAGTATAAATAGCTACCGATGGAATAAGTCACTGATGGACGAAGCTACCGATAGACTCACAGCCACCGATACATGGAGCTACTGATGCATGAAGCTACCGACGCATGGAGCTACCGATGCATGTACCTACCGACGCATGGAGCTACCGATGCATGTACCTACCGACGCATGGAGCTACCGATGCATGTACCAACCGACGCATAGAGCCACCGATAGAGTCAAGCAACTAATGACATCAAGCTACCGATGTTCAAGCTACCGATGTTCAAGCTACCGATGTTCAAGCTACCGATGCTGATTACCTACCGATCACTCAACTCACTGTTTGAATTTCTTTATTTCCTATATTTAATCTATCTAACGGTCATATCATACATTTTAATGATTTGTCAAATATCTGATAAAGGTTGTCGGATGTCAGGAACCCGTACCTCGTACCTGCTGAAAAGAAATCTCTTCTGTCCCCTGATGGGAGATAAATACGAGAAGACTACATACCAGAAAAGTAGCGAACGCGAACGTGTGAAGAAAACAAGAAGTGAACCAGAAAAGTGCGGTGCATCCATTATACCAAAAGCGACACAAGCACAAGAGGAACACAGAGAAGCTCACAGAAAATCAAGCATACTCTAGAAGTGTTCTGTGCTTACAAGAAGAACTTCATCGACTACATTCTCACCACCTGTGAACCTGGAGCATACGACACTCTGTTTCTCAACAGAAACAAGAAGAGGACTCAGACTCACTTCTAATCGAATCCAAAGGAGTCCATAGCTATACTGAAATCACCAGAACCATCTCTAAACTCTACATCTCTTGTTCTGTGATTTATTACCATTCATTTCGAGCAGTGTGTGTTATCTGCTATATCTAACACATACACTGTCTCCTGTACTCAAACTGAAGGATCTGTAAATCCTTACAAAACTCTTTCATTCTTTCTTTCCCACGAAGAACTGTGGTAGAGGTCGTGTGTGACCTGGACAGCTGGTTGCTGTTGTACCGTTTCCCACGAAGAACAGTGGTAGAGGTCTTGGACCTGGACAGTTGTAAACTGTTGAACCCCGATCCAGGGTGTGGATCATTTTTATATAAACTTTTGAGAGGACTAAGTCTCGGCTTGAGACTGAACCTCTTGGTTACATTGTTGTGCCATCTATTTCAAAGTTTTACTCCGCTGCTAATCACTTTAAAACCAATACTGTTTTTAAAGTTACTTTGATAATTAAATTAGCAAGTGTTTATGTTAAGTGTAGATTAGTAAGTTAGTTTCAAAAGATAATCACACACTCCTGTGTTGATTAATTGGGAATTAATCAATCCCTTGAGAACCTAACCGAATCTCTACATTAATATAAATTCACTACAGTTTAATTTATTATTTTATTTGGGGGTCTTTAAGACACTGCTTTTAAATATAGAAATTTTAATTGGTACTCAATTCACCCCCCTCTTGAGTAAACCACTCCGACCAACACTTGGTATCAGAGGGTCAAAATACTTTCTAAAAGTACTCTGCTTTTGAACTGTGATTTTAGTTGTATTTTAAAGTTCTTAAAATTTCTGTTATTTCTAAATTTTTATCTCTTTAAAATTCTCTTTGTAATATCATGGACAATAGACTTGAGGGTGCTGCTACTAACCGACCACCTTTCTTCAATGGAACTAATTATGCTCAGTGGAAGCTGAAAATGAAAATCCATCTAGAAAGCATAGGTTTTGATATTTGGACTGCTATTGAATCAGAATACAAAATTCCTACTACTGCTAGATCTACTTGGGATGAACCTACAAAGACTGCTTACAATAACAACTGTAAAGCTATGAATGCCTTGTACTGTGCTCTAGGAGATGAAGAGTTTAATAGAATTTCTGCATGTAAAACTGCATATGAAATTTGGGATACCTTAGCTGTTTCTCATGAAGGAACAACTAATGTTAAAGAAATGAGATTGAACACTTATACTATCAAGTATGATAATTTTAAAATGAAGCCTGACGAACCCATTTCTGACATGTATCTCAGGTTCAATGAAATTGTCAATACAATGATTTCGCTGGGAAAGGATGTCTCATCGAAGGAACAAATTATGAGAATTTTGAGATGTCTACCTGATAGATGGAGAGGCACGTCTGTCTCAATCAGAGAATCCTGTGACATAGCTGCTCTACCTGTCAAGGAACTAATTGGCAAGCTGATGATGTATGAAGAAGAGCTTAAAGTGAACAAAGAGGAAGACAATGAACCTGCAAGAAAGTCTGTTGCTTTCAAATCCTCAACCTCAAAGAATAAGGACAAGGAAAAGCTTCAAGCTGTAGTTGAAAGTTCAAGCTGTGAAGACAGTGGAAGTGATTCTGACAGTGATGCTGAGATGGCTCACATTGCTAGAAGATTTAAGAAATTCTATAGGAAAAAGAAGTTCTTCAGAAAAACAAATTATAAGGGTAAGTATGATCACCAAGGCAAATGGAAAAGGGACTGGAAGAAGAATGACAAGTCAGATGATGTTGTCTGCTATGAGTGCAAGAGAAAAGGACACATTAAAGCCGACTGTCCAAAGATGAAATATAAAAAGAAATATGAATATAAGGACAATAAGTTTAAGAAAGCTATGAAGGCTACTTGGAGTGCTTCAGAAGACAGCACAAGTGAAGCTGAATCTTCAGACTCTGAAAGGAATCGAGCCAACATGTGCTTTATGGCAAACACTTCTGAGGTAACTGCTGAAACTCCTGCTTCAAAGTCATATTATTCTGGAGATGATTCTGAAGGTGATAACATGTCTAAATCTGAACTGTTTGAATACTGTGATATGCTGGAAGAGACATGTAATGAACTTAAGGATAAATACAAGTCATTAAAGAAACAGCATGCTCTCACCACTACAGTTAAAACCGAACTTACTATTGAAAGAGAGAAAAATGCTCAACTGTTAAAAGAAAATACAGAACTGAAACTGTCAAATGAGCAACTTAGAAAAGACTTAGAGAAGTTCACCAATGGCAAGAATACTCTAACACAGATGCTAGGAAATCAAGTAGTACCTAAATATACTACTGGTATAGGATACCAACCTGGACAAAGGAAAATTGCTAAAACTAGATTCATTTCTAAATCTGGACAGAATGAAGGTAATTCTGGAACTTCATATGCTTCAACCAGTTATATACATAGCTATGGATCTAATAAAGTTTATCTTTCAAAGCATGTCAATTCTACAAATTATATGAGATCCATTAGACAGATATGGGTACCTAAAGTGTTATTGGCTAACCTGTCTGGACCCAAGAAGATCTGGGTACCAAAATCATCTCCCATTAAATCTGTTTTGTAGGGAACTTGCTTAAAGAGCTCCTGTAAAGAGACATGGTATTTGGACAGTGGATGTTCAAGACATATGTCAGGAGACTTCTCTTGTTTCAAGAGTTTAATAAAAGTTGATGGAGGCTTTGTCACCTTTGGTGATAACTCAAAAGGGAAAATCATCGGCCTAGGCCAGATTGGTAACACTGATTCAATTTTGATTTCTAAAGTTTTATTTGTTGATGGCCTTAAATACAATTTATTAAGTATTTATCAGTTATGTGATGATGGTTTTCATGTTAAATTTGAAAATGATTCTTGCAAAGTTTTTGATTCTAAGAATGTTTTGGTATTTTCTGCCTTAAGAAATGAAAATGTTTATGCTGTTAATCTGAATTCTTTAGCTAAGCAGAATATTAATTGTTTGAATGCTTTTCATAAAGAATCTTGGCTATGGCACAGAAGATTAGGACATTACAACATTCACTCACTTAGAAAACTTTCTAGGAAAAACCTAGTTAGAGACCTACCTAAGTTAGAATTCCCAAATGATAGAGTGTGTAACCCCTGTCAAAAGGGAAAACAACACAAAGTTTCTTTTAAATCAAAGAAAGAAGTTTCAACTTCTCAACCACTTGAATTGGTTCACATGGATTTGTTTGGACCATCAAGAGTTTCTAGTTTAAATGGGAAGCACTATGTTTATGTTCTTGTAGATGACTTTTCTAGATATACTTGGGTATATTTTCTAGCTCACAAAAGTGAAGCTTGTTCTTACTTTGTTAAATACTCCAAGTCTGTAGAAAATCTTAGTGGACTCAAGATTAAGACCCTGAGAAGTGATCATGGTCGTGAGTTTGAAAATCAAGATTTTGAATCTTATTGCTCACATAATGGCTATACTCATAACTTTTCTGCCCCTAGAACACCCCAACAGAATGGTGTAGTAGAAAGAAGAAACCGAACTCTTCAAGAAATTGCTAGAACCATGCTCAATGAATATGACCTGCCTATTTATTTTTGGGCTGAAGCTGTAAATACAGCTTGTTATGTTATTAATAGAGTCTTGATTAGACCTGTTCTAAAGAAAACCCCTTATGAATTGTGGAACAATAGAAAGCCTAAGGTTAACTACTTTAAAGTTTTTGGTTGCAAAGTATTTATTCTGAATACTAAAGATAATCTGGATAAGTTTGCTTCCAAAAGTGATGAAGGAATTTTTCTGGGTTACTCTATTTCAAGTAAAGCCTATAGAGTATTCAATAAGAAAACCAAATGTGTGGAAGAATCTGTTCACATCAAATTTGATGAAACTGATCCACATGAGCCTAAAACCTCTCTTGAAAACCTTGAAGAAGACTTATCTATTCTGGACCTTAATGATAAATCTAAAGAACCTGTTATAAAAGTATCCAGTTCTGGACTTTCTCCAGAATCTGCTTCTGTTGAACCCGAACCTATAGATGAACCTGAAATTTCTAGTCCAACCTTTACTAGATCAACGAGGATTCTAAAGAATCATCCTTTAGAAGCTGTTGTTGGTAATCTGGATAGAGGAACACAAACTAGAGCTTCTCTAAGAAACCAGGTTGAACATCAAGCCTTTCTTTCACAGCTGGAACCCAAAAATATCAATGATGCTATCAATGATGAATTCTGGGTAATAGCTATGCAGGAAGAATTAAATCAGTTTGAAAGAAACAAAGTCTGGGAATTAGTTGACAGACCCAAGGACACTTTGACAATAGGCACAAAATGGGTTTTTAGAAATAAAGTAGATGAATCTGGAAATATAGTTAGAAATAAAGCTAGACTAGTTGCACAAGGATATAGTCAAGAAGAAGGTATAGACTATGAGGAAACTTTTGCACCTGTAGCTAGACTAGAAGCCATTAGGATCTTACTTGCATATGCTGCACATCTGGATTTCAAGTTATATCAAATGGATGTAAAAAGTGCATTTCTAAATGGTTTTATAATTGAAGATGTTTTTGTAGAACAACCACCTGGATTTGCTAATCCCCATTTTCCAAATCAAGTTTTTAAACTTTCTAAAGCTTTGTATGGTTTAAAACAAGCACCAAGAGCTTGGTATGATAGACTTAGCAATTTCCTTATTTCAAAAGGTTTTACTAAAGGGATTGCTGATCCAACTCTTTTCATTAAAAGAATTTCTAAAGATGTTTTAGTTGTACAAATATATGTTGATGATATTATTTTTGGATCTTCTAAACACTCTTTATGTACTGATTTTTCAAAAAGTATGCAAAATGAATTTGAAATGAGCTTAATGGGAGAGCTTAAGTACTTTCTTGGATTTCAAGTATTTCAAAATGAAAATGGTATTATTTTGAATCAAAGTAAATATACAAAGGATCTTTTAAAACGTTTTGGTCTGAATAGTATCAAGGAAAGTGAAACTCCTATGAGTACTACCTGTAAATTGGACACAGATGAAACTGGGAAACCAGTTGATCAAACAAATTACAGAGGTATGATTGGTAGTTTACTTTATCTTACTGCTAGTCGACCTGATATTATGTTTAGTGTGTGTATGTGTGCTAGATTTCAAGCTAACCCAAAAGAATCTCATTTGCTTGCTGTTAAAAGAATTTTTAAATATCTCAAACACACGGTTAACTTAGGTTTGTTTTACCCAAAAGGACAATCCTTTGAGTTAATGAGTTATTCAGATGCTGACTTTGCTGGTTGTAAGCTAGATAGAAAAAGCACATCAGGAACATGTCATTTGCTTGGAAAATCCTTAGTTTCCTGGTGTAGTAAGAAACATAACTCGGTTGCATTATCTACTGCTGAAGCAGAATATATAGCTGCTGGTAGTTGCTGTGCACAAATTCTGTGGATGAAACACACTCTTTTGGACTATGGATACGTTTTTAAACATGTTTCAATCAACTGTGATAACACCAGTGCAATAAACATCTCTAAGAATCCTGTATCTCACTCTAGAACCAAACACATAGATGTAAGACACCATTTCCTAAGAGATCACTATCAAAAAGGTGATATTTCTCTTGAATTTATTGGCACTGAACATCAATTGGCTGATATTTTCACTAAACCTTTAAGTTCGGATAGGCTAAGTTTCATAAGACATGAACTGGGAATGTTTAATCACAACCGGTGTGAAAATTCTCACTGATGTAAAATTCTCACCGATGTGAAAATCCTCACCGATGTGAAAATTCTCACCGATGTGAAAATTCTCACTGATGTGAAATTCTCACTGATGTGAAAATTCCCACCGATGTAAGTTTCTCACCGACGTAGAAATTCTCACCGGTGTACAACACTCACCAATTTGTTTTTCTCACCGATGATTAACTCACACCGATGCAAAGTTTAAAACTTCTGTCTGCCGCCAAGAATACGAATCGTTTTATTTTATTTTATTACTCTATTTTAATCGTTTATTTGGAATTCCTAAATGATAAAACTAAGTCTAAGCCACTTCTTACCTCACCGAGCTCAAAATCTCTCACCTTCGAACCTTAGCATCCAAATCGACCAAGAACCCTAAACCCGCGATGGCAAAAACCAAGCTTCCTATCGTCAGAGATGAAAGTGCAGAACCAAATGCCAAGAAGCAGAAGACACAGCATAAAGCCAGTGTTAGTGAAGTCAAAACTAGATCGGGAAGGCGACCAGTGAATCCTCACTTGCAGAATAGAGATATAGTAATCGAGAAGGAACTGTGCGTGGAATGGCTACTGCCTAGCAAATCCTTAGTGCTCGAGATTCTGGAAGACCAGAAATGGGTGGATTGTTTCTCGAATAACAATGGCCCATACTACCCGAAATTGGTAAAGCAATTCTATGAGTTTGTAACCTTTGAGAAGTCTGAGAATGAGAATCGGGTAAGCTCTTTTGTAAATGGAAAAGAGATGTCTTTTTCTTCAGTAGAGTGGGCTGAGAGTTTAAAAGTACCGCATGAAGGTGTCTCTGGGTATGTGTCAAGAGCAATGCCACCTAGTAGTGACATTTTTGATTATGAGACCGCCTTACAAGAGCTGACTGGGAATGGAAATCAAAGACAAGTGGTAGCTGCTGAAATGGATGGAGAGAATCGACTGCTTTTCAAATTTGTTCAGCATGTGTTGATACCGAGGAGAGGAGATTTTGCAAATCTGAGATATCAAGATATCTATCTTCTTCATTTGCTAAGACATGGTGTAAAAGTCAATCTGTGCAGATTGTTGATGCTTCAAATGGAAGACATGATTAGACCAAAGTCAAAGACCAATGCCTTGTTCTTTGCCAAGCTGATTTCAGTGATGATAAAAGTGAAAGAAATAGCTGAGTCTCAGGATGAGACAGTTGTAGTCAAGAACAATTTCTGCATCACCTCGACTGTTTTCAAGTATATGAAAATTAACTGGAACCCATGGAAGGGAGAATGGGTCAGTGATGATCAGAAAATCTATGATAGGTTTAATCCTGTGGATTATCCCTCAAGACCAAAGGATATGAGAGATCCGAGTCTAAGACCTGATGAAGAGGAACCTGCTTATAGTGATGAGACAGAAGAAGAAGAAGAAGAAACTCCTATGGATGTTGGAGGAGATCCAGACTTGCCCCCAAGTCCTGTTGCAGAACTGGTTTATTCTAGGAAAGGAAAAGTAGAGGAAGTTTTGCCTACTTATGAGGAAGACCAGTCTGTACCTCACCAAGAAGAAGAGGAAAAGGAGAATGCAGTTGAATCGCCTGCTTCTAGTAGGTTAAGTATGAGTCCCTTAATTGGAAACTCAGCTATACCTGCTGCTGAAGAAGAAAGAGATAGAGAAGAAGCTGTACCTGTATCAGAAGATCTTCCAGATGCTGCTCCTGTAGAACTTGTGGTAGAAGATTCTGATGAAGAACGGCCAGCAGAAAAGGCTGTTGTGATACATGAGAATGCACCCATTGAGGGGGAGCATCGGTCTGTGCTTGGGAATGTAACAGTAGCTGTTGAGATTGGAGACTGGGTAGAAGACCCAGGGTTTATAGTCTGTGGATTAGATTATCCAGATTCTGACAATGAGATGTCTGTGGATAGACCAAAGACCAATTATGATCTTGCTGCTGAGTTGTTGCCAGACGATGTGGTCAGATTTCATGATTTGACTAAGCTGAAAGAGGACCTCAAATCCAGTTTTGTTGAAGAAGTGAAGCTAATGGAAACCTCTCTTGCATCCTCAATTAATTCAATAATGACTACTTCTGTAGTTAATTTGGCCTCAGCAAGGGGATCTGCTGCAGTTGTCTCAAGTGATTTTGTCTCCAAATCAGATCTTGAATCCATGAAGGATGAGATAAAATAATCATTCAGTGCTTCAGTTGCTGAGATGAAGGAAAGCTTTTATGAAGAAATGAAAGTGCTAGAGAGATCCTTCGAGCTATCTCTGGCTTGTAATTTATCTTCCTTTATGTCTGAGCTTATGGAAGAAGTGAAAGAATGCCAGACTCAGTCTTCAAGAATCGAAGCTGATCTGGAAGCTCTCAAGACATCAGTGGTTGCTTTGGATTCCTACATGAGCTCCAAGTCTCAAGCTGACAAGGATCTAGCCTATGTGAAGAGTGTAGTTAGCCAGTTTGTCTCAGTGTTTGAAAGTTTCAAAACCTCAGTGAAGGATCATGTTCAATTACAAGACTCTCAAGTTCAAAGCCTAATCAGTGGTTTGTCAAAGAGTTTTAAAGAAACTGTTTCTTTCTCTCTCGGCCCTCTCTCATCCAAACCATCAGTTGATATGAACTCAGTTCGAGCAATATTGAAGGAGGAGATTGGTTCTATTCCTACCAGTAGCTCTGGGGACTCATCAGAGTTAAGCCGCGTGGTACTTTCTACAAGGGATTCTGCCAGAGAAATCATGAAGATAGTTCAAGATTTTATGAGAGAAGCCTCTGCCTCTCAAGAAGCCATAAAAAGCAAAGTGGACTACTACTTCTCCAAGATTTTCACCAAGCATCAACTCGAACACCACTTCAAGCTAATGTTGGAACACATGAAGCTCCCTCCAGTCACTCAAGCCTTCAAAGAACAAGTGAGCAAGCTGAGAGAACTGACTCCTGCCTTAGAGAAATTCATGGAGAACAAAGATGATTTCCTCTCTGCTATGGAAAGAGGAGGAGGAATTATTATGGATTTTAGAAATCTGCTGCTGCCCTTCTTGCATGTTGATGCTAGACCAGTCATCATCCCTCCTGCTTTGCCTGCTTCTGCCTCAGCTGCTCCCTCAGTCCAGCTGACTCCTGCTCAAGCCATTCAAAGCCTCAAACCAATGATTACCCAAAAATCTTCAACTTACAAGCCTGACTCTGTGTCAGTGGCCCAGCCTCCTTTGATCTTTTCTGGCATTCCCAAACCTTCACCTGAATCCTCACCACCCGAGCATCCTTCTGATCCTAAAGGAAAATCTCACATTGCAGATGCGGAGTGAACCAGTGGCCAAGCTTTTTGATAGGAATTCCTTTGTAATCTGTATTTGTTGTACTTTTTGACTAACTATAATACAGACCACTTTTTACTTCTCTTTGTTTTATTTCTCTCCTATATATATATCTATATATATGCTTTCCCACTTTTTGATTATCACAAAGGGGGAGAACAATAAGAGAGGGGGAGAAACTTTTTATACGAGAATAAGAACAAAATGAGAAATATTTTCAATGGAGAAAAATAAGGCATAAGGGGAAACACATTATCCTTTGTTTTGTTTCCATTTTTTTATCTCTGATACCTTATGTCTATATAGTACCTTATTATTTTTTTACCTCTGATAACTTATGTCTATATCATACTATTTCTATTATCTCTGATGCTGTTTTCTCTGAGAAAATTGAATTCAATATTATACTCTTTACTCTTATATTTTCACCATGTTAAATGCCCATATCATAAATTGTGATTATCAAAAAGGGGGAGATTGTTGACCTCACCTGTTTTGATAATCTCAATCATGTATTTATTTGTGTTGAAAATCCCAATTATGTCTTCATTCTCTATGATATTGTTAAATATTGTTGATCCATACTTTAATTCTTTCCAATCTGTGATCAAACCAATAATAATCTTTAAAATAGTCTTTGGAATATGTTAATCATCATTTATCCATGTTCATACAAGTTATAAATTGATTCTAACACAATCGGATGTGTTCTGCCTAAAACAGATAAGTAATCTGTCTATAGCTACTGATAAAGAGCTACCGGTAACCAGTCTACCGATAGACTTAGTCTACCGACAGACAGCTACCGATAGACTTAACACAGAGTTACTGATGTACTTATAAATACAGCTACCGATACAAACGTAGAGCTACCGGTGTAAGTATAAATAGCTACCGATGGAATAAGTCACTGATGGACGAATCTACCGATAGACTCACAGCCACCGATACATGGAGCTACTGATGCATGAAGCTACCGACGCATGGAGCTACCGATGCATGTACCTACCGACGCATGGAGCTACCGATGCATGTACCTACCGACGCATGGAGCTACCGATGCATGTACCAACCGACGCATAGAGCCACCGATAGAGTCAAGCAACTAATGACATCAAGCTACCGATGTTCAAGCTACCGATGTTCAAGCTACCGATGCTGATTACCTACCGATCACTCAACTCACTGTTTGAATTTCTTTATTTCCTATATTTAATCTATCTAACGGTCATATCATACATTTTAATGATTTGTCAAATATCTGATAAAGGTTGTCGGATGTCAGGAACCCGTACCTCGTACCTGCTGAAAAGAAATCTCTTCTGTCCCCTGATGGGAGATAAATACGAGAAGACTACATACCAGAAAAGTAGCGAACGTGAACGTGTGAAGAAAACAAGAAGTGAACCAGAAAAGTGCGGTGCATCCATTATACCAAAAGCGACACAAGCACAAGAGGAACACAGAGAAGCTCACAGAAAATCAAGCATACTCTAGAAGTGTTCTGTGCTTACAAGAAGAACTTCATCGACTACATTCTCACCACCTGTGAACCTGGAGCATACGACACTCTGTTTCTCAACAGAAACAAGAAGAGGACTCAGACTCACTTCTAATCGAATCCAAAGGAGTCCAGAGCTATACTGAAATCACCAGAACCATCTCTAAACTCTACATCTCTTGTTCTGTGATTTATTACCATTCATTTCGAGCAGTGTGTGTTATCTGCTATATCTAACACATACACTGTCTCCTGTACTCAAACTGAAGGATCTGTAAATCCTTACAAAACTCTTTCATTCTTTCTTTCCCACGAAGAACTGTGGTAGAGGTCGTGTGTGACCTGGACAGCTGGTTGCTGTTGTACCGTTTCCCACGAAGAACAGTGGTAGAGGTCTTGGACCTGGACAGTTGTAAACTGTTGAACCCCGATCCAGGGTGTGGATCATTTTTATATAAACTTTTGAGAGGACTAAGTCTCGGCTTGAGACTGAACCTCTTGGTTACATTGTTGTGCCATCTATTTCAAAGTTTTACTCCGATGCTAATCACTTTAAAACCAATACTGTTTTTAAAGTTACTTTGATAATTAAATTAGCAAGTGTTTATGTTAAGTGTAGATTAGTAAGTTAGTTTCAAAAGATAATCACACACTCCTGTGTTGATTAATTGGGAATTAATCAATCCCTTGAGAACCTAACCGAATCTCTACATTAATATAAATTCACTACAGTTTAATTTATTATTTTATTTGGGGGTCTTTAAGACACTGCTTTTAAATATAGAAATTTTAATTGGTACTCAATTCACCCCCCTCTTGAGTAAACCACTCCGACCAACACTCACCACCTCACAGTGACACTTTACCTTTCCATTCATCAAAAGACATATAAAGGTCTACGCACCACCGAAGGGATGCACACGGTGTGAGCTAACAGGCACAATAAGATCCCACTCAGGTGTTCCATAACAAGTCTATCTATAATAATCCGAAAAAGATCAAATTTAAATAAAAAAAGTCATGATAAATAGTTTACAGATTTCATATCAAAAGCATGGAAAACATTTAATTTACCCTTTTTCCATATTTTGAAAATAAACAAGGTAAAACAATTTCAAACCATTTCATATATCAAGTAGTCAAATCCAATCAAAGCAAAACATATATCACATATCATATCAAAACCATGGTAGTACAAGCTAAAAAAGTACAATCTAAAAGCACCGATCACGTCACACCAAGAATCACTACAGGTCAAGCTAGTTAAGACACTCATACCCAGACATAGATAATCACGCGCATCGAGCCTCTAGATATATGTAATGAATCTAGAGAGCATAGAAGCACCCTAGAAAGTGAACCACCCAACAAGTCTATTTAGTTCCTAGAAAAATAGTATCAACAGACAAGTCTTATTACCACACCTTCCACCTAAGTACCTAAGGATTCCCATGTGCTCTATTTTCCAAACCATTCATTGAAACCATGCTTTGAAAACCATTTTAGAAATCCATTTCACAATGCTCTGAAAATACCCTTTTACTTTTACCAAAATAAGGGAAACTCGTCTTTTATCTAAAAATAATTTTTCCACACACACACAAATCAATCAATCAATCATGCCATTTTATTTATAAAACAATTTATAAACTGGAGTAATGTAGTTCATCCAACATAGGCTAGAGATGGAACCACCTACCTCAAAACTCAGGTTGCACATGCCTGCAATGGAATCCGCCAAAAAAGGAAGAACACAATAATGAAAATGGATGCCCTATAAATATTCCTCACACATCATAATCAATTCAACAAAAAAAGGTTGACGAAGAAGAAAAATCACAACATGCCTCGAAGAACGCACACTTGCCACACCACAATGGAATCCACCAAAAAAGGAAGAACACAATAATGAAAATGGATGCCCTATAAATATTCCTCACATATCATAATCAATTCAACAAAAAAAGGTCAACGGAGAAGAAAAATCACAACATGCCTCGAAGAAAGCACACCTGCCACACCACAACCAATAAAGGATTGACCCCCATAACAAGATCACATGATCGATCTAGAAAGGAATACATATAATCATTATCATAGATCAATGGATCTAGAAACATGATGCAATAATGCTACTACAATCAGGGGCAGTGAAGAAACCGAAGGAATTATTTCCCGGAGAGATGCAGTACCATGAGTTGAAGATCGATTGCCGAATAAAGTGACCTAGAAGGAGCCAAGATCTCCAAAATCACCTATGAGAGATCCTAGGTTGAGAGAAAAAGAGTTTGTGGATGAATAAAATTAGAACTACTCATACGATTCCCTAAAAACCGCAACTCTCATGATTTACATGACATGTAACCCCTTTACATGTCATGTAATCCACGAAGCCCACATACGCTGAAAAAGGCATCACCTCAAATTAAAATTTTGTATTTTACCATTTACATGACGTGTACATTTTACACAGATTTTAATCCTTTCATGCCCTGTAAAAGTTCACAACATCTTCCCGGTGACCATTATATGGTGTGTATTTCTCTTGCAGACTACAAAAAATCAAGTTTTCAGTAGAAAACTCCAAACCACCTCAGACGTTCTCCAATCTCGGGGAGAACCATGCAAAGCCATTAACACATTTTTACCCAAACTTCATTAATTAAAACAAACATACATTCCTGAACTTTAGGTCATTTTCCCCAACAATTTCTCTTCATCCTCGGGAGTCCCAAGATGCACTCGAATAAAGAGGAAAACAAATAAAGATAAGGGAAATACCTGCAATATGGTAACAGGATGTTACAAGAAATGGGTCAAGGCACCCATGGAGGAAGAAGATATATCACAATGAAAACAATCACATACAAACACTCACTGTGTAATATAATATCTTTGTCATGATATCTCATCAAGAAGGTTGTACACTTGTGTCATCAACCTATATGTTTGATACGCCTTTCTTTGACTATCTAAAATGAACTTGTCTATACATCATGGCCATAGAATTTAATGTGATGGTTAAATTTCAATCAAAGGGTTGAGATATTAACTTTTGTAAAGATGGAATGGACAAAACCTTCCTCAACTTATTCATCAATAACATATCATTCATGATGCATCCAACGTACCCAACTTCACCGCAATCATATGTCGTCATCGTTTATGATAATACATCAAAGTACATGAGTCATGACATGTATTAATAACGATTTTAATGTTCAAGGATCATTACACACACTCACAGATAGTAATATCCAATGACACATAAACATGTGGATTTCCTACTGGTGGGTATGTTCTCATAATCTCTCATCTTGGAGATTACTAAGTGCACATTTCATGTGTAAAAGTCTCATCTGCTTACAATTCCTCAGACCTGACAATCAATATATTATGTGTCCTGTCATAAAAATTTATATGATTATAGAACAATATTCAAGAATATCGTCATAACATTTCAAGGTTCTCATCATAGTGGGAAACTGTTATGACCTTTTTCAATGTGAAAAATACTCTAGGATATTATTACATTAAAGTTGCGTAGAAAAATGAACAATATGTAATAAGATATTTTATTAGAATTCACTTCTTTGGATATACATGAAATATAAATTACAAACAAATGGTTATAAAACACCAACTCCAACATGTTGTGTATATTATATTAACAGTGGAATAATAAAATTCCCTCAGAGCATGACTTGAATTTGTCTTTAATTGATGACCATCATGGAGTATTATGGGTTGTGATGTCACATTAATATTAGCATGAGTAAAATATTGTATATGATACAGAGTAGACTCGTGATATAATAAGTGAAGACTTGTTATTTGGACCGACCCATGAAAGCATATCGCATGGAATTTCATGCATTCATTGATATACTTAGGGGTGTATGTTTCATATGAATCTTTAGTACCTAAGGTTGGTAAAATACTTAGCATGTGAACTTTCATACTTTGATATCTTTCTTGTACCAACTTTGAAGTTGAGCTAATCGGGGGGGGAGGGGGGGTTGTTGATAATGTCATCAATTGAGTTTAACCAAAATGTAATTTGTTTTCTTATATAACAAGTATGACATTTGGGCTCTCGATAAAATTAGACTGAGAAAATATATGGTCATGCTTAGTTGGATGACATATGATGTGCTCAACTACTTGGATGAATAACATGTGATGTATTTATTCAAACATGTTAGTTTATTTTGGAGAATCATAAACATGTGGGATGACCTACACTACATTGACATGTTTAATATCTAGTGGTCACTTGATGTCTTGGACAAAGGGATTGTATAAGCATGCATAAAATGTCTAGAGATATATCTTATAGTGAACATGTTCATATTGATATGAGTGTGTTTGATTGAGATCACACCCGACCCCTTAGTAGCTTGAGTGATATTGACGTTTTTCTAGAGGCTACTCTTTGCTTACACTTATGGATTGAGAAATTCATAAATGTTGTTAACGCAATAAAGGATTGCAAGGTCATGTAGTAGGTCCTGAAATAGTGATAAATTTTGGTACAAAGTGTTTATTTAAAATTTGAGAGAGTTTATATGATAATCATGTCTAAAGAAGTTTAGATGGATTTACAAAGAGTTGTAAAGTTTTGTATAAAGTTTGTGAGACTTTAGTGCAAGTGGAAGATTGTTGAAAATATGCATGAAAGCATAAACCATGCAGTTGTGAGTCACCACACTATGGTTTATGTTTGATCATGCTTCTTGAAATTATGTCAAGGTGCTTATGTTGGAATGATACAGGGTATCATTCGACCACCACTCTAAGATTGTTATCACGCTCATTCAGGTTATTAACACAGTGTAATGATGTGTAAATGATTATTGATTGTTAAATGAGTTAAAAAAATCTGATTACTCAAATGAGGAGTTGCTGTAAAAGCTGTAAAGTGGATGTCAAAGGTTGGTTGTTTCATAACATGTGAAATGTTAGACTCCATCAGGCTCCTTCATTCAATTAAGGCAGCCTATAAAATCGAGTTCATGGACCTCATTTGAGTACACTGGAGTTTATTTTCGATGTCAAAACTCTCACCATTTCCCATCTCTTAATTTGTCTCCAAGGTGGAGGTGGTAGCGCACCTTCATGAGAAAAGAGTTGTACTGAAACGTTCAACGATTTTAGTGGTTATTGACTGAAATCCACTAATTGCTAGTGTGAAAACTCAATTAAACTCACTGTTGGTGACGAATTGACATATACATTGAGGTAGTTCTATTACTTTTTTATTTCATATTGTCATTTCCTAGCTTGGTTGATCATGTGTAGGGTTTTGTATTTGATTCCTGTTTTTTACGAGTACAAAAATGCCCCCACAAAAACCCTTCTTCTCCAAATTCGAGGGCCACTCATAGAATTGTAAGAAAATTAAGTTATTTTTATAAAAAGAATATAGAAAAAAAAATTGTAAAAATAAAACCCATAAAAAACTATGGTCCCGGTTTCCGATTTTTTTTTAATAAAAAACAACTTTATTATATAAATAATAACATGGTAACCTCATTTAATTCATTTGATAACTTCCAAAAAAAATATTGAAATTGACGCAAAACTACAAAATCCATCTCAGCCACGTTTCGGAAACCATTCTTTCTCGACGATCCGGTTCCGGATTCTCACGCTTTCCGCGTCCTCAATTTCTTCATCGCCCTGCTCTGCTGGCCGCAGCTTCCACCAGGTGCTATTCCCCTTCTCATCTTTCTTTGCGATGGTTAGATTCGCATGGGCTCACTGGCCGTGGTTTGATGGCAAATTATAGTTATTTTGTCTCTATTTATGTCCCTTTGTAACTTTTGAGTCGAATTGAGCTTCGATTTCGAAAATGTGGTGTGTGTGTGTTTGCTTTTATATACTGAAGATTGTTCGAACCATAATCCGATTTTAATGGAAACCTGTGGTGCTAGTTAGGTATGTCGGAATTTATATCAGATAAAGTTAGTTTCGAATTTTGATATGACTTGATATTGTTATCTGGTGAATGGTTGAATTTCAGTACCAATTTCGTGTTGTTTCAATATCCAGCCTTTCTCATATTTTGCCTCCTTGCAATTGCATTAAGCCATTCACGGAATGTTGCCACGTTTATACTGCACAGTCTTCTGCTGCTTTAGTTGAGCTCAAAATGCCTGTGACGTTCAACACTTTGATGCCCTAGGTGCTTCCAAAAAACAAATGAAATGAAATTAATAATTTATACTGCTTCTTGTGAGAGAGAATGATTAAGAAACCAATGTTTATGTGATTAATTTTTCAGAAAGCATCAATAATGTATTCTGTGTAGGGGGGAGGTGCGCTGTCTGAGGACAGTCCGCACAAACCTGAGAAGACCGTTTGGGTATTTTGTTTCACAAGATTCGAACCCGAAGGTAACAAAACATTCAAGATGCGAAAGTAAGAAAGCAGTAAAGAAGAACATTGGGATTTAATGTGCTTCGGTCCCTTTGGGGGCCTATGTGCACGACAAGAACAACACCACACACGATTTATTAAGCTAAAAAACAGACGGCATACAAGATACAATCCAGCAAAAAGATGAATGGGATACAAGAAATGAACTTCAAACAACCTCTTTCCTAAAAAATAAAAGAGGGAAGAAGAACTTACAAACCCGGACAAATTTAGTTCTGTCCGGGTGTCTTGATCTCTTATTGTTCCTTGAATCAACAGGTTCGGGCTCCAAAGGATGCGTAGGTTCCTGATCTTCTATGTCTCATAGCAGTAACTCACCAGTTCTTCTTGGTTTGTCGAACAAAGCCACACATCTTCATCGAGGAAGGATCGTTGTCATAAACTCCACCAGAAACGGTGCACTAGAAACAACAGGGAGACGACAGGCTCAGAACTAGAGTTTCGTCGAAGCAGAAACTCGCTCCACGTGTAGGGTTTCACCAGAGGAGAAATGGGCGCACAACCGCGAGGTAGTTGAATGAGCAGAATGCCAAAAGCCGAACGTGCAGGGGTCATCAATCCCCTGACACACCGCTGCACCTCGAAACAAGCCATCCAACCAAAACATGCCATGCACAGGGAGCCGAACAGCTGCGCAAAAGCAACCGCTGATACCTCAAATCGCGTGGATGGCAGGGATTGAAAGGCCCGCAGGACAATCAACAACCAAGAATAAAGCTGCCCTGAATCGCTAACTCAGCAGGCCCAGGGCCGAGTTAAACGGCCCAAATCAGCGGCCCGACACACAAAGCAACCCAACGGACAAGGAGAGGTCCATAAAATACAATTGGGCATATAAAAATAATTCCAACAATTTTGCATGCATGTGTAACAGAATTATAAATGACATTTTATAAAACATGGCAAATTCAATACAAAAACACCAGAATTCACAAATCTCATCATTTTCAATTGAAATTAGCGATGTTCTTGCACCCAAGGTTATTGAATGGGAGCCAAATTCAATCAATCTAAATAGTATTTGAATTTCGATAATACCATAGCTTTAGTCAAACTATCAGTCGGGTTATTATCAGCATGTATCTTACTGACACGTACGATTCCAAAATTCAATAACATCTCTAATAAAGTGTAATCTAATATCTATGTGTTTGAATTTATCATAACATACTAGATTTTTGGATAAATGTAAAGCAGATTGGCTATCACTATACACTGTAATAACAGAATCATAAAGCTTAAGTTCAGAAGCCAAACCCATTAGCCATAAGGCTTCCTTGACAGTTACAGTCAGTGCAATATATTCTGATTCTGTGCTTCAAAGAGGAACCACAGGTTGTATATCACATTCCAGGATATGGGGCCTCCACAAGTAGTGAATACATACCCTGTCAATGACTTTCTAGTGTCAATGTTACCTGCATAGTCTGCATCTACATATCCAATAATCATTTTAGCAGTATTAACATTTTTACCATAACGCAAAGATAAGTCTGAAGTACATGATAGGTATCGAAGAATCCATTTTAGGGCATGCCAATGTGGCTTCTGGTTATAAATCTGCTAAGGGTGCAGATTGCAAAGGCAACATCAGGTCTGGTGCATATCTGGTGCATATCTGGTGCATATCATGAAGTACATGACACTGCCAACAATGTTGGCATACGGTATTTTTGACATATACTCAATATCAGTAGCATCGGTGGGTGTTTGTGTTAATGAAAACTTAAAATGGTGTGCAAATGGTGCACTAATAGGTTTGAGAGATTCAAACAGGTACCTTTTAAGAACTTTCATAACATAAGAATACTGTGAAAGATACGACAGTTTTTTGGTTATATCCCTTACAATTTATATACTAAGGATTTGTTTTGGTGCCCCTAAGTCTATTTCAAAAACACCTTTTAATTGAGATTTAACATCAATAACAAGCTTCATGTTATCAACATATAACAGAAGGTAAAACATGCTGTTTTTGATGGACTTGAAATAAATACAAACATCATATTGACTCATAATGAAATGGTTATTCAGCATAAAAGAATCAAACTTCTTATACCATTGCCCAGAGGCTTGTTTTAAACCATAAAATGATTTATTTAAAAGACAAATTTGGTTAGGTTTAAATTCTTTAGAATAACCATAAGGGGGTTTCACATCCAGTTGTTCAATGCGAAAGTCATTATAGGTAGCAAAAGCAAGCAAAAGCAAGCAAAAGCCTCAAAGAAGAATGCTTTACAATTGGTGAAAAGATTTCAAAATAGTCTATTCTTTTTCTTCGGAGGAATCCCCTAGCGACTAATCTTTCTTTAAATTTGATTTTCTTTTTAGCAGTGTCATCTCCCTTTCATTTATAAATCCATTGACAACTAATCACTTTAGCACTGAGAGGTTTATTAATAATAGACCAAATGTGTTTTTTATTTAATTAGTGCATTTCTTTATCCATGATAGAGATCCCCTGCTTGGAATCTCTGTCATTGATGGCTTGCTTATAGGTTTGAGGATCATCACCTACAAGATCTTGAGCAACATGAAAGGAAAATGAAGTCATATCATATTGATTAAAACGAGCAGGAGGTCTAGGGACCCTTCTAACTCTGTCACAGGTCAATTGGTAATCAACGTTGTTATTAGGAGGTTCATTTTTTGAATCTGAATCAGAACTAGAATTGGATTCAGTTCGAGTCATAGGTTGAAGATCTGGTGGAGGAGGTTGAACAACAGCGTGAAACCGAGTTGATGGTTGAGCATTAGCAACCCCATCAATGGCTGCATCATCACTGTCTTGCGTGACAGGTTTAGATTTAGAAAAACATGATTCACGAAACACCACATCTCTACTAATTATGCATTATGCATTTTTGGTAATCGGATTTATCAACCCACAATTTATAACCTTGAACACCTTCAGGGTACCCTACAAAAATACACCTAAGCTCGAGGTTCAATCTTATTAGTCTTGACATGGGCATATGCAGTGCAACTAAAGATTCTTAGTTGATTATAAGAAGGTAGTTTGTTATTCCAAAGTTCTTCTGAGATTAGCAGAGTATGGACATCTATGTTGCGGAAAATGGTGGGAGCAATGAAGCGACATATGATTCACAGAAGAGTAAAAGGGAAAAACAAAAGGACAAGAAGAAGATCTTGGGACACAAAGATTTACGTTGTTTGAGAAATGATTCTTACGTCTACAGAGAGGTAGAATTTTAATAGTTTCGGGGGCACAAAATACAGGGAGATCTCAAAGTTTCACACGCTGAAACCCTAGCCTAAAATGGGCTAATAAAGAAGATGAAGTATTGTGTCACCAACCGCACAAAAAGTCCGCACTACTACAATGAACGGTGACTGAAAGTCCGCATCGCTACAGTGCCACGACCACCCAAGTCCAAGCTGGTACAATGGCCGGTGGCTAGAAGTCTGTAGAGCTACAACACCGCGGTCTTCAAAGTCCGAGCTGTTACAGTAGTCGTGCCAAAGTGCGCACTGCTATAGTGCCCTGTTGGTGTCGGCTGGTTAGCTTTGCTACAGTCGGTCAGAGTTGCTATAGTGCCCCAAAATTTGGGCTGGGGACCTTCGACCTTCGGACCCCCAGACAGGGGCGTGTTGCCCCCCTGCAACCCTCAATGAGCTCATCGCAAAGTTTGAACCGCGGAGTTGCTGTTTGGTGTTCAGTATGAGCTGCAAGCATTTGACCCAACATCATCCGAAGATCGGGCTTCAATCCAACAATTTATTTTTGAGATACGTTGCCGTAGTGACAGCCTTTGCCCAGAAGGATTTAGGGAGACTCGAACATGCAAGCATGCTTTAGTCTTTCTAAAAAACAGTCCTATTCATTCTTTCAACAAATCCATTCTGTTGGGGGGTTTCCCTAACAGTCCGGTGTCTTGCAATGCCCTCAAATTGGCAGAACTGAATGAAATCAGTAGAGAGGTATTCTAATCCATTATTAGTTCTTATAGTTTTACTTTTCATTCCAACATGATTTTTTATAAGGTTTTTCCAGGTTTTGAAGGTTTCAAAAACATCATATTTGTTCTTGAGTATGTAAATCCCAATCTTTCTAGAGAGGCCATCAATAAAGTTAACAAAATAGGACCCTCCATCATGGGAGGTAGTCCTTGATGGTCCTCACAAATTAGAATGTATGTATTCTATAAGGGGCAACTTGCTTTAAAAACAGACCCTATTGAAGCCGACTCTTTTAGCTTTACCCATTACACAATCCTCACAAAAAGGAAGGTTAATTGGTGTAATGTTGGTTAACAACCCCTCTTTATTAAGTTCCTCAAGATCCTTGGAGCTTACATGCCCCTATCTCTTATGTCATAACGATGTGTTATCAGTATTAGTGACATACAGACTACCCAACTGTCTAGAATGTGTCTTCCCATTCAAGACATACAACTCGTTGACAAGGGAACCCTTGATAATAGTTTTAGAGTTTTTGGAGATTTTTAGGCAACTTGATTCAAACTTAAAAGTGAAACCCTTTTGGTCTATAATTCCTAAGGATATCGGGTTTTTATGAAGGTTAGGAACCCGCTTAACATCTAACAAAGTAATGATAGAGTGATCATCTAGTTCTATTAAAATAAAACCTCTTCCCACGACTCACCTCCTATTATTTCCTAAAAGAACATCTCCTTTTGCCCTTTCTTTTAAATCAATGAAAGACTCCCTAAAGAGACACACATGGAAGGAGCATCTAGAATCTAAGGCCCACTCATGGGTGAGTGCATGGCTGAACACATTCAACACTTCAACAGTGTCATAACCAGAATACACTAAAAGGGACTGGTCTGTAGGTTCTTTAGTCTCAGTGTTTTGTTTTAGCCTTTTTACACTCGGGTTTAGTGTGTCCGGGCTTGCCACGATGGAAAGAAGAAATTTTTCTTTCTCTAGACTTGACCTAGACTTGGGTTGTTTATTGTTCTTGCCTTTATCCTTACTATGCTCTTTTTTCTTACCCCTGAACTATGGTCTACCTCTTGTGAAAAGACTCTCAACCTCACCTTTAATTTTAGGCTTAAAATGTAATTCCTTAGAGAGTTGTGTAGATTTAGCCTCTTCTAGGGCTAGAGAGTCACGACCATACATCATTGTCTCTACTAATGTACCGTAGACATTATCTAAATAGATTAAAAGAATCATTGATTGATTCTCATCATCAACAATCACATTTATGATTTTATTGAATTCATCTAAAGGGGTTTTAATTGAAACACCATATTTAATTTTAAATGTAAACATGCGATGTTTCTTATGAAGTCCACCAACAGTGAGGCTGTCATATATAATTTCTCTAGTTTAAGCCATGTACCAACAACGGTGTTTTCATAAGAAACTTGTCTAAACACTTTATCGCCTAAAGAAAGAAGCATAGAACTACGAGCCTTAACAAGAATATCAGAAGATATATCTGGATAAACAGGAGAGGTTTCTCCAATATCAGATAGGGTAACAATAGGTTTCTTAGGGCCATACAGAACATCAACTAACCCTTGCTGAACCAGCACGACTCTCATCTTAATCCGCCATAAATTGAAATCATTGTAATCATTGAATTTTTCGATTTCAAGCCTAGTTGTTGTCATGTCTATCTGAAAGATCGAATACCGATTTGCTAGGGACAACGAAAGCGTACGCCCCCAAGAAACGACCAAGATCAATGGATATGCATGAGTATACAATTAGGTTTTTGAATTCAAATAATATTTGAGGCTACAATGTTTTCAATTAAAAACAGAATACAACAAAGGTGAATTGTGATAAAATTGGAAAGTGAAATGAAAACTGAAACCGAATTGAAACAATAAGCAGATTCGAAAACAAAATGTAAACCTAATTAGGCTCTGATACCACTTTGTTGGGGGAAGGTGCGCTGCTTGAGAACAGTCCGCACAAACCCGAGAAGCCCGTTTGGGTAATTTGTTTCACAAGATTCGAATCTGAAGGTAACTAAACATTTAAGATGCGAAGTAAGTAGTGAAGAAGAACATGAGGATATAAAGTGCTTCGGTCCCTTTGGGGGCCTACGTGCACGGTAAGAACAACATCCACACACACAATTTATTAAGCTAAAAAACAAACATGATACAGGATACAATCCAACAAAAAGATGAATAGAATACATGAAATGAACTTTAAACAACTTCTTTCGCAGAAAATAAGAGGGAAGAAAAACTTACAAACCCGTACAAATTTAGTTCTTGCCCGGGGGTCTTGATCTCTTCTTGTTCCTTGAGTCAACAGGTTTGGGATCCAAAGGATGTGCAAGGTCCTGATCTTCTGTGTCTCGTAGCAGTAACTTACCGGTTCTTCTTGGTTTGTCGAATAGAGCCACACATCTTCACTGGGGAAGGATCATCGTCATAAACTCCACCATAAACGGTGCAGTTATCAAAGAAGGGGGAAAGGGAAGCCTTAGTCTTATAATTGTTTTTTATGTTAAGCTGGGATAACTACCTGAGTGTAGTTTTGTAAATATAGAGCCAGTTACATAATGTTGGGCTGGGATAACTATCTGAGGGTAGTTCTGTAATTGTAGAGTCGGTTACATACTAATAAGAGGGAATAACTGATCTGGGGGAGGGGGATCAGTTACGGTTAGAGTGAGGGTATAAACACTAAGGTAGAGTACTAGCTGGGGGTTACGAAAAGTATTATTCTGGAGGCTGAGGGCCGAGGCTCTAGGAGAGAGAAGTTCTCCTAGAGAGAGGAGTATGTCGAATGTAATGCAAGGGAATTGAGGTAAGAAATTCTTGACCTACTTTGTACTCTGTTGGAGTTTGTATCCCACATCGGACTTGAGGGTCTGGTGTGGTCTTAATTATTTGTTATAAAAGAACCCCAATGACTCCTTTAGAGAGAACACCTTGGGGGTTCAGTTTCTCTCATTTTATCATTCTACATGGTATTAGAGGGAACCTAATCCCGAACCCTTCCTCCTTTTAGATATTTTTTGCCCAGCCCTAGATTTTTCTAGGTTTTCCCCGTGGGGGGCGGCGGCCTCCATGGCCAGGGAAGAAGGTCCTCTGCCGTCGCCCCCCTGCCACATCTCACTCCCGGCGGATCTTCCCCCCTCCCGACATCTCTCCCCGCTGCGCACGACGACCTCACACTCGGCCGCGCCTCCTGATCCCGATGGGATCTCGTCGCGACATCCCATCGCGGCGCCTCCTGTCTCCCGTAGCAACTCCCGACGGCCCAACCTCCTAGCGGCTCCCTGCTCCAGCGGTGCTTCTTTCCCCCTGACGGCGGGTCTCCCCCTATGTCTGGCGGATCTCCCCCCTTTTGCCGGCATCTCCCTCGCGCGACACTTCCGCCCGCGGCCCCTCCGGCGTCCCGATCCTGGTTCCGCCTCTGCTCGCGCGGCGGCCCTTGTCCAGGCGACCTCCTCCGGCGCCCTCTCGAGATCCCGATCCCGGCCCCTCCTTGCGCGCTTCCCCTGTGCGACGGGCTCTAGCCGTCTCTGCCCTACGCGGGGGGCTCCTCCGCCTCGCCTCCTCCGCAGCGCCGCCCTCCCAATCCAGATCTCCTGCCGGCGCGATGGCCCTCCCTCCCGGCAGGTGCGCGGGCTCTTCCCAGGCGGCGGACCTCCCCCTGTCGGCGCTGGATCTCCTCCCCCCGCCGACATCTCCTTCCGCGGCATCCCGACAGCCAGCCCTACGCGGCCCAGTTCGTGACTCCCGGCACCTCTCCCGCGCGACAGCCGACCTCCATCCCTGCCGGCTCCTCCAGCAGCCGGCCTCTATCCCTGTCGGCTCCTCCAGCAGCCAGCCTCCATCCCTGCCGCCTCCTCCAGAAGCCAACCTTCTCCTGCAAGGCAGCCCTCCCTTCGATCGGATTCATCTGCTCCCTTTCGGCACTTCCTGCGGAATCCCCGCCTCGCCGGCATCTCCCGGCATCTTTCCGACAGCCGCATCTCTGTCCGCCGACACGCCCATGCGCTGGCGCAGCAGCTCGACCACCAAGGATTTGGGCCCGTTGGCGCCGCCAGATCCCACAACACTTCTGCGGAATCCCCGCCTCCCGTCGCCGGCCCCGCAAGTGTGATTTTCTTGGTGCTAGTTTGGATTTCCCGGCGTTTCATCGACCGACCCCACTAGTGCGGCATTCCTGACGTTTCGTCAATTGGCCCGGTCTGAGTGGTTCATCTGCTGCGCCCGCGACATCATCCATCCATCATCGTGAGTGGGAGCTTCGATCGTGAGGGGGAGCAGCAGCCTTGCAGCTTTATCTTTAATTCAGCTTTGTCTTGTTTTGTCATCAAGCTGGGTATGTCCAGCTTGAGGGGGAGTGTTTGCAGCCTGTTGCTTTGTTTTTTCTTTGTGTGTCCAAGTTAGGTACACCTAGCTTGAGGGGGAGTGTTGGAGTCTGTATCCCACATCGGACTTGAGGTCCGGTGTTGTCTTAATTATTTGTTATAAAAGAACCCCAAAGGCTCCTTTAGAGAGAACACCATGGGGGTTCAGTTTCTCTCATTTTATCATTCTACATACTCTATCAATTGGTGCTTTCATTGAGAGTGATTGAAGTACAAAGATATAGTGATTTTTTTTTGTCAAAATGAGGAGTTTATGACCACGAGAATGGAGAATCGAGTTACACAGCTGGAATCGACTGTGAATGAGTTGAAAAATGGAGTTCAACGTTAGGCGAGCCTCGAGAAAATGGTACTGGAAATGAGGACAGAGTTCCAACAGCAGCTGCAAGGCTTGACAATTGCTATGAGTCAACTCAATCAGAGTATTCAGAACCAGACTGAGAGTTCTAGACATAAGCAATTAAATAAGAGAAGTCTAGCAAAAGAGGAAAGTGGAGGCAACATACGATTCACCAAAGGTGAAGAAGTATGACAGAAAGGAGATGAAGAGAAAACTGAGAAAATACAGGAGGAAGGAGTACTGGCCAGGCAGATTGAAATGCCGATATTTACAGGAGAAGATCCAGTATCTTGGATTTCCCGAGCAGAGATATATTTTTCCTTACACCGAACGCGAGAAGAGCAGAAGGTCCCGATTGCACAACTATGTATGGATGGTTTAGTTCAATACTGGATGACCTTGTTAAAATCTATTAGAACGAAGTTAACCTGGTTACAGTTGAAGGAAGAGCTGCTTGGCAGATATGGAAGTGTTGCGGAAGAGGATCCTTTGATGTATCTTAAGGAGTTGCGACAGTTGGAAATAATGGATGTATACATTGATGACTTTGAACGAGCTGCTTTGCTGATTCCAGAAATGACAGAATGGTGGTATATGAGTCTTTTCATCGGGGGATTGAAGCTTGAGATAGGGACACGATCATGACAGATGAACTAGTGACTAAAGCACATTTATTAACTCTGGCACGATGAGTTGAGAGAGACTTACTGGTGAAAGGGATTATTAAACAACCTCTACCACATTCGTGATAGGGTGCAACAGGAGGTTTGGGAAGGGGGCAAAACGCCAATACGGTGCACGTTTTACCACCTACAGCTGGAAATGAGTGGGAACAGAGAGGAGGGCCGGTTACACGATGGAAGGGTGTGCGAAATTTGTCTAAAGAAGAATATGAGGAGAGAAAAACAAAGGGTCTCTGTTTTTCATGTGGGTAGTGGTTTACACCTGGACACAGATGTCCGGAAAGAGGCTACAAACTCATGGTATGAGAGTGTATAGAACCTCAAGAAGAGAATGAAGAAGGGCATGGTGCAGGTCCAAGAGAAATGGAAGGGGAGTTAAAAGAGATGGAAATGTTGGGAACAACTGTTAGTGAACAAGAATTGTAAACTCAGAAATCCCCACCCATCTCAAGGTGAGGAGAGGGCCCTCATTTATAGAAAGAAAGGGAAGTTACAAAGAGAAGTTACAAAAGAAGTGGGGCAGGAAGTTACACATACTCCAACACTCCCCCTCAAGCTAGGTGAACCTAGCTTGGACACATAATGAAAAACAGACAAATCAATAAAAGGACCGCAACACTCCCCCTCAAGCTGGGCGTCTGATGCAGTGGATCCCCAGCTTGGTACTAAGAGAGGCGAGGCGAGCACCAGGGAGGCCTTTGGTGAAGATGTCAACAAGCTGATCCGCCGTTGAAATGTGGCTAAAGCTGACATGTTTGTGCTCCAGGTGGTGGCGAAGAAAGTGACAGTCCACTTCTATATGCTTTGTGCGTTCATGAAAAACGGGATTCGAAGCAATTTTAGTGGCTGCCTGATTGTCACACCATATGTGAGCAGAAGTCTGCTGAGGAAAGCCAAGCTCCTGGAGGAGTTGTTGAAGCCATAGGATCTCGGTAGTGACGGTGGCCATAGCACGATACTCAGACTCGGCACTGGAGCGAGAGACAACCGTCTGTTTCTTGCTCCGCCAAGAAATGAGATTGCCTGCCAAGAATATGGCAAACCCAGATGTAGATTTCCGAGTGGCAAGGCAGCCAGCGTAATCAGCATCGCAGAAGGCCTCAATATGCTGATGAGGATGTTGGGAGTAGTGAAGACCACGGGCAGGATCGCGCTTGATGTACTTGGCGATGCGGATGACAGCATCCCACTGAGAGGTGGTTGGATGTGCCATAAATTGACTGACTTTGGCAACTGCACAGGAGATGTCGGGTCGAGTCATGGTGAGATAATTGAGTTGACCCACCAATCGACGGTACCGCTCGAGATGTGGGTACAGTGCGGAGGAGGCATAAAGAGACCGCTCTCCAGGCTCTAGAGGAGTATCGACCGCAGTGGCCTGAGTCAGCCCGGCATTTTGTAATATATCCAATGCATACTTCCGTTGGCAGAGGGAGATGGTGTCCGAGGAATAGGAAACCTCAATGCCAAGAAAGTAGGTGAGAGGACCAAGATCCTTCGTGTGAAAGTGGTGGTGAAGATGGGCCTTGAGGTGGGTGATACCCACAGAGTCGCTGCTGGTGATGACGATGTCATCCACATATACGACCAATAAGATGCAGCCACGGGCACTCGTCCTGTAGAAGACAGTGTGATCCTTCATACTGCGAGAAAACCCAAATTCGCTAATGACCGTGCTAAAGCGGCCGAACCAAGCACGGGGAGATTGCTTCAGGCCGTAAAGAGAGCGGCGGAGACGGCAGACGCGAGATTTAGCGCCGAAGGCACAGAATCCGGGTGGCTGCTGCAGATAAATCTCTTCCTCAAGGAAGCCATGGAGGAAGACATTCTTGACATCCAATTGATGAAGAGACCACTGATGATGGGCGGCGAGAGAGATGAATAACCGGACAGAGGCCATCTTGGCAACCGGTGAGAAGGTATCAAAGTAGTCAACACCGTACGTCTGTGCAAATCCTTTGGCAACAAGGCGGGCTTTGAGGCGGTGGAGAGTGCCATCGGGATTCAGCCTGACGGTGTAAATCCATTTGCTGCCCACTGTCTGTTTGCCTGCTGGAAGTGGTACAAGATCCCAAGTATGGTTTTCCTCTAAAGCCTGCAATTCATCCCGCATTGCAGCGAGCCAGCCGGGGTGAGATTTGGCCTCACCAACCGTGTGGGGTACAGAAACTGTCTCCAGAGCGGACAAACCCCTGTATGAAGAGACAAATAGAGGAGTACTCTGGCAGGAGCGAGTACCTTTCCGAAGGGCAATGGGCAAGTCCGCGGGTGGCGGAGCAGGAGCAGCGGACGAAGCGGGAGCGTCAGTGTCATTGGCCGGGACGGGGGATACAGTCGATGGACGCCGAGAGTAGATCTGACCAAAATGGGTGTCAACAAGGGTTGACGCCGGTGGAGGATGGATGATGAGAGGAAGATAATCATTGATGACAGGGGCAGGATGAGGAGAATGAAGTGAGAATGGAGAACTCTCAACAAATGCAACGTCGGCCGAGATGATACACCGCCGTAGGTCGGGGGAGAAACAGCGATATCCGCGCTGAGTGCGAGAATAGCCTAAAAAGATGCAGCGGAGGGCTTTGGGAGCGAGTTTGGAGAGACCGGGACGGGTGTCGCAAACGTAACAGAGGCACCCAAACACGCGAATGGGAAGGGAGTGAAGAGGGAGAGAGGAGAACAAAGTTTTAAAAGGAGTCTCCCCCTGAAGGATAGTGGAAGGAAGACGGTTAATCAGGTAGGTGGCGGTGAGAATCGCATCGCCCCAAAACTGCAGAGGCACCTGGCGGTGAAAGAGGAGGGCACGAGCAGTCTCCAGAATATGTCTGTGTTTCCGCTCGGCCACGCCATTCTGCTGGGGTGTATCAGGACAAGATGTCTGATAAAGGATGCCTTTCGTCTGGAGAAACTGCCGAAAGGAAGTGGAGAGATACTCACGCCCATTGTCCGAGCGGAGACATTTGACCGAGATTGAAAATTGATTCTGAATCTCAGCATAAAAGGTTTGGAAGGTGGAAAACACGTCGGAGCGTTCTCGAAGGAAGTAAAGCCAAGTCATTCGCGAATAATCATCGATGAAAGATATATAATATTTATATCCCAAATGACTCGGAATGTTACAAGGACCCCAAACATCTGAATGAACCAGATCAAAAGGGTTTGAGGCCCGTGTATCCACCCGAGGAAGGTATGTAGTGCGATGATGTTTCGCAAAAGTACAAGACTCACATTGAAAAGAAAGACTCCGACGAAACTCTGGAAAAAGCTGATGAATGGTGGATACAGGCGGATGTCCCAACCGGGAATGAAGATCCAATGCTCGAGAAGAGGTAGAGGAGCAAGTGATGGGTGCTGGTGCATCGAACATGTAGACCCCGTCCCGAAGTCGGCCTCTACCAAGTTCCCGGTTCGTTGTCTGCTCCTGAAAAACAACACCAGATGAGGTAAAGATGACAACACAATTATAATCTTTTGTCAGTTTACTAATGGAAAGAAGATTAAATGGACTGCGGGGCACATGTGTCACAATGGGTAGGTGAATCGATGGAGTCAGAGAGCATGCGCCGTAACCCGCAATCGGGATAGTGGATCCATCAGCGACAGTGATGGCCGATGAACCGGTATAAGGGCAGTAAGAGGTCAACATACCAGCATCACCGGTGAGGTGGTCGGAGGCACCTGAGTCCAACATTCAGGCAGGGGAGCGACGGCCGACAAAGGCAGTGGAGTGAGCAGAATGTGCTATAGAAGCTGCTGATGGGCTGGGTTCGGCAGATTCCCGAGGATCATGAGTCAGCCGGATGTCGGCCATTGAAAGGTCCAGAGAGTGGGGAAGAGTGGCGACTGCCGATGGCGCTTCCTGGACCGCTGTCTGTCCCTGCCACGGGCGCTGAGATGGACGTCCATGCAGGACCCAACATCTGTCGATCGTGTGGCCAACCTTGCCACGGTGTTGATAGAGGGGACGTGGACGACTGTCCACACGACCACGTCCACGAGGACCAGATGAGCGGCCACCGCCATGACCGACGAGAGCTGAGGGGTCGATCACGGGGGCGGGAGGAGGAAGAGTCCGCTGGGCCTTGCTGAGTCGGTGATACACCTGTGGGATTTCCAGCATCGACGAGCTAGCGAGCAGTTCGGTTGCCGTTGTGGCAAACTCTGGAGCGAGGCCGTTGAGAAGAGTGAAGAGACAGAGTTGGTCCCGCTGGGTCTGAGCTTCGGCCGGTGTTTGCGGAATGGGCCACAACTCCTGCAACTCATCACGCAGCCCTTTCCATTCCATGAAGTAGGCTGTAAAGTATCGGTCCTGCTGTCGAACATGGGACAGTCTCTGAAGGAGATCGGACACCCGAGCGAGGTTATTGGTCTCGGAGTACATGATATTCAAGGAGTCCCAGAGCTCCTTGACGGTATTTGCGGTGCGGGTGACATCTTTGACCGATCGTTCCATGGAATTGACCAGCAGAGCGAAGATCTTGCTGTCAGCAAGTTTTCAGGAACGATATTTGGGATCAGTCGAGGCCGGGGGAGGATCTTCAAGATGATGATCGAGGTCCATCCCGGTGAGGGACATCACTACAGTCTTTCGCCAGATGGAGAAATTTGTGGAGTCCAATCGGTCATCCACAAGGCGGGTAGAAGCGGTGATCATCGGCGGCAGAGGGGAGGAGTCTGCCATGGAAGCGACGGGTAGCTGATGCAGCGGGCTGGTGGGGTGATCTGGCGCAGGACGTGCGCGTTCAGGAAGGGCCGCCGGAATGAGGGCGCGCTGCCGGGACGAGGGCGCGCTGCCGAGAGGAGAGCGCGCTGCCGGGGCGAAACTAGGGGAGGGCCGGGACTAGGGTGCCGGGACAATTTGCGCTGGGTGAGGGGAGCCGCGGGGCTAGAGCTGCTGGAGCGCGCGGGAGGCACGAGAGCAGCGGGAGGCGGGGCGCGGGGAGCCTGCGGCAGGGAGGAGGGCCGCCGGAGAGCTGGGAGGTGGGAGCCGCGCCAGGCAGAAGGCGTGCGCACTTCGGAGCTGGCCGGGAGGGGCGCCGCGGGGTGGAGGGCGAGGGCGCCGCGAGGCAAGGGGAGCCGCGCCGGTGGGGAGAGCCGCCGGGACTGGGGTTCGCGTGGGTGAGGGCGCCGGGAGTAGAGCCGCGCGGAGCGGTAGAGGAGCGACGCCGTGGAAAAAAAAAAGAGAGGGGCGCCGGGAAGGAGGCTGCCGCCGAACTGGACAGGAGGGCCGCACAGGAGCAGCGCGCACAGGAGGGGCAAAAAAAAATTGGAGGGAGGTTCGGAATCGCTCTGATACCATGTAAACTCAGAAATCCCCACCCATCTCAAGGTGAGGAGAGGGCCCTCATTTATAGAAAGAAAGGGAAGTTACAAAGAGAAGTTACAAAAGAAGTGGGGCAGGAAGTTACACATACTGCAACAAGAATAAAACAAAACTGTCTCCAAGAAGACCATGACAATGGAAGGTAAATTGGAAGGGGTTCTGGTTTTAGTATTAGTAGATAGTGGTGCTAGTCACAACTTTATCTCTAAGCAATTGTTAAGTCTCTTACGGTGCAAATTAACATTACCAAACCATTCTATATCAGAATGGGGGATGGGCATCGGGTCGAATCCAAGGACATGTGTAAAACGTTGCAATTGAGTTTGGGCATATCTTGGTTAGAAACCTTGGGGTATTGTTACTACACACCGGAAGAAAATGACAATGGAGTTTGTTTGGCGAGGTAAACAGGTATTATTATAGGGGGTGAAACAATTGATGGAAGTACCAGGAGCTTTGCAAGAATATTTGGGCAAAAATAGTTATGTGGTATAGGGAATTCAGTGGGAAGCAGTGGGCCAAACAGTTTATGAAAAAACAGAATTGAATTCGAACCAAATGACCCAAATGCAATGAATATTGCAGCAGTACGGTAGGGTATTCAAAGTACCAACGAAATTACCCCCAAGCAGAGGAACAAATCATTCAATTCGGCTTAAGGGGCAAATCCTGGAAATATTCGACCCTATAAATTAGCTTTCCACATGAAGAATGAAGTGGAAAAACAGGTTCAAGAACTTTTAGAGAAGGGGTTCATAAGTCATAGTAACAACCCCCACCCATTCAAGTCCCATCATAGTGGTAAGGAAAAAGGATGGTGGATGGAGGATGTGTGTTGACTACCGGGCTTTGAACAAATTAGCAATACCAGATCGGTATTCTATACCTGTAATGGAAGAATTGATGGATGAGTTGCACGAGACAACATATTTTACTAAGATAGATCTGAAATCTAGTTTTCATCAGGTCAGAATGAAGGGAGAAGATGTAGAAAAAATGGCTTTTAAGACTCATGAAGGGCATTACGAGTACTTGGTAATGCCCTTTGGATTGATGAATGCTCCATCCACTTTCCAAGCCACAATGAATACAGTATTTCGACCACTACTTCTCGAAAGGGCGTATTAGTGTTTTTTTGATGATATATTGATTTATAGCAGTCAGTGGTATGAGCATTTAAAAAAACTTCAGACCATGCTGCAGATGATGGTAGACAACACATTGTTTGCCAATAAAAAGAAGGGTTCTTTTGGGAAGAGTTCTGTTGAATATTTGGGTCATATTATTTCTGCCCAAGATGTGTCTATGGATACCAAGAAACTGGTTGGGGTTCAAGAATGACAAATACCAAGGAATATCAAGGAAGGGGTTTTTTGGGTTTGATAGGGTATTACAGAAAATTTATTCAACATTATGGGAAAATAGCAAGACCTTTGACCATGCTAATCAAGAAAGGGGCTTATCAATGGACAGAAGAAGCTCAACAGGCCTTTGATCAATTAAAGTTACATATGACAACAACCCCTGTTCTAGCAATGCCTGGTTTTTCTAAAAAATTTGTGGTTGAATGTGATGCATCGGGGTATGGAATAGGAGCTGTACTTTTGCAAGAAGAACGACCCCTTGCTTATTTTAGCAAAGCATTATCTGATACTTCTCTAGCAAAGTCTACCTATGAAAAAGAACTTATGGCTTTGATGCTGTCTGTTCAGCATTGGAAGCAATACTTGTTGGGCCGACGGTTTGAAGTCCGTACCGATCATAGGAGTTTAAAACACTTACTCTGTCAATGAGTTGTTTCAATGGACCATCAATGCTGGCATGCTAAACTGCTGAGATATGATTTTGAGATTGTATACAAGCCCGGTCGTCTAAATAGTGCAGCGGATGCCTTATCACGCGTTGTAGAAGAAGGCCATTATATGGTTATAGCAGTATCTCAGCCTACTTGGGAAGAATTCCAAATTATTCGACAAGAAGTTCAACAGGATGCTCATTTACGACCCATCATTGACGCCTTACAGCTTGGTACACCTGGAAAACCAGGGTATACTTATCACAATAGATTACTTTTTAAACATAATAGATTGGTTTTGCTGCGACATTCTACTTTGATTCCTAAACTCCATTATTACCACTCTTCACCGATCGGGGGTCATTTGGGATACTTAAAAACTTATAAGCGGCTTGCGAATGGAGTGGTTTGGTCCGGCATGACTAAATGGGTATTATAGTTCATATGGGAATGTGCTGTTTGCCAGCAGAACAAATATGAAACCTTGCGGCTAGCTGGGTTACTTCAATCTCTTCCACTTCCGTCTTTGGTTTGGGAGGAAGTAACTATGGATTTTACGTCCAGTTTACCAAAATTGCAGGGATATGAAATTGTGTTTGTCGTGGTCGACCGATTAAGTAAGTATGCCCATTTCATTCCTTTAAAGCACCTCTATACAGCTAAGTCGGTAGCAGATGTTTTCATAAAAGAAGTTGTTAAATTACATGGTTTACCGAGTGCAATTGTTAGTGATCGTGATCCACTCTTTACAAGTTTGTTTTGGAAAGAGCTTTTTAAATTACAGGGTACAACTCTCAAAATGAGCTCCTCCTACCATCCCCAAACCGACGTCCAATCCGAAGTTGTTAATCGCTGTTTGGAGGCCTATTTGCGGTGCTGTGCAACAGATTGTTAGAGACTGGGACCGATCTGGAGACCGGAGGGTGTATGTTAGGAAGGGTAAAAGTGTCTTATCAGGTGATGGCAGTTAGTTAGCCACGTGTGCAGGGGGTTTCCTTGAATAAGTGGGCGGGAAGGGGAGAAGAGAGGGGGAGAATCTTTCTATTAGACTTCCAGCAGTTCTGCTTGGGCGGTTGAGCAGCGCCTCTTCCGAGCGTTTCTACTTTAGTCTTTCTCTTCCAGTTTCTCCATTCTTGTAGTTAGCTCTGTATCTCTCAGCTCAATACAAGAACCTTGTTTGTTCTTATCCTAGCAGTCTAACATTTTTTTGTCCGACTTGTCAACCTTTTGATGGAGACTCGCCATCACGCTCGTCTTGATAGTCTAGAGCAGCGTCTTGGTCGTTTTGAATCGACGATCACTGAGTTGGCTTCTTTCGTCGCTACTCTTACTCAATATCAGTAGGGCGTTGAGGAGGACATGCATCGTTCTGACCTCGATCGGAAGCGTTGGGATAAGGAGAATTGCCGATCAGGCTGAATTCTGTCGATATATGGTGCGATATCTTGAGAAACATCCTTCGCGTGGGGACGCGCCACCTTCGGGCGTGCCGACACTTTTTGAATTACATGTTGGACCGAGTTCCGTTGCGGATTAGTTAGTCGATTCGGTTTAGGCGCGAGAGGATCTTCCTCCTGTCCTGGATGCGCCTTAGTGTGGGTGGTGTGTTGAGCTTCCTTATTTTGATGGAACAGATCCGCATGGTTGGTTTACTCGCGCTGAGCTTTACTTTCGAATTCATCGTACTCCGAAACCTTTAAAAGTTTCCCTGGCACAGGTGTGTTTGGAGGGGCTTGCGATTCATTGGTTTACCGTTTTGGAGGAGGTCCACCCTCATTTAACTTGGTCGGTTTTCAAGACAGAATTAATGGAGCGATTTAGCAACCTTGATATACAAAATCCCTACGAGGAGTTGGCAGCGTTCACCCAGTATACCACACTTGCCGAGCATATTGACCAATTTGAATACCTTGCTTCCTTGATTCCTCGACAACCGGAAAGACAATATGTAGGTTATTTTTTACATGGTCTATAGGTGGATATTCGAAATTGGGTACGCATTCACGATCCTGACACTCGCTTTAAGGCTATGCGTTTAGCTCGTCATGTTGAATTGCCTGTCTCCAAGGGTGTGGCTACTCCGTTTCGTGGCAGTGTTCCTCGGGTTACTACATCCGTTCATGAAGGAAATCCGTGGCAACCTCCAAATCGATTTAGTTCTTCACAGAGTACATCTTTGCAGCGGTCCACACACACGTCAGGCTGACGCCCCTTTAACTGGGATGTAACCTGACTCCCATAGGCAGCAACGTTTGGGCAATCGCGGTACTCGATCCCTCACAAATCAAGAGTGGGAAGACTGGCGCAAATGTGGATTATGTTTTCGCAGTGGTTTACCTTATATGTTTTTACATAAATGCGCGGAGTCCAAATTACGTGTTTTAGTTTTACCAGAGGATGATTCTGAGTCTAAGGAAGGGGATCGTGGGTGTTCCGTTGTTTTGTCACGTACTCCTCAAGTTAATCGTGAGAATGCTGAATGTTCGGTGGTTGCTTATGATAATTTGGTCCCTCTTTGTTCTTCGTTGGGTGTTCGGGCTAGTGCAGCAGCTTCTATGAAAGTGGAGGGCCACCTTGAGGATGTTTCAATTTTAATCTTGTTAGATAGTGGGGCTACACACAATTTTATTTCTCCACACTTGGTTCAACTTCTTAATTTACCCTTGCAACCTACTTTGGTTATGCGAGTTAAAGTAGGCGACGGGCATCAGTTAACAATACACGGGTTGTGTCAACAGGTGCCACTGTTCTTTGGGATTTTTCCTGCCTTATTGATGTTCATGTCCTTGAGTTGGGTGGACTTGACCTTATTTTGGGAATTGCTTTGTTACAGACTCGGTGAGGTTACAGTAAATTGGGCAGCTTTAACAATGCGATTTACTATTGAGGGCCGCAGTTTTAGGCTTCAGGGAGTTACTAATTCTTTTCCTATAGCTTCATCTTTGGGTCGCCTATTTTTTCCGTTTGGAACTGGTAGCCAACTGTTAGTAATATTGGGGGGTGCTGATTCTACTTCACACCATACTTTGTCTGCGTCCCAACACTCGGCCTTACAGGGTTTCTTATTTCAGTTTCAGTACGTTTTCGCTGAGCCACAAGGTTTGCCTCCTGTTCGGCAGCGGGAACATGTGATTCAACTGGCGCCCGCGCAAGGTCTTGTGGCCGTACGTCCCTATCAATATCCACAATTTCAGAAGATAGAAATTGAAAAGCAGGTGGATATTATGCTGCAGACAGGAATTATCCGTCATAGTTCAAGTGCTTACTCTTGTCCGGTATTGTTGGTTAAGAAAAAGGACGAGTCATGGCGGCTCTGCGTTGATTATAGGGCCCTAAATCGCGTCACAATACCGGATAAATTTCCCATTCCAATTGTCGATGAGTTGCTCGATGAGGTAGGGGGTGCGGATTATTTTTCCAAGTTTGACTTGAAATTTGGTTATCATCAGATTCAGATGCGGGAACAAGATATTGAGAAAACGGCTTTTCGTACTCATAGTGGCAATTATGAGTTTTTAGTTATGCCTTTTGGCTTAACTAATGCTCCATCCACGTTTCAAGCCACTATAAATGATTTGTTTCGCCCCTTTCTCCGTAAGTTTGTCCTGATATTTTTCGATGACATTTTGATTTATAGTTGTGATTGGTCGATTCATTTAGAACATCTCCAGGCTGTTATGGAATTACTCCGGGATAATTCTTTTGTTGCCAATCGCAAAAAAAGTTTGTCTGCTCGGCGACAAATTGAATATTTGGGACATGTTGTTTCTTCTTTGGGCGTTTCTATGGATCATTCTAAAGTTCAGGCGGTTTTGGATTGGCCCCAACCTACTACAACTAAGGGAGTCCATGGTTTTCTTGGCCTAACCGGCTATTACCGCAAATTTGTTCAGGGTTATGGCCAAATTGCTCTCCCACTCACTGTTTTGATAGGGAAGGCTCCATTTGTATGGCCTTCTGCGGCTCAACAGGCCTTTGATTGTTTGAAATGGTCAATCACCACTGCCCCAGTTTTAGCTCTTTCTGATTTTTCAGCGACTTTCGAAATTGAATGTTATGCTTCGGGCCATGGTGTTGGCGCTGTCCTTATGCAGAATAACTGTCCTGTTACTTATTTTAGTAAAGCATCGATGGCTTCTACTCTAGCCAAATCCACCTATGAGAAAGAAATTATGGCGTTGGTGTTGGCTATGCCTTATCTCTTGGGTCGCCCTTTTATTGTTTTCTCCGATCATTGCAGCCTCAAATTTCTATTACAACAGCGTATCGCTTCTGCGGACCAACACTGGATTGCTAAACTGGTGGGCTATCAGTTTGAGGTTAAGTTTCGCCCTGGTTCTGAAAATGCAGCAGCTGATTCGTTGTCTTACGAAAGGTGTCCAAGATGATCCTCATCTCCAGCGTATTATCCAGACCCTTCAGAATGGTCAGCCTTCGCCGCCTGGATTTAAGTTTTCTCAGGGCACTCTTACATATCATGGCCGCTTGGTGCTTCCAGTTTCTTCTCAATGGATACCCAAACTTTTGGCGGAGTTTTATTCTACACCTCGGGGGGGGGGGGGGGGCATTTCAGGTTTTACAGAACTTACCGCCGGTTGGCTGCAAATTTGTATTGGGTTGGCATGAAACAACATGTTCTGAATTTTGTCCGTCAGTGCGGCATTTGTCAATGTTCTAAGTATTCTACTCTTGCCCCAGCTGGTCTCCTTCAGCCTTTAGAGATACCTTCTGCGATTTGGGCGGATCTTTCTATGAATTTCATTTCCAGATTGCCTCGGTCCCACGGATATAATGTTATTTTGGTGGTGGTGGACAGACAGACTGTCTAAATATGCACATTTCATTGCATTGAAGCATCCTTATACTGCTTCGGGTATTGCTGCAATTTTTATGTGTGGAATTGTTCGTCTCCATGGAATTCTTTCTTCCATTGTGAGTGATCGTGATCCTATCTTTATTACGGAGGTTGTAAATCGTTGCCTTGAAACTTATCTCAGGTGTTTCGCTGGTGAACAACCTCAAAATTGGTCATTTTGGGTGTCGTGGGCTGAGTTTAATTATAACACCTCTTGGCATTATTATATCAACACTACCCCATTTGAGGTTGTTTATGGTCGTCCACCACCAACACTTGTTAGTTACCTACCTTCTGAAATTCGGGTAGAGGCTGTGGGACGGCGCTCTGTGACAACTTCGTCACCATTTGGATTGCTCTCAGTGTTATATGAAGAAGCAGGTTGACCAGCATTGGCAGACAGTTGAATTTCAGATCAGTGACAAAGTATATTTAAAGCCTCGCCCTCATAAACAGCAGTCCCTCACTCAAAGGATTAATAAAAAATTATCTCCCAGATTTTATGGTTCATTTTCAATGTTGAAACGTATTGGTCCGGTGGCTTATCAATTGGATTTACCTCCAGCAGCTTGTTTACATCCTGTTTTTCACATTTCCCAACTTAAAAAAGCAGCAGGATCTCAGCCTGCACATGCCTCTTTTCCACATGACTTGGCCAGCGATTTCACAGCCTGGCCAGAACCGGAAGCAGTGCTGGATCATCACATTAAACAGCCGTCGGGGCTCAACATCCCTCAGAGTTTGGTGCAGTGGCAGGGCCGTCCAGTTGAAGATGCTGCTTGGGAAGATGATTACATTCTTCGCAATCAGTTTTCGTCTTTCAGGCTTGAGGAAAAGCCTGTTTTTCAGGAGGGGGAGTGTTAGAGACCGGGATCGACCTGGAGATTGGAGGGTGTATGTTAGGAAGGGTAAAATAGTCTTATCAGGTGCTGGTAGTTAGTTAGCCACGCGTGCAGGGGGTTTCCGTGAATAAGTGGGCGGGAAGGGGAGAAGAGGGGGGGAATTTTTCTGTTAGACTTCCGGCAGTTCTGCTTGGGTGGTTGATTGGAGGGTGTATGTTAGGAAGGGTAAAAGAGTCTTATCAGGTGCTGGTAGTTAGTTAGCCACGCGTGCAGGGGGTTTCCGTGAATAAGTGGGTGGGAAGGGGAGAAAAGGGGGGGAATTTTTCTGTTAGACTTCCGGCAGTTCTGCTTGGGTGGTTGAGCAACGCCTCTTCCGAGTGTTTCTTCTTCAGTCTTTCTCTTCCAGTTTCTCCATTCTTGTAGTTAGTTCTGTATCTCTCAGCTTAATACCTTGTTTGTTCTTATCCTAGTAGTCTATCACAGATCAACCCAAGCAGTGGGTTACTTAGTTAGCATGGGCCGAGTATAGCTACAATACCTTTTATCACACTTCTACAAGAACAACCTCTTTTGAAATAGTTTATGGACGTATGCCCCCACATATTATTCGTTGTGTGACAGGGGAGGCAACAGTAGAGGCAGAGTGGCTAATGTCTTAGTGGATCGTGATGAAGCTCTACAACAACTCCAGATTAATTTGCACCGGGCACAACAAAATATGGCTAAGCAAGCAGATCGGCACCGTCTCGACATAGTTTTTCGGAAGGGGACTATGTATGGGTGAAACTCCGACCAAATCAACCAGGAGTTGCCTCTCGAATTAATCGGAAACTCACCTCCAAATATTATGGGCCTTTTCAAATAATCCGGTGGGTTGGAGAGACAACTTATAAACTTCTATTGCGCGACCATAGTAAGGTTCATCCGGTCTTCCATGTTTCGCAATTAAATGCGGTAGTTGGAGCATTTCCTGTTGCGGAAACTCTTCCAAATGATTTGGTAGAAGATGATATTTACCCTGCAACAGTTCTTGCAGAACGCATTCACGGTACTTTACCGCAGTGGTTGATTCAGTGGCGTGGTCGTTCTACAGATGAAGCAACTTGGGAAGATGCGGGAGTGTTTCAGTTCCGGTTTCCAGATTTCCACCTTGGGGACAAGGTGGCTTCTAAAGGGGATGGTAATGATAGAGCAGGGACTGGGCGCCGACCACCCGTGCTGTACACTTATCAAAGGGGGAAGGGGAAGCCTTAGTCTTATAATTGTTTTTTCTGTTAGGCTGGGATAACTACCTGAGGGTAGTTCTGTAATTGTAGAGTCAGTTTCATACTAATAAGAGGGAATAACTGATCTGGGGGAGGGGGATCGATTACAGTTAGAGTGAGGGTTTAAGTACCAAGGTAGAGTACTAGGCGGGGGTTATGAAAGGTATTATTCTGGAGGCTGAGGGCCGAGGCTCTAGGAAAGAGAAGTTCCCCTAGAGAGAGAAGAAGTCTATCAAATGTAATGCAAGGGAATTGAGGTAAGAAATTCTAGATCTATTTTGTACTCTATCAACCAGAAGCACCAATGGGGAGACGACATTCTCAGAACCAGAGTTTCGTCGAAGCAGAAACTCGCTCCACGCGTAGGGTTTCACCGGAGGAGAAATGGGAGCACAACCGGGAGGTAGCCGAATGAGCAGAATGCCAGAAGCCGAATGTGTAGGGGTCATTATTCCCCTGACATGCTGCTGCACCTTGAAACAAGCCAACCAACCAAAACACGCCACATAGAGAGAGGGAGTCAAACAGCCGAGCAAAAGCAACCGCCGAAACCACAAAGCATGTGGACGGAAGGGATCAAAAGGGCGGCGGGACATTTGACGGCCAGGAATAAAGCCGTCTTGGATTGCTGACTCAGTAGGTGCAGGGAGAAATAAATGGCCGGCCGAGCTACACGGCCCAAATCAGCGCCCCGGCACACAAAGCAGCCCATCGGACAAGGAGAGATCCATAAAATACAATTGAGCATTTAAAAACATTTCCAACAATTTTGCATGCATGGGTAACAGAATTATAATTGGCAGTTTATAAATAATGGCAAGTTCAATATGAAAACACCAGAATTCACATAAGAACTAGTTAAAACCAACACCACACAATTTCTTGAATGTGTTTTTTTCATGAAAAAATGCCACTTTTATATGATTGACTGAAACACTGTTTCAGTCATCAATCTGTGATCCCTTTTCAGAGTTTAATATCGATGATAATCAACTCCATGCACCAGGCTCAGTGGGGGCTGCCAATCCTTGTTTAAGAGATGCCAGACCCTGAAGCCTCACCCACCTTCGTTCTCAAAACATGGGAGAAGAACCTAGCCAACCTCCCGAGTGAACAATCTGAAGGGAACCCGAAATCTGCTGCTGCGATTAGAAGGGATTGGCAGAAGGGTTCCACCGGGAGGGCCCTCAGGAACGATGTCTGTTCAGTGTCCCGGGAGTCAGACGAGTCCACCGCACTGTGCCCGACCAGTGCTGCACCTGTGGCCGGAAATGAATACCAGCAGCTGCATATAAAGCATTTGGTGTTGCAGGAAGAGAGCTTGTTGTACGATGGGTGAACCTTCATTTAGGTTTAAAAATAATTTTAATTTAATTAAAAATTATTAAATTCCTAAAATTATAGGTCCACATGGTTTACCCGCACGATTTTCTAAATCGTGTGGAAACTGTGCACAAATTCATGTAGCCTCGGGGCATAGAGCATGGTTACCCTGCACGGTTTGTAAACCATGCACAAACTGTGCTGAAACCCTCTGTCAAAGAATGCTAAAAACCCACATGATTTACCAAGTCGTACAACCTCCTCTTTTCACCCAAAACTTGGGTTCCAGGCTCCAGAACAGCCCCAGACACCCCCGAGACCTCCATGAATTCAACAGGCAGTCACATTTGGAAAAATTTAAGCTATTAAACTGAGAAAAGATGAAAAAAAGAGATCCAAACATAAAAGAAGAACTGGTTTCTTACACTCCTCTTCTGGCAACAGGTATGTAGTAGATTACAGAAGGGCCCTAAAATGGATCCTGAATTCTCGCACATTGGAGCTCCCTTATCAAAGGTTAAGAATATCCTGGCAGCTGGCCACCAATCAAAGAAAGGAACTCTGCTCATAATTGGTCTCAAAAACTTATCCCATGAGACTGCTGACTCCTCATGATCCCTGAGGAACAAGAACCACCACTACCTCATTTCTCCATGCAACATTGTCACAACCAACGAAACCCGATGCCCGTTCTAAGAATAGATCAAACTGAAAGTTTTCTCAACCTCCTCCAACCAGTATTCTATGACTAAATCTAAAACAGACCCCTCATACTTCTATAGACTCTAGCACTAAAACTCTCAGAGTGTCCTCCAAGTATCGTTGTCGTCAACCTCTACTCTACAACGATCTGCCGATACATCCTATTGAACATCTTCATCACAAACCTGATGAGGACATTGACCTAGAGCCTTTCCTACAAAAAGAAAAAATTGTTACACTCCTAAAACCAGAATATGGAATATTTAACATTAATTAATTATTTTATTACTTTGTTAAGTTTTAACCTATCCCATGGTCTACCCATTTCAAACACTGACACAAAGAAGAATGATGCATGATTCTTTCCTAGGTCTTTACCCTGGAAATGGTATCACTTTATTTAGTAGGATCAGTAAACTCAAAGGTCCACGCATTAGATCACAGGGGGGCCCTAAATACCTGTGTCTCAACTGATCTCCCATTTTTTACTTCGTAAACTAAACTTAAATGACACTATTTTCCTATCAACCCATGCAACCTCACTTGAACCTAACTCCAAACTTCATCCTATCCTTCAACTTGAACATCTGATACCACTCTGTCATGACCAACTCCCCACAAAGATACCACAATGTGGGAAGATGGATAAGGACTTCCCAAGTCCCACCTCTATTTGGCCCTAGGTTGGCGACTATCACTGAGGGTATAATAAACATGCATATGAAAGACATTACCCTCTAAGTGAAACATGAAGAAGAGATAGATATGAAGAATACAAGAATCAAAATGTGTTCAGAAATATATATATAACTAAACACCAAGTGCAAACATGCAATGTCATACAGTACTATAAAAACTGAAAGGAAAGCTATGAGTACCAAAAAGTAAAGATGACATAGACCAAGCCCAAACAACTCCTACAAAACCATGATCTAGTAATATTCTCTCTATCTCCAACCTACTTTGAATGACCTGAAACAAAGTTTATATATATATAGGGTGAGCATAACAGTATACTCAGTAGGATCCTCCTTAGAGCCTCTCATGCAAAAGATAAAGAAAGCATGCTAAAACATAGTGAAAACCAGTGAAACTAACTTGTCACCTAAATAGGTATTCTAAGTTCTCAACCTTTCCATAGAAAACTCTCCCCAAGTATCACATACAAGATATCATATAATATAATAATGAAACATCAAGGGTACCCTGATCCTGCTTTCCCATTGGTTTTCCACTCTGTCCCAACGTCGCATGCCCTAAGTCATCACTCTCCAAAACAGGATATCCCAAATGCATATGGGAAATACATCACAATGTGCACCTCGTGCATCACATCATCATATCACCCCATATCACATCACCATATAAAGTAACCAAGTAGTTTCCAGGAGCTACCATAGCTCGTATAACGTATATCAAACATCAGGTATTATACCTCAAGCCATGACTACCCATACACCAAGTAAGTACCTCAAGCCATCACAGTCTATACCTATCATACCTATAATAATCCTTTGGACACTATATCTGATAATACATGTGTGTGAAATGACCATAATACATTACAGTCCTCTACAATCATATATGGGGAAACTAACCACCGTTCATACCATCACAAGTAACTACCAAGAGAAGAGAATGAGGCTAGAGGAGGTAGTCAACCATCCATCCTCCCACCAGGATGTTGGGGAAAACACCCTCCTAGAGTCCATTGGGTGTCAGTCACCCTAACAGAAATGGGTGAGGTAGAGTATAAAATCACATAATATACATGATACAATATAGCTCATAGCCACACTATGGGAATAACCTAGTCTTAGACTCAACTACAGCTAACATTGCTCAGACTCCCAATTTCCACTGCTAAGATCAGATATCCTATAAGAAATCAAGAATTTAAAGAGTTTCATCAATTACTTCTTTCCATTTTTACCATTTACTTTTATTAATTAATTCATTAGACATTAATTAACCATTAATCATTATTCCACATTACATTACATTACATTAATGTAATTTAATGAGAGTAAATTCTATGCCCTCCAAGAATAATCCAAACTGAGTCCACGATTGTCATCTTTCAGCATTTGTGTTCCACCAACACCAATATCACGTGTTAATAATTATTTATTCATTATTAGCATCATTCCATAATCTAGGTACTCTAGGAAAACCATCCTAAGTTACCACCAAGAGGAAACATGCAACCAAGCACATCCAGCTGCCTCAAGTAGTGGGGAAAGAAATGAAACTAAAACAAGCAACCTGACCATTAGCCATTAAACAGATTCATAAGCGAGAACATCAGATCTCAACATCACATCAATGGGTAAGCCCAACTTTAAATTGTTCCATAATCTATAGTGCCATCCCCAATACCCACATGCATATCTTGATGCATCTCACCATCACATGTGTCAATTGATGACACATCATTTGGGCCTCTACGCCCATATATCACATCAGCCACCCCAAGATCACATCACATATGGACCTCCCCACCCCATATCACAAAAGTAGTAGGAACAAATAAGCATAGCTAATAGGGAAATCTAGACCCTCAAATAAGGCATCCAACCTTCACACATATACGAAATATCATGGCTCCAAACTTAAGGAACTCGGCCTTCTCAATTAGGTGGGCCACCCATGCCATAACAATTATCTTTATCACAAAACCATTTCTTATTCCATCTTGATTTAACCGATTCATTATTAACAGGTTCCAACTATGGGAAACCTAGACATCAAGTTAAAAATTAATTAAAAAATTAATTTAAACATGCTTCCAATCATCCAACCATTCTAATTTAATATGACTTTTTATTATTATCAACAAGCATAAACATGCTTCACATTATTTATCAATTCCATTAATCACATGGAAGATAATTTTCATCTAAACATGAACATTGCATCAATTTGATTATCATTAAATTACAATAAACATCGTATTACAAACATGTATCTTCTTTAATTACCCTTAATCAAATTAATTATCAATTAATTTTAGCCTTACATTCTTTACCAATTTCAACATACTAATCCAAGAATAAGATCATGCTAACAAAGAATAGCATAGATATCAAACTATATAGAAAATCATGAGGCAAACCAGTATCATGGTACAAAGCAACATCATCGACATGTAATCGCTGTCCAATTTCTTTAATCTGATTCAATATTATTAGGTTGATTTTATTGCAATCCAAAGGGCTAAATCATGATCAATTTACAATTTCATGTAAATAAATAGAGAAGCAATGAACCCCTACCTCAAAGACGTCAATGCTTTTTGCATGAGAATGGACCAACGTCGCAAGTCCTATCCACCTCTCTTGAAAGAAGCTACATCCATCCAAGGTTGTTGTTTTAGACGTTTTCGCTGGGGAACCTGTGCATCGCTACGCGCTAGATTATGTTTCCCCACATTCACACTTTTTAAAGGTGAACAACTTTCATCACTTTCATTAGCAATGTATGTTCCTTGATTGAAACAGGATGATGAGATGTCTATTCCTCCTTCCATGCATTACCCATTGGAGCTCATTGCTTAGTTCGGGACTCCCTCATAGATTAAATAATGTCCATGAAACTCATTCCTGGTGCCATTTCAATGTGGACACTGATTAATTATGTTGCTTATGTCTCGACATGGCAGTAGCCTTTAGTCAGGAGATTAGTCATGTTAGGAATCTCTGGACATGTCTGCACATTGGGTATATTGGGAATCTATGAATCTTCCACTTTGGAGGACATCTCATATGAGACATCTTAGGCATGGAACCAAAGGAATATTGTTGAGGTAATTTATTCCATGAGTGCAAGTCTTCCGAGGCTTTTTTACTTTAGACATCCCATGTCTATTGCATGGGGTAGGTATTATAGACCAAGTCACAAGTTCTACGTCCTATAGAGACAAATTAGAACATCCTGTTGAGACGGATTGAGGAACATTCTTAACATATTGTGAAGATGGATTGAACGTCCTATTGGGATGGATCAGGTGGTTAAGTGTGTCCCTAGAAGGGAAGATGCCACTCATGGGTGAAGGGGGTGTGTCCTACAGGTTTAACGTCTCACGAAGATAGATTGAACACCTTATAGAGGTGGATCAAAGAGGTGTGTCCCTAGGAGGGAATATGTCACACCTCAGTTTACCGTTGATTAGAAAACCTTATTGAAGTAGATCATGGAGGTACATCCCTATGAAGGGATATGTCACACCTGATTTCATCGTTGATCATAACTCCCTATTGAGGCAGATCATGGAAGTGCGTCCCTAGTAGGGGAGATGTCACACTTGAGTCTACCATTGATCAGAACACCCTATTGGATCATAGAGGTGTATCCCTAGAAGGGGAGATGTCACACTTGAGTTTACCATTGTCGGGATAGGTTCTGTAGGTTTAACATCTAGCAGAGATGAATCAAATACCATGTGGAGGTAGATCAAGGAGGTGTGTCCCTCAGAGGGAAGATGTCACACCCGGGTTTACCTTTGATCAGGACACCCTATTAAGGCATATCATGGAGGTGCATCGCTAATAAGGGACATGTCACACCTGAGTTTACCATTGATCAGAATTCCCTCTTGAGGAAGATTGTGGAGTTGCATCCCTAGGAGGGAAGATGTCACACCTAAGTTTACCATAGATCAGAACACCCTCTTTAGGTGAATCATGGAGGTGCATCACTAGGAGGGAAGATGTCACACTTGAGTTTACCATTTATCATAATTCCCTATTGAGGTAGATCATGGAGGTGTATCCCTAGGAGGGAAGATGTCACACCTGAGTTTACCATTTTTAGAACTCCCTATTGAGGTAGATCATGGAGGTGTGTCCCTAAGAGGGGAGATGTCACACCTGAGCTTACCATTGATCAGAACGCCCTATTGAGGTGGATCATGGATGTTTGTCCCTAGGAGGGGAGATGTCACACCTGAGTTTACTATAGAATTCCATATTGTGGTGGATCATAGAGGTGCGTCCCTGGGAGGGAATTTGTCACACCTGACTTTACCGTTGATCAAAATTCCCTATTGAGGCGAATCATGGAGGTGTTTCCCTGGTAGGGAAGATGTCACACCTAAGTTTACCATTGATCAGAATGCCCTACTGAGGAAAATCATGAAGGTGCGTCCCTAGGAGGGGAGATGTCACACCTGAGTTTACCATTGTTGGGGTTGAACCTCAAGGAGGTGTCCTATGTACTCTATTTAAGAAACATGGATCAAAACCCATGCAATTCAATGCCATAGTTTAATGTTGTGTGGTAGGACCAATCTATGTATTTTAACATCATACGGTAAGGATGATCGTGTCATAAAAGAAGCATCGATGAGGGATGGTGTGGGGCTTATGTATGGGAGTTGGCCGATGCAAGAGGTTCACTCTTAGGGAGATGGTGTGATTGAGGATTATGCATGGAAGATACTTGCTACAAGAGGATCAATCTATAAGGAGATGGTGTGATTGAGGCTTAAGTGTGGAATCTTACCGCTATAAGAGGATCACTCTATAGGGAGATGGTGTGGGGATTATGCGTGAAAGATTCCAGTTACAGGTGTCTCATCCCCTGATGTTGGGGCTTCATCCCACGGAGGATGAAATAATGGAATCCTATGATGATCGTACATGGGGCATCTTGCATTTATCACAGAGGGTAGGAGGTGTGGGTTCATCCTGTGTCAATTATACATGGGGCATCCTATGTTCATCACATATGGTAAGACTATAATTTTACGTCATGCGTTGATAATGTTTTCATGCAGTTTAACATCGCACAACTAGGATGAGGAGTTAGGAAGTTTTACATCATGCATATTAGGGATTATGTGACCACTGCTCATGCGCCTTTGGGTGGGACATTGGGTTGACACTGTCATAGAGGAGTGGAAATCACGAGGCTCTATGTTAGTGTCCCTATGCTTAGGAGAAATGAGCATTAGGGAACCTATGATTAGGAGAAACATGTAAGGTAATGGCTGCACTATAGGCACAGGGAACGCCGGGTAGGAGACCAAGAAGTTGTTGTATGAAACTTTATTGTGTTGTGTGCAAGAGTTTCTCTAGTACAGGGATCTAGCACAAGAGAAAATTATGGATAAGTGTTAGAGTTGCATGTAATATTTGGAGTTGTACACAGATCAGAGTTGTGTGAAGGAAAATTCTCTTTGCGTGAACCTGACTAGCCTTATGCGAGGATCACTCTACCACAGGCCAAGTCATTTTTAAGCCCATAGGAGGTATGTTATGAAAATTCTCTACCTTTGAGGGTTCACGATCTCTGATATTTCATGCTGTTGTGGGAGAGAGGGAGTTGCGTGTAGTAAAGCATCACTTTGTCTTCTAGAGAGCCCCCTCTAGGGTGGAGGGGGGGGGGGGTGAGTTTCTATTTATAGATGAAATCCTTAACTATTGGCGCATAAATAATTTGGAATAGAACTGAGTTACACACATCTCCATCCTTTTCCTATGGGTCTTGTTCATGCAACAATTTCGGTTTGACGTCGCCTTTAGCGTGCAACTGCAGGGTTTCATGATGGGTTTGTGCGCAACGTGTCTTTCTTGCACACACCATGTCTTTCTTGCACTCATGGGACTTGGGCATGCATTTGGTCTGAGGGGCCTTCATGGAACTATACGCCGCCTTTGACACACAAGTCGTTTGTGCATGATACTATATCTTTGTGCACACTCGCTGGAACTTGCGCACAACTTGCTCATTAGCCCCAGAATGGTCCTTTGGGATGGGTTTCACTTTTAGTTCATCCAACACCGGACGTTTGAGGTCCGAGATGAGATTTCATCACCAATAAATTCTCCCTCCTTTCGAAATTTGAGATGTCAGGGGACCGAAAGGTCGGGTTCTGAGGGAAGCTTTGAATAGAGTGTCTCATCTCCATGTGTTCACGTAACTCTTTATTTGAGTTGCACAATTGAGTTGTGCGCTATGCGTAATCTTCTAGGCCATGACTATAAATAAGGAGTGGGACCCCCTTGTATGACACTTAACTTCTCGCATGACAAGCCTTTGATCTCATGCATGAAACTCTGTTTTGTGTGAAAACCCAAGCCTTGGTCGTGTCTTTTGCACAACTCGCTCTTTTGCACAGCTACTTCTGTGACCAAGGGTACCTTTTGCATGCACTCTTTGAAAGTTGCGCACAACTACAAAATTTGTGCTACCAGAACCTCTTTTTTCACACATCTGGCTTAGAACACCTAGATCTTCTCGAAATGGCCAACCAACTTAACCATTCCGAAATCGATGCTGTCACCACCGCTTGGATGACTGAAATGGAGGGAAACACTGAGATCCATCATGTTAGGAGGGTCATTTCCAACAACCAGGAACTTCTAGGCATGCTGAATGAATCCAAAATGAACTATCTACCAAGAAACCACCTTTCTTTGTACAATTTTAGGCCAATGGATGAAGTGGCCACCCCCAACATTGAATTCAACACACCGTGCTCTTTGTTCACAAGTTAGGATGAGCTTAACCACCAGAATATCAATGTTCAAGGTCACCCTACCCAAGAGTATAGGGATATTGTTGTCTACATGCTGAGTGGACATACAAGAACAGTTACCAGGGAGAAACTAGAGGATGAAGAGTTCCCAAACTACTATTTCAGCATCTTCCAAAGCAGTATCTAGGATAACAACAAAGGAAGGAATAAAGACCAGAATATGTGGGCTGAAAGAAGATTTATCGAAAAATGGGCCTGGGCATACCGGGTACGCTTCACCTTCTTGGAGTACGAGGATGAACTATGCCATATTGTATTGTATGAGGTAGTGTGGATGTCCTAATTTCATACGTACTGCCAACATGAGCTATTTCCAGAGCTCCTCATCCATTGGTCTCTATACACCAACACTTTCCACCTTCACTTGGCATCCCAATGAGTGTATTTCAATGTGACAAGTTTCTCCTGACACTAAATGATTGGGGTGATAGAAAACACTCCTCTCCCAGTGTAGCACCTTTTGAACACATTGACCAGAGTACTGAAGCATCATCCCCCTTCATAGGGGCATCAAGTTCAAGATATGGGTAGACGTGTTCTTGAAGAAGGACCCAACTATGAAGATGTTGGGGTGACCAAAGTAGTGTCTGGTGATGCCGCAAAGGAGGAGGCTGGGATTGTACTGGCTGATCCTGGAGGAGGGGTAGTATGAAAAGTGGGACTACAACATAGTGGAGGACTAACAACCACTGGTCTGCTACACCACATTCTTGACCACCTTCCTTAGCGGCTGGATGCTCGAAGTCAAAGACACACACATGGGCATGTGCCCAGGGATTCTGGTGATAGCAACAATCATGGCAGCTGGAAACAAGGTGAATCTAGGTATACCGGTGTTGGACTGGCTCTACAGCCAGCTGGGACATGTGGCGAGGGGGGACATGCCCAAGAGGATTTGTGGCCCGTTCCAGTTTCTTAATGGATGGATTGTGACGTACTTCAGAAGATATGAGTTTTCAAATGCTATTAGCCTATTGAATGCTATCATGTGTCACCCACTATTCAATATCATTGGGGTCTGGCTAGTGTCGCTCAGCGAGACCGGGGTTACAATTAGCATCAGAAACTATGTGAACTTCAACTTCCACTCGTTCTCAGCATTAGTTAGTGTGATGGTGGACAACTTTTTGGGGATGTTGGAGTTGAGGGAGTACCTGAAAACCTTTCGAGGTGGAGTTTTGGTGGCTATAATTGAAAGAAACACCTAATACGAGCCTTACACTCTGCCTCGGTTCACCCGACAGTTTGGATGCATCAAGCAAGTGATGAGGAGAGTCTACATGGGGGTCTGTGAAGATCAACATCTCTGTTTCCTTCTTCAGCTATGGTGGATGTTCATTGGATAGGGCTTAGGGGAGACCATCATGCTACTGCTGACCAATATCAACACTGGACTCTCCCAAGATTATGCTGGAATCTGGGTAGCGGTGTACCCATACGCGATCTTGTATTAGTGCATAAGGGTGATTGCGCTGGCGAGTGAGGTTCTGGAGCAGCAGGGTGGCGGGAAGGCTGCTCTTTGATGGATGATCACAGTATCAGGGGTAGCTCAAGATGAAACTTTAGTGGGGGAGTTACAAGGAATTTCTGCACCTCCGCTTCTTGGAGGGGAGGGCCTTCCCGAGAAGTGGTTATGGGAGCAATCATGGGGCTCTAGATCAGAAGTTGAAGAGATAGGGAGGCTCTTGACAAGAAGTTGAGGTATTTCCTAGATCTAACATTGATGCTTCTTTCCCCATGATTTGGGAAGATTGGGGAATGTTGTGGAAGAATATACAGCGGAGCATCTGTGGCAGATGCTGACCCAGGAAGTGATCGAGCTGCCAGAGTTGGGGCACTCCAAGATCACTACCAAGGTGCACTTCTACAAGAATTTTGAATACCTGGTGGTCATGGATGTTTACTCATGCCAATAGGGGATAGTTTATCTTCCCTTCATCCTAGTATGAGTGATGTTTGGTGGTGAGACTGACCATGAGGAGACACCATCTGTCGGGGAATCAACTGAAGAGGCATTGGATGGTGACAACGCACGAGTCTCCAGCAATGGGGAATCCTAGGGGTCAGACGTTGAGCAGGGAAGTCCCCAGTAGAGCGGTAAGATCGCTCCGTAAAATGATTTTTTACCTGGTTAAGATTCTCAAGGTAATCTTATTAACTTACTTTTCTCCTTCATTCTTTCCCTTATCCTCATTCAGAGGATCTAACTGAGATTTGTCTTGTGCAGGAGCAAGCTAAAAATGGATAGAGGGACCCTATTAGAGGGTACGAGGGTGTTCCATTGGGTGCTGGATAGAACACTCTAGAACCTATGTCTAAGTTTTTCACAATTGGTTGGTCTATATAGGAGATCAGAGTGGCAGCCTCGGAGCCCCTGGTCCTCCCTGTCATCTATGGGGGATCGCACCCTAACATCTCAATGACGACATCCACTGATGGTGAAGCAGGTCACCTGAGGTAACTCTGATTTGAAATACCTCTAACTCAAGGTAAGAATGAATCTCAACATACTACCTCCTTTTTTAGACTTTCACAGAACATGCATCAACGTGTTTTCTTGCTCTCATGCAGCTCCTACCCCAGCAACATTGGGGGTCTAGTGATAGCTGTTGAGGTGCTGACTGGAGTCGAGGGGTCTCCTATGGTGGAGCTCCCTATCAAGGTTTTGGGACAAACCATCACCCAGGCGCTCAGTATTTGTACGTATTTCTTTCTCACACGATCTATATTTGTCCAATTTTTCATTACTGATCAAATTGACTAACGTGTGCTTACTTCAAGGAGTGCTCGAGTGGGAACACTCCCAACAAGCGGTTGTGGCTGGGGAACTCGAGATACCTCCCCTGACGTATTTTCTAGCTCTTGAGAAGCTGGCCATTAAAGCTGACCCGACCTTGTTTCTAGGAGGCCAGACTACTGTGGTCACAGGTGATTCCATTTAAGGGGAAGATCTTGAGGATGGTGGAGGCGTCACTACCGTGGAAGGGTCAGATAAAGACAGACAACCTATGGACATAGATCCCGACTCGACCGAAAGGATCCTGGAGGAGGAACTTGTCATTTCTATCCTCATTACCTTCCCATAATATGATCCCACACTAATCAATGAACTAAAAGACTCTGGGTCCGACATCACTGAGGAGAACTGCATTGTCTAGTGAAGGGTATGGAGGAGCATGCAACGTTTCATCACCCACACCCCAGATCCATACCCAGTAATCTGGATGTGGTCCCTTCGCCACTGGCTACATAACCTAATCACCAGAAGGGTGGATTCTCACACTCTCCATGTGTTGGTCTATGACTACCTTGCTGAGCGAGTGCATGCGGAGATCCAACATTTGGATGTTGCCTGGCACAAAAAGAAATATGATAACACCTGGAAGCTCCAGGAGACCGACCAAGAAATTCAATGCCTGAAGGAGAAGGTGAATGAGTGTGAAACCTTCCTCAATGCTCAAGTAGAGGTCATCAACAAGTTGAAGGCTCAGCTAGCAGTGGATGAGGATCAAGCGAAGGCGATGATATCTCAGATAGCTAACTACCAACTTGAGAAGGATCAGATGAGGACTAGGGTTACTGAGCTTCTTCATATGGATGAGGAAGAGGAAAAAAATCTTGTGATTCTACATTAGGTCCTTGAATCCACATACTATAGGTTGGTTGAGTTGGAGCACTCAATCTCCAAAGTAGAGCCATAGGGGGCATTTTTTATGGGACTCAAGAGAGGATCTAGTGTGTGGATGTACCTTTCTAACTACCAAAGTTTCTTTATTTTAAAACCTCTTGCATGCATGGAAATATTTATTTTGTCATATCTTATTACTGCACATCCATCATACTCATGAGATAACCAACGACCAATCCCTAAGATCATGTTAGTTGTGCTCGATGTGAGAAACAAGATACAATAATGTGATCGCTCATTTATATGATAGTGTCAGACAATGGTCGAGCACTCGGGGTTTTCATTTTCTGACTGACCACCGAGTGTGTTTGGGCTGACAGAGGCTATGGATGGAGAATGAGGCTCTCTGAACAACCAACTTGCTTTTCCAATATGCGCTAGTGAATGAATGAGGTAGTGCCAGGGGCATTGAATTCTACCCAAACAAAGGGGAATGGAGAGCGTGAATCACAAAACCCAAAATCTGGAACAGAATGGGTGTTTCATGAAAATGAAGGATAATTGCTGACCATGTTTGAAACAAAACATCCATTGTCATTTTTCTGAGGATGAGGAAAAACAAATTAAGGTTGAACACTAACCATGTTTGAAAAACATGACCTATCTCAGAATGTATTCCAAATTCTTTCGAGGTGTGTGTCCAGGATGGTAGGTGAGCAAGTGTGGCCAGACACCATTCCATTAGGGGGTCCCATTCTTATGTGGAGGATGATGATGATCCAAATAAAGGGACACACAAAGCATGAAGATAATGTGATGGAATGTTTGAATGGATTCCAACCCTTTTATAATTACGTCACTGTGAATTTGAGAACATTGGGTAGGCGTATCGGTCTAAACAAAGGTCAAATTTGTTATCTTTTAGGGGGAGTTTCATATTAGATCCTGATAAATGGTTGAAGAACTTGAACGGTGTGGTAGGTGACTGGCACCGGCAAAGAGCCTAAGATGCTATGTTGTTTTACGCCCTATAATGAGGATGATAGACCCACAATTTAATGTCATACAATGAGGATGTTGGACATAAAGTTTAACATCGTGTGGTAAGGATGTTGTGAACCGACATGAATAATACTCGCCCAACCACAGTGACAGAGGGAATAGGGGGTAACATGACAAGGGTACTCCCAAGAAGGGCCTATAAGGAAAAAGGATCTTAGAAGAACCTGCATCATGGCAAATAATCTGGTTGAGTCACACACAATTTAAGGTTGTGATGATTAGACCATAGGGTGAGCGTCCTAAAAGGATATGTGTATCATGGTAGAGAAACAACCCAATGTGAAAAGAGTTCCATGAGACCCAAAGCTGCACAACACATTTTTGAGAGGACTGACACATAGTTTAAATTCATGATACTCAAACTTGGACTCCTAGTCTAAGTTCATAGAGTTTGGACCATGGGCACTGTAAAGTGTTTGGCGCAACATGAAAGAGAAGTAACCCAATGTGAATGGAGATCTAGGGGAGGCCCTGTGCCACACAAAACATAAGGAGCAGTCTATAAATAGTTTACGGTCGTATTGCATGGACCATGGGCTCCTGGTTTAAGGTCATAAAGTTTGGAACAATGAAAAATAGTTTAAGGTCATAATTCTTGGACCAAAGGGCTTTGTGTCTCTAAGGAATGTGCGAAACATTGAAAAGATTACCCACCATGAAAGGAGGGGCCTATGAGGCCACCTAATGCCGCACAAAACATCCATGAGACAACTTTTACACAGTTTATGGCTATGATGGCTAGACCATGAATATTAGATTAAGTTCATAGAGTTTGGACCATAGGGTGGCATGTCTTGAAGGGACATGAACAAAATCAGAGGAAGATTACCCAATGTGAAAGGAGGGGCCTATAAGGTCACCTAATGTCGCACAAAAAATCTCCGAGATAACTTGCATGCATTTTAAGGTCATGATGCTTAGACCCTGGATGAGCATCTCAAATGGATATGTGTAGTGCAGTGGAGTGACAAACTCGATGTGAAAGGAGGGCCTAGGAGGCCCAATGCTAGACACAACACATTCTTGGGGTGACTCACACACAGTTTAAAGTCATGATGCTTAGACTTAGGGATCCTAGTTTAAAGTCATAGAGTTCATACATTGTGGCGCTCACGTATCTCAACCTTGTCTGAGGAGAACTTACTCCCAACCCCTAAGACCATGTGAGATATGATTGGTGCAAGAAACAAGAAGCAGTATGGATTTATTGTTGTTAGTAGGGGAGAAGACAACAAGGGGTGGAAGTGACTAAAAAATACCATGTGGGCAATTGGGACTTCCTAGACTTGAATAGTGAACGGGGAAAACCGACAGGCAGGGAAAAAATATTGAGCATGTTTGAAACACAAGTTTAATACTAGCATAGGTTAAAGATGGAGAAAAAATACAGGATCTACTATTGAATAAGTTCATAACACGGAATTTGCTATTTTTTACCGAATATTCTTTGTGGTGTAAGCCCAGGATGGTAGGTGAGCCAGTGTGGCCTGACACCATTCTATTAGGGAGGCTATTTAGATCGGGATGATGATGGTTATCCAAATTCGAGAAAGTGAGAAGTGCACAACTGGAAATGGGGGATGTCGTGGAAATGAGTTGATGGAAAGGATGGGCCTGATATGAAATATTTGGGCATCCTGAAATATCCCATAAGTATGGGAATCAAGACACATGTAGTTATAGAAAGGCATGGTAGGAGACCGACGCTGATATAGTGACATATTCTATAGAAAGGATATCAAATTATCTCATATTAGGAGGTATCTCAGTTTTATATGGGGTAATGTGTGGTTCATTCCATGCTTATCATACGATGCATCCTAATTTCATACGTGGTGAAATCATCTCTCATTAAGAGGAATCCTGGTTTTATACAAGGTAAGATAGCAGTTTAATGTCATGCGTTGGGGATGTTGGGATTTTCAATTTAAAGTTGTACAACTTGGATTAGGGATGCTACTGGTTTAAAGTCATAGAGATCAGACTGTAGGGGGAACAAGTGTCCCAAGGAGGTTTTTGTGACATAAAAGAGTGATAAACTAATGTGAAAAGAAGGTTAAAGGGATCCTCTGCCACACAAAACTCGACAAACCATACCCCAGGTCGATATCATGACATTGAGAATGGAAAGGCCTCGCAGTAAGTGAATAAAGGGGATTGGTCCTAGGATGAAATATCTGAGTGTCACTATGTATCCCATAAAGATTAGAATCAAGCCACACATAGTTCCGGAACATGACAGGGTAAGAGACCGACAGCGGAAGGGGGATACCCTCTAGGATATTGTATCTCATATTAGGGTATGAGACATACTGAATTCATATGGGGTAAGGATACAATTTAACATCATGTGATAAGGATGTTGATGTTTCTTCATCCCATTTTTTATATGAGGCATCCCACTTTCATAGGAGGTAAATAATCTTACATTAAGAGGCATCCCAATTTTATATAGGGTAAAATCACAATTTATCATTGTGTGTTGGGGACATTAGCAGGGCTTGTGCATCGAGCTGCCCATTTTCTTCATCATGTCATACCTTGAGGGAATATTAGCCTGCTAATGGGTCAAGGTGAGTGAATGAGGCTTATACCTAGAAAGGAATCCTATGAGAGTATTTTGGGGTGAATATGCAACTGAGCCTAGAGACATAAGGTCTATACATCAATACATATCCTATGAGGATGATAATCAAGCCACACATAGTTCTAGAAATAGGTGGAGGCATAGGCTTGCTGGAACACCAGGGATGAAGCAAAACCGTTTGAATGAGGGGTAAATACACATAGTTTAGGGTCATAATTCTTGGACCAGGGCTCCTAGTTTTAGGTCATAGATATTAGACCAATTTCAAATAGTTTAAGTTCATAATGCTTAGACCATGGGGAGGGGGGTTTCGAGGATGTTCATGTGGTGAAAAAGAGTTAAATATTGACGTGAAAGGGGCTGAGGAGGCTCTAAACCACATGAAGAAATCTTGAATCCTATTTCATGTAGTTTAAGTTCGTACGACCTAGACCATGGAAGGTAGTTTAAAGTCACATTACTTGGACTAGGGAAGTGTTTGTTTCAAGGGTATTTTTGTGGCACGGAAGATATAGAACCCAAAGTTAAAGGGGATAAGGAGGCCCTACACCGCACAAGTACCAGGAAACAAAGGACACATAGTTTAAGGTCATAATTCTTGGACCGAGGTGAAGGTGGAAAAAAAATTTAAATTCATGATTCTTGGACTAGGAATATGTTGTTCTCAAGGGTATCTGTGAGGAATGGAAGAGGTAATACCTGACGTGAAAGGTGCCAAGGAGGATCACACACCACATGAACACCTTGAGGTGAAATGAAAATAGTTTAAGGTCATAATGCTTGGATAGTAAATAGGGCCAAGGGGATAAAGGGATGATAAATTTATAGTTGGGCCTAAAGATGAGAAGTCTAGTCATCTATGCATATCCCATAAGGATGATTATCAAGCCACATGTAGTTCTGGAACACAGTGTGATAGAAGGCCAACACCGAATATGGGGAAATCCTCTCTAACAAGGGAATCCCATGTTCATGACATAGGGTAAGGCTATAGTTTAGCATAGTGTGTTGATGACTTTGGTTTTGGTTAATCTCATATCATATGAGGCATCCCGATTTCAGACGAGTAAGGTTTTTGGCCATCTCAAACTCATCGTATAAGGCATCCTGGTTTACACTGGGTAAAAATCTCAATTTAACATCATGCATTGAGAATGTCAGACTTTGTAGTTTAAAGTCTCACAACTCAGACTATAGGGGATGAAAATAGTTTAAGGTCACAATGCTTGGACCGACTACAAACAGTTTAAGGTCATACTTCCTAGACCTGACATTATGAGGTTTGACCATATGGGTACACATCCTACCAAGACTCTTAAGCCCACTTGAGTCATGCTCGGTGTAGGAAATAAGGAGTGGTAGGGGGATTTTCTTAACACATGGAAGTTCACAATAGGGGAAAGGATATGGAGGGTTGAGCATATCCTAGTGGAACTGATATGCTTAATCAACGCACATGGATGCACGGAGGGGTAACACCAAGGGTGTTGTAACTCCACCAAAACATAGGAAGGTGGAAAGGATGTAAATCAGGAATTCCGAGAGGTGGACCATGAAAGAAGGGTGACTGAAGGGTAGGGAACGATTGTTGACCATGTTTGAAACACAGGTTCCATAACCACATCAATCATGGATGGGGTGAGAAAATGAAGAATCAACCGTTGCCCATGTTTGAAACAAATTAACTATCATTTTTTGTAAGAGATCCATCAAGGCATGTGTCCAAGATGGGAGGTGAGCCATTTTTTTCAGGAACCATCACCATTAGGGGGGTCCTTTCGGATTGGGAGGATGATGAGTATCCAAATCAAGGAAGACTCAAAGTGTGGAGATGGATTGGGAGGATTTTCTTGTAGAACTCAACAATCTAGGTTCTACACCACAATGAATTTGAGAACATTAATGGGGTGTATCACAAAGAGGGAGTTGAATCCATTCTCAAGGATGGAATTCCTGAGGTAGGTCAGGCACTGGGATGAATCCAAGGTATAGGACCTGAGTGTCTCTATGTATCCCATGAAACTAGGGATCAATCCATATATAGTTCTTGAATGTGGCATGGTAGAAGAACATCACTGAATTTTGAGCACTCTCTCATACAGGGGATCATAGAATAACGCAATTTTACATCATGCGATGAGGATGTGGAGTCATATCATTCATACTGCATGAGGCATCCTATATTTACCATGCATGGTAAGACTATAGTTTAATGTCGTGTGCTGTAGATGTTAGGCTTTGTAGTTTAAAGTCATATAACTCAGACTATGGTTCTGATTCCAGTTTAAGTTCATAGAGCTTAGAACACTTGCAAATAGTTTAAGGTCGTATTGCATAGACCAAGGGTGGCTGCCAGTTTAAGTTCATAGAGCTTGGACCATGGGGATGCTGTTAGTTTAAGGAAGTAAATCTCAGACCCTTGCAAGTAGTTTAAGGTCATGTTGTGTGGACGATGAACTCTTACTTTAAGGTTATAGAGCTCAGAGCACTATATCCCCATTTTAAGTGCTTCTTGAGAAACTTGGCATTGGTGGGAGGTGTGATACGCTCCCTGCCCATGGTGATTAAAGAGTATTCTCTATTAGAATAGACCTCATGAATGATGTAAGGTCCCTCCCACTTGGGCTCCAACTTTTGTGGTTTCTTACCAGGTATCATCAGCATTTTGAGAGCCAATACCATGTCACCCTAGAGGAAGGAGAGGATGCAAACCTTCTTGTTGAATACTCTTGCTATCCTATTTTTGTTCCACTCTAGATTGTGAAAGGTTTGAAACTTGTTTTCTTCAAGGGATTCCAACTCATCTAGATGGGATTCTGCCATTATGTCTAGAATCTTATGATCATATAAAACTATTTAGAGAGATAATAACTAAACCACAATGGGAAAGACCACCTATGTTTCATACACTAGGGAGTATAGGGTCACCTATGTGGAATTCCGAGTTGTCATCCTATAGGCCTAGAGGGAATTGGTGAGATTTTCTGGACAACTTATTTTGTTTTGTACTACCATATTCTGAAAGATGTTATAAAGAGTCTTATTGAACACCTCAATATTCCCATTTTCATGCACATTGTAGCGAGAAGTATGGTTGAACTAGATGTTGTTCTTTGCATACAATTTCTTCAACTTGGTAGCTTGGAAGTTAGTATTATTTTCTATGAGAATAGAATGAGGAACTCCAAATCAGTAGATGATTTTGGAGCTCATGAACTTGATCATGGATCGGGCTTTGACTTCATTAAGGGGAATCGCTTCCGTCCACTTAGAGAAAAAGTCTGTTGTGGTCAGAATGAACCTTCACTGGTGAGATTTCACTGGCGAGTATATCCCCACGACATCGAGTCCCCATATTGAAAAGGGATAAGAATACTTAGTGTTATAGAGAATATTTAGTGGTCTATGCACAAATTTTTCATGGATCTAACATGCGTGAAACCTCTTGGAAAACTTGATGCAGTCGTAGACCATGGTGGGCCATAAGTTGACCAATCTACAAATCTGAGAGAGCTTCAATATCGCTTGATGGGTGTCATAAGACCCAACATGGACCTCCTTCATAAATTGAGTGATATAATATCTTTGGATGTAACAGAGGATAATTCTATCAAACCCGCATTTGTAGAGGGTTGGATCAAGGCTAGGCCCACTTTGGAGGGTAAACGGTGCTGCATGCTGGAAGATTCTCTCACACTTGTCCTAGTCTGGTGGGATAATGCCATATTGGAGATACTCGACAAATGGAGTGGTCCAATCGGGCATTTCTTCAGCTGTGGAGGACCTGAGGGTCCTAGAATAGGGGCACCAACAACTATTTGGTTTACCTATTGTTTTCCATCATCATCTTAAATGATAGGGGTGATGACCCTCCGGTGTGACACATGAATGAGCAGGTCATCCTGGTCAGGTTCTGTGAGGGACACAACTAAACTGTCCAAGGCGTCAGCTTGACCATTCTGCAACCTAGGGATGTGAGTCACTTCTGGCTAGGTAGGAAACTGGGCCATTAGTCGAGGAGTACACTCCAGTAGGGGAACGATCTCTTGATTTTTGATGATGTAGTTATCATTGATTTGTTTGATGACCAACTCAAAGTATCCCTTCACATGAAAGTGGGGGAAATCAATCTCGAGGGCCAAATTGAGACTAGTGATGAGGGTCTGATACTCTGCCTCATTGTTGGTGCGACCTTCTAACAGTAGGATAAATTATGGAAGGAAGGTCTATGTTGGGGTGATGAAGATGATCCCTAGGCCTACCTTGTTGAGTTTGGGATTTTTGAGCCTTATACTGGTTGGGCTCTAGGAGGCACCATTGAAATGCATATGTCAACATGGAACAACCTGATCTACTGAGAGAATAACCTCATCTGGGAAATCGACATCTAGTGATAATTATTCAAGGTTTGGATGGGCAATCAGGAAATTTGCCAGTGCCTGCCCTTTAATGGATTTCCACAGAACTAAACTGATTTCTAACTACTATAAGATCACTACTCAGCATTACAACTATCTTGTCAGCATGGGGAAATTGAGAATATACTTTAGTGGGTCTATACATGACACCTGCTATATCTCATGATGCCGCATATAACATCGTAACTTATACATTGAAAAAACCAGAATGAGGCAAATTTTATTGACAAGGGAGTATCTAGTATCTGTGTCGAGGATCATGCATCTGAGATAATATAAACTATTTTATCTATCCTCACTATTTTTCTGGGCTAGGAGGGCACCAAGAGATCGTTCCAAGGTGGTCACATAGAGGACTCTAGGCTTTCCCTAAATGAGAGGCATCAGAACTAGAGGTTGTAGAAGGTACTGCTTGACATACTTGAATGTGGTTTGTAAATCCTTGTCCCATTGGTAAATAGAGTCTTTCTTCATGATCCTCAAGAAGGGATTACACTTACCTGCAGATTTGCAATAAATCAGTGTATGTAGGATAAGTGGCCTTGGAGACCCCACAGATCCCGAAGATTTCTCGAGGGAGGCATTTTATTGATGAACTTGATATTCTATAGGTCAATCTCAATGATTATGTATCTTAAAACAAAGCTTAGAAACTTCCCAGAGGTAACCTCGAATGCACACTTCAAGGGGTTCATCTTCAAATACCGGGAGCGGAGGAAGCTGGAAAATTTCTCAAGATCCTTGAGATGGTCCTAATGATAGAGGGATTTGATCACCATGTCATCTACATATCTTTCCACTAATTTCCTGATAATTGGATTAAATATGTGGTTCATGACTCGCAGATAAGTGGTTTCGACATTATTTAAGCTGAAGGGAATCACCTAATATCAGAAAGTCCCTTGGGGCACCCTGAAGGTGGTGGACTCCTTATCCTCAGGGGAAATCCGGATCTAGTTATATCCAGAGTATCCATCCACGAAGGAGAGGGCCTGGAATCCTGTTATGGTATCGATCAACAACTCTGTCATGGTAAGGGGAAAATCGTCATTTAGATAGTAAATAATGAGGTCTAGGAAGTCGATACCGAATCCGATCTGCCTATTTTTCTTCTTAACCGAAACAATGTTGGCTAGCCATTTGGGGTATTAGACTTCATTGATGAAGTTGGATTTGAGGATATTGTTGTCAACCTTGGCCTCTACCATAGCACTGTGAGAGGGGTGAATCTTTCTAGGATGTTTCTTGAACCTGCAATGGCTCACTGGGGGGCTGAGATGGTGAATGAAAACCCGAGGGTTTAGTCCTAACATCTCACCATAATTCCAAGAAAATACATCCCAATGCTATCTTAGGAAGGCCACATATTTTTGCTCCTCCTTTGGGGGTATGGTTGCACTAATCAACGCCAACCTCATATCTTCCTCGGTAGCAAGGTTCACCTGAATTAGCTTATCAACAGTGGTGTAGACACCCTCTTCAAATGTAGTAGGAGCATCTTACTAGTCCTCTTCATCATATGAGGCATGAGAATATGAGGGAGGAGGTAGCACTTCTAGGCTCGTCGGCTTAGGTAAAGCACTGATTCCTACTTGGGGGGACACAAAATACTTGTTGAGAGGTTCCTGCTCTATTGAGACTATAGTGATAAAAGATGTCAATCCAATTCCATCTGGCCTCTGATGGTGAGACCCATGTTTAATATCAAAGTAGTGGTAATGAGTTGACTTGTGTCAGGTCAGCCCTACTTTGCGGAACACGTGGGCATGCCATGAACTGGTGTTCATAGGGTGAACCTCTCGGCACTTCATGGGATTTGGGGATTTTGGTATCACCCAATCCCATCCAGTGTAGAAGTATGAGGTAATATGTGGATGCTCCTTTATCTTGGGGATGCTGAAACCCTTTTTTCTAGAGAAAACAAAACTCCCCCCCAGGTTTGGCATTGTGGCCTCTAACCGATGAATCAGAATAATGAAGCTGTCATCAAAGTTTTACCATTGATTGACTGTGGTGGATGTCAGATCATTAGGAACATTGATACACTTGATCCCACTGGTATGAACCTGTTTCCCTTCTCTCTTATAGTATCCAACATCCAGATAGTGGGTTTCACATGAGTAAAAGGGAGATGCATCACCTTGGAGTACCCCTACTCGAACATTGAGGGAGTACTTGAGGCACTAATGATATGAGGATGTGACTGCTACATGCAAATAAAGCCAGAGACCACCCAACAACGCATTATAGGTGGTATCCTATGAGACTACCATGAATTTGGTGCTTGATATCAATTCACCAAACTGGGTATTTAGTTGAAACTTTCCACACGATTTCTGCTCACTCTTTTCATAACCCTAAATTGTAAGGTTGGAGGGAGTCAGATCTGCCTCTGTCAGTATCATATTTTATAGAATCCGGGTTGGGATAAGGTTAATCTTGGAACCATTATCCACCAGACAGTAGAAGATCTACATTCCATTGAACTGACTTGTGATGTACAATAAGAATATGTGACCCTACATGAGGACACCCTCATCTTCCTAGGAAAACGAGACGATGACTTGAAATTCCTCTTACTTGACCTCCTCTGCATAGTAGGCCTCTGAAGAAACTAACTTAGCTTTGAAATGGAGAGGGATTTTCAATGCTTCTTCAAGGCCCTCACACATTTCCTTAGACAAGAGGAGAGCCTCTAGGATTGAAATCCTCACGGGTATGGTGGAAAGGTGTTTCAACACATCGTACTTCCATTCAAGGGGAATATTTTTACCCACAGGGGGTTGTTCCTTAGCAGGGTCCTCAAAAGATACTACTGACTGAACTAATGGGTTCTGGATAGTGTTGGTAATATTATACTGCTGACTAGTTGACCTACTTTGAACAGTTATTGGATGGCTGTCTATTAGCTAAGATCGGGCTCTGGTCAGACATGGCTGATCATGTTGCGATCGCGACTGAGCTACTCAATCAACTAACATGGTCATCTCTGAAGGTGTATCTAATGGAGTGGTTTGATAGGAAAATGCTTGTTGAGATCTACGAAAAACCTACTGTCGGGTCTCGATAGTATGTACAACCCAATTTGAGGTGCTAGCTTGATCATTCTCGCAACTCACATGTTCTCGACCTTTCCTTCTATGAGATCAGCTGAAGGTATCCGTGGGGTTTTCATACCATTCCTCATTGTCAGGCATCATGAAGTAGTATAATAACTCGATATTTTTTATGGAGGTGTACTCCTACTCATTATTAGTGGGGTAGTCCAAAGTTGGGTGGACCTTGGATGCATTTCCTAAGTTAGGAGGCATGAAATTACCAAGAGTGTGAGTTGGATTCAGCACTGGTGGGGGACTCTGATTTCTGTTTCACCATCGATGCCTATTCTTTTGAGACTTAGAAGGCTGTGATGCAGATGTGGAAGTAGTAACCAAAGGAGGAATGGTATCCATAGGAGGTTTTGGCCTACCCAAATGAGCCCAAATGACACCATGAGTGTGAGCGACTGCCTTGCGAGCCAACCAATCGTCATATTTCTGCATCCCACAGCTAGAGGATTGCTATCATTCACCATAAACTTCACTATTGCTGTCAGGGTCAGGGGAGACATGGGTCGCCTACACCAAAACATTACCCAACTTGACTAGGACACAATCCACTTGCTCCTAGATCCAATTTTTGAACATCAAGCATTACATGTTGGTGTGTCTGAGGATCCTATGGTATGGGGAATTATTGGAGTGGTCAGTGAGTCTGGTCTCATAGGTCCTCATACACTCTAGAAATTTCAGGATTCTCTTCTCTAGGGAATAGATGAAGTAGCTTGTGTCCTGTGAATTCTTGAAGGAATATGTCTGGTTTCTTCTATTCAGGAAAGGCACCCTAGGACTCTGGTCTTGATGGGGTTTTGGAGCTACATTTTCTCATCTAGGCAGCTAAGTTTGGTGAGGTGGTGCTTGAAGGGTCTATGTAGGGAAAGAATACACATGATAGGGATGCACTCGGTGATGATCTTTCAAAAAGGGATCCAGAAGGTGTACCAACTTGAGAACCTCTGCATGTATAGTAGCTGTAGTCTCTGATTTTGTAGGTCTTCTTGCAGAAGTTGGAAGAGGAAACAGGTGTGACTATTTTCAATTCTACTTCAAGGATTCTTCCAAACACTGAGTCTTTTCAGAGAACTTATGAAATCCACCTGGGTAGTTTTGGGTGATGAGGGTAGGGACCAAATAACTCTTAATGTTCCCCACGTACATCGTTAGTAGCTGTTTTTGAGATAGTGACATGTCGAGTGAATACATGATGCCTTCCACCAGAAAAAAAGTACACAACTCACTCATCAGAACTTTGTTTACACTTGAAGGGTTTGGTCTTACATGTCTTGTGTGTGATGGAGATGAACTGGTAAATAAACTGTCTACAAAGGTCCTCCCAATTATGAATGGACCCTATGACCAGCTGGGTGTACCCGACGAATGTGGGTCCTTACAGTATTTGAACAAAGAATCAGAGTTCAGTGGACTCTTGCTATTCTGGGATCCCTAACATAGGTATAAACCTTGAAATAAAGTGGACTAGGTGCTATAGTGGGTACCCCATCCCATTGAATGGGGTGGAGATGAGATTTCCAAACTCTGAGGGTGCTCAAATGTTGTCCACCCATGCTGGGAACGACTTCCTGTCAGGTGGGATTGCCACCTGTCGAGTTTCCATGGATTCAAGTTGACTAGTGAGTGTGATTATCAAGTCATATTAGTGATGGTAATTGGACACTAATGCGTTGATTAACTCATCAACTCAGGGAGCAGGCTCATCAACTTGGAGAGTGACATGACCTCGATCCTGAGGTGGGTAATTATGCTGCTCAGGCAGGTTCAGTGACTCATACCATGATCACTTTCCATATCCCCCGACCTCTGCTCTGACTGGATACGTGGGGCCACCGGGTTCAAATTGGGGTATCTGGATAAAGAGGACCTGTTTCCCCACTGGAGGATAAATGGGATCTCTTATTCGGGCGCAGATCAACAATGAGATCATTGATGAGCCTTTTATTCTCTTCAAGATGCTGAAACAAGTTGGATACCATGAGTTCTATCTTTGCTTTCCATGCGACCTAAAATGGATCAAAGGACTCGATATGTCCCTTGACTTTATCGATGTTCCGACTGGGAGGCAACAACATCGCATTGGAGGGATCTCCGAGGTCAAGTGTCTGCATCTCCTGACGAGTGCAAACACCCACCGGAGGGTCTTTCTAGTATTGTGCCACCCCTTGAGGTAGATCTTCCCTATCATACGCTGAATCAGTTCCTATGTTTGTCTGATCATCGAGAAGCTCGGGGATGACCATGTTCACTGCGATGGTAGACAAAGGGAAATTTTTCTCATATGTGGATAGGCCAGCCTTTCACAAGATTGAGATGAAATAGAGAGTAGCGTATTGTCCCAAACCTATGATTTGTACGTGTGGGGATTCTTCTTCCATAACTCAATGGAGCACTATGAATCTCTTGGCGCAGGTTTGTTGAAGCGTCTGGTGGTAGCCCAATGATGCAGGGCACTGAACGACTGAGTGCACCGTAATATCAACCCTCCTGCACTATTTCTCAATGACATTGACATGATCCTAATTCTCTGGATAGGTAAGTTGATGATTTCAGAGGTGATGATACATATCCCAAATGATTTGGAAGAAACACACTTCCTGGTCCTCCATAAGGAACTCTAAACTTATCAAAGTCTGAGGCAGTGGGTGGCCAGAATACGATGGATAGTTGGTTAGTGGTCAGGGCCTCCCACATGCCCTCTTGCTTAAAGGCAGGGTCTTGCTCTTGGTCAATGTAACATCCTATTATTTTTTCAGGTATTGATAAACCCTCTTATGTTAAATTCTTAATATCTTATGTTAAATGGGAAAAGATGGTTTATCAGTGAAATTTTTTGTTTTTGTTAAACAAGTTGCAGAATGGTAAAAAACCCAGTTAACACTCCATGATATTCAATTAAATATTTTATGAGTTAAACACTGAGTAAGTATGAGTTTTTGAGATCCTAAAATTCTCGGTGAAGACGGAATAAAATTATTAAATAGAATATATTAAGTGTGCATTTTTTATTCAAAATATTTAAATAACTCTAAAATGATGCATCGTTTGAGAAATCTGAGAGTACTGTTATGTTCAAAATATGGTGTTTACCCTAGGAGGGGTATTGCATTCGAAGGCACTGGACATTTGGATGTCTCGCTCGTGAGATGAAGTTATTAAATAGTATTTAATATATTATTTATTAAAAATAATTAAATATCTCTCAAATGGTGCGTCGTATGAGAAATCCAAGACCACCAGTGGATCTATAATGAGGGGTTTACCCTAGACGGGGTATAACATTTGTAAACATCGGGCGTTTGGATGCCTCACTTGAAAAAATAACACTTTTTATTTTAATTAAATATTTATTCCGATTTTTAATTAATAAATCATTAATATATCTCAAATAGTGTGTCCTATGAGAAATCCGAGACCACCGTTGGGTCCGAAACATGGTGTTTACCCTATCCATGATATAAATTTTATTTAATATTTATGTTAAATATTTTTTTATTAATTCAATTAAATTAATAAAACCTAAAAATATTCATCTTCTCCACGCATAACTCATAAACCACCATTAATTCACCACGTTGAATCCCAAAACCCCCAAATAAAACCGTTTTGATCCAATTAAAATTTGCAAAGCCTTAATGGGGTAAAATTAAAGACTTCGTAGTTAAGTTTCGATTGAAACGCTTGATAAAATGGAAGATTGAGATTTAGGATTTGGTTAAGGGTATGAATATGCGTATGAGGTTATACATACCCAAAGAAGTCTTCTTTCACCATGGATGGATCCCATTGAGTCCGAGAAACCCTGAAAACTTCTTTTGTATGATCGATCAACTCTCCATTGAACCACATCATGGATCCGCCTGCCATATTTTGGTTCAAGGTGTTGCGCAAATTTGATATCCAGATTATGTTTTTATTTTATTTTATTTAATTTACTTATTTTATTATAATCTTCTAATTTCAATAAATTATATGTTATTGGTCGGAATTACACACTATTTGTTTTGTTGGACTCGTATTGACAATAAGAATCTAAATCATACTTTTATTTCGAAGGTAGCAAGGTTTTGATTAGTCTGATTTTTCACATTTTAAATGGGTTATTTTAAATAAATAATTACGTGTATTATCAAAAGATAATTATTGAAATAATTGTAAAATATAATCACATGGTTTTATCTAATGATAATTTATAAAATTTTCATATGATAATTGTTTTGAATTATTAAAGGACAATTACACATCTTATTGTAAATAATTATGAAAAAATTATTAATGGATAATAATATGGTAATTATCACATGACATGGATTATTTAAATTACCATGGGATAATTGTTGAAAGGATAATTTCCTCTTTTTATTGAAAGGATAATTATAAATAATTATCAAATGATAATTACAATGCATAATCGTGAGATAATCGTGAGATTTCTAAATGATAATTATTAGAAGAATTTATCGAAGGATAATTATTTAAATCATATATGAATAATTATAAAGGACTACCACATGTGTTATCATTTTATTTTAAAGATATTATAATATCTAATGTGGTTTATAATTATTCTGATGAAAATATTGTGAACATATTCATCAACATAAAATGATAATTTGAAATTTTATTAAGGATATTGAAACCATCATCGCATGTGATAATCAAAATGATAATTTGATAATTATCCATGAGAGATAAAATAATATTATCGCATGTAATATTTTAATCCATAATTGGAAAATTATTCAGGAGAGAGAAACTATCATCACATGTGATATTTTATTCGAAATAAAATAGCTGGTATTGGTTCTAACAACCCTTGATGAACGTCGAATATTTTTGTGTCGATGATTATAATAATAAGGTCATGAGGAGGTGTATTGAACCACATAGGGTGGTTTATCCTTGCCATTGACATCGACGACCTTAAGGTAAGTGGTTCCATTTTTATTAGCCAAATTGATTATCCTTGTTTTGCTTGATTTATCACAATTGTTGATTTAAATTTAGTTACTCAAATCTTCTTTCAATTAAATTGATAAAAACTCGATTCTAGTGAATAGATATATTTGAAATGGTTTTGGAATGGAAATTTGGAAAACCCCATATTCCATTGAATTGGGCGTGTTTATAGAAATTTGATGATTTAAATTGTTTAATTTAAATTATGGATTTTATGGAAATGATTTCAATTAAACTATTGAATTTAATTGTGGAAATGAATTATGTAATGATGGAATTGGTTTTGAATGGATTTCAAACTAGTTAAAATGGATTAAAATGATTTGATAGAAACCCAGTGGTTTTATCTTGTAAAAAAGGCATGTTTTTTAATAAAATCTGTTTTGGTTTTAAATGGAAAGAAATTGGCACTTTTGAAATGGAAGAATGAGACTGATTATATTTTTAGGAAGTCTTAAAATAGTTCACCCATCGTGTAAGAGTGCATGCAAGCCTTAGGTAGTTAGTGAGTTATTTGGATACACTCTATGCTATGACAACGTTCTAAAACATACTTGCGGCAGGTCACATCCCCGACGGGTTGGTGATGAGTCTCCTTTGGCCAGTGTCACAAGGATGTGTGTATACACATTTTTCTAAGTTCACATAGAGAGTGTGTAATCCTATAACTGGTTAATACTATCATACCTTTTGACAGATGACTATGTTGCTCGCTTGTTTATTTATATTTGAGATATAAATGTATGCCAATGTTTATTGGAACTGATTTACATTCCTGTTGAATTTATATAAACTGTTGTATATAAATGTTTTACTTAATCCATTATTTTGAAATATTCCATCTCTTGTAAAGTAAAGCCTGTGCTTTGAATGCATTTTCCATCATTTTGAAAATGTATAGCATGTTTTGTTTAAAAATGCTTTTGAATTTACAAACCTATTTATCTTTAAAAATTGAAAGCATTACTTTGGATAATCTATATTTGGAATCTGTTATGGAATTATTGGTGGTATCCTACTAGGCTTAGGCTCACACCCTACTTTTTTCCTTCGGCTGTTTGTAGACTTTCTTCTTCCAAGTTCGAGCAAAGGGAATGAATCTCTTGGAGGTGGATCCAGTTGTTGAGCTTTGGTCTTGATGAGTTGTGTCCTTAGGGACCTTGGGGCTGTTTTCCCATTTTATTACTTTGGTTGTGGTGATTTGGGTTGGTTTATTCCTGGTTGACTTTTGGTACATTACTCCCAATGGAGTTTCTTTTGTTATGCATACTGTCTTGTTTCTTTTCTTCCGCATTGTCGGTGGCAAAATCATTTCCACTTGCATGTTTTGTGATGCCAGGTGCTAGTCGCCAACCCGTGGGGATCGGGAATGCCCTTTGGGCTATGTCAGGGATGGCTCAGTTATTGGGTTACCAGGGTACCCAGGTTGGTTCGTGACAAAATGGTATCAGAGGAAGGTTGATTTTTTTTCTTGAAGACGGTATTATTTTGTGGAATCTTGTCGGGACTTAGGAGATAGTTTTGATTGAGTTCCTAGCTAGCTCTCATCGTAATGAACCTTAAGTCACTAGGGGTGGTTAGGGAAATATGTCTTGTGGTGTATTTCCAGTATTTTCCCTATTGTGATTTGGATAGAGTGAAATCCAAATCTTGTTTGTTTCTTCTATTAAGAATAATTTCTCTTGTTACTCAGTCCGAGTGTTAATATAATGTCTTCCTGTTGAATGCTGATGTTGTGCAACATTATGAACATGAGAAGACGTGCGAATCAGATCCTGGAGGAGGCTGATGCTGAACCTCAGCAAGCGAATCATGTTGTCGATACGAATCTGGTTTAGGTGATTGTGCGTACTGTCCAAACTTTGGGACAAGCACCACCATTCCATGTTCAGGCTCCAGTTGTGGATCCTCAGGGGGATTTTCTTTGAAATTTTTCTCAAGAGTTCCTTCACCAGAAACCACCAGTTTTTAGAGGTTCCACTAATACTCAACATGCTGAGGAATGGTTGGGCATGATAGAATGTCTTTTTTGAGTTCATGGAGACACCAGACATGATCATGGTGAAGTGTTCCACCTTCGTGTTGGAGGGACCAAGAAAGAGATGGTGGGATACGATAGCGACAACAAAGAAACATGGTGGATTAGAGTGGAAGGACTTCAAGGTTCTTTTCACTGAACACTTCTATCTAGATTCAATGGTGTTGTCCAAGACTATGGAGTTTTTCAAACTTGAATAGGCCGATAGAACTGTGGCTCCTGAATATGTTTAGGAAACTTTTAGAAGTTCCGCCACAACTTTTCCATTCCACGTAATGGCATGAGATCATCAGAACCTTCAAAAAATGTGGGGCAATCAAATGCTTCACATACAAAAGAGTTTCATCCATAGGCATCTGGAATGAAGCTTCTTCACGCAGTAGAAGAGTATCTAGAGGAAGCTGATACAGGTCTAGCGATTGTGATAGGTATCATTACTATAGCTTCATCCTTAGTGACTACTCTATTTGATACTGATGCATCTCACTCATTTTTTTTCAACCCATACCGTTAATATTCTTAATCTTCCTATAGAGATTTTAATCTTGTGCTATGGATATTACCACACCCCTTGGTATGAAGGGAGAGTAGGGTTTTCTTAGTCCTTCTTGTGACTTCTCTCTATTAGATTTCAATCTTGCTTGGAGTTTTCTGGTACTTGACATGAAATATCATGACATCATATTTGGGATGAATTGGATCATTGCCAATAAAGCTAGATTGATTGTTATCTCCGATGGGTCTACCTTACCACACTCAGTGGTGTGTCTCTTATCTTTCAAGGAGAATGATACCCAAGGTTGAAAAGGGCCATAACTTCTTATCTGGAGTTGGGGAAGGTAATATTAGTGGTTTCTTCTGATTTGGAGTAGTGATCTCCCTCTAGTTTTCATCAAGTTTCCCATTGTGTTTCCTTCTGATTTTTCTGGTTTATCACTGGTAAGAGAGGTTTTATTTTCCATTGACTTGATACCAGTACTCAACCAGTTTCTTTTACCTCTTTCCAAAAGGCTCCAACTGAACTTAAATAACTAATGTCCTAGTTGGACGATCTTCTTGAGAAAGACTTTATTCACCCATGTGTGTCACCTTGGGCGATGCTGGTTCTTTCCGCCATGAAAGCTGATGGTTCTCTGAAATATTCTCTTCTCAAGATGAATCTTTAGTAATAGAAAGTTGTTGATGAATTCCATAAGCATTAGAGACTCTCTTTATAGTGGGGAGACTGATTCCCAGTGGTTGTTCTCCAAAGAGGGTGTTTGGTGTTATCAAAACCATTATGTTGCACCGTTAGTAACAAGGAAGGCTATAATGATGGATTTCCATATTTTACAATGGGTTGTGCACCTATTAAGCACTAATAAGTTCTATGAATTGAAGTAGAAGTTTTGGTGACCATGTATTCTTGAAGGTTTCACCTCGGTTGGGTTATCGACAACTTGGAAGGCAAGGGAAGATTTCTCCTTATTTTGTGGGATCTTTGGAGGTTGTTGATTAGGTGGAGAAATTTGTTTACCATTTAGCACTACCACCACAATTGATGTCGATACATAATATGTTTCATGTATCTCACCTTCGAAAGTATTTATCTGACCCATATCATGTTCTGAGTTGGCGTGATCTTGAAGTGGAACCTGTTTTATCTGTGACTGGACAACCAGTCACGATTGTTGATTCTGAGACTAAGGTACTTCATGGGAGGACGATACCTCTGGTCTGTGTGATATGTAATCATGGTTCTAATTCTCATAAGACATGAGAGAGAGAGGCACTGATGATAGAATAGTGACCTTGACTTTTTTAGGTGGAGGTTTCTTCGTAGTCTTTCTGGGGATAGAAAGTTCCTATGGTGGGGAGGTTGTATGACATCCCGCCTTTTTATTAAATAACTTTTCATTACAATTTACAAACATAGGATATTTAAAGTATAGTGTATTGTAAATAAAAAACAATATACATGAAACAACAAAAATCATTCTTCTAATCCACTTGTAAGGATTCATCATTAGTTTATCCTAAGTACAATTACTACACCTCATAACCTAGAGACATACATCAAAGTAAAGGGTGAGCAGAAGGCCCAGTAAGGAAAACAAGTGAAACAGTTTTCATGTGATCTTGAGAGATATCAATAAGAAAACGAGGGATATCATAAATGAATAATAAAGAGACATATAATAGAAATAATAACATGAATCATAACATAAAAATGTGGCTAAAACATTTAATTTAGACATTCATGATCATATCACCAAGGTCCATCACCAAGGTGTCATAAAAATTACCAAAGTTATTCACCAAGGTATCGCAAAACTTGTCATATCTAGAGATTAAATTCTTTACCCAATGCATCAGAGTGCTATCAGGGTGCACCCTTAATATGTATTTATTTTAATGTGAGCCACATATGGGTTTCACTTCAAAATCGTGACGTTTTAAAAAGTTCTTAAAAAATATCATTATGTCATTTATAACCCATGTAAAGGGAGTGAGGGTTATATGTATATAAATTAAAGAATCAAAAAGATAAATTTTATGTCTTGAGGAATACCCCTGGAAATAAAATAGTTTTGGGTATTCACATAAATAAAATAAGATATTTTATTGAGAAAAAGAGAGAGAGATTTTGAGATGAAAATTCTCCAGCATAACAGCTGTACAACATTGTTTTAGAAAATATTGAAAAGAGAGGGGACAAGGGTCACCCACTCATAAATAACTCATAATACAGTATGGGTATAGAATAAAAAGAAATAAGAAAATGGTATGAATATTTGAATGACATGCCACATGAAAAGAAAACTTGAAAGAAAAAAGAAGGTGCAATTTATTTTACGAAAAAAATCACCAGCCTAACGGCGTCGCTTAAAATTCAGAAAAATAAGTTGATGAGAGTGTAAAGGGTCTCTCATAATTTGGACATAAAATGGACAGAAATAATGACATAGAATAACATACCCCAACATTAAAATATGGAAACTATAAGACATAACATAAAGGAAGTCACGACTTAAAAGAGGAGGGTGAAAAGTTCCCTTACCTTGAAGAGTAACTTCAAAAGATTGAAGGTTGGGACCTTGGGGGGCTTGAGGGAACCTTGGGAGGACTCTTTGGTAGGTAAAACGACTAGAGCTTCATTAAGGATGAATTTTGAATTAAATTAATGAAGTAATGGGTTTATATTTATAGCAAAAGTGAGGGAATAATTTATTAATTTCCAAGGGACACCTTATCGGTGGTATTTGAAAAACCATGGGCTTGACCATGGTATTTTCCCATGGTATTGGCCACTTGGGATGCCTCATAACATATATTACTATTCACAAGTTGACCAGAATTATTGCATCATGATTACATCATTTATGATGTCATTAATGACACAAAAACTCAAAACTGTATTTTTACTATTCACCAAAAAAAAAAACATTTTATAAAAATATCAAAAATTTACCCTAACCTAATATTGATTCTTTGAATTCAAAAATAAACTCAATTTTATGAAAATAATTTTCTAATTATTAGATATTTAATTTTTAAGTAAAAACACTATTTACTAAAAAAATACTAATACTTAACTATTAATTTCTAAAACAGTTATTTACTTATGCTATTATATCACATTACCAAACAAGATGCCTGAATTATATTTATACTTTCTTAAGTGAGGTTATTATTCCATTGGTCACATTACTATTCATAAGAGTAATATTACTATTCATACTTTACTATTCACTAAAACATAAGTTGATCTTATTAGACTCTAAATTTCTTACTGATCACATCTATAGAAGACCATTTTTTGAAAATAATTTCACATTATTAATTATTTAATGTATACAAAAATATTTTTAAATACCCTTTTTCCAAAATTCACCAATAATATGGAACTTCTATAAATTCATCCTATATTTATTTTAACATTTGAAATCCACAAATTTAACATAATAAGAAATAACAATTTTATTTATACAAAAGGATTACACAACGTAACTAAGGTCTGGTTACATATCCCCTTATAACACCTATATAGGACCTAAGTGTAAGGTGTTCTATGGTGATAAAATCTTGGGTGTCTTGGAAAACATTGCCCAAGTGGTGATTTCTATCAGTTTGAAATTATCCCTTAAGTGATTCCATTCAAGATTCACATGTTGGAGTTTGGATTGGGTTTGGTCTAGAGAAAAGCCCAGTGATGCAATGTTCTTTCCAAGATCCGAAAGATGGGATTCATATGGCCTGAGTCTACTAGATAAATCCATCAACTCCTCTTTCTGTATTAATTAACCATGATCATTTGTATTTATAAACAATAATCACAAGGTTAATATTATAGTTTCCAACGGTCTTATTGACCAACGATCATATAACAGTCGAAACCCAAGGGTATAATTTTAATTATACTCACTTCATTAATTAAAGGATATAGTTTTGTTGAGTATAAAATAAAATAATACAAAAATTCAAGAAACAAATATTATTCAAAAGTTTGGGTCGTTACATTCTTCCCCACTTTAGAAATTTCATCCCTGAAATTTTAACTTATACCCTCAGAAGAGAAAAGGTGTGGTTACTTTTGGCTCATAGACTCCTCTAGTTCCCACGTAGCTTATTCATATTTGTGGTTCCTCCAAAACACCTTAAAAAGGTGGGTAGTCTTGTTGCGTAGAACCTTGTCCCTATGATCCAGGATCTCCATTGGTTTCTCCTCATAAGAGAGGTCATGTTCCAGTTGTACCACCTATGGATTTAGTACATGTGAAGTGTCAGGTATGTACTTCCTCAAGAGAGATACGTGGAAGACATCATGAACTTGTGCTAGATTTGGAGGAAGTGCAAGTCGATAGGCTATTACTCCCACACAATCAAGGATTTCATAGGGGCCAATGAACATAGGGCTGAGCTTCCCTTTCTTCCCAAAACTCATGACTCTCTTCCAAGGTGAAATTCAAAGAAAGACTTTGTCACCAACATCAAACTCCAAGTCCCTTCGATGGTTATTAACATAGCTCTTTTTTTGACTCTGAGCATCCTTAATGTGTTTCTGGATGGCATAGACTTTGTCTATCATCTCTTTTGCAAGATCAGGCCCAAGAAGATTTCTCTCACCAGCTTCATCCCAACAAGTAGGAGTTCTACATCGATTCCCATATGAGCTTCATAGGGTGCCATTTGAATGATCGAGTGGAAGATGTTGTTGTAAGAGAACTCAAATAATGGGCGATGTTGATCCCATCCACCTTTAAATTCTATTGAGCATGTTCTCAGTATATCCTCGAGTGTTTGAATAGTCCTTTCAGAATGCCCATCATTTTGGGGGTGATAGGCCATACAGAAATTCAATTCAGTACTCAAATAATATTGAAGGCTTCTCCAAAATTTTGATGTGAACCTTGGATCACAATCATATATGATAGAAAGTGGAACTCCATGAATCCTTACTACTTTCTTCACATAAATCCTAGCAAGTTGATCAAGAGAGAAATCTTCCCGAATGGAGATAAAATGGGAAGTCTTGGTGAGATGGTCCACAATAACCCATATCGCATTGTTTCCTTCAGAAGCTCTTGGGAGACCAGTGAAAAAGTCCATTGTGATATTTTCCCACTTCCTTGCTGGTATGGGTAGTGGTTGTAATACCCCTTTAGGAAGTTGTCGCTCTGCCTTCACTTTCTAACATACCAGGAACCTTGTAGTGTTGTCAACAATCTCCCTTTTCATATTATCCCACAAAAAATGATCACAAAGATCCCTATACATTTTTGTGCTTCCCTGATGTATAGAGAAAGTAGAGCTATGAGCTTCATCCATCATCTCCTTCTTTATTTATGGAATATATGTAACACATAGTCTTGTAAAAAATATCAGTACACCTTCTTGATCAATATTGAACTCAAGAAACTTCCCATCCTTCACAGCCTCATACTTCTTCTGTAACAAAGGTATTATTTCAGAGATTTCTTGATCTTCTATAGTAATGAAAGTTGAGAAATCATTTAGGTTAGGGTTGATGATGCCCCTTACCTTATAATTCCCACATCCAGCTTTACTAGGTCATTGATCAAAGGATCTCTTTGAATCCTCATCATGGACATAACAATAGGGTCTTTCCTGCTTAATGCACCAGTGATTTTGTTTCCTCTTTTGGGATGATGATGAATTGAAAAATCATAGTCTTTAAGAAGTTTTAACCATATCCTTTGTCTCATGTTCAATTCCTTTTGTGTGAAAATATACTTCAAAATTTGATGGTCTGTGTATATATCACATTTATCTCCATAAATATACTGCCTCCATATCTTCAGATAAAAAATGACTGCAGCCAGCTCCGGATCATGCGTAGGACAGTTCTTCTCATGAGTCTTCAACTGTTGAGATGCATAAGCAAATAATTTTTCATTTTTCATGAGAACGCACCCAATCCCTTTCAGAGATGCATCGTTAAAAATAACGAATCCTTCTCCACTTGAGGGCAGAGTTAACACGGGTGCAGTAACCAATATCTTCTTCAACTCTTGGAAACATTCCTCACACTCTTTTGTCTAGATAAACTTGACCCATTTTTGAGTTAACTTGGTTAATGGATTAGAAATTCATGAATTTTTTTTCACAAACCTCCTATAATATCCCGCTAATCCAAGGAAACTAAAAATATCAGTTATTATTGTAGACTGAGGCCACTCCTCTAAAACTTTTGTCTTTATAGGGTCAATTGTGATTCCTTCATTAGTTAAAATATGCCCCAAGAAATAAACTTGTTGTAACCAAAATTCACATTTGCTAAACTTTCCAAAAATCCTCTCTTTTCGTAGTGTTTGAAAAATAACCCTTAGATAATCCTCATACTCCTAGTGACTTTTGAAATATATCAGAATATTATCAATAAAAACTACCACAAAGTTATCAAGGTAGTCCTTAAATACTCTATTCATCAAATCCATAAAAATATCAGGTGCATTAGTTAGTCCGAAGGGAATAAAAACAAACTCATAATGCCCATATTTTGATCAGAAGGTAGTTTTTGGAATATCTTCTTTCTTTACCCTCAATTGATGATAACCAGACCGAATATCAATCTTAGAGAAGAATTGAGCCCCATGAAGTTGGTCAAATAAGTCATCAATTCTTGGAAGAGGGTATTTTTTATTCACTATGATCCCATTCAGTTCTCTATAATCAATGCATAGCCACATTGATCCATCCTTCTTCTTTACAAAGAGAATAGGTTCTCCACAAGGAGACACACTCGGTCGGATAAACCCCTTCTACAAAAGATCTTGGAGTTGTTTCTTTAATTCCTCCAACTTCACATTTTCCATCCTATATGGGGTCTTTGATATAGGATGAGATATAGGTACAAGTTCAATGGAGAACTCTACCTCTCTTTCTGGGGGAGGTCTGGGTAACTCCTTAGGAAATACTTCAATGTATTCCTGGATGATGGAAAAAATTTCTATCCTCATACTCTGATTTCCTTCTTATTCTTCATCGATTAAATCCATAAAGAAGCATATAGGAGGTTCTTCTAGACAAAGATCTGGTTGAGATATCTCTCCTTGGAAGATAACCGTAGGTTTTCCATTCAAGACTATTGAGATTTCCTTGCTTATGCATTTGATCTTAGCATTATACTTTGAGAGCCATTCCATCCCTAGTATAATGTCGAATTCCAGCATGGGAATGACTACTATATTTGTGATAATATTGTGCTCACTAAAGTAAATACTAGAGTTTTTAAACACTAATGATGCTCGGATAATTCCATCAGGAGTCTTGAATGATAACTCTACTTTTAGAAATTCATGGGTTGATTCTAAATTCTTTGTAAACTTGGAGGAAATAAAGAAATGCAAAGAACCATAATCAAAAAAAGTACTTGCTAGCTTTGAGAGAGAAAAAAGAGTACCTGCCACCACATCATTTGGTGATTCAACTTCAGCTGTTGTGATAGCAAAAGTGTGACCTTTCTCCCTGGGCCTTTGCTGAGGTTGATGGTGGTTCCCCTCTACTGCCCTTGGATTTGGATAGTGATTGGAAAAGTTCCCAAGTTGTCCACACTTATAGAATTGGACATCAGGTAGGGACTTCACCATATTCCCCTTGTCGTTAGTGTTGGGAAGTTGTGGCTTCACCTCACTATGATAATTCCGTGCAATATAGCCATCTATTCCACACTTATAGCACTTCCTGCTCCTGAGAAGGCAGTTCCACAAATGCTTCTTCCCACATTTATTACACGTGGGACGTTTCACTTGCTTGCCTCCTCTTCCCTGATTGAAGCTCCTCACTAAGCTTGGTTCTATTGATCTATTCTTGTAATTAGATTTATGAGACCATTGTGTCTCACCAAACTCTAGTTCTACTTTCATTGCACTCCGCACATTCTCCTCATAGCTATCATAGTCTCAGTTGGCTAGATTCTTCCACAGGTGAGGTCTTAGTCCACTGAAGAATTTGGCAACCTTACCATTTGGATCCATGAAAAAGCTAGAAGTGTAATGTGAAAGTTTTGTGAAGTTCATATCATTCATTCCCATAGATTCATTCTCCTTTTACTTCAGTTTGAGAAATTCCTTTTCCATATTTGTTCTCATAGAATGAGGGAAATACTTATTGAAGAAGATACCTCTGAACTCTTCCCACTCCAAATATTTAACCTCCACTATTGGTCTCATATTTTTAATCAGTTCCCACCACTGATCAGCTTCTCCCTCTAGGCTGTAAACATACAAGGTAAGTTTCTCTTGTTCCAAACAGCTGAGCACAAAAAACATCTTCTCGATAGAGCTGATCCACTGTTCAGAAATCAATGGGTTAGTAGATCCATTGAAGGTTGGTGGTCTTTGACGCATAAAGGATTCAAAATTATGTTGATCCCTTTGTGGTGATATCGGTCCCTCAACCCAATTAAAATTATTTCCCATAACTCGAGTTAGTTGGTTCATTATTCTCATGAAGGTTTCCATTCCAACTTCCATTGGAGGGAAGTCAACACATAGTCTATTGCAGTCACCATTTGCACAGTTCCTCCTATTTCCCACCATTTTCTATAAGAATAAAACCATAGTGAGAAGTTTATTTAATTTATGAATATTTTAACTATAAAGGATTTTATGTCTTAAAACTTTGTGCTTAAACAATTACATTTCTCTACAAATCCTTCATAATGATTCATAAAAAGATTATGATTAACCAAACATATCCCTAGAAAGTGTCAAACCAAGAGTGAATCAAGACCTGTTATCATGTACCAAGATACCCCAGGTCAAGCTTGAAACTTCTATCGAAGTTTTCACTCCTAGGTACATCTGTTCCAGAGCCACATCCACTTGTTCATATCCAGATAGGGATTTATTTATTCGGAAACCACTTACTTAATATTTCACCAAAATACCAGGAAGTTTTCGTATATTTAAACTTTTCTATAGGGTTATTCCTAAAGTTTTCATAGCCTAATTTCCATAAATAACTAAACTATCCTTTGATACCAACCATGTAATCCCACCTTTTATAACATAACTTTTCATTACAATTTACAAACAAAGGATCTTTAAAGTCTAGTGTCTTGGAAATCAGGAACAATATACATGAAAAAAAATCATTCTATTAATCCACTTGTAAGGATTAATCATAAGTTCATCCTAAGTAAAATTAATTCATCTCATAACCTAGAGACATACATTAAAGGAAAGGGTGAGCAGAAGGCTGAGTAAGGAAAACAATTGAAAAAATTTACATGTGATATTGAGCGATATCAATAAGAACAAGAGAGATATAATAAATGAATGATAAATAGGAATATCATAGAAATAATAACATGAATAATAACTTGAAATTATGGCTAAAATATTTAATTTATACATTCATGATCATATCACCAAGGTCCATCCCCAATGTGTAATAAAAATTACCAAGGTTATTCACCAAGATATCGTGAAACTTGTCATCTCTATAGATTAAATTATTTACCCAATGAATTGGAATGATATCATGGGGAACCATTAATATGTATTTATTTTCATGTGATCCACATAGATCATAATAATATATTTAATAAATAACCCAAATAGAGTAAAATAAATGGGTTTCACTTCAAAATCGTGACGTTTTAAAAAGTGCTTAAAAAAAGATCATTATGTCATTTATAACCCATGGAAAGGGAGTGAGAGTTATGTGTATGTCAATTATAAAATCAAATAGATCAATTTTATGTATTTATTAATAACCCTAGAAATGAAATATGTTTGGGTATTCACATAAATAAAATAAGATAATTTCTTGAGAAAAAAGAGAGAGATTTTGAGACGAAAATTCTGTAGCATAACAGTTATACAACATGGTTTTAGAAAATATTGAAAAGAGAAGGGAGAAGGGTAACCCAATCATAAATAACTCATAATACATTATGGATATAGAATAAAAATAAATAAGAACATGGTATGAATATTTGAATGACATACCAGATGAAAAGGAAACTTGAAAGAAAAGAGAAGATGCAATTTCTTTTACGAAAAAATCAACAGCCTAACTACGTCACTTAACATTAAGAAAAATAAGCTAATGAGAGTGGAAAGGGTATCTCATCATTTTGAAATAAAATGGAAAATAATAAGGACATATAAGAAAATACCCCAATATAAAAATATGGAAACTATAATACAAAACATAAAGGAGGCCATGACTTAAAAGAGGAGGGTGAAAGGTTCCCTTATCTTGAAGAGTAACTTTAAAAGCTCAAAGGTCGGGACCTTGGGGGGATTGAGGACACCTTGGTAGGAATACTTGGGAGGTAAAAAGACCATATATTCATTAAGGATGAATTTTTAATGAAATTAATGAAGTAATGAGTTGATATTTATAGAAAAAGTGAGGGAATAATTTATTAATTTCTAAGGGACACCTCATCAGTAATATTTACAAAACCACGGGTTTTACCATGGTATTTTACCATGGTATTAGCCACTTGGGACACCTCATAACATATATTACTATTCAAAAGTTGACCAAAATTATTACATAATGATTACATCATTTATGATGTCATTAATCTCACCGAAACTCAAAACTGTATTTTTACTATTCACCAAAAAACAAAACATTTTATAAAAATCTCATAAATTCACCCTAATCTAATATTGATTCTATGAATTCAAAAATGAAATCCATTTTATGAAAATAATTTTCTAATTATGAGATATTTAATTTTTAAGTAAAAATGCTATTTACCCAAAAAAATACTAATACTTAACTAATAATTTCTGAAATACTTATTTACTTATGCTATTATATCACATTACCAAACAAGATACCTAAATTATATTTATAATTTCTTAAGTGAGGTTACTATTACATTGGTCACATTACTATTCGTAAGGGTAATGTTACTATTCATACTTTACTATTCACTGAAAAATAATTTGATCCTATTAGACTCTAAATTTATTACTGATCACAACTGTAGAAGACCATTTTTTTAAAATAATTTCACATTATTAATTATTTAATGTATACAAAAATATTTTAAAATACACTTTTTCCAAAATTCACCAATAATATGAAACATCTATAAATTCATCCTATATTTATTTTAACATTTGAAATCCACAAATTTAATATAATAAGAAATAACAATTTTATTTATACAAAAGGATCACATAACGTAACTAAGTTCTCATTACATTTCCCCTTATAACACCTGCATAGGAACTAAGTGAATGGTGTGCTGTGGTGATAGAATCTTGGGGCGACTCAGACAACATTGCCCGAGTGGTGATTTCTATCAGCTTGAACTTATCCCTTAAGAGATTCCATTCAAGCTTCACATGTTGGAGTTTGTCTTGGTCTTGGCCTAGAGTAAATCCCAGTGATACAGTGTCCTTTCCAAGCTCCGAAATATGGTCTTCATATGGCTCGAGTCTACAGGATGAGGCCATCAACTCCTCTTTCTACATTAATTAACCAAGATCATTTGTATTTATGAACAATAATCATAACATTAAGATTATAGTTTCCAATGGTATTATTGACCAACGGTCATATAACAGTTGAAACCTAGGGGTATTATTTTAATTATACTCACTTTATTAATTAAAGGATATAGTTTTTTTGAGTATAAAATAAAATAATACAAAAAATCAACAAACAAATATTATTCAAAAGTTTGGTTCATTACAGGTTGTAACATCTCGTTACTGTTTCTGGTATTGATAAACCCTCTTTTGTTAAATTATTAATATCTTATGTTAAATGGGAAAAAATGGTTTTTTAGTAAAAAGTTGTGTTTTTGTTAAACACATCGTGGAATGGTAAAACACCCAATTAACACTCCATGATATTCAATTAAACATTTTATGAGTTAAACACTGAGTATGTATGAGTTTTTGAGACCCACAAAAGCTCAGTGAAGAAGAAATAAAATTATTAAATAGAATATATTAAGTGTGCACTTTTTATTCAAAACATTTAAATAACTCCAAAATGATGTGTCGTTTGAGAAATTTGAGAGCATTGTTATGTATTAAATATGGTGTTTACCATTGGAGATGTATATCATTCAAAGGCACCAGACATTTGGATGTCTTGCTTGTGAGACAAATTTATTAAATAATATTTTAATATGTTATTTATTAAAAATAATTAAATATCTCTCAAATAGTGCATCGTATGGGAAATCTGAGACCACCTATGGATCTGGAATGAGGGGTTTTCCCTAGATAGGGTATAACATTTTTAAGCGTCGGGCATTTGGATGTCTCGCTCTCAAAAATAACACTTTTTATTTTAATTAATATTTATTCTGATTTTTAATTAATAAATCATTAATATCTCTCAAACGATGCGTCCTATGAGAAATTTGAGACCACCGTTGGGTCTAAAACGAGGTGTTTACCCTAGCCATGGTATAATTTTTATTTAATATTTATGTTAAATAACAAATTTTATTAATTCTATTAAATTAATAAAACCTAACACTATTCATCTTCTCCACGCATAACTCATAAAACCACCATTAATTCACCAAGTTGAATCCCAAACCCCCAAATCGAACCATTTTGATCCATTTAAAATTTGTAAATCCTTAATGGAGTAAAATTAAAGACTCTGTAGTTAAGTTTCAGTTGAAACGCTTGATAAAATGGGAGATTGAGATTTGGGATTTGGTTAAGGGTATGAATATGCGTATGAGGTTATACATACCCAAAGCAATCATCTTTCACCATGGATAGATCCCATTGAGTTAGATCAACCATGAAACCTTCTTCAGCACGATCGATCAACTCTCCGCTGAACTGCATCATGTATCCGCCTGCCATATTTTGGTTTGAGGTGTTGCGCAACTTTGATATCCAGGTTATGTTTTTATTTTATTTTATTTAATTTACTTATTTTCTTTCAATCTTCTAATTTAAATAACTTATATGTTATTGGTCGGAATTACACACCATTTGTTTCATTGGACTCTTATCGAAAATAAGAATCTAAATCATACTTTTGTTTCGAAGGAAGCAAGGTTTTGATTAATATGATTTTTCAAATTTTAAATGGGTTATTTTAAATAAATAATTACGTGTATTATCAAAAGTTAATTATTATAAAAGATAATCACATGGTTTTATCTAATGATAATTTATAAAATTTTCATACGATAATTGTTTTGAGTTATTGAAGGAAAATTACACATCTTGTTGTAAATAATTATGAAAAAATTATTAATGGATAATAATAAGGTAATTATCATGTGACATGGATTATTGAAATTACCATGGGATAATTGTCGAAAGGATAATTTTCTATTTTTTTAAAGGATAATTATAAATAATTATCAAATGATAATTATAATGAATAATCATGATATAACCATGAGATTTCCAAATGTTAATTATTATAAGAATTTATCGAAGTATAATTATGTAAATAATATATGAATAATTATAAAGGACTACCACATGTGTTATCGTTTTATTTTAAATATATTATAATATCTAATGTGGTTTATAATTATTCTAAGGAAAATATTGTGATCATATCCATCGGCATAAAATGATAATTTGGAATTTTATCAAGGAGATTGGAATTATCATTGCATGTGATAATCAAAATGATAATTTGATAATTATCCATAAGAGATAAAATAATATTATTTCATGTAATATTTTAATCCATAATTGTAAAATTATTTAGGAGATAGAAACTATCATCGTATGTGATATTTTATTTTCTTTTGAAATAAAATAACTGGTATTGGTTCTATGAACCCTTGATGAACGTCAAATATTTGTGTGTCAACGATTATGATAATATGGTCATGAGGAGGCGTATTGAACCACATAGGGTGGTTTATCCTGGCCGTTGAAATCGAAAACCTTGAGGTAGGTGGTTCCGTTCTGATTAGACAAATTGATTATTCTTGTTTTGCTTGATTTATCTCAACTGCTGATTTAAATTCAATTGATCAAATATACTTTCAATTAAATTGATAAAAACTCAATTCTAGTGAATTGAGATATTTGAAATGGTTTTGGCATGAAAATTTAGAAAACCCTTGATTCCATCTAATTGGGTATGTTTATAGAAATTGGATAATTTAAATTGTTTAATTTAAATTTTGGATTTGATGGAAATGATTTCAATTCAATTGTTGAATTTAATTTTGGAAATAAATTGTGTAATGATGAAATTGGTTTTGAATGGATTTAAAACTAGTGAAAATGGATTAAAATGGTTTGATAGAAACCTAGTGGTTTTATCTTGTGAAAAAGGCATGTTTTTGAATAAAATATGTTTTGGTTTTAAATGGAAAGAAATTGGAACTTTTGAAATGGAAGAATGGGATTTATCATATTTTTAAGTAGTCTTAAAATAGTTCACCCATAATGTAAGATCACATGCAAACCTTAGGTAGTTAGTGAGTTATTTGGATACACTATATGCTATGAAAACGTTCTAAAACATTCTTGCAGTGGGTTACATCCTCGATGGGTTGGTGATGAGTTTCCTTTGGTCAGTGTCATAGGGACGTGTGTGTACACATTTTGCTGAGTTCACATAGAGAGTGAGGAATCCTATTGATGATTAATACTATCATATCTTTTGGCATATGACCATGTTGATCGCTTGTTTATTTATATTTGAGATATAAATGTATTCCAATGTTTGTTGGAACTGTTTTACATTCCTATTTAATTTATATAAGCTGTTTTATATAAATGTTTTAATTAATCCATTGTTTTAAAATATTCCATCTCTTGTAAAGTAAATCCTGTGTTTTGAATGTATTTTCCATCATTTTGAAAATGTATATCATGTTTTGTTTAAAAATTCTTATAAATTTACAAAACTGTTTATCTTTAAAAATTGAAAGCATTACTTTGGATAATCTATATTTGGCATCTGTTATGGAATTATTGGTGGTATCCTACTAGGATTAGGCTCACACCCTACTTTTTTCCTTTGTTTGTTTGTAGAATTTCTTCTTCCATGTTTGAGCAAAGGAAATGGATCTCTTGGAGGTGGATCCAGTTGTTGAGATTTGGTCTTAATGAGTTGTGTCCTTAGGGACCTTGGAGATGTTTTCCCATTTTAGTACTTTGTTTTTGGTGATTTGGGATGGTTTATGCCATGTTGACTTCTGGTACATTACTCCCAGTGAAGATTCTTTTGTTATGCATACTATCTTGTTTCTTTTCTTCTACATTGTTGGTGGAAAAATCAATCCCACTTTCATGTTGTGTGATGTCAGGTGCTAGTCTCCGACCCATGGGCATCGGGAACGCCCTTCAGGCTATGTCAGTTCCAGCTTAGTTATTGTCTTACCAGGGTACTCATGTAGGTTCAAGATAGTCAACCTAAAATCTGATTAGCACAAGATGTGATATGGGTGACAACACTGATGTAGAACTGTTCTGCTGCTGGTTTACTAAAAGAGGAGTCACCACGTGAATAAAACATCCACTGCATGTTGGAACGTCTCTTGGGGGAAAAATCATTATCACATCCCTGTAGGATGGGGTGTTCACCATTGTCTCATGTGAAAGGGCGGAAACATACACCTATGGATCGACAGAGTGCTCGCTATCTGAAGGCATCAACCTATACCCAAACATCTCTCAAATTTATTGGGTGGAGGTAGAGAGCAGGTAAATTGACAGTGATGAAGATGTCTGCAATGAGATCCCCTAGAAGGGAGCTAGAACATCCTCTTATTGAAAGTACCTGCAGAGGGATTTTTGGATCCTGTGGACGTCGGCCCCTGAGATCGTGAATCTCAACTGCTGGGCTCCTACACCAGACTCTGGCAGCTGGGGTGAAGGCTCCATCATCGATTTTTTCATTACCTCAAAATCTGAGAGGTCAATTAGGTCAACTATGACGTGACACTCTCTAGCCTTTCACCTATTATAGTGAGTATTATCCCTCCTGCCCTGGGACAGTTCTTTCGGGCAGGGTATATCTTTATCATGGAGAGGAATTTCATATGGGTTGGTTTTGGAGTGGGGAGGACCTACACTTAGATTGAAAATGGCATGAGGTGTACCTATGTGCTGGATATTGAATGATCGTGGATGACCCCGACTCTAGTTTTTGAAGGAGTGGGGAAGACCCCCACTATGATTCTCCTCGTCACGGGTTGGCCCGTAATGGATGTTGGTGGTGCCGATGATTAAGAGGTTCAAACCAACCTGCCTATGAGATGGTTAGGGTCTCGATCCCCATAAAAAAAATGGATCCTTTTTCACCTGTCGTAGGGATTTAGTGGGATATGTTGGTGGTAGTAGGGGATACAGGAGCTGTAGAAGATGGCCTTGTTAGACATTATCTAGGGTCTTCCCCTAACGTCTTTGTCAGGTGCTTCAGATCGGGGCCATTAGAGCGGGGATAAAGTTCACCTGCTCTTTGGGCCATGGAATTGGTTGGTGTTGACATTGACGATGCCTGGTGGGAGCCCATCTAGGTGGCTCTCGAATGGTAGCCATTGCATGCACAACTCAAACATCTCCTACCTCCTGCACATAGGGGAGTGTGTTATCAGAGCGGTATGGGGAGAGACTTCCAAAGCGATTTGTCATCAGAAACCCACCCTCCTATGGATGATCTTAGAGGGTAAGATGGGGGGTGGGTTCCTGGTACCCAAATTCACGGTGGAAGTCGTGGTAGAATTCATGGTGGAAGTATAGTTGTGCAGGATCGCTATATCAAGGTTCTTTATACCCCAGTGCATGTGAGATCCAAGTTACTAACTTCCCATGGATTTAGTCCTGTAAGACATATGGATTCATCCATCAATACAGGTATGGGAAAAGTGATTCCCAATTCCCAAAAATCATCCATTCTTCTGAAGTAGATAAGGATTCACGTCGATGATGTCACAGACTGAGGATGCCCATTGTTATTTACCCCAATTCATAGGTGAGTTTCATACTGGGCCCACCATTTGGTTGGCAGGACCTGGCACTGAATGTATGAATCTAGTAACACAAAAATCCTTTAGTGCCCTAGATGCTACTAGCCCTCATGTTGAGGACAAGAGTTTCATGTTAGGTTCACCATTTCTATTTATGTCACTTTCATCATAGCGCCCATGCATCATTGCATGCTGGCTTTTATTACTCAACATTCCCACTTTCTAAAGGCATTCAACTTTCATCGGTGATGTCTGATACTTGATCAAAGCAAGATGATGGGATGTCAGTTTCTCATTCCACAGATTCATCCTTAGAGCTCGTTGCCCAGTATGAGTCTCCATCATAGATTAAGTCATGTTTTTGGAACTCATTCCCGGTTCCATCTCAATGTGGATGTGGGTTAATTGCGCTACTTCTATCTTGACAGGACAAAAACCTTCGATCAGGAGAGTATTCATGTTGGGAATATTTGGGAATGTCTGGGAATTTGGTATATTGGGCACCTATGAATATTCCTCTTTTGAGGACATCTCATATGAGGAATCTTGGGCATGAAACCCAAGGAATCCTGTTTCAATCATGAGGCAATTGACTCCATAGGTGTAAGTATTCTGAGGATTTTTACCTCAGGAATCCCATGTTTATTATATAGGGTAGGTATTATGGACTGGTTCACAAGTTCTAAATCCTGTGGAGATAGATCAGAATTTCATGTTGAGACGGATCGAGGCACATAATTAACATCTTGTGGAGATGGATCAAACATCCTATTGAGACAGATCAGATGGGTAAGTGTGTCCCTAGGAGGGAAGATGCCACACTTGGGTGAAGGGGTGTCTCTTGTAGGTTTAACATCTCATGGAGACAGATCAAATGCCATGTGGAGGAGGATCAAGGAGGTGAGTCCCTAGGAGGTAAGATGTCACATCCAAGTTTACTGTTGATTAGAATGCCATATTGAGGTAGATCATGGAGGTGAATCCCTAGAAGGGGAAATGTCTGTTGTAATAGTTTGTGCCCTAGACCCAAATAAACTATACTTTTTATTACCATATCATGTATACAGTTAGATATATATGATGTATTATTACCATTATAATTTTGACTTTTCTACATCCACTTTTAATGGTAATTTCCATAGATTAATTTTCATATCAAAAGTTTATAGTAGATCCCATGATATAATGAGAATACTGAGATACAATTATATTAATCTTAAAAAAGGTCTTATGATCTAGATACATCTTACCGACTAGTCACAGTAGATGTTTGACTATCAGGTGTTGAGGGATCATGAGCATTGTGACTTCTTCTCATGAAGTTCTCACTTGGTGATCTCTAGAAGTGAGATCATGAGGACGAACTCGTCAATAAGAACACCACATGTTTTGGGTGTCATTGTTTGTTCCTATCTACGAACATGTGTATTGGTCTCCTGACTTGAGATCATTATCAGTGTGTGTAATTTGATCACTATAATGGTCCATGTCTCCCTCGGTCCATTACTTTTATAGTTTTTGTTGTTGGAGGTGTTTGGAGGAGGCTCTAAGGATTTTGGAGAAGTTTGGTTGAAAAAATACAGAAGAAGGGGGAATAAATGTTGTGTAACTAGATTACATGATGTGAATTTTGGTTTCAAGGATTGTCCTGGGTGGTTCATGGTGTGAAATTTTTTGGGGTCTGAAAAAATAAAATAAATCGAGAGGTGGCGGGTTTTTCAGTGGAAGTCGACCGCGGGGCATTACACAGCGTGAAAGGGTATTACACGTTGTGTAATACCCCACTGTTGTAACTTTTAAGTGTTTTTCCAGCCGATCGTGCTGTCAAACCTTATGGATACAGTGACCCTTCCTCGACCCCCGGTGACTTAGAGACCCCTCTTCAGAATTTTGTGTATTCCTTCATCAAGGATTGATTTCTATATTCCCTCGTTCGATCTGTAGCGATCCATCTTCGATCTAAGGCATGTTTTTCTTCCGTTCTTGCGGTTTCTTATAGTTTGGTCTCTTTACCCTCCCTTTTATTCTTTCTGTGTGATAGAGGATGATCTTCCATGGTTCTAAATGAGATTCTATTCAGTTGTTGTTGATTTAGTGGTGTTTTGACATCCTCGGATGGATGCAGATCTTGTAGGAGAGGTGATCAGAGATCTGTTTGATGCGAAAATGTCAGGAGTCATAATGATAGAAAGAAACAATTCATAGAATAGTAAAAGGGAAAAAACAAAAGAACTTGGACATAGAGACTTACGTGGTTCGGTAAATGATCCCTACATCCAATAAGAGGTAGAAGTTTCACTGTTTTCAGGAGCACAATTTACAGAGAGTATCTCAAGTTTCTCACACAAAAATCCTAGCCCGAAATAGGCTACAAAAGGAGGAAGACGATCCACTGTTCCACCACATGCAAAGGAAGTCCGTATTGATATAGTGAAAGGTGGACACCCAAGTCAAAAGTGTTACAATGTCTAGAGGATAAAAGTCCAAGGAGCTACAATACTGTTGACTCCAAACTCCGACTTTCTATAGTGCCCTATCGGTGTCCGTCGGTCAGCTCTGCTACAGTGATCAGAGATGCTACATTGCCCCCCAAAATTTGATTGGGGCCTTCACCCCCCAGACCCCCAAAGCAGAGAAACATTTCCCCCTGCAACCCCCAGTGAGCTCACCGCGAAGCTCGACCTGCAAAGATTATGTCCTGGTGCGCAGGACAAGCTGCAAGAATTCACCCAAATATCATTTAAAACGAATTGGGCTACACAAATCCAACACTTTTTCACTACTCATTCTTGTGAAAGGATCATTAACACCCTTTTGAAGTAGTTTTACCTTTGTTTCTCTTAATTGTGAATAATGTGGGAGGGGTTCACTTTTATTTACTTGTGGATTTTGGTTGTTCCATATTAATCAAAGATAAGAATCAGTTAAAATGAAATTTAAAGGGGTAGAGGTATTCATTTTTAATTCCCTTGTAGCTTTGATATTATGATTGTGATATTGTAACTATACAGGCTAAACTCCCTATTGAAAATTGCGGTCGTTGGTGGCTTTGCTTGTGCTGGGTATGTGTGTTGTGGTTATTGCTTGACCACGATTGTTTGGTATCACCTAAAAATAAAAATTGGTTAATCACATATATGCGGCTATAATGAATGGATTCTATAGGATCATGCAGTTCTATGATAATGCCTAAATTAAACATGTGTAATTAAATATGGTATGCCTTTTCGAATCTAGAATTGTGTTTTTCCTTGGTACATGGGGTGATGTGATGTGTGGGTTTTCTCTGGTTTGTGCTGTAGTATGGTTGTGAGCACGGTTGTGTGCTGTGAGATGGCTTGGGTGGTGTAATGAAATATTAGGTTGAGATATTGATTGATTGTGGAATGGATGATAAGTGTTGTGCATCGGAGCTGCAAAACTGGTTGTGAGGTAATGTGTTATTGGTTGGGGTTGTGAGTTGGGGGTTGGTTCTGTTGGAACGTGACCTGATCGGGATGAGTTTGAAGGAGGAGAATAGTGATTGGTATGGGTAATTCACCCAGATTTTATCCACGAGTAACATGTAGAAAGCTTCACATCGTATCCAAAGATCGATATATGATATATCATGAATGAGTGTTAAACATAGATAAAATGTGAAGTCCCTTTAGTTTATCAGGGCTCTTCACCATCTGAGAACTTTGTTTCCTACTATGTGTGGTTCTTAGTAGTTTCTCGAGTAGTGGTGGAACTGATAAATGAATTTTTTAATAAAGACTGAATTTGGTTAAATAGATTGGTTGGGAATATGAATCGGGTTTTGTGGCTCGTTGTATGGTGTTGCACATTTAGAGGTGGCAACAAAGGTGGTAGTTATGAGATGTTCTCTGTTTGGGAACCCATAGGTTGGGCATGAGTGGTTGGTATCATATATTTATATACTTGTATTTTCTTTATGATTTCTATATGCACCCCACCCTTGTTGAGCACTATGTGCCGAACACCCCCATTGTCACATGGGATGTTGTCTTTCCCAAACATCTTGATGAGAGGATGGATGGTTGGCCACCGACTCTTCCTTGCTCCCACTTCCAGGCGGTGATAACCCAAGATTATTTGGGAAGGTTGTGGTTTGTGAGGCCCAGATGTGTGCGGATGAGTTGTGCTTTCCCAAGTGTCTTCGGGATGAGATATGTTGTGATTTCCCTGGTGTCTTTAGGATAATGTGTGGTTTGTGGCTCAAGTTTCTGTGGGCGAGATGTGATGTGGTTTGTGGACCTGAGGTATGCGGGAAAGATATGATGTGGTTTGTGGCCCAGGTGTCTGCGGGCGGGATGTGATGGGGTTTGTGGCCCAGGTTTCTGCGATTAGGATGTGGCATGGTTTGTGAATCCTAGGTGTGTGCGGGTGGGTTGTGAAGTGGTACTTTCAGAATAGGTGGGAGTGTGAGGACGTTTGTTGTTAGGAAAAGGTGGATAACTAGTGGGAAGTGGTGCAGGGTACCCTATCATTGATGTGCATTATATTACATTACTTGACTTGCGTTATTTGATGAGCGTGTCTTGGTGAGGTTGACTGGTTAGTATACCTGTTAGGTGCTGTTTGGTTTTGCTATTTTCTCACAAGGCATTTGTATGATTATTTCACATGTGCATGATAGAATTTGGTTTTCCTACTGAGTATACCTGTATGATCACCCTACGTATATAAAACTATTTTCAGGTTTTTAGGAGGATTTTGTAGACCGTGATGAACCTTATTAGTTCAGGCTTGGGACAGTTGTTGTGTCGATGCTTAGCTTTACTTTTGGTATCTATTTTGAGACTTTTGTACTTATAACAATTCTATTTTAAAACATGCATGTGGGATGGTTTTTGGATTTCTTCTATATATGTCTTGGAGTTGTTTTGTGGATGATCCATCATATCTTCTGATCTTGTTTAAAAAATAGGCAACACCTCCCATATTATGAGATCCGTATACCCTTGGTGCTAGTCTCCAACTCGGGGCCTACTGGAGGCGGGACTTGAGGGTCATTATCTCTATTTCTTCATTGCCATCCGAGGAGGGGTATCTTTAGAAGGAGGGGGTCATGACAATCACACACTTTAATGCAAGAAAAAACCATGATAATGTAATCATGATGAGGTAGCATGTGTTGGGTGCATCATTGGTGGTATGACATTGGTTGAATGATAAATAAAGGATTTGTCGCTTATGGGTTTAAGAAGTAATATATCCCAGTCGTTGTTGATCAGGATGGTAGTACCTTCATAAGTCCTTGGCCAAGACAGTCAAGGGTAAATCCGTCCTGTTAGATCAATAAATAATAAATCAAGAAAATGGTGATGACACAAGTGTGGGTCCTGCTTTATGAGACATGAAAGATAAATAGATTATATTACATAGTGTGTGTTCCCTGGTTGGTTTTCATTGCTATGACTATCCTTATCGCTTTTGGGGCCTTTATGGGTTTCTAGACTCCACTCTTGGTCTGTGAATTTTATTCACTGCTATCGAGATAAGGGCCTATAGGGTCACACACAATAGCATATTCAAGAATCCTTCCAAGTCAGTTTAATAATTATATTGGACATGGTGTCCCCCCATGTGGTTCGAGTATTGTCCAAGTTATCAATCACTGATAAATAAATAAATTCATTATTATTCAAGTAAAGAATAATTGGGCTGAATTTATTTATTAAAAGTATTTACAAGTTAAGTAAATACAAGAAATAATATTAATCAAACGAATATTATTTTAATATTCTAGGTTTGTTTAATATTAAGTGGGAATTTCGAGTCAAGTTAATGAATCGATTTTATCACGTAATATATTTAATATATATTTTAGGTGTGTGATAAAATATAAATGATATTTATGAAGCAGTTTAGTTTATCATAAATTATTTATTTATTACTAATATAGTAGACGTTAAATATATGGGGGCTGGGGAAATACGAGTATTTTGAACATCCACTATAAATAGAGAGAGAGAGAATCTCACACAATTATTATTCATTGTGAGATTTCTAGAGGCTCTCTCTCCACTCCCGCTTTCTAGAGAGAGAAAATCTCAATCCAGGTGATCAGATCGAGATAATATCCTTACATCAAAGGAACATCGATGCAATGATCATCTGGATGTCTAATGTGTCGTCGGATCTCCATGCTAGCACTCGGAATTCGACAATCGATGTTCCATCATATTTTTGAAGCGTGCACAGATGATCTAGAGGGATTAGACTTCGGATCCTTCATGCAACAATCGATGATGAAAAACAGATGTCGATCGTAGCTTCATATCTGAAAAAGGTATGTTTTCGGTTTATGTTTTTGTGCTCTGTTTAATTTACGTGTGATCATCAGATTGTATCGGGGCTCGGATCGTCAGAGACGAGAATTCTCTTCATCCCGATGATGAAAAAAGTTTGAAAAATCTCCATCCCATCGGCTTCCATTGCGACCCCAGTACCTTCGATTGGTACAAGGATGATCACATAATTAATCTGAGCCTAAAAAAATTAAATCAGATTTAAATTAAGTAAAGATTTTAATTTCGGTCCCAACGGTATATACTGCGCGTCGATCTAATTTTGGACGGCCAAGTTATGGCCATCTGAAATTTTTAATACATATCATTTTGCGGTTATCGAGTATTGAATTTGAATGTGTTCTAGTTTTTGTGTATCCACTGATTTTGAGGATATTATATAATAATAATAATAATTATTATTATATTAATAGGATCTTTAAGGAGTCTGTTCAAAAAAGAGAGCACAACTACTTGATTATCTAAACAACAAACCAAAATTAAAATCTTGTTAAAGATTTGTTTTTCCTGCTGGGCACACTGGGTTGACTTTGGCCAAAAAATCCAAAACTGAGCCCCTCTCGGCCACAAGCTCCGTCCTCCTCTGCCACACCACTCTGGTGGGCTGTCTGCTTCCTTGACCGGCGGACCAGCCCGACGCCTGACGAGGCCACCTCTCTGGAGCCAAGACCTCCTACTGGCGACCCGCCCTCCCTTCACTAGTGGTTTCTTACAGTTACCTCCACCGGCCACCACCCGCTCGCCCGACGTCCTCCTGGTCACCACCACAGGATCCCAACGCCGCCAATCAAGGTTGCTCTCGCAATCACCACCACCAAGACCGCCGGGTTCCAGAGCGGTGTTTCGGGCCCCACCCAATTTATTTAAATTAATCAAAATTAACTAATTTAATTTTAACTTTAAATTAAATTAATTAATATATTAATTTTGGTTTAAAATTATAATTTTAATACCCAGGTCAAATTAATTTAATCTAGATATTAAATTGTATTAATTAATTAATTTAATTTTTGGTATTAAAATTAAATTAATTAACGGACTCAAAATAATTAAATTATTTGAAATATTTAATTCATTTAATTTAATTAATGTCTTCGTACTTTATTTAATGCAATTTAATTTAATCGCATATTTAATTTACCCATAACCGGTCTTGAGAAATTGACCCAACATATGTATGTTTGGTTGTTTTTATTTATTTAATTATTTAACTGAGTGTGACGTTTTTAATTAATTAAGACGGTCCGTGCATCATCTTTTATTTTTTGGTCAATATGTATAAGGGTTTGCGCGCTTAGATTTATCTGATGTACATTACACCCTTTTCCCCCTCACATGCGCATGAGTATTACTGTATATTGGGTGAAGACAGTGTACGGTGTAGACCCCGCCAATATGAGGCAGTATGCCTTGATGAAGACGTTGCGCGATGTGGACCCTCGTCAAGACAAGGTGAGATCCAGATGAGCATTAGACATGCGAGATGAGGGCAAACTGCATCACGAAGTCAAGTGATGACTCATGTATGATGCCTCTAGGTCATGGTTGATCCATTGAATTTAAATGAGTCATCCAATATTAGATGCTCAAAACCAATCATGTAGTAGATTTCCTTTATTCATTCTATACCAGTGTGAAAATACATAAAATAATAAATAATAAAATGCAAAAATAAGCGATGAATATTTTTTCTATTAATGTTCATTTATGAGTGCAACAACATAGAATAACAATATTAATATAAATGGATTACGTTCATTGGGAGAAAAACACAAAAAACCATCAAAGAAATATTAAGTCGCAAACGTCTTCTGTCATTTGAGTTTGAACACAACCAAGTGTTCGTGGTGCTCAACTAGACATAGTTGATGATGCCTCTTACTACCAAATATTTCTTATGAGAATGATGATTTGACTTAATTAGAATGGTATTTAGGATAAGACATAACTAACTTGCTATAACTTTAGAGGAAAATATTCAGAAAATCAAGTTTATGATTTTAGAAGCTGGAACTTCACTCAATAGATCAATGAGCCACGAGTTAATGCGGTTGGTCAGTCAAAAACCTACCTTAAACTCTTCGAGTAGAGGCGTAGCTATAGATTTTAGACTATGAGGATAGGTTTAAGAATTCTTGACACTAGAATACTCAAGCGACAAAGTATTCTGATTCGAGTACAAAGGGTTCCTAGAATTTGATAAAATAGTGGGAGACATTTAATGATATAATTAATCAATAATGTCCAAATCGGTATTCAAGATAAATAGTACAATCTGCTAGTTTTTATTTTTTGTAGAAAAATGACAAGTAATACCATAAAAAAATTTCAATAATACGAGACAAAGTAAATGTCCAAACTAGAATGAATTTTCAAGTGTAGTACAAGTGCTTGCGCACAATACTATGATATACAAAATCCAAGGTGCCGGTGTCCCTATACATGTTAAGCCACCTCATAAAGCGAGAGTGTAAAATTGATTATAGGAGACTCATGTATAGAGCATATGATGATTATGTCATAATGCTATCATCAACGTATGATACTAGTTGTGGTTACAACATCGAGATATGGATGATTACACTTATTGTCTCACCTCTGAGAAGATTATGAGGAGAAAGTGAAGAGAAATATGGATGAGTGATAATTACAATGGCTTTGTGTAAATATGAAAGAAGAATCATGATCTTTCAAGCATACCACTCTTACAAATTTTTCACCCATATACCCTAGTTTCATTTAAGGTTAAAAAATGATCAGGATGGAGTAATCACTTCATTACCTTTTAGGTAAGGTTCACCAAATGATAAGAATATTAAAGAGAGATTAATATTTAATTCTTATGGTAAATAAATTGAAATACAAAGTAAAAATGCCAATGAAAAGTGTAACGTCAAAGACACATTCACAACATCCTTCGATGAAATGAAGTTGGTTATTAAACAAGAGGTTATTTGCTTCGCATATCATGAAATACATTTATGGAAGTTTAATCACAATGAACTGAATTAAATAACCAAGTTATCACTTCTTCTTCAGGTATATTCATCAATATAAAATGTGATGTTTATGTCATATTTCTTGGGTATTAAATACAATATGTTTCTTATATATTTTTATTTAAATATAATAACCAAGTAAGTATAGAAACATTACTAACTGTCAAGTGTATTCACCAAGCGGCTGAGAAAAGGTGATTCCTAAGTCAGTGGTGAGATGCACACAACTTCTAGTTTCCAAGTGACTGATTCTAGTAGAACTTTTGTTGCGTATAACCAAAAAATTTATCTCATGTGTACTTTGGACACAAGGAGACATTATTCCAAGTTTAGGAATGGATGTTTTTTATGGTGTTTCATACTCAATCAATAGTTCAATGGTACTTGAATCATAGGAAATACATGATGAATATAAAATGTAAGACTTACATACCTAGTTGTGGAAAGATAATTCTTTGTCAAGTAAAACTAAAGAGTGGATGTCAAGGATATACCAAGTTTGGTATTTAGACTTAGTAGAACTAAACACATTTGGTATTATCGACGTATTTAGTTTGAAAAAACAAACCTTTAAAAATAAAGGTATGACACAAAGCTTTCAGAATTAGTTCAACAATAGAGCGTAAAATATTCCAAGGGTAAGCTAGTAGTAAAAATATATTTCATAATATTCCTTTAAGTAATTAAGGAATGTGATAGTGAAGTATATACATGGTCAACAAATATAAGATGCTTTAGGCCGACATGTCGAAGAATATCCAAACCAAGTGTACATCAATCAATATAATATAGTGTGAAGTAATTCCTAAATGCACATTACCTTATCCACATCACAACAATGATGTTTATAAATAGGATTGATGGTGAGTATTACATGTTAACATTGATTAATAAAATGTAGTGTGGAGAAATTCCTAAACACACATTTTATACACCAGAGTTATGATGTAAGCACTATCAATGTTACAATTTGCAGAAACTTCCATTATATTTCAAGATGTGATTTGTAAATAACGTCGATATCCCATAACCATATGCCAACTATAATGAAATAATAGATACCATACAAGTCATAGTATGATGAAAATACATTATGTTATAAGACATGTGTTTCGATGCAAAGTGTTTGTTAGGATATAAACAAACTTTCATCAAGATAAACAAATTCTGCATATAAGTAATTATCATAATAGTTTCTTAAGATATTATAGAAATCCTTAAGATAAAAAAAGATAGTCAATTCATAGACTATATTTATATATAAGGGTTTAAATCTCTATTAGAGATAGTGGGATCCAGATTGAATTGGGTTTAGTCAATGTCAGATATGTACAACTAGTTGGCATAAAAACAGGTTCCACAAGTGCATATAGAAGAGGAACGTTCTAGTGACACATTTTGTATAGAAAGGTTAGAACCATAGTGATGGTTTTATATTTACCATGACTGGTGATAAATTATTCAGTGAGAATAATAATTCCTACAAGAAAGAAGTATATGGAAATCATCTCAGACTGATAAGGTCAATTAAAATTCAATAATGGATGGTACAAGTGTGGTACCAATAAGCCTCGATTGGTTATACCAAGTTCTTATGCCTAAATCCATTATAATTTTACTTGTCATGGATAATTTTGAAGATCATTTAATTGAACATTGGATGTCAAGATCAACTTTCATGGAAGGTGTCTACACAACATAACCAGAAAGGGATGGTGACACCATAAGATGCCAATAAGTGTTCCAAGTTACTAACATCCAGTTTAGGATTAAAGTAACAAGATGATAGAAAATTCATTTGGAATGAATCTTTTCCACATGTCTACCAGAGGTTAGTTGGAGAACCATAGTTTTCCAAGAGAAAATATGTTTAATAATATATGGAAAACTGTTATTGGTCTTACAGTTAGTTAAGATCGGGAAAATGTAATTCTCCAGTGATTGACTTAAAGTAGCAACCTAAGTTCTAGGGAACAAGATCTACTGAGGTAGATCTAACGATTTATTAGACCTAGTAAATTTTACATATAGTGACATGGTATTGAAAAATACAAATTGAAACAAATCAATAGAATAATTGTTTCCATTGTCACATGACACAAATCTCTCCAAGTAGACATGCAATGACATAGGAAGAGATTAAGTGGTGAATTGAGTTCCATATGCTTCAATGATGGATCAATCATGTATTCCATGATATTTACATGAATTGATATTTCATTATATAATTTATAGTAGGAAAATATCAGTTATTTCCAGAAGAATTTCAAGTAATGTAGTTAGTACTATCTGATTTTACTTGGGAAAGTACAAAAGATATGTACCTAGTAAGTGGAGAAGAAAGGATACTAGTTTTGGTGGGACACAAACTAGTCTTCCTTTGGATCAATTTGATCGAGTATCATAGTTATTCCAATGAGATGAGTGAGACAAGATCATATAATCTAGTGGTATCCATACTGACAAATAATGAGTATGTTGCAGCTTCTAAGGTAGTTAAAAAGCAGTTATTAAATATAACGATTTGTTCCAGTTCTTGGAATTACATCTCGTAAGTAAATTTTTATCGTCCTGATAACTCTTTTACTGGTACTAGTCAATATGTTATGTAATGATAGTGAAAAAAGGGATATACTTGGGGATACCATCTCTTGAGAAGTTTTACTCAAGGATATGAGGTCACATATAGCAGAATAGCCATGCAGTAGAAATGTGGCAGACTTAGTAGTCAAAGCCGTTACTCAGCAGAAACATGATCTTTATCATGTGAGAAGCGAACAAGTATGGTTAGTAAGTTGGATCTAGTGAAAGCAAGAGTGTTGTAATAGTGGGTTCTCTAGACCCAACTAAACAGTACTTTTGAATACCATATCGTGTATATAGTTATATATATATTATGTATTCTTACCATTATAGTGTATAATTTTCTATGTCCACTATTTATGGTAATGTCCATAGATTAATTGTTGTACCAAAAGGTTATAGCAGATCCCAAATTATAATGAGAACCTCAAGATACAATGACATTGATCTTAAACAAAGGTCTTATGATCTAGATACATCATACTAACTAGATACAATAGATGTTTTACTATCAAGTGTAAGGGGATCATAAGCATTGATACATTCTCATTAAGTTTGCACTTGGTGATCTCTAGTAGTGAGATTAGGAGGAAGGACCCTCCAATAGAAACACCACATGTTTTGGGTGTCATTGGCTGTTTCTATCTACGAACATGTGTATTGGTCTTTTGACTTGAGATCATTACCAGTGTGTTCCATTTGATCGCATACTTTGATGCAAGACAAAAATCATGATAATGAAATCATGATGAGGTAACTTGTGTTGGGTGCATAATTGGTGGTATGCCATTGGTTGAATGATCAAGAAAGGATTTTTCACTTCCGGGTGTAAGAACCCACATCTTCGTTTCAGGTACGCCTTTCTTTTTTCTAGAGTTTTTGAGAAAAATAAACTTTCTGGAAATTTTTGAAGTACACACCGTGTAATTTCTGAGTACACACCGTGTACTCTTCTCCGGCTCGAAGCCGTGTGTTGGCTGTGCCCGGGACACACACACGGTGTGTAGGGGTGACGTGGAGGCCGATTTTGGTGGAGTACGGAAAAACCTAGTACACGCTGTGTACTCTAAAAGTACACGCCGTGTAATTTTTTTTTCACAAAATGCACCGGGGTCGTGCCTGACGGACAGAACACACCCCTTCTCCAGGTTCTTCATCCGAGAGCGACCCGTACGACTGGATATTCCCCGAGCCCCCTCCTCTCCGTCCGTTCTACGATTTGAGCTCTGTCAATTGCGTTGGAAGCGGAGCAGTGAGTTCTTCCTTCTGCTTGAGCCTTGTTTTCAAATTCCTCCTCCTTTTCAAGATATCATGGTTTATGTGTTTTGGACGTTTTCTCAGATCTACAATGTTCTAAGGAGAATATGTCATCTCTGTTCACGTATATCGATCCCCTATCATCAAGGTAGGTTCTTTGTGCCTTTCTGTAGAAAGTCGATGAGTATTTTGTGAAAATTCCACCAATACCCTTGAACGAGGTATTGCGTGTTCCTGTTTTTCCCTTGTTGTATTGCCTGCTTTTCTTGATTGCTAGAGTAGATGTATTTCCTGTGATTATGGTAGTTTTTACTGTACTCTGGATGTTTTCCATGATTGTTTTACTTGTTTGGAATTTTTTCGGTTTCCATGCCTAGTTGTAGGATAGTAGAACTGTTGCTTTGTTATGATGTTGAGCCTTAGAATGATAGCCAAGTAGTTCTTGAGGTTTACTTGGACGATACACGCGTGCTGAGCATGTTAGTTTCACACAGGACTGTGAGAACCTAGTGTAGTAGACCACAGGGAGAATAGACGTAAGGGCTTCTCCAGAGTGTCTTTTAATACGATGTGAGACCATAGGGGGAATTGACGATGAGTGCTTTCTCAGAGAGTCTGTAGTTCCTCGACACGGGCCATATGGGGAATGAGACGTTGAATGCTTCCCCAGAGAGCCTTTAGCACGATACGAGACTATAGAGGGAATTGACAATGAGTTCTTCCTCATAGAGTCTATTTCTTAGCTGAACCAGACAGGTGAGACTGTGTGTGCCTCCTAGAGGGTTGCTGGTACTTGTAGGTTGAACCATAGGGTTTAGGCTGTGATAGCTACCCAGAGGGTTACCTGTTTTCTTCTTGTTACTAGTTGTTTACTTGTGCACTTTATATGCTAGAACTGTGGACTGTGACTGCTGTGTATTTTCCTGTTTACTGTTTCTGTACTTTACTTGCCATGTATTCATTGACTATTAGGCACAAATCTTTGGGTGGTTTCCTACTGGGACTTTGTCTCACACCCTGTTTGGGCCATGCTTTTGGGCCCAATCAGACTATGTTGTTGCAGGTATAGATAAGGGAAAGCGCCCTTCTACTTTAGGTTCTTGATTGCACTAGAGATGGAGAGCATGGGACCGAGCCGAGGCTTGCGATGCTGAGGAGTTTCTCATCTGTTTTTATTTTGTGTTGCTTTAGTACTTGTGTTCAGTTGTATTTCAACATGTTGTCTTGTTTGATGCTTTCCTTAGATAATTGTGATCGCTGCATCATTATCATTATTGCTACATATTCATTGCTTCCGCTGTTTGGTTTCAGTTGTTGCATATTGTTTACTGCTTCTACTGTTTATTGTTGTTTTCCTTGCCTTGTATACCTTACCAAATGAGGGCATAGTTTTCCCAATAACTTACCAAGGCCCTCGCTGCTAGTCGGCAGTCTCTGGCGTTTGGGGAAATGTGCTTGAGGTCATGTGGCGAACCGAGTACGGGGCACCAGTGGAGGGGCTCCAGATTTGGGTCATTACAAAGTGGTATCAGAGGAGTTATTTTCTCTTACTTTACTATTTGGAGACTTTATCCAGGGATAGAATGGATTTGGTACTTGGTATTAAGCTGTGCTCAGGAGTAGCTAACCCGTGTACAGGGAAAAGCCATACTACCTCATTAAATGCAGTTTGCTAGTTTGAGATTTTACGGTTGATATGATTTCACCTAGAGTGATTCATATGCTTTGTGTTGTTATTTTATTGACGATTGCGGTTCTATTTCTGTCACAACCCAATTTGATGAGGGTATTCCATCTCATGCATCATATAGGCACTTGTATAAATCACATGCCATGCATTCTTGCCATGCCATCTAGGGTGCATTAGCGATTACATGCTGTTGTGATAGACTTTGTGTATATTATGCATGTTGTTGTGATAGATGCTTGATAGAATCTCTGCTGCCTTGTTAGAGGATTGTTTGCTTCCTACTTTGCTTAAAATGAACGCCAAATTTTGATTCTTGAGGTGTTATGGGCCCTCTTGAATCAGAAGTTAGTGGACCATGATCCTGTTTTCTCTTGTCTATGACTGTAGGAGATTCCAAGATTTGATTCGCGGGGAGTATGGGCCCTCACGGATCGGAATTTGGAACCTCTTTGCCTTATTTTCAGTGTTTCTGGGCTTCTGTGTAGTTTCTGAGCTACTGACCAGAAAAAACCAGAATACACAGCGTGTACTTTTCGGATACACGCCGTGTCACTGACCGTGTGAGCAGGGACACGCTGTTGTAGAAATAGATTTAGGAACACGCTGTGTACGGTTGGTACACACCGTGTAGTTCGGAGTCGTGTACCTGGCCGTGTCACTAACAACATGGGTCGGGGAAGCTCGAGTAGAACACGCCGTGTTGGCTTAGGAACACACCGTGTAGTCTTTTCTAGGTACCTGGCCGTGTCACGAACAACACGGGCCGGTGTGACCTTCTCCTAGACACGCCGTGTTGTCTTTGGAACACGCCGTGTAGTCTTGATCAGGTACCCGACCGTGTCACGAACAACACGGGACGGTGTCACCTTCACCTATACACACCATGTTTGTTCGGAACACGCCGTTTAAGGTTCAGCCGTGTAGAAAACCATGTATTGAACAACACGGGCCGCCGAAGCCTTGTCTAGTACACGCTGTGTTTGTTCAGAACACGCCATGTAGTCTTGGGTAGAGTCGGACCATGTGGGTTAGCTGTGTAAGGAGACTTGGGCATGGGAATAGTTTTCAAGTACACGCCGTGTGTTGGGTCAACACGCCGTGTAGTTTGAGGTGTTACACGACCTATAGGGCAGGGGTACACGCCCATGTCAATGGCTTAAGATGACACACCGTGTAGTTTTTATACACGCCGTGTAGTCGTGTTTTGTAGACTTGTGTGTTTTCTTTCCCCTGTTCCCATTTATACTCTTGTGTTCTCTGTCCTTGTTAATTCTGATCTAAGGTGTGCTTTTGATCTTTCAGAACTATGCCTCTGAGACGTCCTCCGGTTGTACGTCTGTCGTCAGGCAGTGATTAGACGCCGGATATGGCTGATCAGGGGACTTCGCAGTTGGACTTTCCTCCAGTGGTGGATCGTTTCAGGGATGTCTTTCCAAAGGACTTTTCGGGTTTGCCTCCAGAGCATGATGTAGACTTTTCTATTGAGCTCGTTCCAGGAGTAGCACCGATTTCCATTCCTTCTTATAGGATGGATACACCTGAGTTCCAGGAGCTCAAGAAGTAGTTGGAGGAGTTGAAGGCAAAGGGTTTCATCCAACCCAGTACTTCTCCTTGGGGTTCGCCTGTCCTGTTTGCGAAGAAGGAAGACGGTACCCTTCAGCTTTGTGCGGATTATTGGAAGCTGAACCAGTTGACGGTCAAGAACTGATATCCCTTTCCGAGGATCGATGACCTCTTTGATCAGCTTCGAGGAGACCGGGTGTTCTCGAAGATCGACTTGAGGTCCGATTATCATCAGTTTCACGTTAGACCATCAGATATACCTCTGACTTCATTCAAGAAAAGGTATGGTCTATACGAATATACAGTCATGCCGTTCAGCCTCACAAACGCGCCTGCAGTTTTCATGGCACTGATGAACCGAGTGTTCTATACTTACTTGGACTCCTTCACCGTGGTCTTCGTGGACGATATCTTGGTGTACTCTCACACTCGACACGACCATGCCACATATCTTGAGATCGTTCTGAGTACACTGAGAGAGCATCAGCTCTATGCTAAACTCTCGAAGTGCCACTTTTGGATGGATCAGATTCACTTCTTGGGTCATGTCATCTCAGAGGCAGGAGTATCTGTGGACCTAGAGAAAGTGAGATCTGTAGTTTCCTAGAAGCAGTCGAAGAATGTTTTTGAGGTACGGAGTTTCCTAGGGCTGGCTGGATACTACAGACGCTTCATTTAGGACTTCTCACGCCTAGCAGCACCTTTGACAGGTCTGACCAAGAAGGGGATGAAGTTCTTATGGTCAGATTCTTGTGAGTCATCCTTTCAGGAGCTGAAGGGAAGGTTGACTTCGGCACCGATACTAATCTTGCTGGAGCCAGACAAGAGCTATACTGTCTATTATGATGCTTTGGGTATCGGACTAGGCGCTGTGCTTATGCAAGGAGATGGAGTCATCGCGTACGAATCTCGGTAGTTGAGGCCACATGAGAGGAACTACCCTACACACGATCTGGAGTTGGCAGCTCTTTTTCATGCCTTACGCTGTTGGAGACACTATCTCCTGGGAGAGTACTTTGTGGTCTTTAACAACCATAAGAGTCTCAAGTATATCTTCACTCATCTTGATCTGAATCTGAGGCAGCATAGGTGGGTCGAGTATCTTCAGTCTTTTGATTTCGATCTTGCCTATACGCCGAGAAAGGGAAACACGGTGGCAGATGCGTTGAGCAAGAGAACTCAGATTCAGGCAGTTCAGGAGGCCAGCAGTGAGTGACATCTTATGGCTCTGTTCTCTGAGATCCATCTGGAGGTGCACAATAGACAGGGACAAACTTTCCTATCTTCTATAACTGTTACCTCTACTCTACTTGATCGAGTACGGATGAGGCAACTATCGGACTCAGAAGTCTTAGTTATGCAGGAGAGTGTGTTAGGGGAGGACCCTCTTCCTGGATGGATAGTGGGTGAGGATGAGACCTTGCATTTCCAGAGATGCGTATGGGTGCCAGCAGACATACATGAGGAGCTAATGTGGGATTTTCATTCCTCAGTTTGGGCAGTTCATCCTGGCGTCACCAAGATGTATCAGGATCTTCATAACCAGTACTGGTGGCCAGGTATGAAGAAAGATGTTGCTGGTTTTGTCTTGTGGTGTTCTACTTGTTAACAGGTGAAGGCAGAGCACCAGCGACCATCATGCCTTTTATAGCAGTTACCCACTCTAGAGTGGAAGTGGAACAATGTTGCGATGGACTTCGTAACCAGGTTGTCGAGGCCGCCTCGAGGGAACGATGCTGTTTGGGTTGTCGTCGACAGGCTCACAAAGGTTGCTCACTTATTTCCGATCAAGGAGACCTTCAATTTCGATGATCTGGGACGACTTTACATCAGAGAGATTGTAATTTTTCATGGAGTTCCATGCTATATTGTTTCAGACAGGGATGCGCACTTTACTTCTCGGTTCTGGAAAGGACTTCAGAAGGCTTTGGGTACACAGGTACTTTTGAGTACGACATACCATCCCCAGACTGATGGCCATTCTGAGCGCACAATCCAGGTGCTAGAGGATATGCTCAGAGCTTGTATTCTGGACTTTTCCAGTTCTTGGGAGAAGCATATCCCTCTGGCGGAGTTCGCCTACAACAATAGTTTTCAGGAGACTATTCAGATGGCACCATATGAGGCTCTCTACGGTAGGCCTTGCCGATCACCCTTATGCTGGATGAAGGCTGAAGAGGAAGCTTTGCTGGGACCTCATCTTGTTCAGGAGACTTCAGAGCAGATATAGCTGATTCGGAAGAGGATGGCTACGACATAGTCTCGGCAGAAGTCTTATGCTGATCAGCGGAGATGACCTCTAGAGTTCGAGGCTGGGGACCAGGTTTTCCCACGTGTCGCACCGAGATTGGGACAAAAAAGGATTCAAAGATAGGGTAAGATTTCACCGTGGTACGTCGGTCGGTTTGAGGTTTTGGATAGAGTTAGGCTGGTCGCCTATCGGTTGCAGCTACCCCAAAGATATCATTCCATGCACGATGTCTTCCACGTCTCGCAGCTCTGAAGTTACTTTTCAGACCCATCTCATGTCTTTCAGACTGAGGAAGTTGAGCTCGAAGCGGATGCATCGTTTGAGGAGCATCCCATCCGGATTGTCGATCGCAGTACGAAGGTTCTCCGTGGGTGGTCTATCCCTCTTGTACAGGTGTTATGGCAGCATGGGCGACTATAGGACGAGACCTGGGAGAGGGAGGCTGATATACGATCGCAGTGGCCAGAGCTTTTCGGGGTTTCTTCTTCTACACCTCGCTAGAGAAATTTGGGGATGAATTTATTTAAGGGGGGAAGTTTGTAAGAACCTGGATCTTCGTTTCAGGTACTCCTTTCTTTTTTCTGGAGTTTTTTGAGACTTTCTAGAAATTTTTGAAGTACACGCCCTGTACTTTCTGAGTACACGCCATGTAATCTTCTCCGGCTCGAAACTGTGTGCTGGCCATGCCCGAGCCACACACACGGTGTGTAGGGGTGACGTGGAGGCCGATTTTGGCGGAGTATGAAAAAACCTAGTACACGCCATGTACTCTAAAAGTACACACCGTGTACTTTTTTTTTTCAAAAAACGCACTGGGGTCACGCATGATGGACAGAACACACCCCTTCTCCAGGTTTTTCGTCCGAGAGCGACCCATACGACTAGATCTTCCCCGAACCCCCGCCTCTCCGTCCGTTCTCCGATTCGAGCTCTGTCGGTTGAATTGGAAGCACAACAGTGAGTTCTTCCTTCTGCTTGAGCCTTGTTTTCCAATTCCTCCTCCTTTTCAAGATATCATGGTTTATGTGTTTCAGGCGTTTTCTCAGATCTACGACGTTCTAAGGAGAATCTGTCATCTCTGTTCATGTATATCGATCCCCTAGCATCGAGGTAGGTGGTTTGTGCCTTTATGTAGAAAGTCGATGATTATTTTGTGAAAATTCCACCAATACCCTTGAACGGGGTATTGCATGTTCCTGTTTTTCCCTTGTTGTATTGCCTGATTTTCTTGATTGCTAGAGTAGATGTTTTTCCTATGATTATGGTAGTTTTTACTGTACTCTGGATGTTTTCCATGCTTGTTTTGCTTGTTTGGCATTTTTCCGGTTGCCATGCCTAGTTGTAGGATAGTGGAACTATTGTTTTGTTATGCTGTTGAGCCTTAGAATGATAGCCAATTAGTTATTGAGGTTAACTTGGACGATACACGCGTGCTGAGCATGTTAGTTTCACACAGGACTGTGAGAACCTAGTGTAGTAGACCACCGAGAGAATAGACGTAAGGGCTTCTCCAGAGTGTCTTTTAATACGATGCGAGACCACAGGGGTAATTGATGATGAGTGCTTCCTCAGAGAGTCTGTAGTTCCTCGACATGGGCCACAGGGGGAATGAGATGTTGAGTGCTTCCCCAGAGAGCCTTTATCACGATACAAGACTATAGGGGGAATTGACGGTGAGTGATTCCTTATAGAGTCTATTTATTAGATGAAACAGAGGGGTGAGACTGTGTGTGCCTCCTAGAGGGTTGCTGGTACTTGTAGGTTGAACCATAGGGGTTAGGCTGTGAGACCTACCCAGAGGGTTACCTATTTTCTTCTTGTTACTGGTTGTTTACTTGTGCACTTTATATGCTAGAACTGTAGACTGTGACTGCTGTGTATTTTCCTGTTTACTATTTCTGTAGTTTACTTGCCATGTATTCATTGACTGTTAGACACAGATCTTTGGGTGGTTTCCTACTGGGACTTTGTCTCACACCCTGTTTGGGCCATGCTTTTGGGCCCAAGTAGACTATGTTGTTGCAGGTATAGATAAGGGAAATCTCCCTTCTAATTCAGGTTCTTGATTGCACTGGAGTTGGGGAGCATGGGACAGAGCCAAGGCTTGCAATACTGAGGAGTTTCTCATCTGTTTTTCTTTTGCTGTTGCTTTAGTACTTGTGATCAGTTGTATTTCAGCACGTTGTTGTGTTTTATGATTTCCTTAGATACTTGTGCTTACTGCATCATTATCATCATTGCTACATATTCATTGCTTCCACTGTTTGGTTTCAGTTGTTGCATATTGTTTACTTCTTCCACTGTTTATTATTGTTTTCCTTACCTTGTATACCTTACTAAATGAGGGCATAGTTTTCCCAATAACTTACCAAGGCCCTCGCTGCTAGTCGGCAGCCTTTGGCGTTTGGGGAAATGCACTTGAGGTCATGTGGCGAACCGGGTACGGGGTACCAGTGGAGGGGCTCTGGATTCGGGTCATTACACCGGGTTTAGGAATTAATATATCTTGGGTATTGTTGATCAGGATGGTAGTACCTTCATAAATCATTGGCCAAGGCAGTCGAGGGTAAATCTGTCCTGTTGGATCAACAAATAATAAAATCAGGAAAAGGGTGATGATACAAGTGTGTGTCCTGCTTTATGAGATATCAAAGACAAAGAGATTATATTACACGATGTGTGTTCATAGGTTGGTTGTCATTTCTATGTCTATCCTTATCTCTTTAGGGGTTTTTATGGGTTGCTAGACTCTACTCTTGGTCTGTGGATTTTATTCACTACTATCGAGATAAGGGCCTAGAGGTCCACACATAATAACATATTTAAGAATCTACCATATTCAGTTGAATAAGTATATGGGACATGGTGGGCCCCACCATGTGGTTCGAGTGTTGTCCAAGTTATCGATCATCAATAAATAAGTAAATTTATTATTATTCAATTAAATAATAATTGGGCTGAATTTATTTATTAAAAGTATTTACAAGTTAAGTAAATATGAGGAATAATATTAATCGAACAAATATTATTTTAATATTCTAGGTTCGTTTAGTATTAAGCGAGAATTTCAAGTCAAGTTAATGACTCGACTTTATCACATAATATATTTAATATATATTATAGGTGTGTGATAAAATATAAATGATATTTATAACTCAGTTTAGTTCATTATAAATTATTTATTTATTGCTAATATAGTGGACATTAAATATATAGGGGTCGGGGAACCCTACCAGGTATTTTGAATATTTACTATAAATAGTGAGAGATACTCTCACACATTTATTATTAATTGTGTTATTTCTAGAGGCTCTCTCTTCTCTCTCTCTTTCTAGAGAGAGAAGATCTCAATTCAGATGATCAGATCGAGCTAATCTCCTTGCATCGAAGGCACATCAATGTAGTGATTGTTGGGACATTGAATGTATCATCAGATCTCCATGATAGCACTTGGAATTTGATGATTTATGTTCCAGAGGATTTTTGAAGTATGTGTGGATGATATAGTGAGATTTGGCTTCAAATTATTCATACAATGATCGATGGCGAAAAACAGATGTTGATCACAGCTGCATATATGAAAAAGGTATGTTTTTGGTTTACATTTTTGTGCTCAGTTTAATTTATGCAAGATCTTCAGACTGTACCGGGGATTGGATCGTCGGAGATGACAAGTCTCGTCTTCCCAGTGATGAAAAAAGTTTTAAAAATTTCCATCCCACCAACTTTTGCTGTGACCTCGATTCCTTCAATGTCACACCTGATTTTACCGTTGATCATAATGCCCTATTGAGGCAGATCATAGAGGTGCGTCCCTAAGAGGGGAGATGTCATAGAGGGTATAAAGAAAATCTCACAGTATGAGAGACATTACCCTCTATAAAAAACATGATCAGAAGATAGAATAAAAAATTACCAAATAAATCCATCAAACTATGAAAATTTAAACAAAAAACCATCCCAAAATTCCTGAATAAATAAAACTGATACATATAAAAGTCTCCAAAACAAATACCAAAAATACAAGTCTACAGAAAAAACTCAAAAACAACTCCAACCCAGCTAGTAATGTCTAGCATGGTCCCCAAAGTCCTCTTAGAAACCTGAAAATAGTTTATATATGTAGGGTGATCATAATTGGTATACTCAGTAGGGACATAACCAATGCCTCAAGTGAAAATGTGAAAAGAGCATGCTGATGTTCCAGTGAACAAAAAACATAACCAACAATAACATATACAGTTCATCTAACCAAACCCAATCTTACCATGACTCACTCACCAAATCACACATACAATATAATGATATAACATCGAGATCATAACAATTAAGGTGCCCCACTACCTCTTACCCACTAATTTTCCGCTCTCATTCCCCAACGTCAAAAATCCTATGCTCTCATCCCTTCCAAACATATCACACAACCTCTGCACCACAACCACTCCGCCACAACCTCTGCATCACATCGCACAGTCGAACACAACACACAACTTCCCACAACATATCCATTCCATCCAACCATCGTGTCACTTCCCTACACATTACACAACCCAACCGGTTACTAACATCACCACACAACAACCGTAAGTCACACAAATCACCATAATGAGAACAACCACACACAACAACAACACATCCTGGATTCAAATTTATTCAGGGGATTTATCACATTACTTATTTATATTAGAATGAATATTATCACACAAACCAAATATGCAGGGGAAACCAATTATTATCCAAATATAAGTTCTTTATCCTTTTATTCAGGGTGTGATCACAAAACACAATAAGAGATATCACAAAACAACCACTATAGTGCAAACAAGGCTCCCAACAACTATTATTTTCAGAATTGGAAACAGGTATGTATAATAATATCAAAAACATATATCAAAGCAATAAAGAATACAATAAATCCCCATACCCATCAATTTCAGACATGATAATTATTTACATGATTATGCCGACCCTTATTATCCACCCAAAGGTAAGAAAATGTATGCAATTCCCACACGTAGCACGTAAAAAGGGTGAGAATGAGGAACCTTACCTCAAGGAATCTTCTTGATCTTGCTGCACACTGAAGAACAAAAAATAAATGCCCACAAACCACAATTGTACCATGAGAAATCGCGGATCAACCTACATCGCACCCAATGACTATCAAAGCGCAACCCAACACACACCCCATACTAAAGAACATCATCACAGTGAATCCTCATAATAATAATGGAATAAAATGAAAGATAATGAGAGGAGAACTCACCATAGATTGAAAATGGAAATTCAGGAATTAATCCCCATCGAAAGGAATTCCAAATGCTTGAAGAGGGAGCCTCTGGGTCGCCTGGAATGAGAGAAGGGAGCACCAACCATAGGGTTTGAGAAACACCCCCAAGAACTATAGCCTTTAAAGATGTACTTCATAGGACATTTACATAGCATGTAATCCTCACATGTCATGTAATTGTCAAGATTTAAGTTCTATCAAAAAGCACATCACCTTGAAGGACTTTTACACCTGAATTATTACACATCGTGAATCCAACTTACATGTCATCTACCCTTTTCATGGGATAACCCTTAGCCAAATACAAATCATGAACCACCTAACTACATAAGCCAGGAACCACCATTATATGTCATGTAATACATTTAAATGATGTGTACTTCCTGCAATAGCTCTGCTACACCTCTAGCCTCCATCGAGAACTCCCAGAATCTCCTTCGAAAACATCCAACCACCAAAACCGACAGTATAACATTTTGGGGAGACATGTATCATTATAAAAAATACATATCAAATGATTCGCGCCCTCAAGAATCCAAAACCAAACCTAGAAGGAAAGGTGTCTGAAAAACTCCCCCACAAGATACCTCTCAAGGATCTCACCATACCTCAAATGCTACCACCAGCCAAAAACGCCAAACCAAATGGCCATAAAAATCCTACACAATCTCATCACCACACAAACACATCAACATGACCATCCAACCTTACCAACACTGTAAAACCATCTCAACCTCTATGAAAACCAAACCAAAAACCACTACAACCAATGAACCACACCACCCCAAATGCACAAATCCAGAATTTTATCCTCCATGTCAAGATACTATCCATTCTAGGTTGAATTGACTCACCCGCATGAATTTAATCACTTTATAGTTAATGATTCTAGACTTGAAATCAGGTCCTCCCCTTTCCATATGTCAGAGTTTTATCACACATCACACATCAAGGGAAACAACACATCTCATAACATATCAAGATCCAAAAATCACATCATAAAAAAACAGAACAAAGAAAAACTCAAAAAACTTTGGGTACTAGGCACGCATATGTGTCTCTCACTCCAAAGTACTCTCCTCCAGGACACCATGCATCCATAACACACAGACCAAAGAAATGGTTTGTCCATGCAACACTTTCTCTTGGCAATCCAGATCTCTAATAAACTCTCCACAAATGTTGTGTCGTCTTTAATATCCAACTCTCCCCAATCAATGACATTGGATTCATCATGAATATACTAAAAAATATGAGAGACATGAAAGAAAACATGGATTAGGTTTATCTATAGTGGAAATACCAACCGATATGTCACCTCACCAATACACCCCAACACCTAAAAGGGTCCAACAAACCTAGGGAAAGCTTACTCCCCTACCAAAACTATACTACTCATGTCGAGGGGATATTCTCAAGAAAACATGGTCTCCAACCTCTAACTCTATGGGCCTTCACCTACGATCAACATAGGCCTTATGGCTGTCCTACGCCACATTCATCTACTCTCAAACCAACTGGATCTTCTCGGTCGTGCACTTCACTACATCATGACCAATAACTTCCTACTCTCTTAACTCTGTCCAGCACAATGGAGAACAACACGATCTCTCATACAAAACCTCAAATAGATCCATATTAATGGATGAGTAATAGTTATTGTTGTGTGCAAACTTGACCAAAGTCAGGTGACATACCTAAGATCCACCAAAGTCTAAGACACATGTCCGTAACATATCATCCAACGTGTGGATGGTCTGCTCCGTTTTCCCATCTGTCTAAGGTTGGAAAGAAGTGCTAAGGTGGAGCCAAAAGCATGATGTAATCCACTCCAGACTCATGAGGTATAAAAAGGATATCGACCAGAGACTATGGACCTAAGAACTACATGAAACTTTACCACCTCATCCACATACTTCTTTTCTAAAGCATCCATTATGCTCGAATCCTTGATTTCTAAGAAGTTGGCATATTTCTTCAACCGATCAATGATCACCCAAATAAAGTCATAGCCTCCCTGAGGTTAGGGTATCCCTATGATGAAATCTATTGATATTTCATTCCATTTCCAATTGATAACATCCAACAATTGCAATAAACCTCCCAGAACATGGTGTTCCTCTTTCACTTACTGACAAACTAGACATATTTCCACAAACTCTACCACTGACCATTTCATCCCCAACCAAAAAATCTATCTCCTAAATCAATGATACATCTTTGTCACATCAGGATATACCACCAAGGGTGAGATGTGAAACTCCCAGAGAACTCACTCATGCATCGATTGTGTAAAAAACATTATTTCCTTGAACAACACCTAGTTTTGACCATCCTATGACCATACCTCCAGAGCATCACTATGTCCAACATGATCATGAATCACCTCTGTCTCCGAGTATCCCCATTGAGACTTCTCCACCCACTACATCAAAGATGATTCCATGATCATCTGATAAAGAAAAACTCTTCTAGTGCTCTCTCTAATGTCAATATGCATCACTGAAAGCTCATTTATTCCTTTCCAAACATCCAGAGACTCCTGATCCACATCCTCTCAGGACTTCTAACTCAACTCATTAGAAACTAAATTAACCTTACCTGGTGTGTAAGTGATATCAAAATTATAATCTTGAAGAAACTTCATCCACTTTTTATAGTGTAGATTCAAATCAAACTGAGAGAAAACATATCGTAGGCTCTTGTGGCTTGTAAAAACCACAAAGTGCTCTCCGATGAGGTAATTCCTCCATAACTTTAGCTTAAACACAACTAACGTCAAATCCAGATCATGGGTGGAATAGTTAAGCTTGTAATGACATAACTTCCTAGACCTATAAGAGATTACCTCCCTCTACCACATCAACTCGCACCCCAAGCCCAGAAGGAATGCATTATATAACACCTCAAACAAAACACCCTCCTCAGGCAACTTAAGAACGAGAGCTCTAACCAAAATCTCTTTTAGGTAACCAAACACTGTTGGACACTGATTCATCCACTCAAAAGTCTAGTCCTTCCTATTCAAAATTTTCAAATGGGTTGAAAATAAAGAGAAATCAGGCATAAATCTCTGATAATACCTCACATGACCAAGTAAAATACGAACCTCTAACATGTTCTTGGGTACTTCCAAAAAAATAACTGCTTTGACTTTCAATGGGTCCACTACTTCACCCCATAGAGACACCACATTTCTAAAAAAATACACCTATTGTATCTAAAAATCACACTTAGAAAACTTCCCATAAAGATGTTGGTGTCAAGGGACCTTGAAAATATCTCTGATATGTTCAACATGATCCTCCTATAACTTTGAGTATACCAAGATATCATTGATGAATACAATGAGGAATAGGTCCAGGAAATCACAGAACACAGATTTCATAAGTCCCATTAACATAGCTGGTGCATTCATAACACCAAACGACATAAAAACAAACTTGAAGTGCCCATACCTGCATATGAAGGCAGTCTTCTAAATATCCTCATCTTTCACCCTCAACTGGTGATATCCATACTAAATATCAATCTTTGAAAACTAACTAGCTCCTATCAACTGTTCAAACATGTCATTGATCCTCGGAAGAGGGTAACAATTCTTGAACGTTACCTGATTCAACCTCTGGTAGTATATGCACAACCTCAGAATACCATCCTCCTTCTTGGAGAACAACACTAGAGTACCCCATAGTGACATAATGGGTCGGATCAAACCCCTCTACATTAATTCATCCACCTGCAGACTCAACCCATGAAACTCTGTGGGCACCATCTAATAGGGATCCATAGAAATCAGAGATGCACACAGCTGCAAATCTGTCCCGAACTTGACATCACACCAAGGAGGTAGTGTCATAACATCCTCTGATAAAACATAGAGGAAATCCTCCACAACCTTGATAATATACCAAACTTTATATTATACAAATATACCCTCCAACTATGAAAAAAGAAGCTCCACCTATCTACCAACCAATTAATAACCTCTCTTTCTACTGAATGCCACTCACTGGACCTCCACATTAGAAAATGAGACTCTTATCTGAAAGCAGTCGATGAATTCATGCATGGAATACAACCAATCCATACCAAGGATAATATCTTATGACTATCTATAATAAGAATAATTCCCTCACTGTCTGGTGCTGCCCCATCACTAGTCTACATTCCCAGCACACATCAAACAAGGAAGTTTGGCCTCCAACTAGCATAAATAGCACCAGGGGCATTGGAAACCTCTCCAAATCCAGTCCCAACATATGAACCAAAGTAAGAGAAACAAAGGAGTGAGATGATCCTAAATTAAACATAGAACACACAAGGGTAGGTGATAAACTGATCATACCTCGAACAACTTCTGGATCTGTTGGCACTGCTACCTCTAACACATGCATTTGACCACCCCCATATCCTCTACCTCTCTGCGTTCGGACTCCATAACTGCAATCCAACCTAGGTCCATGTGGATGGAGACCATCATAATGTTTCCCTCTGTTGACTCTGCCCGCTCTCAGTAGATGAAAGACAACCTATAGTCCCTGCCGCTGGAAGTTTCTTGGAGGCAACTTCTACTGCTAAAAAGGGGCCCGACCACCCATCTAAAACTTGCCTCCATAAGCGGTCGAACACTGATCCTAGTGGTTCCCATATCTTATATAGATATGAAACACAAATGGAAAACCCCCAAAAGGTTCTTGGAAACCACCTGCCTCTGATGGATGAGAAAGAAACTATCGTGGTCCTTTCCCCATTGACTTAAACCCTGACCTCCTGAACACTCATGACCCACTGCATGAAGCTTTGCTCCTCAAGATTCCCTATTGGACACTCTTCTAAGGTTCAAATCCTAAGGAAAGAATCTACTTTCTAACCTCAACATTTTTATGCACCTCCAGATATGTCGGGAGCATAAATGGTGTGACCACATACTTGATCACCAAATGCAAAGACTCCTTCAAATGTCGTACTATGGACTCTTCATCTGGGAAAACATCTAGAGAAAAGTGTATGAGGTCCTTGAACCTGATTCTAAGCTTCTGCATGATAAGACTCCCCTTCTAAAGGGATAAAAGTTCCTTCCTCTTGTATAGCCTCATTGTTGATGACTAAAACTCTGCTCAAAACTCCCTCTGAAAGTTAGGACACACCACATCTTCCTCCTTATAGTCACCAAGAAATAGTATCCACCACTAACACATAGATCCCCACACCTGAATAACTGTTAGTGACACCCAAAACTTAGCTCATACTTAGATCAGACCAAAATTGATCTCAAGATCCTCTATCCAACGCTCTATATCGAGATATAAAACACTCCCCTCATACTTGTCCAAACTTTGTTGTTGAAAGTCACGCAAGACCCACTTTTATGCCTCATCCTTTTCTATCAAGTCAACCCTTCGATGATCAAGCAGATTAGCTTCCTAAACCTCAACTGTCTAAGAAAATCATGAATGACGAATATGAGCCATTATTGAAAATTAGGAGAACAACCTAATCCTAGTAGCATGTTATTTTAATAAAAATTATTTAATTTATTCATTTTATTTTCCCAAAACACCCAATTGAAACATGAACACAAGTCATTATGATTCATGTACCTCTCCTATGTCTCCTACAAAAATTTCCACCTCACATTGTCATTTAATAAGTTTAGAGTCCATGCATTGGATCACGAGGGCCCTAAAATCTCACATCCTAGCCAGTCTCCCAGACCTATGTCACACACCAAGGTCAACTGGAACTACTTCCATACCAACCCATGAAATCCTCATGCCTAAATCCAAACTCCATCATATCCCTCAACCATCACCTATGATACTACCCTATCACGACTCTCTCCCACCAAAGATACCACAATTAAGGGAGAAAGATAATGACCCCTGAGTCCCGCCTCCAGTAGGCCATGGGTTTGAGACTAGCACCGAGGGTATAAAAAAAATATCATAGTATGGGAGCCATTACCCTCTATAAAAGAAACACGATCAGGAGATCGAATAAAAAATCACCAAACAACTCCATAAGAATATGGAAAGGTAAACAAAAAACTATCCTATAATGCGTAAATAATTAAAGAATATACATATAAAAGTATCCAAAGAAAATACCAAAAATATAAGTCCATGACAACAACTCAACAAAACCTCCAACCCAGTTAATAATGTCCATCTTGGTCCCCAAATTCCTCCTGAAAACCTTAAAATATTTTATATATGTAGGGTGAGATTAACATGTATACTTAGTAGGGGAATAACCAAGAACTCTAGTGCATATGTGAGAAGAGCATGCTAATGTGCCAGTGAAAAAACAACAAGACCAACAAGCACCTATACAAGTCATCTAACCAAACCCAGTCTCACCATGGTCCACTCACTAAATCACACATCCAATATAATAACATAACATCGATATCATAACAAGCAAGACACCTCACTACCTCTTCACTACTGATTTTCCCCTCTCATTCCCTAACATATAACGTCTTGTGACCCCATACCTTTCACACATATCACACCACATCCCACCCATAGACACTTGATCCACACATCACATCACATCCCGCCTACAGACAGCTGGGACCACATGTCACTTCTCTCCCAAAAACACCTAGGTAATATATCACATCTCGCCCGAAAACACATGGGCCACTACATAACTGCTGTAGGAAATCGGGGGAGAGGGGGTAACCAACCATCTATATTACTACCATCCTGGATATTAGGTAAAACACTCAGAACCTAGAACTTCTGATCATTGGTAAGGTTATCCAACTCAGTTGGGACACATATAAAATAACATAAATATACATGATATAAAGATAACACACAATACCCAACCTACAAGTTCACATTAACAACATTAGAATACACTGCATCACCACCAAGAACCATACATAATATATCACAACTACTTCCACCTCTATATGAAACACCATGCAACTACCACACAAGTCAAAACATTTCCCACTTTCATCTTACAAGTTTCACCACATTTATTCATTAATACATTTGCCACACATAAAATTTCATCCCATTACATTCAATTACCAACCCATTAATTTATTCATTTCATTTCAGTTTAATAAATTTATCACATACTTTTTTACAACCCACCTTTTTTATTTACCATCCTATTTTTTTGTTTATCATCACTATGACAAACCTGCTCTTTATTGCACATTAATTCATGATTTATTACATAACATTACACATAATACAACCAGTAAGATCAAAAAGTCTAGTGTCTTTGGGAATTAGGTACATTACATAACTTAAAATAGGGAATACATTTCCATTATTAAAAACTTCCTTAACATAATCATATTATTCCTTAATACTTAAAACTACATAGGATAACCTGAGGATATACATAAGAAAGGGGTGAGCTATAAAGACCAGTAAGGGAGTAAACATGGAATAAAATGAATAAATTATTACATGTTAGAAAATAGGAAAATCAATGACACATAAAAGGGGTGATAATCATAAACATGAATAATAAGGAATGATATAACATGATAACATAAAGGAAGAATGGGAAATGTGGCAATAAATTTAAACATGACATCATAAACATAGGTCAAAGCTAACTTCCAAGACATAATGATGGATGAAGTATTGTGATAGATTAGGTTCACTCCCTAATACATTGCATGGTGTCTTATAAGACTAAAACATTACCCAATGCATTGGAGTTATATATAATTCTGAACACACTCCTCACTTTCATTTCATTCACATGCATAAGTGTGCCACATAGATCATAAAACATGGAATCATTTATCACCACATTTTATTCCACGATCATGGAGTTTTTAGTGCATAAATCTAATTCCCCAATAAAATAAGTTTAAGTGTATGAAGGTGAACACCCTTGATAGTAAATGAGTTCAGGTATTCACTACACAATTGTTTGGCATGGGAAGTCATAATAAAATTTCAACAGCATAACAGGAGCACATAAATATTCATGGGAGGGATTTGTGAGAGTGAAATGGGTATCTCATAATCTAGACATCATAAGGGAATTAATAGGGATATATAAGAATATATCCCAACATTATTAACTGGACAATAAAGGCATAAGATAATGAAGATACTTGAATAAATAGGAGAAATAGATGATCCCTTATCTTGAGAGTGTGATTCCAAAAGCTTGGGAGGCTCTTCTTGAGAGTTTGGGGGCACCTTGATAGGAATATATAGAGGTGATGTAAAGGTAAGGGCATGATCAAAGTTTTTTGAGTGAATAGAAATGAGATATTGGGTGAGTTTATATTGAAAATGAGTGGGGAGTTCTTTATTATTTCTCAAATTTAGGTTTTGGACACTATATAATAAAGTAATTAAAAAAACTTTCCCATAGTTTTTGAACATGATTTCTACCAAATAGGAGTGATTTTAATTATTTTATTAGGTTAAGGGTTCGTATTATTAATTTATTTCCCTTGGTTATGTGGAAGTGAGTCATGTCCTTAAAGAAATGATTTTAAAACCTTAAAATATATTATAAGTTCTGGAGGATTCATAAAGAGTTTATAAAATTAATAAAATAAACTTAAAATAAAATTATTTTAAAGGAGAAACATATATTTTGTCTTAGATACTCATTATAGTATTTATTATATCATTTTTGGGTCATTATGATGTCATAATACACATCGTATATTTATATTGTATTTAATTTTTACCTAAAAATTCAATTGTCTCAGATTATTATGAAAAATTCACTATTAGATAATTTCAATGTTTTAATTCCAAAAAAATATTTATTTTATCTAAATAATTTTTTAAAATTTTTAATTTTCACTTTTAAAATAATAATTGACATTTATTGAGAAATACTGGGTTTTTTTTGACAATAACAGTTTTTGAACCCTTATAAAAATTACATTTGACTTCATAAAAATTATATGATCATTTATATTTAATAAAAGTTATTTAATAAAATTATTTAATTAAAATTTTATTTATTTAAAAAATCTTTTAATTTATGAAAATAAATGCCTTAATTGAATTTGAATATTACCCAATAATACAATTTGTGTTTTATTGTACAAAAATCAAAATCATTTATGAAGTAACAAAAATAAGAAGTAAATATAACCATTATTCTATTAAAAAATGTACATATTCATATTGATAGGATCTTGATACATATTCATTTAATATGCCAGAAAATTCCCTAAGGGTATGTTGCGTGATAGTGAGACTTTCATGGGGTGGTTTGACGTATATGGGTTTGGTCATGATCTCAATGAGCATGAACTTATCCTGTAAATGGTTTTTCTCATGATTAAGTTGTTGGATCTTAGCTTGAGTGAGGTCAAAGGATAAAGATAATGATTCTATCCCCTTTGGAAGCTCGGATAAATGAGCTTCATAAGTTATGATCCTACTGGTTGAGGCCATCACTTCCTTTGTCTATACCAATTGGATTTTTCAAAACCCTATATTTATAATAATCATATGATCACTATTAAACGACTATATTATCAATGGTTATGATGATTAATGGTCTTTTTAAATATGATAGGATATAATAAAACTAAGGAAGTTCATGTGTTTTCTATAACCGTAGTACATAATAAGACATTTAATTAGACCACAAATGAAATTTTATTTATAAAAGTTTGGGTCATTGCAATATTCCCCCATTTAGAAATTTCTCCCTTAAAATTTTAATTTCACAAACTAAAATAGATGAAGGTAACTCTGTTTCATCACCTCCTCTATTTCCCACACCGCTTCATGAAACTTATTGTTTCTCTACATCACTTTGACCAGATGCATTGTATTATTCCATAGAACTTTGTCTCTACAATCTAAGATCTTCACTGACTTCTTCTCATAGGAAAGATCATTCTCTAATAGTACCACCTATGGATTGAGTACATGTGTGGGGTTTGGTATGTACTTCCCCAAGAGTGATACACAGAATACATCATGTACTTTAGATAGGTTAGGTGGGAGTGCTAGTCGATAGGCCACCACTCCAATGTGATCAAGGATCTCAAATGGATTGATGTATCTTGGACTAAGATTTCTATTCTTCCCAAATATCAGGACTTTATTCTATGCAGATATGTAAAGGAATACCTTGTCTACAACCTCAAACTGTAGGTATCATAAATGATTATCAACATGGATCTTTTATCGACTCTAAGCATCCTTGATATGCTGATGAATGACCTTGAAATTTTAGACTTTTTCCTTAACCATTACAGGACCTAGTAGTTTGCATTACCCAACTTCATCCCAGCATACAGGTGTTCTATACCTCTTCCTATAAAGGGATTCATTAGGAGCCATTTGGATGTTTGAGTAGAAACTATTATTGTATGATAACTCAACCATAAGAAGATGTTGATCCCATCCTCCTTTGAAGTCTATTTAGTATGCTCTTAACATGTCCTCAAGTGTATGGGTAGGAAACTTGGATTGGTTATTAGTTTGAGGGTGATAAACTATGATGAAGTTCAAATCAGAATTTAGAGCATGTTGTCCACCCTTCTAGAACTTAGAGGTAAATCTTGGATCTCAATAAAATAAAATCGATAGTGGTGTTCCATGCAGCCTCACCACTTCTCTAATGTATATCCTTACAAGTTGATCGAGTGATAATTCCTATCAAATTACAATGAAGTGAGTTGTCTTTGTAAGAAAATCCACCACAAACCATATAACATTATTTCCTATTGATTCCTTTAGAATACCATTGACAAAGTCCTTGATGATGTTTTCCCATTTCTATATAGGTATGGGTAATGGTTGCATTATCCCCTTGGATTTTTTCCTTTCTTACTTTACTTTCTAACATACAAGACATCTTGATGTATATTCCGTGATCTTCTTCTTTATATTATCCCACCAATAGTGATATCAGAGATGTCGATACATCTTTGTGATTCCTAGATGGATGGATAAGGTTGAGCTATGTGAATCATCCAACAACTTCTTCTTTAACTCAGAATTTGATAGTACACATAGTCGTGACCCAAATATTACAACTCCCTCATTAACCTTGAACTCTGAAAATTTCCCTTTTCTTATAGATTTCAATTTGTTTTAAATTCCCACATAATTTCTTTGTGCATCCTTTATCCTCTCTAGAATAGATGGTTGAACAATCATTTGTAAAAGGATTAACGATGTTCCTTCCTTTATGATTCTCATGTCCATACTTTTTAAGTCTAAGAAAATCAAATCCTTCTCAAATTTCATCAATGATAAAATTTCTGGATCCTTTTTACTTTGGGTATCTGCCACTTTATTTTATTTCCTAGGATGGTAGTGGATTGAGAAGTCATAGTTGATAATTAGCTATAACCATCTTCACTGGTGCATATTCATCTTTTTTTGTGTGATACTTGAGACTCTTATGATTCATATATATTTCATATTTCTCCCCAAAGAGATAATTTTTCTATATTTTCAATGAGAAGATAACTATAGCCAACTCTAGATCATGTGTTGGGTAATTTTGTTCATGAACTTTCAATTTTCATGAATCATAGACTATCACTTTGTTAGTCTACATTATCACACAACCCAATCCCTTCTTCCAAGCATCAATGTATGCCACGAAAAGTTCTCCACTTATGGGTAGTGTAGGTACAATTTTAGTGATAATCCTCTTTTTCAACTCCTTAAATCTATATTCACATTCATTATTCTAAACATACTTGACTCCCTTTTGAGTTAGTTTGGTTATAGGGTTTGACAATCATGAGAAATTTCTCACAAATCGACGATAGTACCTAGCTAATCCATGAAATCTATAGATTTATATCACAGATGTTGGCCTTTTCCATCCTTCAATTGATTATATATTTGAATGGTCCATATATATCATATTTATTATGATAATATGCCCTAATAATGAGACTTACTTCAAACAGAACTCACATTTATCATACATTTCATAAATATTCTCATTTTATAAGGTCTTTATCATAGTGCTCATATGATCCTCATGTTCCTCCTTGATTTTTGAAGTATATTAGAATATGGACAATAAACACTACCAAATTTTTTTAAGGAAATATCTAAAGATTCTATTCATCAAGTCTGTGAATATTTATGGAGCATTAGTCATTCTGAATGACATTACTATAAACTCATAGCGCTTGTAACTTGTTTGGAAAGCAGTCCTATGGATATGCTCCTTCTTCACCCTTACTTCATAATACCCCAACCAAATATCCATATTTGAGAAGTATTGTTCTACACATTTCTGATCGAATAATTCGTCAATATATCTAAGAGGGTACTTGTTCTTTATTTTAATATTTCTTAGCTCATGATAATCAATGTAAAGGTACATTGACCCATCCTTCTTCTTGGTGAAGAGGAATGATGCACCCACGGTGAAACAATTGGTCATATAAACCTTTATCTAGATTCTCCTATAGTTCTTTATTCAAATCCCCAAGTTCCACAACATCCATTATATACAGATTCTTGGATAATGGCAATGCCGAAGTATAAACTCGATTGAAAATTCAACCTATCGGCTAGAAGGAAGACAAGAAAATTATTTAGAAAATACTTTAGATTATTAACTAATAATGAGAATGTCTTTGTGGATGATATTTTCCTTAGACTCAATAATTTGAGCTAAATATGATTTCTCATAGGGAAATAATATCAATGTTTGAGATGTTGGTGCTAAAGAAGATTCATCCTCCTTTTTACACTTGTACAGAATCATAGGATGATTTATAATACAAAGAGTGATTTTATTTTCATGGGAATTTATGTTGGATTTATATAAAGAAAGTCAATCCATGTCTATAATTTCATCAAATTCTACTAAATTGAGTATTACAAGGTTTTCTGAGAAGTTCAACCCACAAATTTTGATAGGGGAGGAGTTATATAATTAGGATGCAATAATTTATTAATTTACTATTTTCACTGATAGCTCTACTTCCATGTTTTGTGGTGGTGTTTGAATAGTTCTACTAAACTTGTGTGATATGCAGTAATGCATAGAACCAGAATCAAAAATTGAATTATCTATTCTTGAATGAATAACTGGTGTACCCATCACAACTTCATTGTCAGGATCTAGCTCAGTGGTTGTGACGACATAATCTTGCCCATTTTTCCTTGTAGGTTATTGATTTTCTCCAAAAACTCATGGCTTAGTGCATTTGTTTTCAAAATTCCCTTGTTCCTTGTATTTGAAATAATGAACAATGCGTTGAGGGTTTACTGGAGCATTCCTTTCCTCCATCGCATTAGTGAGTTTCTCCTACTGGAAATCACTAGCAAGATGTCCTTCCTTTCCACACCTAAAGCATTTCCTATTCCCCCTTAGGAAATTTCTAGGTGCTTCTTTCCTCACTTTTGTCAAGTGGGGTGTTGGAATTTCTTAACACCGTTAGATTTCTTCATCACATCACTAGAATTAAACTTCACTTTCAGATTCTTATCCCAATGATAACCTTGAGATTCACCAATATCCATTTCGACTTTGAGGACACATTGGATAATTTCTTCATAGTTATCAAAGTCTCTAATCTCCATAGATTTTCATAGACCAGGTTTTAGCTCACCAAATAAGTGGTCAACTTTATATTCTGGGGTAATTAAAATGCTAGAGGTGTATCATGAATGTCTCTTGAAGTTTTTCTCGTACACCCTGATAGATTTGTTGTATTTTTTCTTTAAGTCAAGGAAATCTATTTCTATTTTAAGTTGGAGAGTGTGAGGAAACTATTTTTTGATTTTTTTTTTCTGAAAGTCCTTCCACCCCATCGCTTTGATCTATTCCTCAATATTTATATTATTGATCAATGTATACCAATGATTAGTTTCTCCCTCCATATGATAAACATCCAGTATAACCTTCTCTTTCTCATAACATTGAATGATGAATAAGATCTTCTCGATGGAGTTGATCCATTATTCCGTAATTAAGGGATCAGATGATCCATTGAAAGTCAGAGGCATTTGTAATATAATGGTGTCAATTGTATCTTGTTATTTCTTAGATGAATTTGGGTGCTCCTCCTAATTCAGGTTCCTATTCATAACTTGAGTCAACTTAGTGATTATTATCACAAAGTTTGTGATTCTTGCTCCAATCGGGCTGGGAATCTTGTTTGCGCAGTCATCGCATTTCCATTCACATTGGTTGTTTACTTGGTTCCTTCTATTTCCAGCCATTGGCTAGAATAAAGGGAAAAGTAGAGATGATTATTTTTAAACTATTAAATTCATAGAATGGAATCCAATATCATTAAAGTTATAACTTATAAATGATATTTATTCCTTAACTTATGAATTTCTAGGATTCAATCTATGTTATCAATGATCTATTTCCTAACATATACTCTTATGGGATTTTTTTGTTCCTTTAATAATGGTTCATAATGAGATTGTGAATTTACCAAAGAATATCTCTCGGGAGTGTCAAACCAGGTGTGCAACAAGGTTGTCGTGCACCAGTTCCTGGTTGAGTCTAGCTCAACACAGTGTTTTTGAGTTTTACCCCTACATACATAAGTTCTAGAGCCACATCCACTTATAGTACCTAGATAGAGATTAATTTACATGGAAAAAATTTACTCTATACTTTAACAAAATTTATGTATGTATTCTTATGTTTAGTCTTATCCATAAGGCTTTCACTATAGTTTTCTAATCCTAATCCCTAAAATAACTAAACTTTCCTTTGATACCAATTATGAAAATCATGCTCTTTATTACACATTAATTCATGATTTATTACATAAGATTACACATAATACAACTCGGTAGATCAAGAAGTCTATTTTATTTGAGAATTAGGTACATTACATAACAAATTAAAATAGGGAATACATTATAATTATTAAAAACTTCCTTAACATGCTCATATTATTCCTTTGTAATTAAAACTGCATGAGATAACCTGAGTACATACATAAGAAAGGGGTGAGCTATAAATATCAATAAGGGAGTTAACATGGAATAACATATTAGACAATAGTCATATTAATGAGACATAAAAGGGGTGAGAATCATAAACATGAATAATGAGGAATGATATAACATGATAACATAGAGGCAACATGGGAAATGTGACAATAACTTTAAACATGACATCATAGACATAGGTCAAAGCTAAATTTCATGAAATAATGATGGAAAAAGTACCATGATGGATTAGGTTCACTCTATAATCCCTTTAATTATGTATTATGATACTAAAAAATTACCCAATGCATTGGAGTATTGTATAATTTCAGGCACACCCATCACTTTCATTTCATTCATATGCATAAGTGTGCCACATACATCATACAACATGGAATCATTTATAATCAAATTTTATTCCATGATCAAGGATTGTGGAATAAATACATGTAAGTACTAAATCAAATAAGTATAAGTGTATTAAGGTGAACACCCTTGATAGAAAATGGGTATGGGTATTCACTATATAATTTTTTGGCATGGAAAATTATAGTAAAATTTCAGCAGCATAATAGGAGCACATAAATATTAATGGGAGGGATTGATGAGAGTGAAATGAGTCTCTAATCATTTATAAATCATAAGTTTAGTAAGGGTGATATGGAATAACATATCCCAACATTAGGAATTGGATAATAAAGTCATAAGATAATGAAGATACTTGAATAAAGAGGAGAATGAGAGGATCCCTTACGTTGAGAGTGTGATTCCAAAAGTTTGGGAGGATATTCTTAAGATCTTGGGGGCACCTTGTGAGGACTCCAGTGAGGGGAGTAAAAAGTAAGGATGTGCTACAAGGTTTTTGAGTGAATAGAAATGGGAGATTAGGTGAGTTTATATAGGAAATGAGTTAGGAGTTCTTTATTATTTGTCAAACATAGGTTTTGGACTCTATATAATAAAGTAATATAAACCACAAAACTTACCATGGTTTCTTTCAAATGGGAGTGGTTTTAATTATTTTATTATGACAAAGTCTGAAATTATTAAAATACTTCTCTTGGTGGTGTGGAAGTGTGTCATGTCCTTAAAGAAATGATTTTAAAACCTTAAAATATATTATAGGTTTTTGAGGATTCATAAAGGATTTATATAATTAATAAAATAAAATTAAAATCACATTATTTTAAAGGTAAAACATATATTTGGTCATGGATAACCATTATAGTATTTATTACATTATTTTTGTGTCATTATGTTGTCATAATACACACTGTATATTTATATCGTATTTAATTTTTACCTGAATATTCGGCTATCTCCGAAAATTATGAAAAATTCACCATTGAGTAATTTAAATGTTATGATTACAAAAATAATATTTATTTTATCTAAATAATTTTATAAAAATTTGAATACTCACTTTTAAAATAATAATCAACATTTATTTAGAAATGCTGATTTTTTTAACAATAACAGTTTTCAAACCCTTATAAAAATTACATCTGACTTCATAAAAATTATGTGATAATTTATGTTCAATGAAAATTATTTAATAATAATATTTTATTAAAATATTATTTAATTCAAAAATCCATTAATTCATGAAAATAAATGCCTTAATTGAATTTGAATGTTACCCAAAAATACAATTTGTGTTTTATTGTATGAAAATAAAAATCATTTATAAAGTAACAATAATAAGAAGAAAATATAATCATTATTCTATTGAAAATAATGTACATATTAATATTTATAGGTTCTTGATACATATAATTTTAATACACCAGTAAAATCCCTAAGGGTAAGGTGCATGATCGTGAGACTTTCAGGGGGTGGTTCAACGTACAAGGTTTGGGCCATGATATCGATGATATTGAACTTCTTCCATAAATGGTTTTTCTCATGCTTAAGTTTTTGGATCTCAGCATAATATTGATCAAGGGAAAATCCTAGTGATTCTATTTCCCTTGAATGTTCTGATAAATGGGCATTATAGGGTACGATCCTACCAGTTGAGGCCATCACTTACTTTGTCTATGCCAATTGGATTTTTCAAAACCCTATATTTATACCAATCATATGTTCATTGTTCAACGGCTATATTATCAATGGTTAAGATGGTTAACGGTCTTTTAAAATTAGATAGGATATAATAAAACCAAGGAAGTTCATGTGTTTTTTATAACCATAATACATAATAAGACATTTAATTAGGACACAAAGATAATTTTATTTATAAAAGTTCAGGTCATTACAATCATAATTAATCCCATGGATAACCGGGAAACTATTTCAACCATGCTATGCAACTAGACCAAAAAACATGATTAATGCCATAGAACCACACATCTACCATCATCATTGCGTCATGTCGATCAAACCATCTCACCACATAGCAACCAAACATCTCATCCACCACAGAACCATAACTACCATGTATCACAACCACTGCGTCACAACCACTGCGTCACAACCACTGCATCACCACCACTATGCCATAACCACTATTCCACAACCACTATGCCACAACCTCTACATCAAAACCACTACCCACAACCTCGACGACACAACCACTATGCCACATCGCACAACCACCCACAACACACAATTGTCCACAATATGTCAATGATATCCAAACACCGCATCACTGCCCCGCATATTACATAACCCAGATGGTCATTTACATCACCACACAACAACTAAAATCCACACAAAGTACTAAAATGAGCACAAACAAACACAACAAAAACACATCAAAACTTCACATTTATTTAACAACTTTATCATATTACTTCTTTATATTAGCATGGGTATTATCAAACAAACCATATATCCAAGGGAAACCAATTATTATCCAAATATAAGTTATTTATCCTTTTATTCAGTGTGCGATCACACAACATAACAAGTGCATGGGAACATAACTAATACAATGCAAACAAGGCTCCCAATAACTGTTATTTTCAGAATTGGCAACATACATCATAATAATAGAAACAACATATTTCAAACCAACACAACATATGATAACTACCCATACCCATCAATTTTAAACATTCCAATTATTTATATGATTATGTTGACTCTTACAATATTCCCATAGGTAAACAAAATCATGAAATTATCTTACATAACACATAAAAGGGTGTGAATTATGACCCCCCTACCTTAAGAAATATTTACAATCTCACTGCATAATCAAGGTGAAGAAGAAATTCCCATAAACTAAAACCCCACCATGAGAAACCACAAATCAACCTACATTGTACCCAAATACTATCAAAGAATAACCCAAAACACACTCCAAACCAAAAAACATCGTCTCAATGAATCTACATAAGAAGAATGGAAGAAAATACATGAGAATAGATGAGAACAAGTAGAGGACTCTCCACAAATTGAAGACAGAAATCCATGAATCAATCCCTATTTAAATTAATTAAAAATGCTTGAAGAGGGATCCTCTAGGTCACCTAGAATGAGAGAAGGGAGCACCGAATATAGGGTTTGAGAAACAACCCTAAGTGTTGAAGCCTTTAAAGATGTGATGCATAGGACATTTACACGGCATGTAATCCCTACACGCTGTGTAAATGTGGGTATTTAAGTTCCACTAAAAAATGCGCCGCCTCAAAGGGTTTTTACACCCAAATTATTATACATCGTGAATCCCACTTACATACTATGTACACTTTCCACATGTTACTCCTTAGCTTTATACAATTCATGAACCAGTCAACTACATAAGCTGTGAACCACCATCACACATTGTGTAATAAATTTACATGGAATGTACTTCCTGCAGCAACTCTGCTTCACCTCTTGCATCCACCAAAAACTGCCGAAACCTTCTCTGAACACCTCCAACTACAAAAAAATGGAAAATTAATAGGCGAGAAATTCACACACAATTACAAGAATTACCTTTTGTGGTGAATCATGGAGGTATGTCCCTAGGAGGTAAGATTTAACACCTAAGTGTTCCATTATTGGGATGGGTCCCATAGGTTTAACGTCTAGAAGAAACGGATTGAACACCCTATGGAGGTAGATCAAGGAGGTGTGTCCCTGGTAGGGAATATGTCACACCTGAGTTTACCATTGATCAAAATTCCCTATTGAGGTGGATCATGGAGGTTCATCCCTATGAGGGGAGATGTCACATTTGAGTTTACCATTGATCAAAATGACCTATTAAGAAGAATCATGGAGGTTTGTACCTAGGAGGGAAGATGTAACACCTGAGTTTACCATTGATTAGAATGACCTATTGAGTTATATCATGGAGGTGAATCCCTAGAAGGGAAGATGTAACAATTGAGTTTACCATTTATTATAATTCTCTATTGATGTGGATAATGAAGATGTGTCCCTAGGAGGGGAGATGTCACAACTAAGTTTACCATTGATTAGAATTCCCTATTGAGGTAAATCATGGAGGTACATCCCTAGGAGGGAAGATATGACACCAAAGTTTACCATTGATCAGAATTCCCTATTTAGGTGTATCATGGAGGTGCGTCCCTTAGAGGGAAGATGTCATACCTAAGTTTACCATTGATCACAATTCCCTATCAAGGTGGATCATAGAGGTGCATCCCTATTAGGGTAGATGTCACACCTGAGTTTACCATTGTGAGTATTGAACCCAAAAGAGGTTTCCTATGTAATTTTTTTAAGAGATAGGGATCAAAACCCATATAGTTCGATGCCACAATTTAAGGTCATGTGACAGGATTTATCCATGCAGTTTAACATCATATGGTAAGGATGATAGTTTCATAGAGGGAGAGTTGATGAGGGATGGTGTGGGAACTATGCATGGGAGTTTCCCAATGTATAGGATCACTATTGGGGAGATGGTGTGGTTGGGGATTACATATGGAAGCCACCCACTATAAGAGGATCACTCTGCATAGAGATGGTGTGATTGGGACTTAAGCATGGAAGCTTCCCACCGCAAGAGGATCACTCTGCTAGGAGATGGTGTGGGGCTTACATGTGGAATATGCCTATTGTAGGTGTCTCGTCCCATGGTGTTGGGGTTTCATCCCATGGATTGGGAAATGGATGCATCCCATGATAGTCATACATGGGGAATCTTTCATTTATCATATAGGGTTAGAGGTGTGGGGTCATACCATGACAATCATACACAGGGAATCTTGTGTTTATTAAATAGGATATGGCTATAGTTTTACGTCATGTGTTGAGGACATTGTCATATAGTTTAATGTCATACGACCAAGACATGAAGTTAGGTGGTTTTACATCATGCAGCTCATACATGGGAAGATATCTCACCTTGAGGGGGACCATGACAATGTGGGAAGGTATTCTTAATAAGAAATACCTACTGAGATAGGTGCATAGTTTCCCTCAAAGATTCCACCCTTAGGGCTTACGTGACCACCGATCATGCGCTTCTAGGTGGGACATGGCGTTGTCACTATCGTAGAGTGGAAATAAGAAGGCCTGACATTAGGGTCCCTATGAATAAGAGAAAGAGGCATTAGGGTACCTATTCTTAGGAGCAACAGGTAAGGTAATGGTTTCACTAGAGGCATAGAGAACACCGAGTAAGAAACTAGAATATTTTTTTATGAAACTTTATTGTGTTACACACAAGAGTTTCATGAGCAGTGGGATCTTGCATAAGGGAAAATTATGGATTCAAGTGGTATAGTTGCATGAAATATTTGGAGTTTCACGCAGATCAGGGTTGCATAAAGGAAACTTCTATTTGCATGAAACCGACCAAACTTAGGAGTAGTTATGAGAGGATCACTCTACCATAGTCGAATACATGTTTGGGTCCATAGTAGGTCTTTCATAAAAATGATCTACCATTGAGGATCCATGATCTTTAGTTTTATTCACTGTCGTATAAGAGAGGAAGTTTCACACAACAAAACATAACTTCTTCTTCCAGAGATCCTTCCCTAAGGTGGGAGTGAGCTTCTATTTATAGCCAAAATTCTAAGTCATTAGTGCATAAATCCTTAGGTTCTGAACTGAGTTTTTCACATATTCATCCTTTGATGCTAGGGATTGACTGCGAAAAAATTCTAACTTGACATCACCTTTGGTGCACAACTACATGGTTTTATGATGGGGTTAAGTGCAACAATTCTTTATTTCATGCGCCACACATTTCTTATGTGCATGGGATTTGGGAACCCATTTGGATTGAGGGGCCTTCATCAAAATATAAATTTCCTTTGGAATGAAATTTGTTTGCACGTGAGATTGTATATTTGCACACATTCACTAGAACTTTCCCACAACTTTCTCATCAGCCACAGAATGGTCCTTTAGGGTGGGTTGCATGTTTTGTTAATCCAACACTAGCTGTTTGAGGCTTGAGATAAGATTTAGGCGCCAAAAGATGCCACATAACAACTACACCAAAAAAAACCAAGAAAATCCATTAGAAACATGGATATGATATGTCATATCATAGAAAGAAGAAACACGAGGAATTCAGTTGAATAACTAAGAGAAAAGAGGCAGAACATACCCCATATCACCACAAATTTAATATGGGAATCCAAAGATCGATCCTTGATAAAGGAATCCCAAAATGATAAAGAGTGAACTGCTGGATCTCCTTGAATGAGTGAATGACTATAGGTTTTGGGGAAATCCTGAAGTGATTCACCTTTTATAACTGTTCCACACATGGAATTTACAAGGAGTGTAGAGATTACATGTCATGTAAATGTTGAGTTTCAGATCTCACTAAAAAATGTGTCACGTCGAAGGATTTAATCCCAAATAATTACATGTTGTGAATCACCCCATGAACCATCTTTAACAAGATTTAAACTTAGAATATATGATGTGAAACACTTACATGATGTGTATTATCCCTACTTCTTTCTTTTAGCAGCCGAACCCCTCCAGATTCACTCCAGGCCTCCTCCGACCACCAAGATCCTTAGAAACATGCAAAGGGTTGGACCATATAGATCCATAACCTTACAATACTTTTCTATCTTTGATATACCAACTTGATAAATGTTTATGGATATTATGATTTGAAACTATTTTACCAAGTTTGTTCTGGAACTGTGGAAAAGGGGGAAATGTTTTACTATGATTTTGATATAAATTGTTTTACTACTTATCATGCCATGTTTTTTAAAATGAGAATATTGTGATTTTTTGTATAGAGACTTAATATGGAACACCTAGGTGATATCCTACTAATCATATTTAGCTCACACCCTACATTCCCCTTCGATAGTGTGTAAACCTTCTATTGTCTTTTGGTGCCGGAAAAGGCAAGGCGCCACAGTGAGGCGGTGAGGTTCATGTCAGCTGGGTATGGGTAGCTGGTGGATAGATTGTGACATGTTTCCCACTTATCACATAGAGTAATAGTTGTTGGTTTTAGTTGTTCTTTCTGGTTTTGTTGGACATACACCTTCATGTTTTATCTATTATTTTAAACTTGTATTGCTACCATTGGTTTTTGTTTCTATGACACATATTCTTTCTAGTTTTTCTTCTGCATGTACATATATGTCATGTATCTTGTTTCAAGGTGGGAGAAATCATTCCCTCTAGTTTGTGTTCGATGCCTAGGTGCTAGCTGCCATACCATGGGGATCGAGAAATTCCTTCAGGTATGTTATAGATTGGGTTGGGTACCAGTGTTAGAGGGTAACCTAGGTCGGTTTGTTACACTTTAGATGATTTATGATCATGTTATAACTTTTATTGACATAGGAAAAACTATTTTCATTTCTTATGTTATTATTTCAATACGGATGATTATTGACAAGTTGGATATGTATTGTTTAACCATCCACCTTCTTCCTCTGGATGGGTTTCGATCTTGTTATCTATTTTATTGACATGGGAAAAATTATTGACATACTTGATGATTATTGAATACCAAAGCAAGTTTATTATGTATTGAAATTCTATATTTTTCATTATACAGATAACAACATTTTTATTTATCCAAATTTTCCTTAGGGAATGATATGAATGGTCTTGTTGATTCTTATGGTGAATGCATTGAACTTAATCAAGTGATATATAGGGCCTAAAACTATATATCCTCTTGATGCATTGATAGGTATCATTAGAAAAAAAGGTTGGGTTTTGGTTTATACCTCTTCCTATAGTTGGATAGTGTCTTGGCAAAAATCCTTGAAAACATGTTTTTGATGTATGAGATTATGCATTTCATTAGTATGAGCTCAGTATTATTAATATCCATGTTTTAAATTATTTACATGGATATAACATAATATTATTTTTAGATGATTATTGTGTTATGTTGTTTACTTATTCCTGCCATAATATTCATGTCATTATTCCATGATTACCTCAGTTGTCTTTTTTCTCTTACTGAGCATTTAAGCTCACCCATTCTTATGTTTCCATTTCCCTAGGTTAAGAAGAAAAGTATTACATGTGATATTTCTAAAAATATATCTTGTGTGGATAATTAATGGGAGATATTGAAGACTTATTATGGATTAAGTAGTTTCTTATATAGTGTGAAAAAGGTCCATTAGTTGAGATCATGATTTGAATAACTTTTCATATTAGGATGTTTGTTGAAGATAATTTAAGGGTTGACATGTTAATACTGATATCAATTTCAAAGGTATAGATAAAATTTTGATATAGTACATGACTTAATGTTAAGGTAATAATACAGTTTTTATTTAGGGATTAGGATAAGAGAACTTTATTGAAAACCTTAAGGATAAGTCTAAGTGAGAATTATAAGTATAGGATAACATCATGAAGTTTTTGTAAAGTAGATATTTTGTGATTCTCCTAGAAATTACATCACTATTTGGATAATAAAAGTGGATGCAGTCTCTAGCAAAAGTGTACCTAGGGGTAATAACCCTAAAAATGGAAGATTGGGTATTAACTTGATCATCACTTAGTGTAAAAAAGGAGGCATAATCACACACCTGGTTTGACACTCTCAGAGGATATTCTTTGGTTAATCCATATTCTCTTTATGAACTAATATAGGGGAGTTGAATATGTTTCAGTTGCATAACTTGATAGGAAATTGACCATGGGTAATATATATTGAAACATATACATTTGTAAGTAAAGGTACATATTAATTGATATGTGATTTCCTAGATAAGAGATTAGTTGGATTTTGAGAGAATATATTTCAATGATTTTTGAGTTTTGAATATTTTAAGAAAGTTCATGGTAATTTGGGATCTCTATTTTTCAGATTAGGTTAATAAGTATGAGAGAAAACAACTTAAAGTAACCTTGATTGAAACAAGAATGATATAGGTTAAATTGAGAGTGATATAGGTTGAATAAAGATTAATAAAATTTAACTTGTAAGAAATATAGGCTAACAAGATAGTGTTATATAGTGAGGTATCTTAAGGTTATATTTTTCTATGGTTATTTATGATAATTATATTATAATGATCATCACTTAGGTAAACTATTTTGGTTTTAGTAATGCCTGAATCCTGAGGAAACCAAGTTAGAAATGAATATCATAGAAAATGAAGAAACTGTCCCAAAAACCAACCTAACAAGATAAGGGATGGAGTGAGAAATATTATGATTATGCAAAACTGGCTATCAAGAATTCTAATTAATAATGTAAACTTAGTTAAAATATAAATCACATCAAAGAAGATAATGATGTAATCTCATAGAATTTTGGGTGACCAAGATGCTAAATGAAAGAAGATTAAATTTCCTTCATGTCAAAAATGTCGGAAGAAGCATGAGGGAAATCAATTTAAAGGGATAGATAAATTTTATAAGTGTAGAGATAAATGTCATCAAACTCACAAGTGTGATTGAAAGAGAGAATATATATAAATCCATTGCTTTAATTGCAAGTGAGTTAGGTTTTATGTGGTTCAATGTATCAATCCAAGGGTCATTGAGATAAATAATCACTAACAATTATGAAAATAAGAAAAATCCTATGAAACTAGTAATAATTTATCATATAGTGAGTTTTCACTCTATATTTTTCTAGTGTCCTATTTCATGTATGTTTTCACTAACCACTGGATAATGAGTTATAAATAAAAACTGGTAGTGGTATGATTGTCATAAAAATAATTTTTAAGATTTATGGGAAGTTATTCCTTATGGATCTAGATCTTCATCCCTTATTATAATTCTATATGAAATTAGGAATGGGTTAACTTTCTCTATAAATAACTTATAACATTTTTTTTTCACAAAGATAAATCTCATTCCACATCCTAAATAAACCCATGATCATCTAGCGGTGTATGGTTAATTTTGAGTTCCCTATAGAAATTAATCTAATCCTATGATTCAAATTGCAAGGAAAAAATTTATCTATGTGGGGGGGAGAGATAATGCAACACACTGAAATTATAATATATTATTTCCTTTAAATAATTTAATGTGTTTGATAGCTTGATCCACACACATCACCGAACTTAAATAAAAATGGAATATATTTAGACAAAAATATGCATATTAAGTATTACCGCTAAAACCTATCCATTGAATTATAGATAATTAATAATAGTAACCAATTTATGAAATATTTTTAGAAATAAAATAAAGGCTACTTTTAATTAATGAAATTAAATTAGTATAGCTAAAACAACTAAGAAAATCATTTTATACGTAAAAATATATTTTTTATAAACTTGGTGCTTTGTTTAAAGAAACTAAGTATATTATCATTAGATAATAATAAAATATATTGATAATATGAATAATATATTTCCAATAAATGAATTGGTTATTTATCAGAAATAATAATAAATAATAATTAACATTTTTAAAAAGTTATTTTCCAATATGAACAATTTTCCACTATATATTGGGATTTTACTTAAATATTGAATTATAAAATTTTAGAAATTTAATTTGATATTTTTTCGGATGAAGCATAATAATATAATATTAAGATTATTTTTTTTAGATTTTTCTAAAAATAATTTTTTTAGGCGAATAGGGAAAATATAATTTTTATAAATAACATGAATTTTATGATATTATTATTATATAAGTATGAATTGGAAAGTCATTAAACATTTTTCTAAGACCAAATATGTATTTTATATGTGACTTTATAATTTTAAAAATGTTAGTTTTAATTTATAAACTCATATTTGATATTTTTGAACATAAGTAATAATTTGTATTTTTTTTAAAACATTATACATTTTTATTTTAAAATTAATTTTTATTATTTTTATAAATTGAATAAAATGGAATGTATTTAAAATTTATAATAATCAGGTATAAATTATCTAATAAGTACCACTTTATTTTTAGGCATAAAGTTCGTGTTAGCTTAGGTAAAAACTTGTTATCATGGTATAATTTAAAAGGATTAAAGTAATAATTCAAGGGGTAAAGGGCAAGAAACATGAAAAACATATTGTCTAGAATTGAGTGGATGAGGTTTGAATCTACCTTATTTATTCCACACTCCATTATTTCACAATTTTGGAGCCAATTTACATGTTTAACATGTGTTCCCTTTATATTAAGTTGAAATATTTACAAAAATGTCATTCTCACCACTTATTAAATGGGTATCTCAAAACCACTTGAAGGAACTCATAAAAATTCAATTTCCATATAAAAATATGCCCTTTTTCTCCACCTAGGATAATATTTTACTCTCATGTTCTTCTAGTCACAATATATTAGCCTATTCCATCCATTTCTAAGGGATCTTACAAGGAAATCTCAAAGTGCTCGGTGTGAGTAATCAAATTTACCTAAATTCTTTATTTTGTATTTTTATTTTCCAATTATAATTTTAAAATCCATATGTAATGAAATTTTTATTGGTAATATACTAAATTATATTATTATATGAGAATAATCATTAATCACATTTTCCCTTTTCTATTAAGAAAAACAAAACCGTCATTTGTGCGTTGCACGAATTACCGCCACCATGACACAACATGTTTCATTTGCCTTCACCACCTTAAAAGAATGATATAAAATGATAATTTAATAAATAAATATGATATTTATATCATTTTTATTATTATTAAATAATATATTGTATTAATATTTTATCCTATTCTATGGAAAATGAAATTTTCAACCATGCGTACATGTAGACTACCACTTCTGTGGAACAATTGATTTTCATTTCTATTTTCATCTCTGTCATACATGGATGGTCATCAGTATGTGATTAAAGTATAAATATTATTTTTATGATATCATTAAGGTTCTGTTATTCCAAATTTCTGAGCCTATTAATAATATTAACAACAAATGATTATCGTTAATTCAATCGTTTGAAACGATCAAACTAAGAGGAAAATGATCTCTTCTTTATAAGTAATGACTTTATATAAATTATATTCTATTTAAAATAATTTAAAATTATGATATATCATAATAATAAACATAAAATAATATCATTATATTTTTTTAAAAATATATTACAACTAAACCACCTCATAATCATCCATTAATCAGAGTAGGTTCATGTTTGGGTTCATGTTTGGGTCGGTTTAACCTGCTACTTGAACATTTCTATAAATTTATATAATGAATAATTATGAGAAATTATTTAATAGTATAATATGATATAAATATGTAAATATTTTTTTTATTTTGTTCTATTAAGGTTATAAAAATATTTAAGTCATGAATTAGGAAAGCACCTTGAAATCATTAAGAATTACTGAAACATGATCATCACTGATTTCATCTTCATGGATCATAATCAAAACTGCCATGAAATTAAATTATTTATTTATAAACTATATTTTAACATATATTACAATAAATTTAATTATCTTATAATGATTAACTTTGTGAACATAATTAACAACAATACTATTTTTACGTAACTTGTTCAAATCGATAAAAATTACACCTGATGTTGAAAATAGATAATAAATAACTAATATTTTTATATATAGAATGATTTTAAATGAGGAGTATAAATGGTTATAGTTATGATAATGGTTATTGGGTATGTATTTAAGGAGATAAATAAAATTATTCAGGATGATTGGTGCAAGTACAGAATGAATTTGGACCGAGGTAAGGGTTTCCTCTCAAATTCCTCTCTTTGAGACATGATTGGTATTATGAACCTAATTTCATTTATGTGGTGTATATAATACATATTTTATATATTATATCATAAATTATCTTTTAATAATGGTATTTTAAGTTCAATTACAAGCCCACTTTTTCAAGGGGTTTTAATTAAAGTGTTACTCAAGTTGTAAGGGTTTTCTTGGTCTCAATTTTGATTCTTTGAGATATGTTACAAGTTATGCACCATGTTTCCTTTGTATAGTATTATACTAATTTAATATCCCACACATTTTATATACATTATTATTTTTTTAATTCATGGTGTAATATAAGATAAATCAATTTATTTTCTCCAAATTTATTTTCTCCAAATTTCTTTTGAGTCAAGTGTTACCCCTGTCGTAAGAGTTTTTAGTAACTTAATTTCCATTAATTGAGTTATTGTTGTTAAATTGAACTTATTTAATATAATTTGGGTAAATTATACTCTTTAATTATATTATATTCTATCCTATCATTGTTTACATTTTTACAACATAAATTCATTTTCAAATGTTTCATGCTTCCTAGAGAATGTTTCCCATAAGGGATATTGATAACTCAAATCTACTTTCTTTGAGTTATAACATTTCATTTTGAAATTTTCCTTTATATGCTTCTATTTTACCACCCTAATTTTTTATTATGTGGTATTTTATAATCCTATTTGTAAAAAATTAAGTTTTAATACAAATTAATGTTTTGTTACTCTTCTTATAATGTGAGTTTTGAAAAAGATATTTTGAAAATAATAAAAAGGGGGTTTCCTTTCACTTTTATATGTTTTGTCTTCCTCTTCTCATTAAATTTATGCATTTTAGGGCCCCATTGTTAGAGATACTTTTTAAAAATAAACGTTTTCAAAAATATTTCATGTCACCTTTTCAAATGTTTCCTTTGAAATAAAAATGTAAATTTTTACTTTACATCAATGTTAAAAAGGTTTCCTGAAAGATATTTTAAGTTTTTTCTTCCATTTCACGAATAATTTTCAACCAAATTTACCCAAATGGGTTTTATGTTTCATGATTTATCCTATAATATATATATATTACCATTTAGGGTATTGAAATCATGGTATCAATCAATTTGATTATTGATCCCATATTTTGTGATATCATTCCAAGCATTCTTTTGCGAGAGTGTTTTTAATTTATGTCAACAACCATCCATGTTTCCTTTGTTTCATTGAGGTTATATTCTCTTCCAACCATCCACTTTTTTTTACTTCATATGAGTTATGATCATGTTATACCTTTTATTTACATGGTAAAGAGTATTGACATTACGTATGTTATTATTCTAATACGAATGATTATTGGCAAGTTGAATATGTATTATTTAACCTGTAACACCCCAAAAATTATAAGAGTAACTTTTATTTGATAACATCTATGATCCACAACACCAAACATAGAGAAGAATATAAACTATAAATAATTTATGTCATATTTAATATTTTAAATAAATTTAATATATTCTATAGATTGTAATACACACAATACTGAGTTATTTTAATTGCATGCAACAATGAATTTCTTCGATGACTTATGTTACACACAATACCGAGTTTTACCGAACAATAATATATTATTAAAACATCATTATTTAATATAATAAGATATAACCTACCCATTAAATTATAGGTTATGAATATTATTATTTAACTTATGAAAATATATGGTTTATAAAAATATAAAATGAATTATAGGTTACTAATTAATTAGAAATTAATATAAAAACCAATTGAATATAAATGAAATACTTTTATACTCACAAAATTTTTATCATAATAAATCAAATTAATTACTATTAGTGAATGATATTAAGGAATTATATATATTATACCTACAATAAAAATATTTTTTACATTCATCCAATATATTTTATAAGCATAAGATAAGAATAAATCTATTTTTACACATAAAAATTGTATTTTTTCTAAAAAGGTAATTTTTCCGCCTTTTAATGGTGCACCTATTTGAAAACTAAATTTTAGAAATTTTATATGTCAATATAAACTTCATTTTTTAATGTGTAATGTAAAAATTATCTTAGGGTGAATTATTGGAATTTTTTGTAAAGTTTCATTTTTTGATGAACAGTAAAAAATACTGAATTTTAATTGAAAATTATTTTTTCATATAATTTATTTATATATTTAAATTATATTTTAAATAGGTTTTAAATTAAAATTATATAAATTATACATAAATTAATACAATTTAGGTCATTGGAATCAATTTCACATTGAAATTAGATATACAAACATTTCAATCTTTTAAACATATTTTTACTTTAAAAATATGCTTTGTCATCCCGTCTGCAGGATTAATTTTAAATTAATTTATGAAACTTATGAGATTAGAATTTAGAAAAACTGATTCAATATTTGGAATCATAATAATTTATAATGTCTAATAAAGTCAATTTAGTTATGACTAAAAAGATTAGTGAAAGTGATTAAAATTAATTACAACGACTAAGAGAAAAATTAACTTAATAATGGACTAAACCTTAAACCTAAGGGAAAAAATGACCTAGAAACTTTTAAAAAATAAACTTGATGACCATATTTCAACCATATCCTACATTTTATTGAATTTTTTTCATTATTGGTGCCACTTGACATGGAAAAAATGTGGGTGGAATTCCCTTTTCAAAAATTTATAAGAATGACACTTCTCCACTATAAAAATGCACTCACCCCACCCACTTATTCACACCTATCAAGACTTTTGGATAGATAAAACTCTACCAAAATAATCTCCCAAAATCTCCCTATAATACTATAAGTATAAATTTGGGAATAAATTAAACCAATGAATTATTTTGGTATAAACTAAAAGGAGTTACCTGAATAAGAGGTAACGTTCTTGAATGATCTCTTTTGTTTCATTTACTTATCCAACCCTTAAATTAATTTTATATCATGATTATATAATAAAATAAATATCTTAAATATAATTAGATGTTTTTATGATAAGATATCAAACTAAATTTTCAAAAAAGTCCATTAAATGGGATACACAATCATCGTTCGTGTGTACAACAGACTACCACCTTGTGAACCGATGTCATTCGTTCTTCCATTTTCCACATTTAAAGGTTGAAATAATGATGGATTTATAGTTTATATATGATATATATATATATTATCTATAATTTATTTATTCTTATATAACTTTTCATACAACTATACCTTCATGTCTTCCATTTTGTGGGAATACGATAACATCGTTTGTGGATGTGTGGACTACCGCCTCCTCAAAGCGATATGATTCGATCAAAATTTACATGGAATGTATTAAGAATGATTTTAATAAAAATATGTGAAATATTTTAAATAAATATGATAATTAAATTATAATATACATATATATCATTTAATTTTAAATATTTTAAATACCAAAAATAAATTGAAGCAGCGTTCATGCGTACGTACGACCTACCGTCTCCATGAACAGTGCATTTCATTTCCTATCTCAAAATATTATGGATTATTCTAAATAAATTTATAATTAATATATATGATAATTAAATCATTATTAAAATTTTATAGATTATTAAATCATGATATATTTAATAAGAACAAAAATAACAAGTCAAAACATACTAAAAAAACTAGACAATTAACACCCAAAATAGTGAAAATAATGAAAGATTGTTAACAAATGGGTAATAATATATTATTATAAGATAATATATGATATTATATATATGATTATGGTTATTTTATAAGTTATTAACATGTTTAAAACCCTTATACAATAGGTTAAAGGATGTTCACCCAAAAAGAAACACAAGGTAAGGGATTTCGTCTCAATTTTATTTAATTGAGGCATATTGTAATGTTATGCATCTGGTTTCTTTTATATAGTGTATATACCACCCCTTTTTCATTTAATATCATGAATAATTAATTATTAATGGTATTTTGAGTTTTAATTTTAATTGTTTCTTTTAAGGGGATTCAAACTTAAAATTACCAAGTGGTAAAGAAATTTCATAACTTAATTACTTTTCATTGGGTTATATTACTTCATCATTATAAGGACCCAGCCTTAAACCTTACTTAATATTGAGTTATTACAAGATTACACATTGAGGATCTTTTCAAGTTTAGAGTTTTAGAGAATTAGATCATGAAACTTGCATTACATTCCACATTTAAACAAAGTGGTTACATAAAAGACAGTATTCATTATTCCCATCAACGGAAACATATTGAAAATAAAACATGGATTCTTTCTTGACACATCCTTGACACTATAATCACATCATGTACCTTTCCCTTTACCTGTGAAAAACATTTCAAAAACTTGGGATGAGCATAAAAATCTCAGTAAGGGTTATAAAAATATGGAAAGGAAACATGAGTTTATATATACATAAGAATGAAATCATACTTTACCCATAAAACATAGGCACATTAACATACCTCATCAAACCATAAATAAATCATAGAAAACATAAGTCATAAAGGTAACTTGAGGCATTCACAACATTCTTACGTAGGGAGTAACCCTCTTGGTTACGTTTGGAATACCCATCACAGTATATTCCCTAAATCTCTTTGGAGAAACCTTAACATTTCACTCCTTCGCGTTACCCAATGCATTGGAGAGATATATCGGGCTCACCCGCCCTTAGTTTATCACGGAACCACCCATCTTCATAATAATTCCCAAGAACCTCAACATAATCGTATCACATAAAACATGCATAAAGGAAACATAACATTTCCACCTTTAAATCACAAGATATCAATACAACACACTGATATAAAAACATTATGAAAACCGTTTTCAATACCAAAGTAAATGAAAATTAAAACATGGTATTTACTTTTCTTTTTAAAAATAAGGTATGGCTTGTAGAGGAAGCCGAAACTCAAATAATGGTCACGGTGACGGAGAAGTCGTTGTCGCCGCATACGTACGACAAAAACATTCCCTTTTGTCATTTAGTAAAACGCTTCATATAAAAATGATTCCTTTTGGATAAACGTAAAAGTCAAAGGGGTTTATACACTGTATAAAAGAAGTTTGTGTATAAAACAAAATATGCCTCAATGAAAGGAGATTGAGACGAAGTCCCATACAAAGATGGTATCCTTGGATTAAGGATAAATCAATTACATATTTATGTGTGAAAAGCTAATACACCAAATATAAGTGGATATTAAGTGTAAAACAAACAGAGGTTATTCACACATATTCATAGAACGACATATTCAAGGAGTACAAGCTTATCCCAAAGAATCGAAATTGGGTTAAGAAGTTCCCTTGCAATAATTAGACAGCCTAACGACGTCACTTCAAAATTCAGAAAAAGAGTTGATGAGAGATAAAAAGGGTATCTCATCACTTGGACATAAAATTTACATCAACAGGGATATAGAAGAACATATCCCAAAATAATATTATGTGAATTAAAAGACATAACAAAATAAGTCTTTTAAAAAGAGGAGGGTGAAAGGTTCCCTTACCGACATGGGTATCTTTCGAAACATACGCCCCGTGAAAGAAGGATAATACATCATTGATTTAAATACTCATAAACGAAATAATATTACACAATGAGTAAAATAATGGTCAGTACATACACCACTCAAAGGAAATTGTGGAAAATGTAGCATAAATCTCACGGGAATAAAAGTGAGATGAAAAATCCCTTACGAAAACTCGGCAGCCTAACAGCGCCACTTAAAACTTCCAAAAATGGATTGATGAGATCAAATAGGGTATCTCATCACATTACAATAAAAAGTACAGCAAGAGGAATATAAAAGAACATACCCCATCATAACAAATAGGATCTTAAAAGAAGTGACATAAAGGGGAGTACTTAACGAGAAAGAGAGAGGTTAGATCTCTTACGAAAATTCGGCAGCCTAATGGCGCCACTGAAAACTTCTAAAATGGATTGATGAGAGAGAATAGGGTCTCTCATCATATGAACATAAAAATTACAGTAAGAGTAATATAAAAGAACATCCCAATAACAAGAAATATGAGCTTATAAGGAATGACATAAAAGAGTGTACTTAAAAAGAGAGGAGTAGGATCCCTTACCTCAAGTCCAACTTGTCTTGTTCGTTTCTTTATATTCCTGAATAATAAACTTTGTTCAATTAATAATTTCCTAAGTACATACTTTAGAGATTATTATTCAGTTCATATCACATATTATAATGTTATAATAATTGTTTAATAATGTTATTTCATATCAGACGTTTTTGCCGATGTTTGGTACATGAGTCAAAAATGAACTTGTTTGAAAAAAGATTGCCCATGTAGTTATAAGTAAATAATTTACAGAATAGTATTAATGATTAAAATATCATATATATCCAGTAAATATTCATTTAATACTATTCCATATCATTTGGAGATAAAAACGAAAAGCACCATTCATGGAGACGATAGGCCATACGTACATATGAACGCTACTTTCATTTTTTGTCATATTAATGGAATTAAAACAAAATGAGAGAGATATATATATATGTTATAATTCCAGAATGATATCCATAATTTTTATGTAATATATTACATATATATCCATTATATATATGTACTTATTATATTACATAACATTTTGAGATAAGAAATGAAATGTACCGTTCATGGAGACGGTAAGCCGTACGTACGCATGAATGCTACTTCCATTTCTATTTCATATTTAATGGAATTAAAACATAATGATAAATAATAGTATTTTAATTCCAGTATGGTATCATATATAATATCATTAAATATATCCTTTATACGTACCACATATGGTATTAACGAATCAAATCACTTTGAGGGGGCGGTAGTCCGCACTTCCTTAAATGAAGATATCGCGTTTACCCATAATGGAAACCATAAAGGTATGCCCAAAATAAAAAATACAGAAGCTTAAGGAAATAATAAACATATTATATATCATATATAAATATAGTGTCATCTTAATGGCCACCTTTGAAGGTGTTAAAAGAATGTTGAACAATCATCGTTTCGGGAGGCAGAAATTCGCCATCCACGAAAACAGTATGTTCTTTAACCATTATATGTAGGTGTGTGAAAGTTTAGCTCGAATACTTCTTATAAAAACATCCTAGTATATTTATGATTCTGGATTTGTTACAAAATAAATGAATAAAAAGAGTTTAGGGGGTTGTATAAGCAAAATAAAACAAAAGTACTCAAGTGAAGACATTACCTTAAAATCGGGTAACTCTCTTAGATTTGAGCTCAAAGGCTTCCTTGGGAAGACTTATGCCCAAATTGAGGCTTCAAGGAGTAAGATAGGGCAGTGGAGAGACAAAATGGGCAGAGTTTGGCCAAGCCAAAGGCTTTGGGAGTGTGGGTAAGGAGGTAGGGGTGGGGGCCTTTTATAAGAGGAGAGGAGGGGCACTCTTGTAAAGTTAAAAAATATTACTTTATTTTCAAAAGAGTTTCGGATTTTAAAGGTCCCACATTGATGTATTTCGAGGATAAGGTGATAAGGGTTCGAAATACACTCATCCAATAGGTTTTGGACATGTGTAGGTCTTAGATATTATATTATATTTCCATTTTATTTAAATCGTTAAATAATGAGGTCATCGCTGCATCATCATGATGTCATAAATAATTTAATTTATTTAATGTCTAAAAATTATAAAAAAATACTATGATGTAGGAAATATTTTTATCTTTCCAATGAATATTTATAGTCAAAAGTCTGATTTGTATAACCCCATGTAAAAATTGTTTTAGTAAAACATTTCATGTTTGTCTCATTTTTACTTTAACTTTAAATAAAAAGATATTAATGTCATTTTCCAACCAAAGTGGATTCATGGGGTCCCCAAGTTGACCCATGGGTTGTCTTGGTCGGCCATGACACATCCAATGAGGTTAGGATATGTGTCAAGTTCATTTCATATTATTAAAACATTATTTTTACCTTAAACTACACTAATTACCTCTAATCGCGATTAAAAACTTAATAAGTTACTATTCACCAAAAAATTATTTTTATCCCATTGAACCACATTTTACTTCTTAATGACAACCATGTATGTCGGATTTTTGAAATTCAAAACACAAAGATGACAAAATTTCATTTAAATGGAAAAATCAGTTTTTATAAGTACCACTTAGTGGTTTCACTATTCATCAAAAATTGAAGTTTTTCAGAAAATCCCAAAAATTCACCCTAAGCTATATTTGATATTCTGAATTCAAAAATGAAGTCTATTTTACAAAATTCAAAACATATAAGTCACATTAATTAATATAATAATTAATTCCCGCTGTCAGATCAAATACCGTGTTTTTATGAAACAATAAGTATCAAAAGATTGACACTGGTTTAAGTCTGATTTCAAAGTGAAATTAATTCCAACGACCACTATTGGATTTAATGGTAAAAATATATTCTAATTTCACTTTAAAACCAATTGAAAAGATAATCTAATCATATAAATAAATTAGATTAAAAAGAGGTTTTGAATTAAAATACAACATTTTACACTATTCATTTAAAAAAATGAACTTTATCGGAAAGATACCAAAAATTTACAAAAAGTAAATTTTGATGTCCCAATTCTTAAGAAGAGTTTTATTTGGTCCAAAAGGATGTATAAGAGTGAACAAAACTATATTTAATGATGGTTCTCCATCAAAAGGCGATGAGTGAACCTTTAGTGAAAACTAGGGAATATACGCCTAAAATCGAATTATTTCCGTATTTTATGCCTTTATCTTTTATTGGATAAATGTAAAAACATTAAAAAACATATATAATCACATTTTAGTTATTTATTTCCATTCCCGCCAATAAAACAGCTACATGTTAACTACCATTTAAAATAATATTATTTTATTATTAGAGTGCAACGTAAGATTCCCAAGAAACTCGTTGTTGCGTGTTGGGTACGCCATCGAGCATAGCGTCCCCTTTAAAGTCATATTAATATTTTATTCACAAATATGGATAAATATGAAAATGTCATATTCTTTATTTACCTGGGGTGTTACATCCTTCCCCCCTTTTGGAAATTGCGTCCTCGCAATTTTAAAATTGCGCTTGGAAACATCCTTGAAAGTCCCACATCGGAACAAGAGTCGGTAAAACAATCACTTTAAAATAAAGAAAGATAAGTACAGAGGTCACCCGAGTTAACCCATACTAGGACTCCATGTAGGAAAACATGGACATGGAGGAGAAAATATAGGGTTATGTTCTGATGGAGAGTGATAGAAAACATGTTTAGTAGAAAGTTAACAATAAGAAAATCACAAACTTGTGATGGGTTAAACGGTGTTGGGTTCCCCAGTAGGAAAAGTTAATAGACAAAATTTTTGTTTTATGTTACTTTTTATTGAGGAATTTATTCATAAGGAAACATAATCACTTATCATGTTGACTTTCAACTTTTACTAGATTCCTTAATCAAACTCATATTTTTTCCAAAAGACGAGTATTTAGGGAAACTTGTTCGCATTAAGAGTACTATAATCAACTTCTAGAGAATCACCTAATCCACAAAAGAAAACTATATACATCCCATGTCTTTAGGATTTAACCAAAACCAAAACTAGAAAGGTTAGTACAAGGTCAGATAATCCAAAAAAAACCCTTTATAAAAAGAAAATCTATTCTTAATCTCAAAATTTGTCCAACAAAACCCAAAGTTCAACGAGGACCATCCGATAAACAATTTGTCCATAAAATTCTTCAAAGTAAACCAATATAAGATTGAAACCCAAATATTTGAAGGATTTAGTCACATAGTCTTCCAAGTTAAATCGTAACATTTATCTCCAAACAATATCAGTTGCTCCTAAAGTCTCGTATTGAAAAGTAATTAACCTAATCACATATCCTCCATGATAGGTTAATCATTTTCATAAATAAACCAAAATAAACTTACTCTTATTTCATAAAATCATCTAACTAAAAAGAATTGGTCAAACTAACCAGGGACTTCACGTAGTCCAGTGGTAGGCGATAAATACCAGTTGCACTTTGGTTGTGGGTTCGATTCCCGCAGCTTTGTCCGACGCGACGGGTTGTCACACGGTCTGCGTGTTGTCCTTTTTCCAAAACTATATAATTCTAAAATCATTCCCCAAAAAGAGATAAAATCATCAAAAATGATCATAACATATTTTAACCTCAAGTTTATCTGATGCCTTTCATTTTCCAGCATATCATATAATAACCCATAATTACCTCAAAAGTAAGGATCATATAAATTCTAATGGTTACCTTTATAATTATTACCTGAACTTCCACATGGATTGGTCATCTCGTACATGATGCATTAAAGATCATACCAAGGTTCAAGTGGTTGATCATGACTCCTTGATAGTTGGTTTAGAATAACCACACGTTTCCTCATTGAATCCCCCATTTTATCTAGTATCTTAATCATAGAACCACCACAGTTTCCTTCAAACCTGTTGTCTCTTTGGTGCCTGCTAGATCCATCCATTCACTAAAAACAGAAATGTCAGTGTGAGTATATCAACAAAACCATCATGTACTAATGAGGAAGGTAAACACTAAGATACACTTACTCATTCACTTTATCTAAAACTAGGACTCTTTCTGAAATCCTAACCATTATGGTAATGTCAGTTATGCTTAAAGAATACCCTAACCTCTAAAGTTATCTAAACCGACCTTTGATACCAACTATAAGGCCCCAGCCTTAAAACTTACTTAATCTTGAGTTATTACAAGATTACACATTGAGGATCTTTTCAGGTTTAGAGTTTTAGAGAATTAAATCATGAAACTTGCATTACATTCCACATTTGAACAAAGTGGTTACATAAAAGAAAGTATTCATTCTTACCATCAACGGAAACATATTGAAAATAAAACATGGATTCTTTCTTGACACATCCTTGACACTATCATCACATCATGTACCTTTCCCTTGACCTGTGAAAAACATTTCAAAAACTTGGGATGAGCATAAAAAGCTCAGTAAGGTTTATAAAAATATGGAAAGGAAACATGAGTTCATATATACATTAGAATGAAATCATACTTTACCCATAAAACATAGTCACTTTAACATACCTCATCAAACCATGAATAAATCATAGAAAACATAAGACATAAAGGTAACTTGAGGCATTCATAACATTCTTACGTAGGGAGTAACCCTCTTGGTTACGTTTGGAATACCCATCACAATATATTCCCTAAATCTCTTCGGAGAAACCTTAACGTTTCACTCCTTAGCGTTACCCAATGCATTGGAGAGATATATCGGGCTCACCTGCCCTTAGTTTATCACAGAACCACCCGTCTTCATAATAATGCCCAAGAACCTCAACATAATCATATCACATAAAACATGCATAAAGGAAACATAACATTTCCACCTTTTAATCACAAGATATCAATACAACACATTGATATAAAAACATTATGAAAACCATTTTCAATACCAAAGTAAAAGAAAATTAAAACATGGTATTTACTTTTCTTTTTAAAAAGAAGGTATGGCTTTTAGAGGAAGCCGAAACTCAAATAATGGTCACGGCGGCGGAGAAGTCGTTTTCACCGCATACGTACGACAAAAACATTCCCTTTTGTCGTTTAGTAAAACGCTTCGTATAAAAATGATTCCTTTTGGATAAACGTAAAAGTCAAAGGGGTTTATACACCGTATAAAAGAAGGTTGTGTATAAAACAAAATATGCCTCAATGAAAGGAGAATGAGATGAAGTCCCATACAAAGATGGTATCCTTGGATTAAGGATAAATCAATTACATATTTATGTGTGATAAGATAATACACCAAATATAAGTGGATATTAAGTGTAAAACAAACAGAGGTTATTCACACATATTCATAGAACGACATATTCAAGGAGTACAAGCTTATCCCAAAGAATCAAAATTGGGTTAAGAAGTTCCCTTGTAATAATTAGACAGCCTAACGGCGTCACTTCAAAATTCAGAAAAAGAGTTGATGAGAGATAAAAAGGGTATCTCATCACTTGGACATAAAATTTACATCAATAAGGATATAGAAGAACATATCCCAAAATAATATTATGTGAATTAAAAGAAATAAAAAAATAAGTCTTTTAAAAAGAGGAGGGTGAAAGGTTCCCTTACCAACGTGGGTATCTTTCGAAACATACGCCCCGTGAAAGAAGGATAATACATCATTGATGTAAATACTCATAAACGAAAGAATATTACACAATGAGTAAAATAATGGTCAGTACATACACCACTCAAAGGAAATTGTGGAAAATGTAGCATAAATCTCACGGGAATAAAAGTGAGATGAAAAATCCCTTACGAAAACTCGACAGCCTAACGACGCCACTTAAAACTTCCAAAAATGGATTGATGAGATCAAATAGGGTATCTCATCTGAAGTGCCCAGATCAGTGTGAATCACTGAGAGGGGGAGGGGGTGAATCAGTGATCCCTTAAAACTTTTTACTAATTGATTCTTTATCAATTAAACCTCTATGGCTGGTTAAAGCCTCGATCCACTCTTCTTGTATCTCTCACCTTTCCTCGAATGATGCAGTAAATATAAAGGCACTGGACACAAGGATTTACAAGGTTCGGCACCAAAGGCCTACGTCCTTGCCATGTTGGTTATACGCCCCAACATGGTTTCTCCCATTATAATCTGTTAGTATTATAATGGTCGATACAGAGTCCCACTGTATCTCTCCTGAGTCCCACAGGAGGGTCTTTATACTGCGTCCCACAGTGTTACCAGAGTCCCACTGGCCTGCTCCAGAATCCCACTGAAGACTTCTTCTCCCTGAGTCCCACATGGTCTTCTCTTGGATCCTCGAGTCACACGAGTAGCTCTTTTCCTCTGTTCAGCTCTTCAAGTAACTTCAGCAGCCTGGGATAAAGGCTGCTGGCCTTGCTCTGTACCTCTGCTCACTTGTGATGAACAGGTCTTCTCGTATTGCTCAGGATTTATCTCCTTCTTCTCAGGATGACCTGGCTTCTCTCCAACTACTGAATACTCAGAAAACTGATGTCTTTAACCTCAGTCTGGTCCAGTCTCACTTCACATCAACTTCATTCACTGGGTGCATGGCATCTCTGCATCCTCATGCACTGACTGCGTGGCCTTCTCAAATTCTTCAAGAACCACTGGTCTTGGAATCCTCAAATGCACACAACCAGATTTGGCTTTGTTCACGTGTGCATGTGCATGCATGCATGCATGCACTCTCCTTCTTCTCTTCTTGGTGCAGTAAACCCTCAGAGGGTGTAGTCAACTATAGCACACACCTCCTTCACAATCTTCACACACTTAATTCTATTTGTTTACACACTTAAAAGTGTGTTGTACTTTGTGTGGGTCTTCTCCTCTTCTTCTAATTGAGCACACACTTCTTATGCACACACATAGCCTTCGGCCACTTCTTTAATTTGAACACATAATTTTTTCTTTTAATTTGTTCTTCAAAGTGTGCACACACAAGGCTACTGCCTTTTGTTGCTTTGCACATAAACCACCCGTAGGGTGTCTTCACTTGGCACACACACAAGATATGGCCTCGGGTTCTCCTTGCACACACAATACCGTAGGGTCTTCACTTTGCACACAAGGCATGCAAGTCTTGGCCTTCACTTCTTCACTTCACACACACAAGAGGTGTGGAATCCTCTTCACTTGAGCTCCTTCCAATATGAAGGCACACAAGGTGCAATCAGGGGTGCGCAGGTGCAAGGGCACAAGGGCCGCGCAAGGCCTCAGGTGTGCAAGGTGCAACACCTCGGGCGCGCAGGGTGTCAAGAACCTCGGCCACGCAAGTGCGCAAGCACCTCAGCCGCGGGGGTGTGCAAGTATGTGCTTGACCCCGTGCTCTTCCTGCCGCGCAAATGGAAGGCGCGCAGGGAACACCTTCGAAGCCTCGGGTGGCTCCGGAACAAACTTCCGCGCAAGTGGGTTGCGCGGGGCTTCAGCTTCGCGAGGCACAAAGTGCTCCGCGGGACTTCAGATTTTCAACAAAGTTTCAGCAAGCGATCCAGAGGTCTCGACCTCTCTTTATATAGGCAGAGGGCCTCGGTTCATCCGCATGGGATATAAATTCAAACTCCCGAATATATCGGGTTTTCAAGATTTCCAAAATCTTGTTTCTCCTCTGTTTCACGCGGCTTAACTCATTTTTAATTTCCTTTTTCATTCCTCCTCGTGCATGCGATTTAGAACGCATGCACGACCTCTGTTTTGGAAATCCCATGCAAAACACAAATTCTTCAATGCCTCGCACCTTCGGTTTGCTTCGGCTTCGACCGAATTCATCATCTCATTGCATGCATGCATATTTTGATGCATGAATGTGTTCGTTATGGACAGACGATGACAATGGTGGCTTTACTTCGATCAGCGGTGGCCGGGAGCTCGAAAACATGTCTCGGGATGCTCCTGGTTCGAATGGAGCTCGCGGGGAGCCTTCGGCTGAGCTCGAGGAAGGAGATGCCTCGGAGCCTTCAGATCATCTCTTTGGACGGTTGCGATCAGAATGGGCCGCGGCGGATTAGATGTGTGGCCGAGATCTGGCACGCGATCAATTGAGCGGCCAAGATTCGCTCCTGGAAATTTTTCCGCGTCCCACATCGAAACGGAGAGCGGTTTTGCCGCGGTTTATCACCCTCACGCTTCCATCAGCTCAGAAATTGAACTTCCAACCCTCTCGGTGCCGCCCCACACTGAGTTCTCTCTGCGGGCGCGCTCTACGCCCACTCTGCTCCCTGCAGGCGCGCCACTGGCGCCCACTATGCTCCTTCGGGCGCGCGCTCTGGAGGCCATGCTGCGCAGGACCTGATCCCCTGCGTGGCCCGACTTACACACGGCCGCGGCCTCTCGGGCTGGCCCCATGGGATCCCCTTGGGCGTGGAGACCTAGTCCCACATGTGCCTTGGGTTGAACCCTTAAGGCTGGCCCTTGGTGGCTAATTTTTTTCTTGAATATACACTAAGTGTACAAAGTACTTAAGTGTAAAATGCCAAATGCCACTTATTCCTTCTTCATTTTTCTTCTTCATTAGAATTCCTCCATCCTCCTCACATATACTCAATACATAGAATGTGGAATTCCCGAAGGGTCTTCTTCATCAACCGAGCTCCTGAATCATAGAATCTTCAATGTTCTTCATTGATCCAATCAGAGATCAATTGGATCTTTTTCAATTCACATGCACTAAGAGTTAGTGCATGGACTTCATTAAAACCACTTCATCCACTTAGAACTTATGGATGGTTCACTTCATCTCCTCATGCATTGTTAATACAATTCATGGTCTTCAATCATTGCTGTGACATTGTATCCAGTTGATACAAGTTCTTGGAACTTTAAGATCAGCTCAACAATCGTCAGATATTCATAGAGAATGTTTCAACCACAACATCCTATGTCACTTAGTGAATCTCCTAAGTGACATGCATCTTAGTACCATGGCCATTCTCCATTCATCACCAACACCATCACATCCTTTGTCATTCGCATATTGAAACTCCTTGACATCCATCCATTCATTCCTTGACAACAACATACCTCATTGACAACAAATGCAACACAATGCACTTCATCATCACATTACAATAAAAAGTACAGCAAGAGGAATATAAAAGAACATCCCCCATCATAACAAATAGGAGCTTAAAAGAAGTGACATAAAGGGGAGTACTTAACGAGAAAGAGAGAGGTTATATCTCTTACGAAAATTCGGCAGCCTAACGGTGCCACTGAAAACTTCCAAAATGGATTGATGAGAGAGAATAGGGTCTCTCATCATATGAACATAAAAATTACATTAAGATTAATATAAAAGAATATCCCAATAACAAGAAATATGATCTTAGAAGGAATGACATAAAAGAGTGTACTTAAAAAGAAAGAGAGGAGTAGGATCCCTTACCTCAAGTCCAACTTGTCTTGTTTGTTTCTTTATATTCCTGAATAATAAACTTTGGTCAATTAATAATTGCCTAAGTACCTCCTTTAGAGATTATTATTCAGTTCATATCACATATTATAATGTTATAATAATTGTTTAATAATGTTAGTTCATATCAGACGTTTTTGCCGATGTTTGGTACATGAGTCAAAAATGAACTTGTTTGAAAAACGATTTCCCATGTAGTTATAAGTAAATAATTTACAGAATAGTATTAATGATTAAAATATCATATATATCTAGTAAATATTCATTTTATACTATTCCATATCATTTGGAGATAAAAACGAAAAGCACCGTTCATGGAGACGGTAGGCCGTACGTACGCATGAACGCTACTTTCATTTTTTGTCATATTAATGGAATTAAAACAAAATGAGAGAGATATATATATGTTATAATTCCAGAATGATATCCATAATTTTTATGTAATATATTACATATATATCCATTATATATATGTACTTATAGTATTACATAACATTTTTAGATAAGAAATAAAATGTACCGTTTATTTCATATTTAATGGAATTAAAACATAATGATACATAATAGTATTTTAATTCCAGTATGGTATCATATATAATATCATTAAATATATCCTTTATACGTACCACATATGGTATTAATGAATCAAATCACTTTGAGGGGGCGGTAGTCCGCACTTCCTTAAATGAAGATATCGCGTTTACCCATAATGGAAACCATAAAGGTATGCCCAAAATGAAAAATACAGAAGCTTAAGGAAATCATAAACATATTATATATAATATATAAATATAGTGTCATCTTAATGGGCACCTTTTAAGGTGTTAAAAGAATGTTGAACAATCATCGTTTCGGGAGGCAGAAATTCGCCATCCACGGAAACAGTATGTTCTTTAACCATTAGATGTAGGTGTGTGAAAGTGTAGCTCGAATACTTCTTATAAAAACATACTAGTATATTTATGATACTGGATTTGTTACAAAATAAATGAATAAAAAGAGTTTAGGGGGTTGGAGAAGCAAAATAAAACAAAAGTACTCTAGTGAAGACATTACCTTAAAATCGGGTAACTCTCTTAGATTTGAGCTCAAAGGTTTCCTTGGGAAGACTTCTGACCAAAGTGAGGCTTCAAGGAGTAAGAGAGGGAAGTGGAGAGACAAAATGGGCAGATTTTGGCCGAGCCAAAGGCTTTAGGCGTGTGGGTAAGGAGGTAGGGGTGGGGGCCTTTTATAAGAGGAGAGGAGGGGCACTCTTGTAAAGTTACAAAATGTTACTTTATTTTCAAAAGAGTTTCGGATTTTAAAGGTCCCACATTGATTTATTTTGAGGATAAGGTGATAAGGGTTCGAAATACACTCATCCAATAGGTTTTGGACATGTGTAGGTATTAGATATTACATTATCTTTCCATTTTATTTAAATCGTTAAATAATGAGATCATCGCTGCATCATCATGATGTCATAAATAATTTAATTTATTTAATGTCTAAAAATTATAAAAAAAATACTATGATGTAGGAAATATTTTTATATTTCTAATGAATATTTATAGTCAAAAATCTGATTTGTAAACCCCATGTAAAATTTTTTTTAGTAAAACATTTCATGTTTGTCTCATTTTTACTTTAACTTTAAATAAAAAGATATTAATGTCATTTTCCAACCAAAGTGGATTCATGGGGTCCCCAAGTTGACTCATGGGTTGTCTTGGTCGGCCATGACACATCCAATGAGGTTAGGACATGTGTCAAGTTCATTTCATATTATTAAAACATTATTTTTACCTTAAACTACACTAATTACCTCTAATCGCGATTAAAAACTTAATAAGTTACTATTCACCAAAAAATTATTTTTATCCCATTGAACCACATTTTACTTCTTAATGACAACCATGTATGTCAGATTTTTGAAATTCAAAACACAAAGATGGAAAAATTTCATTTAAACAGAAAAATCAGTTTTTATAAGTACCACTTAGTGGTTTCACTATTCATTAAAAATTGAAGTTTTTCAGAAAAATCCCAAAAATTCACCCTAAGCTATATTTGATATTCCGAATTCCAAAATGAAGTCTATTTTAAAAAATTCAAAACATATAAGTCACATTAATTAATTTAATAATTAATTCCCGCTATCAGATCAAATACCGTGTTTTTATGAAACAATAAGTATCGAAAGATTGACACTGGTTTAAGTCTGATTTCAAAGTGAAATTAATTCCAACGACCACTATTGGATTTAATGGTAAAAATATATTCTAATTTCACTTTAAAACCAATTCAAAAGATAATCTAATCATATAAATAAATTAGATTAAAAAGAGGTTTTGAATTAAAATACAACATTTTACACTATTCATTTAAAAAAATGAACTTTATCGGAAAGATACCAAAAATTTACACAAAGTAAATTTTGATGTCCCAATTCTTAATAAGAGTTTTATTTGGTCCAAAAGGATGTATAATAGTGAACAAAACTATATTTAATGACGGTTCTACATCAAAAGGTGATGAGTGAACCTTTAGTGGAAACTAGGGCATATACGCCTAAAATCGAATTATTTCCGTATTTTATGCCTTTATCTTTTATTAGATAAATGTAAAAACATTAAAAAAAATATAATCATATTTTAGTTATTTCTATCCATTACCGCCAATACAACGGCTACATGTTAACTACCATTTAAAATAATATTATTTTATTATTAGAGTGCAACATAAGATTCCCAAGAAACTCATTGTTGCGTGTTGGGTACGCCATCGAGCATAGCGTCCCCTTTAAAGTCATATTAATATTTTATTCACAAATATGGATAAATATGAAAATATCATATTCTTTATTTACCTGTGGTGTTGCAATCATTGTCATTAATATTATATGATTATGTGTATAATGAATTTGACTATATATTGATGAATTTACACTTTTATATGTAGGTTTAAATTTGATACACATAATGATTTCATTTATTAATTGTCACTTCAAAATTATGATCATTATAAGGGTTTATTTCACAATCTCATTTAAACCAAGATTTCCCATTCTTGAAATTACATTAAAGGAATTTATATGATTGTTGTTAAATAAACCCTTTAATTTTATTATACTTTAGTTATTCATGTCCTTTTTCAAGTGACAATATAATTTTTCCACTCTTTGGTACTCAAAATGTTTTAGAAAATGATTTTAAGAAAACCCAACTTCATTTCTCTCTTTAGTTAGAGAACCTATTTTCTTCTAAAAACCATTTTTTCTAAAAAAATTCAAAAATGATTTTAAACTTTCCAAAATGATTTAATAAAGGAATTTTACCATTTTTTTATTTTAAAAATGTTTTCAAAGGAATCTTCATGTCTCTTTCTAAATAAGGCACTTTTCTAACCTTTTTACCTTCCAAAAGGAATGCTATTTTTAACTTGTATGACACATATATATTTGCCTATTATCATTTCATTGAAGTTTACTTTTTCATGTTTAAGAGGTTAATTTTTAAATATTTTTTAAAAATTGATTTTCAAAGATAAGTATTTCAAAAAAAAATTCAAAATAAGAATGATATTTTCCTCTTGAATTTTTTTAATAGAAATTTTTAAAGTATTTTCATTCATCAATGACAACAACCTTTTATTTTTACTCCACTTGAGATATGTTGTATTGATACCATCCTTATTCTTCCCCGGGATTGTTTTTGATTTATTTGTCCAAGGATAATATTGACATTCACTTCCTTGATTCATTTTTATAGTCCCCCTGAAATATTCACTTTCCTATGATCATTAGACATTGAATTTCCCCTAATTATCGACATAATTTATCATAGATATGTTCATTGACTAAACGGTATACCATTTTTACATACGATAATTACTTTGATAGTTATTTATTTGGGAAAATATTGATAAATATATATTATTTAATCAATATAGATATTTGATATGGAACAATGTTCATTAATTAAATAGATGATTCGATATACGAGGAATGTTTTAGACATGCACTATATGGGTTGGGGGCCGGTTAATGCAAGCCCCTTGATGCATCGGTAATCCCATGAGATGAAGTCATTTGGAGAAAATCCCTTTGATTTTGTTTCTAAGAAGAATATATGATTTTCTACCCAAAAACCTAAACTGTATTGATAATAGGTGTTGATGGTAAAGGTATCATGTGTCTAGGAAACATGATGTCTAATAATTAAGCATTTCCTTCATTTCAGTTATTATTATCCCTGAGTTTTTTTCTTTGATATTATTTATGGATGCATTTTATTCTCATTTCATTGATTAAATGACATGTGTTTCAGTTATATTCTTTTACATATTCATTATACCTTGTCAAGTTATTTAAATGGAATATGTTTTCAGTTATTTACCTTTCCATATTGTTTACACACTCCAACTCAATTTATTGATTACATGACATGTGTGTTATGTTATTAAATTTTCATGTTTATTATTCTCATTGATTCATTATTGATTTCATGTACTTTACCATTACTGAGAATTTGAGCCCAAATTTATTTATTTTCCTTTCCCCAAGAATCCAATAAGTATACTAAGAAAGTAATGCAAGGATATTCTAAGTGGGAATAATGTTTTTATTAAAAAAAATTATATTTTAAGTAGTTTATTCATTTTTAATACAAGACTCATGTATGTATCTATTTTACCAAGACTACTACACTCTTTGACCCTTCGGGATTTTATTCCTTGTAATCATTTCATTGTAATGGAAGTAGACACTAGATCTAGGATTTCTGGGGTCGGTTCACTACAAATGGTATCAAAGAAAATTTAGTAGCAACCTTGGAAACTAGATTTATGAATACCTATATTAGGGAACATAACAATAAGATAGAATTTGAGGATCATCATAAAAGTACATATGTCTTCATTAAATTAAGAGTTATAGATACCATCACATGATTATGAGATTAAGGTTGATCATAAGTTCTAAGTCTTAAACACCACATTTTAGATTTTATGTAATGGGAGTCTACCAAGATTAAGAACATTTTGGAAAATCTTATAGAAAGTATAAGTTTTAGTGGAAAAATCTATTTGAGGAATAATGAATTTACATTTTATAGATATAATTTTAAAGGCATTGATAGCCTTTAGTGCTATTATTATCATTATTGAAATTGTAATAATAGTCAAATTAGATTATTTTGTTTTGAAAAAAATGTGGTATTGAAAACCATAGATAAAAGGTTATTAAATGATTAAATTTCAAGGATTTACATCATATTTATCTTTAAAATTATATTAATATAGTTTAGAAAAAAGACAACCCACATGTAGGGTGACAACCCATCAAATCTGGAAAGGTAGTGGGGATTGAACCCATGATCGAAGGATGATAAGGGTTTCTCACCTTCCACTGGCCCATGTGATGTCTTGGTTAATGTATAATGTTTTTTTAGTTAAAAAATTTGACAAATAAATATTAATAATGAACCAGTAGTGTTACTATTTAGGTTTAGAGATTAATTTATTAACTATATTGGTTTTCAAAAATAGTTAAAGACAAATATAATGACTTTTTATGGGTGTTACAATCCATTAAAATAAAATTTTAGAGCATAAAAAAGGGGGTTTATTCTAGGATATCCATTTCATGGAGTAAGGGATGAATTAAAATTTGATCAAAATATAACCAATATATATAATTGTTCATATGAAATTGAAACCTATCAAGTAAGTATATTTCTTTATATCTTGGTCAATAAAATAATTCCTCAACATTAAGAAAAGTATCTTAAAACAAAAATGTTATCCTAATACCTTCATTTTTATTGAACCGATGGTCTTTTAAATCATCACATATTTATGGCTTTGAGACCCTCAACTATCCATTGATCATTCACTTGTTTGTGATCAACGACCTCGATTACCCCTATAAATATTTATGCTTTTTCTCCATGTATGTATCTCAACTTTACACTAATGTTCACAAACTTAGAGACCTAGTTATATGTTATTCCATGTGACCTTTGTACTTATCATTCTCTCTTATTAAGAGGATATTTTATTAACTCTTCTCATGAAGTGGTATTTAAACAAAGTAATTTTAAAATACAAAACCCTATATTTCCTATATCTAGTTTAAATTGTGAGGACACAGTTTATTTAAGGTGTGGAGAATGTAACAACCTAAAAATTATAAAAGAGTAACTTTTATTCGACATTGTGTATCACAAGCAACATTAAATGTAGAAAAGAATATAACCTCTCAAGAATTTATGATATATTTAATATTTCAAATAAATTTAATATATTCTATATATTTTAATACACAAAATACTGAGTTAGTTTGTGTTGCAGACAACAATTAATTTCTTCGATGAATTGCGTTACACGCAATACCGAGTTTTACCAAAAAAATAATATATTATTAAAATATTATTATTTAATATAATAAGATATAAACTAAATGTTAAATTATAGGTTATGAATATTATTAACTAACTTATGAAGATATATGGTTTATAAAAATATAAAATTAATTCATAGGTTACCAATTAATTAGAAAATAATATAAAAACCAATTGTATTTAAATGAAATGTTTTTATACTTAAAAAGGTGTTTTATCATAATAAATAAAATTAATTAATATTATTGAATTATATTAATGAATTATATATATTATACATTCAATAAAAATATTTTTTTACATTAATACAATATATTTTACAATCATAAGATAAGAATAAATCCAGTTTTACACTTAAAAATTGTATTTTTTTCTAAAAAGGCAATTTTGCCTCTTTTTAATGGTGAACCTATTTTAAAACTAAATTTTGAAAATTTTATAAATTTTATATGTCAAAATAAACTTTATTTTTGAAATAATCACTTAAAAATTATCTTATGGTGAATTTTTGGTATTTTTCTGTGAAGTTTCAGTTTTTGATGAATAATGAAAAATACTGAATTTTAATTGAAAACTATTTTTTCATCTAATTTATTTATATAGTAAAATTATATTTTAAATTTTATTTAAAGTAAAATTATATAAATTATACATCAATTAATCCAATTTAATTCATTGGAATCAATTTCACATTGAAATTAAATATAAAAATATTTCAATCTTTCGAACATTTTTTACTTCAAAACCCCCTTTGTCGTCCCTTCTGTGAGATTAATTTTAAAAAAAATTCTACAAATTATGGGATTAAAATTTAGAAATATTTATTCAATATTTGGAATCATGATAATTTATAATTTATAATAATGTTAAATTAGTTTTTTACCAAAAATATTAGTGAAAGTGATTAAAATTAATTACAGTGATTAAGAGAAAAATTAGTTTAACAAGGGACTAAACCTTAAACTTAAGGGAAAAAATGACCTATAAACTTATAAAAAATCCATTGGGTGGACATATTTCAAAAATGTAATATTTTATATCTAATTTGGTTCATTATTGGAGCTAATTGAAAAGGGAAAAACATGGGTGAAATTATCTTTTCAAAAATTTATAAGAATAGCACTTCTCCTCCACTATAAAAAGGCACTCACCCCTCCCACTAATTCACACATATTAAGTCCTTTTTCACACCAAAAATATAACCAAATAATCTACCAACATCCCTACCATAATATTTTAAGCCTAAATTTGGGAATAAATCAAGACAAGGAAGTGTTTTGGTATAAACCAAAAGGAGTCACCTGAATAAGAGGTAACATTTTTCAACGATCTCTTTTGTTTAATTTACTTCTCCACACCTTAAATTATTTTATATAATACTTATATAATATCATAATTATATTAAATATAGTTATATGTTTTTATTCTAATATTTCTACCAAAACTTTCACAAACATCCATCAAATGTGACAATCAATCATCATTCATGTGTACGACGGATTACCACCTCACAAACCAAAATCATTTGTTCTTCCATTTAACACCTTTAAAGGTTGGAATAATGATGGATTTATAGTTTATATATGATATATATTTTATTTATAATATATTTATTCTTTTTAAACTTTTTATATAACCATACATTTATGACTTCCATTTTGTGGGAATACGATAACATCGTTTGTGGATGTGTGGACTACTGTCTTCTCAAAGCGATGTGATTTGTTCACACTTTACATGGAATATATTAAGAATTATTTTAATAAAAATATGTGAAATATATAAAATTAATATGATATTTTAATTATAATATACAAATATATCATTTAATTTTCATTCTTTTAAATATGAAAAAGAAATAGAAGTAACGTTCATGCATACGTACGACATACTGTCTCCATGAACAGTGCATTTCATTTCCTATATCCAAATATTATGGATTATTCTAAATACATATATAATTAATATATATGATAATTAAATAATGGTTTACATTATGGATACGATGAAATCATGATTGGCATAATAAGAAAAAAATAACAAGTCAAAACATACTAAAAAAACTAGGCAATTAACACCCGAAAATAGTGAAAATAATGAAATATTGTTAACAAATGGGTAATAAGATATTATTATAAGATAATATATGTTATTATAAATATTATTATGTTTCTATTATAAGTTATTAACATGTTTAAAAACCTTATACAGAAGGTTAAAGTACGTTCACCCAAAAGGAAATGCAAGGTAATAGATTTCGTCTCATTTTCATTTCATCGAGTCATATTGTAATGTTATGCACCTAGTTTCTTTTATATGATGTATATAATTCCATTTTTTATTTAATATCATGAATAATTAATTATTCATGATATTTTTAGTTTCAATTTTGATTATTTTATCTAAGTGGATTCAAACTTAAAGTTACCAAGTGGTAATGAAATTTCATAACTCAATTCCTTTTCATTGGGTTATATTACTTTCTCATTATTGTTAATATTCCATGATTATGTGTATAATGAATTTGAATATATATTTATTTATTTCCAATTATTATATGTGAATTTACAGTTTATGCACACAATCAATTCATTGATTAATTCTCACTTCAATGTTATGATCATTATAATCGAGATTGATCATTATTGAAATTAAATTAAAGGAGATTTTATGATAATTGTTCAATAAAACCTTTTATTTTTTTTCCTTTGGTTATTAATGACCCTTTTCAAGTAATAATACCATTTTTTCACTCTTTGGTACTCAAAATGTTTTAGAAATTTTTTTTAAGAAAACCCAACTTCATTTCTCTCTTTAGTTGGAGAACATATTTTCATCTATAAACCATGTTTTCTAAAAACGTTTTCAAAATTTGTTTTAACCTTTCCAAAGTGATTTAATAAATATATTTTTACCCTTTTGTATTTTACAAATTTTTTCAAAGGAATATATTTTTTTTCTTTCCAAATAAGGCACAAATCTAACCTTTTTACCTTGGAAACAGAACGTTCTTTTTACCTTGCACGACATGTAAAAAATTACCCACCTTTATTTATTTGATGCTTTGAAAGTTTGAAAGGTTAATTTTTAAAGAATTTTTTTAAAAGTTATTTTCAAAGAAAAATATTTCAAAATTGTAACACCCCAAGATTCCATGGTACACTTCTCTTTGAATAATACAATAGCGTGTGTTGTACGCAACTTCGAGTTCTAACACACCACAACCAATCAAACTAGCCATTATGAATAGTAATTCCCAATTTTTGAAATTTTATAAATTTTATCTTTCAAAATGGACTTCATTTTTAGATTCATAATATTGAAATTAGCTTAGGGTGAATTTTTGGTATTTTTCTGAAAACTTTTAATTTTTGATGAATAGTGAAAAACACTAAGTTATAGTTTAAAACATAAATTTTATTTAAATAATTATTTATTTTATTTAAATTTGTTTTATGTCAAAATAGATAAATAATACCTATATAAGTTCAATGTAATTCATTTGAGTCAGTTTATAATAATTTTAGATATATAAAAATTTTATTGAACTTTTTACCGTCTTTTACCCACCTCTTAGGAGCATTTGCAAATTTACATAAAACTTAATCTTACCGCTTCTGTGAGTTGAATTTCAAAAATCCAAGATAAAATATTGATATCCATAAGTAAAATGTGGTTCAATAAGATGAAAATAATTTTTGGTGAATAGTAACTTTTTTACTTTCATTTACCACGGTTAAAAGTAAATAGGGTAATTAAGGGTAAAAATGACATTATTATTACCCTAACACATGTTCTAATTCTATTAGATAAGTGTAATTCGACCAAAAACAACATTAGGAATAAAATATGATCCTTTAGGTCCACTTGGATTAGATTTGGGCATTTATTATTATTTAATTCAAAGAAGAGTTAAAAGTGTTAAATTCAATGTTTAATAACTAAACCATTTTTAATATAGGGTTACACATAATATAAATTCGACTATAAATATTAATTAAAAATATAAAAATATTTCCTATATAATGGTATTTTATTTATATTTTTTAGACATTAAATAATTAAATTTATTTATGACACAATGATGATGCAGTAATTACCGTATTAATGAAAGATTAAAATAATTGATATTATAAATATCCAAATAAATTTAATTTGAGACTTTTTATGAATTAAACTAATTTTATAGGTTAATATGACATATTAGGGTTGGTTAGATTAATTTTTTTTGAAGTAATAATTCTGTTTTGAATTTAGCAAAAACAAAATACCAAATTGTGTCAAAATTGACATAAAAGAGTTTTTAAAAAAATATTATATTATTAATTGATATTCTATTCCTAAAAATATAAGGTTTGGCCAAAAGACTTATTTAATGATAGTTTTATCATTAATGAACCACTTGGGGTTCTATTGGAAGTATATAGTAAGTTTATTAACCATATAATATAAAAATACAAAGAGACATGGTAAATGTCAAACTACTGAACTAAGAGTTAAATCTAAAAGATAAGGTTAATATAGTGACCCAAACCTATCTAAAACCTATTTGTTGAGTGGTTTTTGACCCATAACCACCTTATCATTTAAATAATTTATTTTTAAACCATTAGAAACCGAAAATTATTTTATTATAAAATAATATTTCTAGCTTTTCCTAAGGTGCCCCTCACCCCTCCTATAAAAGGGCACCCCCCTTCTCTATAATTCACACATTCAAAGCCATTTGTCTCGGCCAAAATCTGCACAAATACCCTCTTAAATGTACTCCATTAATCCTAGAGGTCTTCCTTTAGTTGGAAAGGCATACTGAGGATCCCTTTTGATCAAATCAAATGGAAGAACCCGAAGAAGAGGTAAATATTTCATCACCTCTTTCAAGTTCTTTTCTTCTTCCACTTCCTCTTTCTTTGTTGTTTCCATTATAAAATAATAACTACATTATATTCTATATACTATGATGTTATTATAAATATTTCACAACCATATTCATTATTCTATCCATCCTTTGAATGACATGTCACCATACGTGCGTATGTACGGCTTACCGTCTCCACGTTGTGGTGTAATTGTTATTCAATAAATTATTATTTATATGGGTATAATAATGATATTTAATTGATGTAAATAATAAATATAACATGATAATTATTATGTATATATGATATCCCATCCAATTATATATTATTTTAATATCAAAGAATGATATTTTCACTCGTGCGTACGTACAGATTACCGTCTCCACGAATGCGATGAGATTCATTCCCCATCGTAATCCATTCAAGAATAATTTTCATTAGATGATTAAAAATAATGTTTAAATACTTAATATCATTCTGAATATGAATAAGATACATCCTATCCATAACAAACATTACTTACATAACAAATCATATAAAGGAAAATGAATCAGTTAACACCCGAAATAACGATAATACTAAGATATTATTAACAAAGCAATGTTAAAAGATCATATATGATATCATATTAATGTATATGATCATTTTATAATTTAATAACAATTATTTAACCATTATAAATGAGGTTAAACTACCCTCTACTAAGGAAAAGTACAAGGTAAGTGTTAATTTCACAATCTCTTTATTATCCGAGGTTGTTTTTACGTAAGTATCTACTGGGACTTCTTTATCATCCACATCCATATTTCTTAAAAATGTATTCAAAAACATTTTTACTATTTACTAGACTATGGATTAAAGTCATTTATACCCTTTTTTGACTTTTTATAAAATGGGTTGAAAGGAATCTTTCTGTCATTTTCTAAACAAGTTACCTTATAACCTTTTCGACAAAATTAAGTTAAGAATGTTTTTTTAACTTATACGATGGGTGCGGTTATTTTCTGCCGTTATAACATCATCAAATCTTCCCTTACAAGATTATAATAATATTTTTAAAATAAATGTTTTCTTTTATAATTATGTAAATTTAAATGATTTAAAAAAAAGAATGATATATTTCTCTCGATCAGTTTTGATTTCATCTATGTCAACATCCTTTAATGAATTTTAATCTTGTTTGAAGTTGATTTATTATGACACAAATATTACATATTGTATTGATGTTTTTGTGATATGTTTTACTCTGGATGTGTAATTTTTATACCATTTATGGGTTATGGATAAAGTATTTACATTTCTTATGCTAGTTTTAATACGAATATTTATGTTATGTTTAAACCTTTTCATATGAGGAATGCATTGAACTTAGTAAGTGATGGGTGAAGCCCGCTATAGCTCCTCGATGCATCGGTAGGTCTCATGAGACAAACTAGTATCTTGGCACAAGGCCTTGACAAAATCTTTTTTGTATTCTTGGCACAAGGCCTTTACTATGTGGTTATGAAAGTCTGGAATTATGTATTCCATCATTATTAAAGTGGATATTGATATTACATGTGATTATTCAACTAGTAGAATATCCATGTGAATAAGTAAATGGAATTATTTTATTTTTATCTTTTCCATATTATGCTGAAGTTCAAGTTTAAAAGGATTTTTTTAGTCTTATACATTTCCATAAATGTTTATGGTTATTTATGAAAGTTTCCACTATATTGTTATCCTTACCAAGCATCTGAGATCACTCCTTTCTATGTTTTATTTTTCCCAGGATGTGAAGAAATATATTATAATTGACCTACAGGGATAGTCTATGGGATATCAGTGTTGTCTATAGAAATAATGTTTTTGTATTTTTTCCATTTTATGATGTAATGTAAACCTTATGAATGTATCTAGTACTTCCAAGGCTACTAAACTAATCGGTATTTTGAGACTTGATCTTTTGTGATCATTCCAATTTTATGTAATAATGCATTGACTCTGGGTAACTGGGGTTGGGGTGTTACAAAAATGTTTTTCAACATGAAAATGATATTTTCCTCAATAATGTTTTTAAAATATATTTTTATAGTATTTCCATTCATCAATGACAAAAACCATTTATTTTTACCTCACTTGAGATATGTTGTATTGATACCATCCTTATTCTTCCTCAGTATGGTTTTTGATTGATTTGGTCAAGTATAGTATTTACATTGACTTGATTCAATTTTGTAGTCCCCTTGAAATATTCACTTTCCCGTGATCATTGGACATTGAATTTCCCCTAATTATCCATATCATTTATCATAGATATGTCTATTGCCTAAATATTATACCATTTTTACATACGGTAATTTATTTTATAGTTATTTATCTGGGGAAATATTGATAAATATGTATTATTTACTCAATATGAATATTTGATAAGGCACATTGTTCATTAATTAAAATTATTTTTTTTGATATATGAGGAATGATTTGGACATGAACTATATGGGTTGAGGAACGGTTAATGGAAGCCCTCGATGCGTCGGTAGTATCATGAGATGAAATTAGTTGATGAAAAACCCTTCAAATTTGTTTCCAAGCATAATAGGAAATTTTCTACCAATAGAATTAAACTGTCTTGAGAACAGGTCTTGAAAGTAAAGGTATCATGTGCCTGAGAAACACGACGTCTGATAATTAAGCATTTCCTTCTTTTCAATTATTATTATCCATGAGATTTTTTATTTGAAATTATCTATGGATGAATTTAATTCTCATTTAATTGATTAAATGGAATGCGTTTCATTTATTTTCCTTTCCATATTGATTATGATTTATCCATCTATTTAAATGACATGTATTTTCAGTTATTTACCTTTCCATATTGTTTATGCACTCCCTCATAGTTTATTGATTACATGGAATGTGTGTTCAGTTATTACTTTGATATATTTATTATTATCATTGATTCATTATTGCTTCCACTATACTTTACCCTTACTCGTCATTTGAGGTCACCCTTATTTTTTTCCCTTTCCCCAGGATTATAAGAAGTATACTAAGAAATACATGAAAGGATATTCTAAGTGGGAATAAAGATATTATTGAAAAAAATATGTTGTAATTAGTGTATTCATTTGTAATAAAATTCCCATGTATGTATCTGATTTTCCAATACTACTAAACTCTTTAGTCATTTGGGATTTGATTCCTTATAATCATGACAATTCAATGGAAGTAGACACTAACTCTAGGCTTTATAGGGCTAGGTCGCTACATAACCATATACCTTCTTCCTATGGACGAGTATGATCATGTCACCCCTTTTATTAAAATGGGGAAAAGTATTAATATCCTTGATGATTATTGACCACTAAAGCAGGTTGATTATGTAGTGAAATTCCATATTTTTCATTATACAGATATCCATGTTTTTATTCAGCCAAAGATTCTTTATAGAATTGTATGAAAGGTTTTGTTGATTCTTATAGTGAATTCATTAGACTTAATAAAGTGATGGGTGGGGCATGTAATTATATAACCCCGCGATGCATTGATAAGTATAATGAGAAAAAACATTTCACAGCCCCCTTACTCCAAAAATGCACCTCCTAGGATGGAAATGAAGGAAGAGAGATAATGACCCTTGAGTCCCGCTTCCAATAGGCCCCATGGTGGAGATTAGCGCCAAGGGTACAAAGATCTCACAATATTGGATGCATTTCCCTTTATAAGAAAACAAGATCGAGAGATAATATGGTTCATCACAATAACTCCAAGACACACACACACACACACATATATATATAAAATAAATCCAAAACCATTCCACATGAATGTTTGAAAAATATAACTAATACAAAACAAGAGTCTCCAAAGTAAATACCAAATACAAGGCTAAACAACAACACGATAACTGTCCCAATGTACGAGCTAGTAATGTCCATCATGGTTCATGTAGTACTCCTGAAAACTTGAAAATATTTTTTATAAATTTAGGGTGAGCATACAAGTATACTCACTAGGAAAACCCAAGTCACTCATGCATAAGTAGGAGAAACATACTAATGATCCCGTGAGAAAACAATAGAAACCAACAACACCTAACAAGGAATAATATCCATCCCAACATAGATAAGGCACACTAACAAAATAATGCAATCCAAGTAAGGTAATATAATAAGAACATCAATGTTTGGTACCCCGCACCACTTACCACTGATTAACTACTCATAACCTAACAACAAACATCCTGGTGCTTCCACACTCTTCCAGAATCCCAATGTCACAACCCACCTGCACACACTTGGGCCTTAGAGCTAGTCCCACAACCTGGGAAAAAGAAGCTCACCATATCCCACCCATAGACACCTGGGTCACAACCATACCAAATCCCGCCCGTAGACAACTGGGACACAACCATACCACATCCGACATGCAGAAACTTGGGCCACAACCATACCTCATCCCATAGACACCTAGAAAATCACACCTCACTCGCAAACACCTAGGCCTCACAACCACACCACAACCTTCCTGAAGAGTCTTGGTATACCAATGCCTAGAAGAGGGAGCATGGAAGAGCAAGTAACCATCCATCCATCCTCCTACCCAGATGTTGGGAAAGAGACCCTCCCCCATGACGATGGGGGTGTTCAGCACATAGTTCTCAACTAGGGTGGGGTGCTTATATAAATCATAAGAAAGTACAACTATATATATAAGTATCAAACACTCTGACCAACCAATGGTTTTTTTTCAAACAAACAACTAGCCCACAAAACTGTCTTTTCTACTACCTCTAAATGTACAACCACACAACAAGTCACAACTCAAAACATACCCCCATCCAACTCATTTAACAAGTTATCATTCATTATTAAATAATCCATTAATTGATTCCATATCTACCTAGGAAAATACCAAGCATAACTAGCAATAAGAAACATAAGAGAACAATCAACACTACCATAGTCATTTAAGAAGGCGAAGAGCCTTTTAGTTTACCACAGTTCATATTCCCACACCGTTTAACACCCATAATGACCACAACCATGATAATTCTTCAAAGTAATCCTGCTAAATCCATCCCATCAACATAGAAAACCCCAAAATCATAGACACACACAACACAACTCACCACAACCATCTTGGTAGCCTCACCACATAACAACACCACACCCATCATACCCATCAAAATAAACATAGAATAACGAAATGAAAGCCCTATTGCACAACACTGCCCAAAAATTCCATAATCAATCAATCTCTCAACCTAAGATTATATTTCACCATCCGAACCACCCCACACATAGTTGTTTCCTCAATAGTAGAGCAACAAAACCATACAAGGAACAATTTCTAGATTTAATAAGGCTCCCATTATTTAATTCCACTTTTTAATTCAGTGGTGATCATAGAACAAGTTTGATATTGGGGAATCCATTTATTTAACTGAATATATGTGGTTAATCAATTGCATATATACCATTGCTCAAAACATGATCAAGAACAATCCATCTTGGGTGCAAAAACAAATACCACCAACGACCATGATTTTCAGTGAGGGATTATCCCATACAAAACACAATATTAATAAAAAAATAATAAAATAGAAGCATGCATCACTTTTTCCAAGTCCCTGTATATTGATCTTAAACCAATTAAATTATCTTTATTTATTTTTAATTCTAATATCTTCACAAAAGAAAACATCACACATCCACACCGCATGATACACTGATAAAAGAAATACGAAGGGTTCTCTACTTTGAAAAACTAATGATCAACAAATCCTCAATGTGCCAAAATAGTGTGCTTGAAACAGGAAAAACTCCAGGGAAATGTGATCCAAGACCACAACAAAAAAATATGACTCCTTGGGAAGAAAGGTTCTGGGGAACATCACATATCAAGATTAAATGGAAACAGATAGATAAGAGAGGATCTATTCTTTATAAAGTCAAGATCCTATATCAAAGGAAGAAATGGTTTTAAAATCCATTAAAGCCAGATCAGGATCAAGACCACGCGTTTTGACGATCTAAACACCTCCCAAACATTAGGAATTAAAGATATATTTTATATCATTTTAAAAATATTTAAAACCATTTAAATAAGGAATTAAATTAATTTTATATCAAATAAAAAATTAAAGGGGTGAAACCGCAACAAACTGGAAAACTGGAGAAAACTGAAATTTTGAAAAACTGTTGAAAATGACTCACTGGTGGATAAACTACCGTTGGACGACTCACCGTGAGGTGACCTACTGTTGAATGACTCACTGTTGGAAAACTCACCATTAGATGAGTAACCATTATGAGTCACCACTAGATGAGTCACCGTCACGAGTCACCGTTGGGAGAGTCATCATCGTGAGTCACCATTGGATGAGTCACCATTGCGAGTCATCACTGGTGACCTAACAATGTGAGTCACCTTTACAACTCACCATCAAAACCTACCATTATGAGTAACCATTGGTGACCTACTACCAGTGACTCACCATTCTTGACTCACTGATCTTAACCCACTATTGTGAGTCACCATTGAGAGTTACTAACACGACTCACTGTTGGAACAACTAGAATTTTGGAAAACTCTTGAAATGAGTCACCATTACATACCAGAACACCTTAAAAACTAGATTTTCACAAATTAATGGACCATAGAGGTCCATGAAATTACATCAGATACCTCTCAAACTATTCTCACTCTCAAGAATTCAAAACCAAACTCAAAAGGAAAAGAGGGGTACAAATAACCATCCCGTGAGATACCTCTCAAGGATATTGCTACACTTGAAACAATTCTAATAACCAAACATATCAACATTAAATGATAAACCACCACGTGTTATTTAAAATCTGGAGTGGAACCCCAACATCCAAGAACACCTCCTCTAACATCTGTCAACCCAACTAACCAGAAGACACACCATACCAGCACACAAACCACACTGCCTGAACACGTGAATCAGGGAATTCCATCCCCCATGTGAAGATACTATTCGTTCTGGGTGGCACCGACTCACCCACATGGTTTTAATTTCATCACAATTAATGCATCTCAATTAAGAATTAGGTCTTCCCCTCTTGACACACCAAGACTTTATCATACATAAGGAAATAAGGAAACAAATCATCTCATAACAAATATGGTTCAAACATTACATCATAAGAAAAAACAGAAAAAGAAAAAACTCAAGAAAAATCTAGAATTGGTTAAACATATGAATTTATCTCTCCCAAGTACTCTCCTCCATGCCACCATGCCTGCACAATACATTAACAAAAGGAATGCTCCGTCCATGTGGCACCTTCTCCTAATGATCATGGATCTCTTCTGGTTTCTTCATGTATGTCGTGTCATCTTCGATATCCAACTCTCCTTAGTTGATGAAATGAGAGTCATCGTGAAGATATCGAAGAAGATGAGAGACATGAAATACGTCACTGATCCTCCCCAACTATGGTGATAGTGGAAACTAGTATGCCACCTCACCAACTCACCCTAACACCTTGAAGGGTTCGATAAACCTAGGAGAAAGCTTTCTACCTCCACCAAATCTCCACTGCCCATGTTGAGGGGATACCTTCAAGAACACATGGTCCCCAACCTAGAACTCAAAGGGCCTCCTCTTACAATTGGAATACGACTTCTTCTAGTCCTGTGATGGTTTCATCTTCTCATGAATAAGCTGAACCTTCTCTGTTGTGCTCTTCACCACCTTAGGACCAAGAAAAACTATATACCCAACCTCTATCTAGAAAATAGTGAATGAAATAGTCTTCTATACAAGGATTAAAATGGATCCATGCTAATGGAAGACTGATAGCTATTATTATAAGAAAACTCTACCAAGGGTAGGTGTCATACCCAATATCCTCCAAAGTCTAAGATGCATGCTCACAACATATTTTCCTCTATTTGGATAGTCTGTTTTATCTTCCATCTTTATGAGGGTGGAAGGCAGTGCGGAGTCATAGTTGGGTGCCAAAAGCATGCTAAAATTCCCTCTAGACTTGTGAGGTAAAGCATGTATCCTGATCTATGATAATGGATCTCAAAACTCAATGTAGACTCACCACCTCATCCACATACCTCTGTGCTAAGGAATCCATTGTGTTTGACTCCTTAATCACTAAGAAATGAGGTGATTTCATCAGTAGATCAACTAATACCTAGATATAATCGTAGCCTCCCTGATCCCTAGGTAACCTTGTGATTAAATACATTGAGATTTCATCCCATTTCTACTCAATGAAATATATGGGATACAAAAAACCACAAGGAACACAGTGCTCAGCCTTCACCTGCTGGCATACTAAGCACTTCACCACAAACTCTGCTACTTCCCATTTCATCCTGGGCCACCAAAAATGCAACCTCAGGTCACGGTACATCTTAGAAACTCCTGGTCATACTGATAAGGGTGATCTATGAAACTCATAGAGGACTCCCTCATGCATATCCAATGGAACAAACCACCTTCCACGAAACAACATCTGATTCTGACCATCCTCTGACCATCCCCCCGAAGCATCACCATGGTCAACGAGATCACACATCACCTTTACCTCTAAGTCTCCCCATTAAGACTCCTCTTCCTGGTGAATCAGTGAATACTATAGTTTCATCTAAAACAAACACCCTCTATCATCGTCCACCCTTTCATCCAAGTTCAAGGTTGCCAACTACATTACCTTCCAAGCATCCACAAATTCCCGAACTACCTCCTTCAATGAATTCCTTCTCAAGGCATCAACCACAGAATTCCCCTTTCCTCAGGTGTAAGAGATCTCAAAATCATATTTCTAAAGAAACTCTATCCAACTATTCTTTCCCAAGTTCAGATAATGCAGGGAAAAGATATACCTTAATCTATTATGATCCGTGAAGATGACAATGCGCTCTCTAATGAGGTAATGCCACCAAAACTTCAGTGTAAACAAAACCACCACTAGTTCCAGATCATGGTTGGAATAGTTATGTTCATGGGGATGTAAATACCTAGACCCATAAGAGATCACTCCCCATTGTTGCATCAGCACACATCCCAATACCAGACGAGAAGCGTCAAAAAACAACTCAAATATCACCCCCTTACTTTGGAAACTAGAGCACTGGAGCACTAAAGAACTTCCCTTTTAGATAACTGAACGCTTCCTAGAACTTCTCACTCTGCACAAAATCTTGGTCCCTTCTATCCATAGCTTTCAATGGGGATATAAATTGAGAGAAATCAGGTAAAAATCTCTGGAAATATCCCACCAAAACAAGAAAAATACGAACCTACACCACATTATTCGGTGATACCCAAGAAAAAACTACATCAACCTTCAATATTTCCACTTCTACACCCTTCTGGGACACCACATTCCCAAGTAAGTACACCTCCTATGTCCAAAACTTACACTTGGACAACTTTTCATAGAGCTGGTGGCATCGAAGAACCTCGAAGATAGTCCTGAGATGCTCGGTATGCTCTTCCTCTAACTTAGAGTAGATAAAGATGTCATCAATGAATGTAATGATGAACCGGACCAGGAACTCATGAAATATGGAGTTCATAAGCCCCATGAACACAACTAGTATGTTCATAACACCGAATGACATGACTATGAACTTGAAGTGTCCATACCTGCATTTGAAAGCAGTCTTTTGAATATCACCCACCTTCACCCTCAAATGGTGATATCCAGACCACAAGTTGATCTTAGAAAATCAACTTACTCCCTTCAGCTGGTCAAAAATATCATCTATCATTGGGAGAGTGTAACAGTTCTAGACTGTCACCTGATTCAACCTCCAGTAGTCTATGCACAACATCAGACTACCATATACCTTCTTAGCGAACAACACTAGAGTACCCCATGATGACAGAATGGACCAGATAAATCCCTTCTTCATCAGGTTATCAATATGAATCCTCATCTCCCACATCTCTAAAGGTTCTATTTGATAAGGGCCATCAAAATTGGACATGCACCAGGATGTAAGTCTATCTTGAACTTAACATCACGTCGAGAGGGTAGATTCAAAACCTCATTGGGGAAGACATCTAAGAACTCCCCAAAAAATCTGAGAACCTCCCCCATCTCAGTATCCAACTATTTCACTAATAGCTCATCCAACAAGGAAAGAAGAGACTCCACACACCAACTGCCCACCTAGAATCCCCACTCACCAATGAAATCCACATGATGTCCATCCACGTTTGAAAACATAACTCTCATATGGAAGTAGTCGATAAAAGCATGCACAGAATACAACCAGTCAATGAAAAGGATGATATCATATGGATTTATCTATAGAAATAAAATATCCCCATGGGACTGATACGGTCCCATCATTAGTCTATATCCCTGTCATACATCAAACAAGCTGGTCTGACCTCTAACTGGCATACTCAACACGAGGGGAACATGAAACATCTATATTTCTAGTACCAGATCATTTTACCCTTTTTTAACGACCACATCCTCAACCACACCTGGGTCAAGTTCCCCGAGGAACACCCTGAGGTCAGCCTCCACCTTCTCCGTCTCCCCTTGGTGGAGCGTGAGCCTGTTGTCCCTACTTCTAAAATGGCCTTTCCGACAACTACTATTGAGGTGGGCGCTGAACCTAACAACCCCCACCATACTGAGCTTAAATGACCACTGGGAATTGACTTTGAAGCTGGCCATGGGCCTCTCAAGTGAAAAACATCAGTTCCAAGTTTAGAAGAAAAGCATGAGGATTTGAAGGATGAAATGAAAACAGATGAGGTCGGCTCTCCACCAGTCAAAACCTATAAGGACCTAGTGCCTGATACCTACTTCAATTAACTCTTCCTCTCTAAGAACTCTAATGGATCCCCTCTCATGGTAGACCTCCACACGAGTGTATCTGCTCAACTACGTCTGCCTTCTTATGGACCTCGAAGTACATTGATATGGTGAAGTGAGTAATCATATACTGGAGAGAAGGAAGAAGTGCCTCCTATAGATGTATTGAACGAGAATCCTCATCTGGAAAGAGATCCGTAGAAAAATGAAGGATATCCTTGAACATGATCCCCAACTCCCATACCAACAAACTCCTATTCTGGAGGGAGAGTAAATCATGCCTCTTCTCAGCCTTCATGGCCAAAGAAAGGAATTATGCTCGGAACTCCTTCTTAAAATTGACCCAAAGAATATAAGCCTCCTTCCTCTCCCCTAGGTACAACGTACACTACAGACACATATCTCCCTGCATCTGAATCACTGCCAATGGAACCCACCCTAGATCAAACTAAAGGTGATCAAAAGATCCTCAAGCTAGCTCTCTGTCTTCATATCTGAAATGATTCCCTTTTACTTTCCTATAGTATTCTACTAGAAAACATGTAGCATCTTCTACCACTGGTCATCCCCCCCCACTGGATCAACCCTCTGTCGATCGACCAGATTGGCTTTTTGAACCTCAACTTCTCAAGCCACACACGGATGACGACTGAGAGCCATAACTAAAAAAGGAAAATAAGGAATTCCTAAGCTTTAGTAGTATGGAGTTTTATTTAATATTTTTTTTCAATTAATTTAACTCATTATTTATTTAAATTCCCCAAAATGAACAATCTAGATAAGAAAAAAATTCATTATGATGCATGTACCTTTCTTAGGGTCTTTACCCTACAAAAGGTGCAGCCTAAATTGGTCATTCGGTAGGCTCAAATTCCTTGTATAGGGTCACAGGGGGCCCTAAAATCCTATATCCTAGCTGGTCTTCCCTATCCTATGTCATGTACCAAGATCACCTAACATTGTTTCCTTACCAAAACTACAGAAAAACTAGCGTTTCTCGGCAGTTGTTTCACGGTAGTTTTAAAAACCACCGCTAAATAATTTTCGGGCCGCTATTTCACGGCGGTTTTTTCACGGCATTTTAAAAATTGCCGCAAAATGTGTTAATTTTTTTTTATAATTTTTATAATTATTTTGAGGATTAGCGGTAGTTTTTTTAAAAAAACCACTGCGAAATTACAGCAGTTTGGGTAAAACTGCCATGAAATGAAATAAAAATAATAATAAAAAAACATGAGAAACCCTGAAATCACTAAATATACATGGTTAATCAAGTTCAATCATGGGTAATCCATTTATTTAACCAAATATACATGGTTAATCAATTTCATATATACATCCATTCAATAAAATATCAACAATAAGACATCATGGGTGCTAAAACAAAGACCACCAATGACCATGATCTTTAGTGAGTGATTAGCCCCTACAAAACAAAATATCAACAAAAAAATAATAAAACAGACGCATGCATCACTTTTTCCTTTCCCCTGTATATTGATCTTAAACTGATTTAAATATTTTTTATATATATATATTTTTAATTATGATATATTCACAAGAGAAAACATTGCACACCCACCCCACATGATGCACAGATTAATGAAAGATGAAGGGTTCCCTACTTCTAAGTACAAACAATCATAAACTCCTTAACGTGTCAAAATAGTGTGTATGTAGTATGAAAAACTCTAGGGAAACATGATCCAAGTCCACAAAACAAACACATGACTCTTAGGGAATAAAGGTTCTGGGGAACGTCCTGTATCAAGAGCAAAGAGAAATGCACATAGAAGAGAGGATCTTGACTTTAGAAAGTCTAGATCCTATATCAATGGAAGAAATAGTTTCAAAATACATTAAAGATGGATCAAGATCAAGACCATGCGTTTTGACTATATAAATTCCTCTCGAGCATTAGTAATTAAAGATGTATTTTATATCCTTTTAAATGGCTTAAAAACCATTTAAATAAGGCATTAAATTCATTTTACATCAAATAAAATGTTAAAAGGGAGAACTGTAGCAAACTGGAAAATTGGAGAAAACTAAAATTTTGAAAAACTATTGGAAATGACTCACTTGTGGATGACATACCATTAGGTGACTCACCGTTAGGTGAACTACTGATGGACGACTCACCATTGGATGACTCACCGTCATGAGTCACTGCTGGATGAGTCACCATTTGGTGAGTCATCATGGTGAGTCACTATTGGTAAAGTCACCATCGCGAGTCACTACTGGATGAGTCGCCATTGGGTGACTCACCATAGTGATTCACCATTGGGTGAGTCACCATCACAAGTCACCGCTGGTGACCTACTGGTGTGATCCACCATTGTGACTCACCTTTGTGACCTACCATTGAGACTAACCATTAGATGAGTCACCATTGGTGACCTACCGTTAGCGACTCACCATTCCTGACTCACCAGTTCTAACCCACCATTACGAGTCACCATCGCGAGTCACTAACGCGATTCACCATTGGGATGACCTATCATTTAAAAAATTGGAATTTTGGAAAAATCCTAAAATGAGTCACCATTACCTCCCAAAACACCTTAAAGACTAGATTTTCACAAAGTAATGGACTAGAGAGGTTCGAGCCATTACAAAACATGTTTTTTTTAGTGTTTACATCTTCCCATAATATGATAGTGTTTTGGAACATAACATTGATGATTTGTTTTAGATGTCCAACATTTTTCATTTAATTAGTATGAGATTATTATTATTAATATCCTTATTTTCATTTTTTTATTGAATATAGAATGCTCCAAGTTTCAGTTGATTATAGATTTATGTTGTTGACTTATTACTACCATAATATTTATGTAACATCCCGTTATCGATCTGACAAGTATTTCTTTAACCTTTTCATGGATTTTCCTTTTCATTGATTGGGTACGGTTGAGAATGATTTGGGAGGATACCTATAATGGTGAAGTTAGAGATTTGTTAGACTCTCAGCTTTAACCAACCTTTTCTATATACTACCATAGGGTTACATACCATTTAATTGGGTTACATGACGTGTAATGTTTTTTGGAGGAAAGTCATGAAAGGATTCACGCTGTGAAGGATACACGTTGTGAAGAGCCTTTACTCATCTTGAAAGACTTACAAATTAGTTTTTAAATCGATGCATCATTTTTTAATTCGAGGCAACATGTTTTTCAGTGGTTATAGAAATTAATGGTTACATGATGTGTATTGGTATTACATGTCATGTAATACCTCAAATGCATTTTTTTAAATGGGTAGCATGACTGAGATCTCTTTTCTCCTCATCTCTAGTTTCTTCTCCCTCGACCTAAGGCCTTTCCCATGCAATCTTGAAGCTTTCCAACCCTTTTGGTTCCTCTCGTTTGGCATTTTATCATCATTGCATTGGTGATGTGATTCATAGGTAAGCTTTCTCTCTCATTATCCATCTTTCTCTCTTTCTTATCCTTTGAAATTTTAATATATCATAATTAAATTAATGGATCTATGCTCTGTGTTTTTGGATATCATCTCTAAATTATGTTTCGAGGTCTTTTACACCTTTTTTCTTGTTGATGGGTGTCATTGAGAGTGTTGAGTTTCCAGAAAAGGTAGGCGATTCTATCCTGTCTAGCTAAATTTATTAACTTTGAATTTTCTTGATTTAATTCAATTGTTGATTTAAATTGAATTTCTTAAACTCTCTTTCAATTTATTCAATAAAAAAATATAATTCTAGTGAATTAGGAGATTTGAAATGGTTTTGGCATGAGAATTGGGAAAACCCCCAATTCCATTTAATTGAGGCATGTTTATGGAAATTGGTTGATTTATATTATTTAATTTAAATTGGATTTTTTATGGAAATGATTACAATTAAATTATTTAATTTAATTGTGGAAATGAATTGTGAAATTGATGGAATTTATTTTGAATGAATTTTAATCTTATGAAAATGGATTAAAATGTTTTGATAGAAACCCATTGGTTTTATCTTGTTAAAGAGGCATATTTTTTTATTAAAACCCATATTGGTTTTCAATGGAAAATTGGAAATGAAATGGAAGAATGAGATTTAATTTTATTTTAAGAAGTCTTAAAATAATTGATTTTGTAAGATCACATGAAAGTCTTAGGTAGTTGGTGAGTAATTTGGACACACTTTATACTATTATAATGTTATAAACCATACATGTAGAGGGTCACATCCCCAATGGAATGGAGATGAGTTTCCTTTGACCAATGTTATAGGGACATGTGTATAAACATATTGTTGTGATCACTTAGAGAGTGCAGAGTCCTATAGCCTAAAACTTTCATATCTATTTTGAAGATGACTATGTTGATCACTTGTTATTTATATTTGAGATATAAAAGTATACCAATTTTTTAAAACTTCTTTTCATGCCTTCTAAATTTACATAAACTGTTTTATGTAACTACTTTTATCTAATCCATTGTTTAAGAAATATTCCATAACTTTTAAAGCCTTTTCTTAAAGTAATTTCCATCATTTGAATAATATAGAATGAATTGTTTAAATATGATTTAAAATTAAAAACATGTTTATTTTAAATTTTTAAATCCTTTCCTTTGGTTAATATATTTTTTAGAATCTCTTATAGAATCCTTGGTGAGAACCTAATGGGATTTTTAGCTCACACCCTACTTGTGCCTTCGAGTGTTTATAGATTTTCTCCTTATAGGTTCGAGCAAGGGGAAATGATCTCTTGGAGGTGTATCCAGCTATTGAACCTTGGACATGGTGAGTTGTGTCCTTATGGAATTGGGATATTTCTCCCTATTTTGGTACTTGGGTTGTAGTACTTTGGGATTTTTTATTCCCTATTTTATTCTGATACTTTACTCCTTGTGGACTCTTTTTTTGTTATGCATACTGACTTGTATTTTTTTACTTCCACAATTCTTGTGGAAAAATCATTCCCACTTTCAATTGTATGATGAAAGGTGCTATTTTCCGACTTGTGGGGATTGGGAACGCCCTTCAGGATATGTCATGGCTATCTCGGTTATCAGGTTACCAGGGTACCTAGGTTGGTTTGTGAGATAATGGTATCTGAGGTAGGTTGTTGAATTTTTTTCTTAAAGTCAGTATACAGGTGAAATCTTGTCCAGACTTAGGAGCTAGTTGTGATTGAGTGCTTGGCCAGTTCTCAACGCAATGAACCTTAAGTCACCAGGGGTGGTTAAGGAAGGAAGTCTTGTAGATTAATTATAGTATTTTTCATATTGTGATTTCGATGGAGTGAAATCCAAATATCATTGTTCCATATATTGGGAATAATTTCCCTTGTTTATTAGTTTGAGTGTTAGTTTGATTTCTTCCTTATTGTCTGCTAATGTTGTGTAGCATCATGCCTCTAAGAAGATGTGAAAATCAGATCTAGGAAGAAGATTATACTGAACCGTAGAGATCGAATCCTCTAGTGGACCCAAATATAGTTGAGGTGATTGTGTTCACTGTCCTAGCTCTAGGACATGAACCACCTCTAGTTCCCATTTAGGATCTAGCTATGGATCCTCAGGGGGATGTTCTGAAAAATCATTCTCAAGGGTTCCTTCACTAGAAGCCACCAGTTTTCAAATGCTCCACTAATCCTCAATATGATGAGGAATGGTTGGGAAATATAAAATGTCTGTTTGATTTTTGGGAGACAACAAATGAGATCAATGTAAAATGTGCCACTTTCATATTGGTAGGACCGAGCAGGAGATGGTGGGATGTGATGGTGGTAGTGAATAAACATGAGGGATTAGAGTGGAAAAAGTTCAAGGTTTTTTTCACCAACCAATTATATACAGAGTCTATGATTTTTTCCAACGATATTAAGTTTTTCAAGCTTGATCAGATTGATAGAATCATGTATGAGTATTCAAATAACTTTGCTAAAATTGTTCCGTTTCCAAATGAGATTGTATTTAATGAGAAGATGAAGGATTGAAAGTTCAAGTTGGGAATTCGATCAGATATCTATTCTTAGGTTTTCTTGCTAAAGCTACCCACTAATTTTGATGTACTAGATAGGTTGATGATGGTCAAGATGGACATGGATGGAAAGTCATGGATATCAGGAGTTTCTTTCCCTCCCAGTGGTAGCGTGATTTCATTTAAGGGAAAACAAAATCAAGATAATTCTCATGAAAGTTCTTGGTGGTAGGGTCCTTCCAGACCTCCTATTTTTCTAGGAGGAATTCCTTAGATTTTCTATCAGTGTAGAAAGATAGGACATTATAAGAGGTATTTCACTACAACACCCAAGAACTGTATCTCCTGTGAATGTTCAAGACACTTATAAATATTCTTCCATAACTTTTCCACTATAAATAGTGGAACACAATCATTAAATCTTCCAAAAACTATGGTTCAATCATATGCTTCACATATAAAAGGGTTTGAGCCACAAAAATCCGGAACAAATCTACTTCTTGCAGTGGAAGGGTCTCTAGAGGAAGTAGACATGGGTCCAGCCACTGTGAGAGGCACCATTACTATAGCTTCATCATTAGAGAGTGCTCTATTTAATACTGGTGCATATATTTTTTTTTATTTCAACCCATATTGTTAATCTTATTAATCTTCCCATGGAGATTTTATCTTGTGCAATGGATATTACTACACCCCTTTGTATGAAGAGAGAGTAGGGTCTCCGTAGTCCTACTTGTGTCTTCTCTCTGTCAAATGTTGATCTTTCTTGGATTTTTTTGGTTCTCAACATGAAATCTATTGACTCCATATTTGGGATGGATTGGCTCATTTCCAATAAAACCTAGATTGATTGTTATCTTCAATGATTCTACCTTACTACACCAAGTGGTGTGCCTCTTGTCTTTCAAGGAGAATGAGACCCAAGGTCGAGTAGAGTCAGACCTTATTTTCTAGAGTTAGGGAAAGTAATATCAGTTTTTTCTTTTGATCTAGAGTGGGAATATTTGTGTAGATATCTCCCTCTTGTCTTCATTGAGTTTCTTGATGTGTTTACTTCTAACTTCTCTGGTTTTCCACTAGTAAGAGAGGTTGATTTTTCCATTGAATTAATTCCTAACACTCAACCAGTTTCAATTCCCTCTTACTGAATGGATCCAAATGAAATGAATAAGATGAAGTCTCAATTGGATGATCTTCTTATGAAAGTCTTTATACGCCCGAGCGTGTCACCTGGGGTGGCACCGATTCTCTTCTCTAAGAAAGTTGATGGTTCTCTTCACTTATGTGTTGATTACCAAAAACTCAATCGAGTTAGGTTAAAGAAAAAGTATCCATTTCCATGGATTGATGATATTTTTGATCATTTTAAAGGGAAAAAGTGGTTTTCAAAGATCAAACTTTGATATGGTCACCATCCATTAAGGATAAAAGAATCTGACATTCAGAAAACCACCTTTTAGAGCAGGTATGACCATTATTAGTACATTGTTATTCCCTTTGGTCTAACAAATGTTCCTAAAATTTTAATGGATCTAATGAACAATATTTTCCATGAATATATGGATACCTTTGTGGTAGTCTTTGCAAACAACATCCTTTTTTTCTTCAAGACCAAGGAGGATCATATGAATCATCTGAGAACAATTCTAAGTCTGCTGATAAATCACTGACTTTACACCAAGATTTCAAAGTATGATTTCTAGATTCAGGAAGTGAAACTATTGGGAGACATGGTGTATTAACATGGTATATAAATTGATCCTGATAAGGTAAATTCTGTTATGACTTGGGAAAAACCACAAAATGTCTTCAAGATTAGGATCTTATTGGTCTTAGACAGATATTATCATCAGTTCATGATATAATTATTAAAGTTATATTCTTTGATGACTGCTTTGACTTAGAAAGGGATGAAGTTTTCTTGGAATGATAAATGTTAGAGTTATTTTTTTGAGCTTAAATATCTTTTGACCACTACACCAGTGTTTACTCTTCTAGAGGTTGGGTAGGGCTATGTGGTTTTTTTGTGATGCATCGAGTTTAGGCTTGGGCTGCGTTCTTATATAGGGCGATCATGTAGTTGCTTATGGATCTCATTAAATTAGTCCACACAAGAAGAATTATCCTACCTCTGATCTTGAACTTGCTGCTGTGATGTACACACTTAAGAGTTTTTGACACTTCCTTTTTGGAGAAAGGTTTACTGTGTATTCAGACCACAAAATCTTGAGTTACATCTTCTCTCAAAAAGATTTAAATCTTCATCAGAGGTGTTGGGTGGAGTACCTAAAATATTCTGAATTTGACATCACCTATAACTTGGGGAAAGGGAATGTCGTTACAAATGTGTTAAGTAGGAAACTTCCAACTGAGGTAGTGAAAGAATCTTCAAAAGAGTGGAATTTTATGGATCTCTTTGCACAGTTTCATATTGGATTTTAGGTGAAAGGGGATTAAGTTTCTCTATCTAGTGTCCAATTGAAATTCACTCTTCTAAAGATGATTGTTTAGGATCAAGATCTCAATGATTAATTCCATAGCATTAGAAAATCTCTTTATGGTGGGGATATAGTTACCCTTTGTTTGTTCTCCAAATATGGTGTTCTATGCTATTAAAATCACTTCATTATGCCTTTAGCAGCAAGAGAGTCCATGATGGGGGATTGTCATAATTCTCAGTGGGATGTGCAGCTAGGAACCAATAAGATATTATATGACATATGGTGGTAGTTCTGGAGTCCTGGGATGAGATGAGGAATTTTTGAGTTTGTCTCGCATTTCTATACATGTTAACAGGTGAATATTGAGCATAAGAAACCTTCAGGTTTACTTCAAAAACTTCCATTCCCTACTTGGAAGTGGTATATAGTCTCTATGGACTTTTTTGATGGGTCTCCTCATACCTAGAAAAATAAGAATGCGAAATGGGTTTTGATTGATAGACTGACCAATTCAGCTCACTTCATAGCCATTCGATATACAACCAAAGTTTAGGAGTTGGTAAATCTCTACGTGAAGGAGATTTTCCATTTTCATGGAGTTCCATATATTATAGTTTTGGATCGGGATACTCAGTTCAATTATTTATTTTGGGGAGGCCTTCAGTAGGCACTTGAGCATGACCTACCATCCATAGTCAGATGGTCAGATAGAGATAGGCATAAAAATTCTAGAGGATATGATTCATACTTGTATTCTTGAATTTAGTGGGGCTTGGGATGATCACTTGGGGTTGTTCAAGTTTTCTTATAACAATAGTTACCAGTACTTGATCAGAATGGAACCTTTTGAGTCATTGTATGGTCAGCCTTGTAAATATCCATTGTGTTGGTCGAATATTGGTGAAAGTTCCTTGGTTGGACCAAGATTATTACAATAGATGACAAAAAATATTCATATGATTCATCAGATAATTTTAACAACACAGAGCCGATATAATTGTTATGTTGTTCATCACCATAGACCTTTGGATTTCTTATTTAGTGACCAGGTGTTCCTGAAAGTTTCACCCCAGTTGGGTCATCGATGTCTTGGGAGGCAAGGGAAGCTTTCCCCTCATTTTGTGGGACCTTTAGAGGTTTTTGAACATGTGGGGAAAGTTGTATACTATTTATCAATTCCACCACATCTGACATCGATACATAACATATTCCTTATGTTGCAGCTAAGAAAGTTTTTATCTGATCCATCTCATGTTTTGAGCTGAAGTAATCTTGATATTGAACCTGATTTATCTCTAAATGGGCGGTCATCTAGGATAGTTTATTCTGAGACCAAGGTACTTTGTGGGAGGATGATACCTTTTTTGTGTGTGTTATAGAAGCATGGTTATGATATCCATGAGACATTAGAACATGAGGTACTGATGAGAGAGTAGTGATCTTATCTTTTTGTCATGGAAGCTTCTTCATAGGATTTCTAGGGACTAAAAGTTTTTATGGTGGGGAGATTATAACATCCCATTACTAATCTGACAGGTATGACTTTAAACTTATCATGGATTTTCTTTTTTTTTACTGGGTAGGGTTGAGAATGAGTTGGGAGGATACCTATAATGTTGAAGTCAGATATTTGTTAGACTCTCAGCTTTAACTATCCTTTTTTGTAGGCTGTCGGAGGGTTACACATCGTGTAATTGGGTTACACGACATGTAATAGTTTCTTGAGGAAAGTTGTTAATGGATTCACACTATGAAATATACACATCATGAAGATAATTTACCTATCGTAAACAATTTACAAATCATTTTTTAAATCGGAGCGTTAGTTTTTAATTTGAGGTGATGTGTTTTTCAACGGTTATAGAAATTAACGGTTTCACGATGTGTAATGGTATTACACATCGTGTAATATCTAAAATTCATTTTTTAAATGGATAGCATGACTGATATCTCTTTTCTTCTCTACTATAATTTCTTCTCCCTCGACTTAAGGCCTTCCCTAGAAGATATTGAAGCTTTCCAACCATTCTGGTTCCTCTTGTTTCGCATTCGATCGTCATTGCGTTGGCAGTGTGATTCTTGGATAAGATTTCTCCCTCATTATTCATCTTTCTCTCTTTCTCCTCCTCTATAATTTTAATCGATCATCTTGAAATTGATGGATCTATGATCCGTGTTGTTAGATCACGTCTCTAGGTTGTGTTTTGAGGTCTTATACACCTTTTTTCTCATTGACGAGTGCCGTTGAAAGTGTAGGGTTTTGGGAAAAGGTAGGTGATTCCATCTTGTTTATCCAAATTGATTAACTTTGAATTTTATTTATTTACTTCAAATATTGATTTAAATTCAATTTCTAAAACTTAATTTCAATTTATTCAATAATAAAATCAAATTCCATTGAATTGAGAGATTTGAAATGGTTTTGGCATGAGAATTGGGAAAACCCCCAATTTTATTGAATTGGGGTGTGTTTATGGAAATTGTTTGATTTAAATTGTTTAATTTAAATTACAGTTTTCATGGAAATTATTTCAATTAAAATTTTGAATTTAATTGTGTAAATTAATTATTAAATTGATGTAATTTTTTTAATAGATTTTAGACTTGTGAAAATGGCTTAAAATATTTTTATAGAAACCCAGTGGTTTTATCCTAGTAAAGAAGCATGTTTTTTTATTAAAAATCATCTTTTTTTTAAATGTAAATTTGTAATTGAAATGGAGGAATGAGATTTAATTGTATTTTAAGCAGTCTTTAAATAATTTTACCATCATTGATTGTGTAAGAGAACATGAAAGCCCTAGGTAGTTGTTGAGTTATTTGGACACACTCTATGCTATTACAACATTCTAAAACATACATGCATCAGGTCACATCCCTGATGGGATGGTGACAAGTTTCCTTTGGCCAGTGTCAAGGGGACGTGTGTATACACATATTGCTGAGATCACTTAGAGAGTGCAGAGTCCTATATCCTAAAACTTTCATATCTATTTGGCAGATGGCCATGTTACTCGCTTGTTATTTATATTTGAGATATAAAAGTATGTCAATGTTATAAAAACTATTTTCATGCCTTATGAATTTACATAAACTATTTTATGTAACTATTTTATCTAATCCATTATTTAATAAATATTCCATCACTTGTAAAGCCTTTTCTTAAAGTGATTTTCATAATTTTAATTATATAAAATGATTTTTTAAATATGATTTAAGATTACAAACCTATTTATTTTAAAAATTTAAATCATTTTATTTGGTTAATATATTTTTGGAATCTGTTATGGAATCCTTGTTGAGACCCTACTAGGAGTTTTAGCTGACACCATACTCGTGCCTTTGGATGTTAATAGATTTTCTCTTTCCAGGTTTGAGAAATGGGAAATGATCTCTTGGAGGTGTATCTATATATTGAACCTTGGGCATGGTGAGTTGTGTCCTTAGGGACTTGGTCTGTTTCTCTCTATTTTGGTACGAAGGTTGTAGTACTTTGGGCTTATTTATTCCCTGTTGTATTCTTGTACTTTACTCCCAGTGGAGTCTTTTTTATTATGCATACTAACCTGTCTCGTTTTACTTTTGAAATGATTATGGAAAAACCGTCCCGACTTTCAATTATATGATACCAGGTGCTAGTCACTGACCCATGGGGATCAAGAATGCCCTTTGGGCTTTGTCAGGGCCGGCTGGGTTATCGGGTTACCGGTGTACTCAGGCCGGTTCTTGACAATTTATGCCATGATTACCTCAGTTGTATTTTTTCCCTTACAAATCATTTTATATCACCCCTTCTTATGTTTCCTTCCCCCTGATTATGTGGAAAATTATTACACATGATATGCCAATAAGATAGATTTTTTGGATAATTTATGGTAGATTTTGAAGACATATCATGTATTAAGTAGTTTTATATATAGTTGTAAAAAATGTCCATTAGTTGAGAAATACATGATATTATTAGTTTATTATTTATCCTAATTATCCAAAGCTATAAAACTAAAAGGTATTGGGAATGTATCTAATGTAGTATTTTCTTTAAGCCATGTAATTTTGGGATAGTTATGTACATGAATCTATAGTTGGCATTGGAGAAAGTATGTAAAGTATGTGTTTATGGTACTAGATCTATCAAGATGGGCCCGGGGCATCACACCATGACTTAGATAGTGATTCCAATAGTTAAAGAGACCATATATCATCTATAAATGTCACCATCATAGATTTGAGATACCCTATGATCATATTGAAATAATTCATTTGATCTTCCCTTGGCCTTCCTTTTGATAACCTCAAGCTAATCATCTTTTGCATCATGAATAATTTATTAAGAACCATGGTCTTTTCATACATATCTGTTAGGTCTTTGGTGAACTCCACCATGGTTTTCACTTCCTAGATATTATAGGCCATATCTATGCCAATGAAATCCTAATTAGTCCCAGTTCCTTCTAATCTAACCATTAACATTATTACTTATCCATATTCTCTAAATAAACACTAGTTAATGGAATATCCAGGTCCTTTTGAATGCGGAAATCATCCATTTACATCCTCTAGAAGATAAAGATAATAAGTCAATGCACACTACTCACTGTACCAAATAGACTTCACCCACAATCAAGAAAAATATCACTCATACAACAATCAATATAAGTGGAAATTAAAATAAATAAATAAAGAACACATTGGTTTATATGGTCTAGAAAATATATACTATATTCATAGTATGAACACTATTTCATTCCATTGAAATTGGAAGATATAATAATTAAAATGAATCTTTTCTAATAAGAAAATTATATCACCAATTAAAAGTAATATAACAATCACATTCAGTTATGTTTTCTATGTGATGGTAGTCCACCTTTATTATAGAAAGATTTAGTTGGTAAAATGAGAATCACCTCTATCTAAAATTCCCAAATAACCCACCATAAATCCATGGTGATTAATGATCTCATGTAATAATCATCATTTGATGGTTGTAATTACTTAGTGAAAATTATATAACCCTTTACCATAAAATGTGAGTAATTTATAGTATCTTTTGTTGAAAATCATTTGACCCACTAAAATTAACCACTTCACACACCCATTAGAAAACGAAATTGCTTGACCAACCTGCCATCAACTGAATATCATATTACCACTACCAGAAATTCAAGACCAATGTATCATCCATTTCACTCTCTATTTGGTATATGTATTCGACACTTGAAGTTGGATTCACACTCCCAACATAGACCACCCACCATAATAATCAATGATATTTACTTGCCCAAAAAACCACTAATTAGACCCTTAAATCATTAAACCAAATTTCCATAACAAAATAATCCCATTTTTTCATCTAGAATAAATAAAAAACAATATAATATAATAAAAAACCACGTGAAAAACTCCTAGAATAAAACAAAAAATATATAACAACCTAAATCCCAATTAATATTCAATTAAACATCCTCTAAATCCACCATAAAATCATAAAATCCATAGAATTATTAATATATCAATCTCCTTCCATAAAAATAGTAATTAAAATAAAGCAAACAACCTTCCATTATAAACTATATCCAAAACATAAAAGACCCCTTGATATCAGATGAATTATACTATGATCTATTAGAATTCATCTTAGAATCCCTAATAATAGTAATAAAAATCACATGGGAGGTATAAAATAAGGAATAAGTGTATAATATAGGTGGTTTATATTAAATTCAGCATGGATAACACCCTCGGTTAAACCTAGAATCAAGAAGAAAAATCTAAAGAAAAAAAGACCCTGAGAATCCATGAAAGAGGATCTTATCTAGATGGGGGAAATGAGGTTTAAAGGGAACCCAAGAGGTGTTACAAATATTTAATGGGAAAAGACCAAAGATACCCCTTTTAAAAAAATATGTGTTAGGTATGTAGCCATAGGGTACCTGGTGGCACCACCAGCCATCCCCTCACTACCTTGCTCACTAGGTACCCGGTACCTCCCACTAGGTACCGAGTGTCATTTTTAGTTATAAATTATAGGTGAAATCATATTTTGGACTCACCTAAACCCATTAATCTTATATAAAACCTAAAACCACATATAAAAACACTTAGTTTTTAATCCTTAAACTTAAAAATTCAAGGCCAAATATAAAAAAACAACCCCAACTTTAGAACCAAAAATTTAAAGAAACCCATGTTATCTCTATTCAAAATTTTAATATAAACCCTTAAAAATACATTAGTCAATATAATTAGGACATGGTTCATTAAATTGATAGTTATATACCAAGAATCTAGTGATTCTATATGAATATGATGTTTTCCATTAGGATCCTAGTGGGAATTCCTGACCTCCCTTTTAATGGGTGCATTTGGGTAAATGTGTTAGTGATTTTTTGTGTTTAAAAACGTTTCTATACATTTATAAATGAATAATTGTCTGAATGAAAATATATAAATTATATTTATTTCCTTTTCCTATAAAATTATCATTTATTAATGGTTTTATGATCTATCAAGTTCATTGGATTTGTAAAGGCAAGTTTATCAAAATCTATATGGTTTCAAATTTAATATTTTTGTTTTAATAATATTTTCTCAAAATTTGATTTTTATTTTCTATTTTTATTAGATTTATGAAATTTTATGGTTAGTGAGGAATTATATTTAAATTTATTATATGAAATATTGATTTGATATCATGTACGTGATCTTTATTAGGATTTCTTACAAGAATATGTACCCCCTCGTCATCCGTCATGCGATGAGAAATTTATCTCCACCCCATCTGTCTTCTATTATTGGATTTGTCGGTTCTTGGTTTTTATTTTTTAGTGATAGATTTTCATTTATTCTATCAAATTACTTGACCACTACTTCCTAAAATATTATTACCTAAAACTTTCTGCCTAAAACATAATTTGGTTTTCCATGATAGTGGTCTAATGGTTTGGGATGTGTTAGTGGTGGTGTAAGATCCCAACCTTTCTGGAGATGTCTCGGGCTTATTTATAGGAAATTTTGTACCTAGTTTTGAGTAATTTAGTTTTGGGTTTTAACTTGGTGTGTGTTTGGGTGAAATTTGAGAATTTTGGATGGAGGATAGGCTGTACATGGTTGGTGCACGATTTTACCAAAATGTATGCCCCAAAACAACAAACCATGTGAACCCAAGAAAAGGTAATTTGCATTGATGACACACATTTTGTTAAACCATGTTCCCTATAATGCACCTCCCCAGAATAGGTTCTCAGTTTCGAAAACCATTCATCCCTCCCCAACAAACTGTTCATGCAGTTTTAATTAACCTTAAAATTGGATTTTGAAATACTTTAACCTCTATATTAACACCAAATCAACCCCAAATAAACCCCCACTCATCCACTAATGATTCATCTCAATTTTTGAGGCTCCTGTATGATTTCCTAGGGCTCCCGACCCCCCGTTCTTAGCTATTCAAAGTCCGGATTGAAGATCTGTACCTTCCCTGGTGAGTGAATCTCATCCCTATTGGTTTCCTGTATCTTTCCCATTCTTATCCCATCCTTGAAAGGATGTTTATACACTGTTGGTTATAGATCTAGATTTAGGTTTTCTATATCTTGATTTGTTTGATTGTGGATCTAGGTTTCAAATCTAGATTGTATTCTTCATCACATTCTTGGTTAATCAACTTCCAATTGGGAATTCTTTCATTGGTGAGTGTTCTTCATCAAACTCGAGGTAGGTGGTCTATAATTAAAATTACAAAATCTTGATTTCAATTACATGTATGTAATTTTTTAATTGCTATTAGATGATTAAAAATTTATTTCTTAATTGAATTAATTAATTTTTTGAATTAATTAATTCAGGGAATTGTGAAATTGGGAATATTGGGATTGTTAATTAGAATAATTAATTGTTAAATTAATTATGGAGTTATTGAGATGGTGAAAATTGATTAATTAATTATTTAAATAACTAATGGTAAGGGTTGGGATTTTGAAATAGATTGATTTAGAATATTTAATTATCGAATTAAATATAGAGATATTAAGGTTATTGAAATTGAGTAATTAATTGTTGAATTAATTATTATTATATTGAAATTATTGAATTTTAATAATTAATCATTGAAATATTTATTGGAGATTTTTGTGATTATTAAATCTATAGAGTTGATTAATTAATTTTTGGAATTAATTAATAGGGCTGATATCATTAATTAAGGTTATTGGTGTGATTAGTGTATTGTTGAATTAACTAACGGGATTGATGTGACTAATTAATTATTGAATTAATTAACATTATTTATGTGATTAGTCAATTGTTTAATTAACTAATGGAGTTTATGTGATTATTTAACTGTTGAATTAACTAATGGAATTTATGTGATTAATTAAATGTGATTTAATTAATGTTATTGACGTGATTAGTTAATCATTTAATTAACTAATAGAATTGATATGATTAATTAATTATTTAATTAATTAATATTATTGATGTTATTGGTTAATTTTTTAATTAACTAATGGAATTTAATGTGATTAATTAACGGTTTAATTAATTAATAGAGTTGATGTGAATAATTAATTGGTGAATTAATTGAAGGGATTGAATGTGATTAATTAATTGTTGAATTAATTAATGGAGTTGATGTGAACAATTAATTGGTGAATGAAGTGAAGGTGTTGAATGTGATAAATTAATTATTGAATTAATTAATAGAATTGATGTGAACAATTAATTGATGAATTAATTGAAGAGATTTAATGTGATTAATTAATTGTGGAATTAATTAATGGATTTTACATGTACCTTTAATAGGTGAATTAATTGAATGGATTGAATGTGATTAATTAATTGTAGAATTAATTAATAGAATTAACATGATCAATTAATTGGTGAATTAATTGCAGGGATTGAATGTGATTAATTAATTATTGAATTAATTAATGTAATTGATGTGAATAATTGATTGGTAAATTAATTGAAGTGATTGAATATGATTAATTAATTATTAAATTAATTAATGGAGTTGATGTGAACAATTAATTGGTTAATTAATTGAAGTGACTGAATATGATTAGTTAACTATGATATTAATTAATGGAATTGACATATGAAATTAATTAGTGAATTAATTGAAGGGATTGAATGTGATTAATTAATTATGGAATTAATTAATGAAATTGATGTGAAAAATTAATTGGTGAATTAATTTAAGGGATTGAATGTGATTAATTAATTTTTGAATTAATTAATAGAATTTATTTGGATTAATTAATTAGTGAATTAATTAATGGTTGTAATGTTTTGATTTTTGAATTGGATTAATTAATTATTGAATTAATTAATGGATCTTTATGATTATGGAATTTATGAATTGGATTAATCAATTGTGGAATTAATTATTAGATCATTATGATTACAGAAATGACAAATTGAGATAATTAATTGTGGAATTAATTATGGAGTTATTGAAATTGTTGATCTTGGTTAATTAATTGTTTAATTAATTAATGGGATTGATGTGAATAATTAATTTTTTAATTAGTTAATGAGATATATGTGATTAATTAATTATTTAATTAATTAAGGGGATTGATGTGATTAATTAGTTGTTGAATTAATTAAGGGGTTTGATTTGATTAATTAATTTTTTAATTAAGTAATGAGATAGATGTGATTAATTAATTTTGGAATTAATTAATGTTATTATGTGAATATGAAATAGTTTAATTTGATTAATTAATTGGTGAATTAATTAATGTGTTATTGTGATATATGTGAATTGAAATGATGAATGTTAATAGTGGTATTTAGTCATATATTATAAAATATGAATGGTAACAATGAAATTCAATTATGAAATGATGAATGGTAAAAGTGATATTCAGTCATGTATTATAAGATATGAATGGTAACAATGAAATTTAATTATGAAATTATTAATGGTAACAGTGGGATTTAGTGATGTATTATGAAATATGAATGACAATAATGACATTGAATTATAAAATGATGAATAGTAACAATGAAATTAAGTTATGTATTATGAAATATGAATGGTAACAATGACATTCAATTATGAAATGATGAATGATAAAAATGAAATTCAGTCATGTAATATGAAATATGAATGATAAGAATGAATTTTAATTATGAAAGGATGAATGGTAACAATGAAATTAATTCATGTATTATAAAGTTTTAATGGTAAAAATGGAATTTAGTTATGAGTTTTGAATGGTAACAAGGGAATTCAGATATATGATATCATTCAGGTGTACTTGGGAACTTGGTGGGTTATGTGGTTAAGTAAAGAGTACTTGAATAATTTAAACTTTTTAATTTATTTCTACTATTTATTCTTTATATAACCACATACACTATTTTGACTGGTTATTGTTTTAGACGCTGTTGGTGGTGGAATACTGAATTATACTCACACCCTACTCGAGCTTTCTAATCGGTACCTGAATAAATTTCATAGATGAAGGACATGTTAAGGAAAAAATCCCTATGTTAGATTAATGAGTTGAGATGAAGCATTGTAGAGGGAACCAAACAAGGTTTGAGACCTGATTGGGAGTTATTAGTATCTTTACTTTTGGGTTGCATTTTGACAATTGGAACCTACTTTGGCATGACATATCTACTGTTTAGTTTTGATATTGTATTTCTAGGTTTTCTCATCTTTTGATTCTGATATTTTTCTAGTTATGGTAATATCATTTGGTTATTTTTATTTATTTTACTCTGGTGTATTACTCTGATAAAGAGGGTATAGTCTCCCCATGATTGATATTAGACTCTCGCTTTTAGTTATAATCCTCCGATATATGGGGAGGCATGCCTGATATCATGTGGCGGACCAGCTAGGGGCACCAATGTGTGGAGCCTTGGCCAAGATGTTACAAAGTGGTATCAAAACCCAATTTTATTTTATTTTCTTTTTTCTTACTATTTGGGAAAGGTGGACAGGATACTAGGAAAATTAAAGTCTTGGTTATGATCCCATTCATGGTATTAGCTAACCCATGTATGGGAGAAAGCCCAATTACCTAGGGTGGGATGATTGTTATTGGTATTTTTTGTTATAGTTGATGTTATTTTACCTTGGGTGATTAACTTGTTGTGTGATGTGATAATTGTTGTTGATATTTTCTGAGATTTAACTTATGGACCAGAATGACATGAGAGTTGTGTATGAATGCATTATTCTAGGCACTCATGACTATTTTGTGACATGAATAATTTTACACACACATGAGAAAATGGGTTTTGGGTAAGTAGTTGAAATTGAACTATTTTTCCTTTTTTGTGAAATTGAAGTGAAAATGTGCCTAATAAGAAATTGAGAATTGTAAAATGATGCAAGATGTGAATTAATATGTGTCTAATGAGAAACTGGAATATGAGAATGAGTTTACCCTTTTTTATCTATGACCTATATGTTGGATGGTTAAGGGTAGTGATAACGCCTCAGTTTTAACCATGTGGTAGAGTTTGGGGGAGGTGACACCTAGGGTGAGGGTAGGTCACTTGGTTGGGATTGTTATGCGAAAGGATGGTATTCACCATTGATAATCTTTGTGTACTTACATACTTGAGATGATCATTCCCTATACCTTGACATCATCTTTGGTACACTGAGGGAGCATTGGTTATACACCAAGATACTTAAGGATTTTTTCTGGTGGGATAGGGGGCCTTATTAAAGGTTGTTCCCTTAGAGAAAGTTAAAGGTGAAACTATGTGGTGGTTGGTGAACCACCAACCATACCTGAGTGAGGGTCATAAGGAGGTTGCATGTATATAAATAATAAGGGTGCTGTTCTTGGAAGCTAGGAATGGGTGATAATTAATGTTTCGATTTTGATGATTGATTGAGGATGAGACAACCATGTCCACTTCCTAGGATCTATACGAGAGAGGGAATGAGCTGCAGTAGTTTTTATTTTACTGAGGAAAGCAAGGAAAACCACACACCTAAGGTAGGGAGTAATGAGTTAGTAATAGATTTGTCATTTGAGGAGTATCTGATGTGTCTATTGGATCATAGTGAGAAAGTGTTACGGGTAAAGACCGTGATGATAGTTCATGTATTATGGAAAAATGGATGTGTTCAAGAGGGAAAATGGGAGAGAGAAGTGGATATGAGGGCTCAATTTCCCAATCATTTTGAATTGGAATCTTATAGGTGTTTCAGAGTACAACTTGAGGATGAGCTGTTATAAGGTGGTGAGATTATAAGATCCCAACCTTTCTGAAGATGTCTTAGTATTTTTTAGTGGTACTCTTGTACCTAGTTTTGAGTACTTTTGTTTTGGGTTTTACCTTGGGGTGTGTTTGGGTGAAGTTTAAGAATTTTGGAAGGAGGAGAGGCTATACATGATTGGTTCAAGGTTTTCCCAAATTGTACACCCCAACCCAACAAACTATAAGAACCTAGGAAAAGGGGATTTTCATGGTTGAAACATGGTTTTTCAAATTTTGTTCCCTATAAGGAGAAACCATGAACCCCCCACAAGAGGTGCACAACTTGGTAAATTGCGTGCCCCAGCCCAGTGAACCATGCATGCAGTTTTAATTAACCCATAAATTATATTTTAAAATACCTGAACCCCTATATTAACCCCAAATCGATTCCTACTTATCCCTTAACAATTCCTCTCAATTTTGGAGGCTCTCGAAAGATTTCCTAGGGATCTCGACCCCCTTTCTTGGCGATTTAATGTCCAGATCGAAGATCTACACCTTCTTTGATGAGTGAATCTCATCCTTACTGGTTTTCCATCTCTTTACTATTCTTCTCCCTTCCTTGAAAGGATGTTGTTTCGCCTCTGAGGTGGTGTGCTTCGGGTGGAGCGGAAATTGTTTGATGAGGATTATCACCCATCCCTATTTCTAGAGATGGTTTCCTGTAAAATTCACCATTTCTTTTGTTTCAACCCATTCTTCATCATTATCCTTTAAAGAAGGTTGGATTAACCCTCCAGGAACAGGAAAATTCACCCCTTTTGCATTGCGAAGGAGATGCCACAGTCAGTTGGTCCCAACGGTCGATTGTGTGGGGTCAAGTACTTGTGAAATCGGTCCTCCTCAGATATAACTTCCTCAGATGGTCTCCAACGAGTTTATTTATGGAGCTAGAAATACCCAATGGCCCTAGTATCCATGATTCATAGACGTGCTTTCCAAAGGCATGCGCTCGTTGATTGATGATTCAGCCAATGACACTTGAGGACTCCATTAGTTGAGAGGATGGGAAGTCAGCATCACCTCACCCTTCTGAGGGAATATTATCGCCAGTTCCAGGACTCTCTTATAGATTTAAGTTATGTTCTTATGTTCGTGAATCCTTGGTTTATTCCCGAAGAGTGTGTCCATGGGCTACCCTTAGTTTGAAGGATCGTCATAAGCATGCATATGGATTTGATGCTACAAAGGTGATGTTGACTTGAGACATACAATAAGGTGCTCTTGATTTTATCATAATCCAGGGGGGATAGAAGGTGATTTGATGTTGGGATCAGACCCATAATATGGGTTTCCTACATATCCTTGAGAGAGGAATTAGAACCCACATAGTTTGGAATGGATGGGGATTATGCATGGAAGCTGCCCATTTAAGGGGGCATGATTGGGTGAACCCTTTATGGGAGGACACTGGTCTCACCCAAATTTACCCTAAGTTTTAAGGGTTAAGTGGTCAAATGTAGAGTAGCTTGGGTTGTCGATTCCTTAGAGACCTAAGAAGAAACCTATAGACACACACATTCTATGGATTGATTTTGGATATTAAGTTTCCAAATTTGGGTTTATTTTTAAAAGTTTTAAGCAAACACTATGTGAATTAAGTGAAATAAAATTATGATAAGGGTTGATCCAAGGTTATTATAAGGGGTGGATTGGATGAAATTCCTCTTTAGCGATTTCAAATTATTATATTTGAGACGAGTTCATTCAAGGAGATCAAACAACCTCATCACTTACTGGTTTATACCAACAAATTCTAATACTAATCACCTATACACTTGGAGGATCCTATTTATGAGAACTCTAAGGTAAAGTTTCATATTAGCACTTGAAGTGTGTGGCCTTAAAATTCAATACGGATGAAGAAGTTTTAAAATCATCAAATAAAAATCTCATTTAAAAGAAGTGATTAGAGATTAATGGAGTGATAAATAAAATAAAATACATCCCCTTGATACTACCTTGTATCAAACAATAACTGGGTTATCCCTCCATTGATCCTATTATTTCAATGGAAGCAGGAAGTAGACTCATGAGGGAGGAAATGGAGAAGTAAAAAAGAAACAATGAAATAACGATCACTCCACCGTTGTGTGATAATCCACAAGGTTTGGTGTAAATAAATTTACACCTTGAGATAACAATATCAAAGTGATAAAAATAAGAATAGAATAATAGGATAAGAATAAATTTTATTAAGAAAATAAGATGAATTGAACAACTTACATGAGAAAGACAAACTGAAGGCAACAAAATCACAACATAACATTACAATTGAACAATGCACCAAAGATCATAAACTATTCCTCAACAACTACCTTAAATAGGAATTTCAAGAGGTTTGGGTCGATCCCTCAATAGTAAAAAGTATCCCTCTTGAGTATGGTAGGCCTAAGGTGGTGGAAAGTAAGGGATAGGAGACTTTTCCACCCTTGACCCAAAGTTGCAGCCATCTTGCATACACCAAACAGATGCACCTAGATGACCTTTTAGATGGTATAATTGGAGTGGTACATAGAAGAGAAAAAATGGATCTCTGGATGTCTTATAACTCTCTGTAAAATTTCAGCCCAAATAAATTTTTGGTTTCTGAGATATTATTAAATTGGTGGGATGTTTTTCTGGGCTGCCGAATCTCGTCCATAATTTTATCTCCAAATTGGGCCGCATGAAACCCCCTTTAACACTCATAATTAGAGATTTTAACTGTTTGATGAAAGGTTTCCCTTGATTTAATCTATCTCAATTTCAATTTTCAGAATTATTGGGCTTGGATCTTGGCCGATACAATAGTTTTATTGGTTTTCTATCCAGTTCACTTCACCCAGAATGTTGTTTGTTCAAGGCCAACTTTGGTGGTCTTCCAATATGAATATTCAAGTACTCCAAAAGTATGAATTGTTCCCAATGTAATGAGAAACCTGAAAATTAAAAAATTAAAATAAAATAAAGATGTTTTTTTTATTTTAGGAGGTGTTAAAAAATGTGCCATGTAATAGTTTATTTTAAGAGGGAATTACAATCATAATGTGAATTAATGCTCAAAGTGTAAAATTCACTAAAATGGTGTTTTTGAATAATAAAGAACATGAATATTATATATATTTACAATTAAAATTATCCTTATTCAGTGGTTAATCACACCCCCCAACTTGAGTTTTTCTAGTCCCGAGCAAAATATATCTCATAAATATGAAATTCGAATTATCTTTTCTAAAAATATTTTAATACACAATGATCACCAAAAACCCTTATACCAAAAAATCATGAAACCCATAAAGACCTTTTAATTCAAGATAGTTTTATAAAAATATCCCAATCCCAATCCCATTCCTTTGTTCAATTTCATCACCATATTTCATCGAATATTAATTAAGCATGATGATGTGTTGCGCATCGCAATAGACATGGGGGTTCATCTTTATTCAAGGGGGAAAAGATGGAAGTTCTAGGTGGAATTACATTTCAATATTAAGATGATTATTCAATTTTTTTTCAATTTTTTCATTTTAATTGAAATTTCACTCAAAAGAGTCAACCCATGTAGTGAGACTTTGCCGATGACTCCCCGGTTCACAGACCTTAGGGCACCAAGTGAAGCCCACATACTCGAGAATCATATCGAGTTAAATAAATCAAAAATAAAGTAAAATTAACATAAATAGAGATAAAATTACTAACTCTAGGCTAGAAAACTATGGATTCACGATCCCCAAGTTCTGAAATCCATACATTAGGTCATTTCATTGCTCTATGCGCAAATTTATTGTTTTTTTATTTTATTTTTTTATTTGATTTTCTTTTTTGAATACTCATATTAAAACTAAAATGATCACCAAATCTATGATATTTATTTGGGGGAACCCATGAACTAAAAATAATACCCCACTATCCAAAGTACGTGCATTGTGAATTTTTTTGGATGAAAATATAAATGATGAAATATCACATTAGACAACCACACTTTTCAAAAATCTATGCTCATGAAATTATACATAGATTAAAATAAGAATTTGAGAATTCTAAATTATTTGATATTCATTTTCAGAGTCTTCAATGTGTATTATCATGTTCAAATTTAAAGGAATTTTTCCTTCCATTTACACACATTTTTTCAAATCATTTTTTTCACACAAAAGTAAAAAAAATTAAACAAAAGAAATATTTTTATTTCATCTCCCCCCAACTTAAAATAACATTGTCCCTAGTGTTTTAAGAAAAGAAAATTTAGAAGAGGGTAGAGAAAGAGAAGGGGAGTTCAAAAGGAAAATTGAAATTGAGAATCATGGAATGAAGTCACCTGGTTGTTGAAGTTGATGTTTGTGCCACTCCAAATAAGTCCTTTGATATCCCTGTCACTCGTAGAGTTCCCTAGTGGAAAAATGGAAAACAAAAAAACAAAAAAACAAATATATATATATTTATATATTAATAAAAAAGTAAAATATAAGTATATATACAAAAATTATAGAATAAGGAAGCAGTATAAGCTGTAGGTCAGTGGTAACAACAGTCCCCTGTCCCCCTTCGGTCCTGGGTTCGAGTCCCCGTGGCTTCGCCGGTTGTGACAGAGTTTTCACCACAACCTACGACATGTCCTTTTATATATATATATATATATATATATATATATATATATTAATTATTATTATTATATATATATTTTTTGTATTTTTATTTTAACCTAAAAACCCATAAAAAAATAAACTGATGATACATTGTCTTCTTTTTAAATTTTTGGGTAAGGTATTACTCAAGGATCACACCATGTGACATGGATAAATATGGCGCTCCCCTTTCATACCCATCAATAATCATAATAGAATAACAGGTCAACAGTCTATGGTACTATCATATTCAGAGTTAAGTATTTTTTTTAAATATAAAATTAATTTATTAATCCTATTTTAAAATAAAGATGATTCATAAAGATGAAAACCATGGGTTGCCTCCCATGCAACGCTTTTGTTTAACATCGCTATCTCAACTTAGACCCTTAATCGTTTAAGTATTTTCATCATCTAAGGTTGGTTCACATAAGTTTTCATCAACATCATTTTTTTGGAATGGTTCAATGATTTGTTTGACTCTATGACCATTAACTTTAATGTTTTGACCATTGGTGGGATCTTGAATTTTTACAGCCCCATAAGGGTACACATTATGCACTATGTATGGACCTGACCACCTAGACCTCAACTTTCCTAGGTGTAAATGAAGTTTAGAACTATAAAAAAGAATAGGTTTACCTGGTACAATGTGTTTTTTTAAGATTTCGAGATTGGTAGTCTTGTACTTTAGCTTTATTGATCCTTGAATTTTCATAAGCCTCTATCCTAAGTTCCTAAAGTTCATTTAGATCTAATTTCCTTTTTGTTTTGGCCAATGAGAGGTCATAATTCATTTTCTTAATTTCCTAAAAGGCCTTATGTTCAATCTCCACTGGAAAATGACATGATTTACCATAAACCAACCTATATGGGGACATTCCTAAAATGGTTTTATATGCGGTTAGATAGGCCCAAAGAGAATCTAAGAGTTTGATCGACCAATCATTCCTTGATGGATTAACAGTTTTCTCAAGAATCTGTTTGATTTATCGATTAGCTAACTCAAAATGAACATTGGTCTATGGGTGGTAAGCAGTGGACACTTTTTGAGAAATTCCATACTTTTCCATGAATGCAGAGAATGGATGATTGCAAAAATGAGTTCCACTATCACTAATGATAGCCCTAGGAATTCTAAATCTAGAAAGTATGTTTTACTTGAGAAATCTAATAACAATTTTATGATCATTAGATTTTGTAGTAATGGACTCAAACCATTTGGATATATAATCGACAGCTAAAAGGATGTATAGATATCCCATAGAGTTTTCTAAGGGACCCATGAAATCAATTCCCCAACAATCAAAGATTTCAATCACTAAGATGGGAGTGAGTGGCATTTGATTTCTTTTTGTTATGTAACCTACTTGTTGACACCTAGGATAGCTTTGAAAAAATGTTTAGGAGTCCCTTGAGAGAGTGGTCCAAAAGATAAATGACCTTAGTAAAAGTTTTCTTAGAGGAAAAGTGACCTTAGTAGAAGTTTTCTTAGAGGAAAAGTGACCTACTTTTTGTGATGGAACCTACTTTTTGTAACCAGATTCTTTTCTTCACATCTTGACATGAATATCTATACATTCCTCAGAAATTCCTCAAATCTATCCCCAAACATATAGAAGTCATCCATGAAGACCTCTAGAAAATCCCCTACCATGTTTGAGAAGATTCCCATCATGCACCGCTGGAAGGTTCCAAGGGCATTGCATAACCTGAAGGGCATGCGTTTGAAGGAAAAGGTGCCGAATGGAAAGGTGAATTTTGTCTTCCCTTGATGCTCTAGGGAGACCTCAATTTGATTGTACCCCAAGTACCCATCTAAGAAATAGTAGAATGCGTGACCTGTGACTCTCTCAAGGAATTGGTTAATGAATGGTAAGGGGAAATGGTTCTTCTTGGTAAATGTGTTTAGATTCCTGTAGTCGATGCAGACTCTCCATCCACTACTCACCCTAGTTGGAAGAATCTATCCATCCTTATTGGTTATCACTATGATTCTAGACTTCTTTGGGGAAACTTGGATTAGGATGACCCACTCACTCTTAGATATGGGATATATGATACCATCTTTTAATAATTTCAAAAGTTTTTTTCTCACTATTTCCATGAGATTAAGATTGAGTCGCCTATGAGGTTGATGAGATGGCTTTGAATCAGATTCTAGAACAATCCTATGAGTCCCAATAAGTGGGATAATCCCAGGAATATCATACAGGGTCCACCCAATGGATTTCTTGTGTTTCTTAAGGACATATAGAATCATCCTCTCATGATCGGCTTGAGGAGAAGAAAAAATGACAATAGGATGTGTTCCATTTTCTCCTAGGAAGGCATACTTAAGTGCAGTAGGAATTTCTTTCAATTCAAGATCAGGTTGGTTCAAAATTTCAGCAGAAGATTGTGACATTGGCTCAAGATCAAATTATTTTTTTTAGAATTTCAGATAGGATTGATTCCCCATGTGTAGAAGTTTCAGCTACTAGATTGGTTTGATTAGTGTTAGGGAAGGGAGTTGGAGTGGTCTCTATGAATGTGGTTTCCTGAAAGATTCCACTGATTTTTTGTCTTAAGATTTCATTATAGGAGCAATCTGAATGTGATTCTAGCCAAGGAGATAAAATTCCTTCATGTGAATAAAGGAAACTAATCTCATCCTGACTTAAACATTCCTCAAATATTCCTTGATGTTATATGGATTCATTATCAATGCTTCCTATCATGTTTACTTCATGAATATCCTCATCATCCCCTCTTTTTGAGCTTTCATTATATATGTTCAAGTCTATACTCATGTTTCCAAAGGTGATGGTCATGTTCCCATTTCAGACTCAGATAACAAAGTTGATTGTTGCAAGGAAGGGATGGCCAATGATGTTTAGGGTATGTTCCTTGTTTCCTAAGTTTGTATTGTTATCAAGGATAATGAAGTCAGTAGGGTAGATGAAGTTTTCTACTTTTACCAGAACATCCTTTAAAATCCCCTTTGGAACCCTAATTATATGATCATCAAGTTGAAGTGTGACATATGTGGGTTGAAGATATTCCAGGCCTAACTAGAAGTACACAACATAGGGAATGAGATTGAAACTGGCACCTAGGTCACACAAGGCTTTGACAACTTTGTTCTCTCCTAGTTCAACATTGATGTAAGGACATCCCAGGTCTTTCATCTTTGGTGGAAGGGTTCCTTGGATTGTTGTGCTAACATTTTCTACTAGAAGGACTTGGTTTTTATGCGAGAATTTTATTTTAAATGTGTATAGGTCCTTTAGGTATTTTGAGTATATAGGAATGGTTTGAATAGAATCAAGGATTGGAATTTTTAGCTTGACTTGTGATAATATTTCCCTCAATGTTTCATTCAATTTAGGCTTGGTTTTCCCCTAATGAATTGAGAAAATGGTGCAAGTTGTGGGTTTGTTTGTTGAAGGGTTGTTTCTTTCACATTTTTATCAATTTACTCAGTTTGATCATGTGGTTCATTTTAATTTTCATTAGAGTTTGAAGCTTCATAAGGTTTCTAACTTATTTGTTCAGGTTTCTCAATTGATTTACCACTTCTTAAAACAGTCACATCCTTTAGTTGTTCATGAGTTGTTTGAGTGTAACTTGACTCTCCCCTTAAAGTTGAGGATGGTAGCATATGATTAAGCATGGGTTCCTTTCCAATTTTTATGGTTTGAAGTTCCTGTTTAAGGGAATATAATTCTGAGTTCATTTTTTCCATTTATTTACACAAATGTTCAAGGATTGGAAGAGGGAAAAATTGGGTGGGGGCTTGTGTTGGTTGGTTTATCCCAGGAGGATACTTTGGTTGTTAGATGGGTTTTTGGATGGGTTTTTGGTATTGTATATAAGGATGTTTGTATTGGACTGGTTGTGGTTGGAATTGGTTATGGTTTTGGAAAATTTGTGAAGGGTAGGGGTTTGGTCCTTGTGGTTGGCTAGGTTATTGGTCATCTTTCCAGTGAAAGCCTGGGTGGTCATTATACCTTGGGTTGAATGTGTTTTGGTATTAAGGATTTTGGAAGTTTAGGGCAATGAATTCAGTAGGTGGTCCTCTAGAAGAACATTCTTGATGGATGGAATGGTTGGGAAGTTGTCTATTTTTTGGTCATGTTTGTCAAAAATTGTACAAATAGGGTCTATAGTTTGGATTTCATAGATTTTTCTAATGTCTATATCTTCAACCTTCCTAGTGAGTGTTGCGAGTTTAGACCTCAGGATTTCCTCTTCTCTAAGTGTATGCATTCTAGTAGTTCATTATGGATTTTCAGAATAATGTGATGTTCCCTATGTTTGGTTTTGTTCAATAAGGCTTTCTATATACTCATAAGCATCATTTGGGGCTTTGTTTTTAAAGGCCCCATTACACATCATGTCAATGAATTGTTTGTTCCTCGGGCCCAACCCTTCATAGAAAATTCTCACTTGTTCAAGAATAGAAAAACCATGGTGTGGAACCATGTTTAGGGTGACTTTGAACCTCTCCCATGTTTCATAGAATGACTCTCCCTCTTTTTCAAAAAAGTTTTTGGATGCTCTTTTTAAGTGCAATTGTTTTGTGGTGGGGAAAGTATTTTTTGTAGAATTATCTTTGTAATTGGTCCGAAGATTTTATGTATGATGGTCTCAAATTTTTTAAACAATTTTTATATTGATCATTTAAAGAAAAAGGAAAGAACCTCATCTTAGCTGATTCTAGTTGATGTGGGGGACACAAAGTTTCTACAATGTCATTTAACTCCTTAATGTGAAGGTAGGGAATCTCAGACTCCATTCCATGGAATGTGGGAAGGTGATTTAGGACATGGGGTTTAAATATGTAGTTGTCATATCCTAGGTAATTGTGTCTAATTCATGAGGGGGCATTGGTCCAGGCAGATGTGAGGTAGTCATTCATTTTTTGATCGACTGCATTCCCCAAGTTTGAGGCTGCCCCATTTGGATTTCCATTTTGGTTTCCACCCAGGTTTATGAGTTGGTTTCTTTGAATACCTTCCATTGAAATGGGATCAATTTTTGAATCTAGAGTATTAAGAATATTATGATCTAATGGAAAGATTTCCCTTAGTTTACTTGACTCCCCAACCCTAGGACTATCCACCCTAATTAGACGGTTTGATTGGTCACGAGTGTAGGTGGACATGTGCCAAAAGAAAAAAAATGAGAAAAGGAAAAGATAAGAGAATTTGGGTGAGAATAGAAAAAATGGGGGAGAATAGAATGGGTTTTGAGATGACTTACTTGGGTCCCCAGAAACGATGCCAAAATTTTGTCTTGCCCAAATTTACCCAAGTTTTTAGGGTTAAGTGGTCAAATATAGAGTAGCTTGGGTTGTTGTTTCCTTAGAGACCTAAGAAGAAACCCATAGACATGCCCATTCTATAGACTTATTTTGGATATTAAGTTTCCAAATTTGGGTTGTTTTTTGATAGGTTTAAGCAAACACTACGTGAGTTAAGTGAAATAAAATTATGAGAAGGGTTGATCCTAGGTTATTATAAGGGGTATATTGGATGCAATTCTTCTTTAGTGATTTCAAATTCTTATATTTCAGATTAGTTCATTCAAGGAGATCAAACAACTTCATCAATTACTAGTTCATACCAACACACTCTAATACTAATCACCTATACACTTGTAGGATCATTTTTATGAGCACTCCAAGGTAAAGTTTCGTATTATCACTTGAAGTGTGTGGCCTTAAAATTCAATAAGGATGAAGAAGTTTTAAAATCATCAAATAAAAATATCATTTAAAATAATTGATTAGAGATTAATGGAGTGATAAATAAAATCCAATCCAACCCCTTTCTACTCCCTTGGATCAATCCATAAGTGGGTTGTCTTTCCATTTATCCTATGATTTCAACGGAAGCATGAAGTAGACTCATGAGGGAGGAAATGGAGAAGTAAAAAAAACAATGAAATAACGATCACTCCACCCTTGTGTGATGATATCACAGGGTTTTGTGTGAATAAATTCACACCTTGAGACAACAGTATCAATGTGATTAGAATAATAACAAAATAATAGGATAAGAAGAACTTTTATTAAGAAACTAAGATGAATTGAACAACTTACATGAGAAAGACAAACTGAAGGCAACAAAATCACAACATAACATCACAATTAAACAATGAACCAAACATCATAAAATCCTCCACCACAACTGCCTTTAATTGGAATTTCAAGAGTCTTGGGTCAAGACCCCAATATTAAAAAGTATCCAACTTGAGTATGGTAGGCCTAGGGTGGTGGAAAGTAAGGGAGAGGTGACTTTTCCACCCTTGACCCGATGTTGCATCCAGCTTGAATACACCAAATAAAGGCACCTATATGACCTTATATATGGAAGAATTAGAGTGGGACATAGAAGATAAAAATTAATCTCCAGATTTATAATAACTCTTTGTAAAATTTAAGACTAAAATAATTTTTGGTTTCCGAGATATTATTAAATTTGTGGGCTGTTTTTTTGGGCCGTAGAATCTGGTCCAGAATTTTATCTCCAAATTGGGCTGCATGAAAATCCATTTAAAACTCCAAATTATCTCTTGTAACTGTTGAATGAAATGTTCCCCTTGATTTCATCTATCTTCAGTTAAAGATTCAAAATTATTGGGCTTGGATCTTGGCTGATACAGTAGTTTTATTGGGCTTCTGTCCAGTTCACTTCACCCAGAATGTTGTTTGTTCAAGGACAACTTTGGTGGTCTTCCAATATGAATCTTCAAGTACTTTGAAATTATAAATTGTTCCCAATGTAATGAGAAACTTGAAAATTAAAATATGAAAATAAAATAAAGACCATTTTGTATTTTAAGAGGTTTTCAAAAATGTACCATGTAATAGTGCATTTTAAGAGGGAATTACAATCATAATGTGAATTAATGTTCAAAGTGTAAAATGAACTAAAATGGTGTTTATATATAAAAAACCACATGAATATTATATATATTAAAAATAAATATTATCCTCATTCAGTGGTTAATCAGACACCCTTTTGAGCTTAAGCCTTCAGGTAGGCAACCTACGTATCCTAGTTTGATCAGGAATCAGAGATCTTGTAGTTCAGATTGTGGATGGGGCTTACGCATGGACAATTAAAATTTAAGGAGACATGATTGGTTGGAACCTTTATGGGAGGTAACCCTTTTGAGATTGGGCCTTTAGGTAGGCATCCTACGTAGCTTGGTTTGATCCAGAATCAGAGTTCTCATAGTTCAGATGTGGCTGGGGCTTATGCATAGACGCTGCCCATTTAAGGAGGAACATAATTGCGTGGACCATTTATGGTGGGGGGACCATTTTGACCTCAGGACATCAGGTAGGCATCCTGCGTATCATGGTTTGATAAGGAATCATAGTTCTCGTAGTTCAGATTGTTGGGGATTATGCATGAGAGCTGCCCATTTAAGGAGACATGATTGGGTGGACCCTTTATGGGAGGAAACCCTTTGGAGATTGGGCGTTCGAGTATAAGTCCTACGTATCCTGTTTTTATCAAGAATCAAAGTTCTCATAGTTTAGATTGTGTGGCTATTGTAATCGTCACAAACCTCTAAGCCCACACGAGTCATGCTCAGTGTGATAAACAAGAGGATACAAGAGATCCAACCAACCAAATGCTTCCTCTCCTATTGGTGGGAGAGGGAGACCCCACAATGGAAGAGGTCGGGGTGACTATGGGAAATGGAATGGATCCATGAACCTTTCAATGTGAAATGACATTAAAGTTCACATGGCTCGACCTCCGAAAATTGGGGGCTTAACTCAGTGGGAGGGCCCCTGAACACGTTCTGGGAAGGGGAGGAGTGTCGTCCTCGCCAAAGGGGGGAGTAGACATAACCCCTTTGACTGATAACTGTTCCCCATTGAATGGAAAATCAAGTGATCACCCTTAATTCCTAGAACAAGGAGGTTCATGCTAGCATCCCAAGGTTGGACTTTGGGTTGGCATGGGAATGTAGACCCACAGGCGTTCCCGAAGCCCGAACCATTGCTGGGAGAGACTTTGTGACTCCACTTACCATGGGTATGTAGACTCAAAGGGGCGCACTGATGAACTCGATGGTCTAATCATATGGGTTTGGTGGCTTTGGTGGAGGCTTTGTCCGGATGGTAGAGGAATGGTTAGTGGAAAGACTATGGAGGACTGAACGATAGTGCAGGGGTGAGGTTGGAACCGGAGGAAAAAATACCCGAAAATACCACATTCTACATGCTGGTATCTTATGCGGGATGGGGGAGTCTCCGCATACCATAGTGGTATGCGGGCAGAGGGTCCGTCCACATACCGATGTGGTACACATGCATGGGTATAGACCACTATGTACCATAGTGGTACGTGACCCATTAAACCGCTTTGGGTTCCATCTACATACTGATGAAGTATGCGGCACTGGGTTTAGTCCGCGTAGAGGTACACTATGCGGAGCACCATATTGAAGGAGAGTCCGGGGGATTATCAATTGCAGGAAGTTCATCCGTGAGAAGTATACGGTTTGTGGTTTCACCATTTAGGTTTGTGGTTCTATTATTATTATTCAATTCTACAATTTTATGGTTTGCAGCTGGATGTACCTGTGAAGAGTGTGGTTTGCGATTTGGGCTCTGCCGATGAATCAAGACTAAAGCCAAAATATTCTCTGAACTCTTTCTTACAACCTCTGATTCCCTTTCAAGATTTCACCATTCACCCATTTATCAATTCCTTTTTTGCTCCTTTTATAGAGCATCAGGGTAATTTTATCTATTGGGAATGAGGAACCATTTGTAGAGGCCCATGCAGAGATATCCTAACCCATATAAGACTCGGTCAACTAGGGTTTTTAGAGTATTTAGTTCACGATAATGGTTCATGGAACCCTGCTGGTTCACTTCGTCTGCAAACTGATGAGTTCGAATCATGGTACGCGGATGACCTTCACACACACAATTCCTTCGGCGATGTGGTTCACGGTCTACCTTGTTCACTGTCCATCACTCCATGGGCCATTTCTCCATAGCCAGTGCCTCACAGATGGTTCTGCATACATGGTGGTTCGCGATCCAGGCAGTCTGCAGACCCTTATCAGTGATGGTATGCGGGCCACTTGAAATTCTTTGAAAACTTGAATCTATTTTCAAGTTTCTTCTGAAAATTTAAACTTAATTTGAGTCTATTCACCTTGATAGACTTGTAAGAGTACTTTATTCCTTCTAGAAAGCTATTGTGTGTGTATTTTATTCCCTTGGAGGAATTTTCACGACCTTACAAATTCCCCCCATCGAAATGAGGTCTATTCGGAACGAAAAGGGGACTATGACAATGTAGAAGCAATCCTGAACTGAAATGGTTTGTGGTAGAACATATGGGCCCAATAGGAGGGGACCACACCTATATATAGGGGCCAATGTAATTTTTATTTTATCATTTTTCATGGCGAAAATTTCTCTCGAATTCCTCCACTTCCTCTGCATTTTCATACCATGCTTCTTGTGAAAATCCCGTTCGTGAACTGCTTTGTACGTACCATGAACCGAACTTTCAGCCAGTTCTCTGTCCGCGTACCATATTTTTGGATTTCATGAATGGTATTGTGTAATTTTAAAATTAAAATCTTGATTCCTTATAGGAGGACACTATGTGGCTGGCATGTTGGTATACTGAACTTAGATCAGAAAACCGAACTTTAAGAATTGATAATCCTAACTTAAACTTTTCACCCATGATTTTGGAACAAGAACTTAATTGAGTCCTATGTTTGAGGTATCCATCTTCTGTGAACCTTTATGTTTACTGGCCAACAATCCATGGGCCAACACCTCATGGATGGTTTGTGTACCATGGCTGTACGCGGTGAAATGCATCTGCATACCATATCCATAGGTGGGGTTGCTTTTGCGTATCATGCAGTACATGGAATATTCCTTCCACATACTATTTCTAGGAATAGTATGTGGTGACACATGTAGACATATTTGAAGTCCTTTATCGATTCTTCTATATCCTTTATCCAAATTTTTTTATTAGAATGAATTTTTTTCAGCTTTTGGATCTTCCTATGTAGGTTAAAATGGCTGCTTCACAGGCTATGATAAAATTGATGAAGATAAGGGAGACCATGGAGGGGAATAGTGAGTATCATCTTCAGGCCCTAATCATTCCTTATGAAAGCTTCTTAAGGAATTTCTTGATGCCAAAGATCCTATAATATTTTCTATCTGTACAGTTGACACTTTATATATTTGGTCTCCCTGATGACGTTCCTCTGCCGTTGGATAACCCCAATACCACTTTCATCCTTTTAGAGGAACTGCAAGGACATGATCATTCTAACATTTCCCTAGTAGTAGAAGTCCTTTCCACTCCAATTCAGGAGAAAGTCTTCATACTAGGAGGCTCGATATGGACTTAGGGAAACCGCGGGGGTTGTAATGCTATCCCGAGACTAATTGACCAAGAGTAACCATCCATTATCAACATATCCCAAGAAAATCCTAATGGTGGGTGGAGCACTAAGTGGGATATATGGGTCGGAGGATGTTTCTCTGATGAGTGGGACTAGGAATTCTGGGTACATCAGACCTATTTGGAGTCCCCTGACTAGTTGGAGGTGGTGGGCTTGTCTTAGGTGGCATGTGTTTCTCTATTTGCAGTCTTATCCCAAGGAAAAATCCTTCCGGAGTTGTTGATCCACTAGTGTTCAAGCACCAACGCCTTCCAATTATTTCACGGGGAGGTGGGAATTAGCTTATGGGATGTCCACCAGCTTGGAGGACTCCCTATACTTGGAGACATATATGATGAGTTTCTCCCGGTAGCTACTACTTGGAATGACACTTACCATGTGTCCCCTTTGACAAGGAGTTTATTGGTCATGGAGGAGGAATTAATTGATTATCCCCTCTAGGCTCACCTGCTTATCTCATTCGAGGCATGGATAGGGTTATTCTTGCAGGCGAATGAACCTAAGTCAAGGGCTCGCCACAACTGAACTCATCCATCCCGCCAGTCCCACTAGACTCCAGGGTCATATTGTGATACCCTTGAAGTGGGATGATATACCACATGAGGATAAGAGCTTCAACTAGACGTATCACATGTGCTTAGATTAGTAGGTTTCTTTGCCATGTTTTTGAGTGGATGGATTTTCCCATCCCACGATGTATATACCAAGGTTCGGGCCTGTACTTTAATGATGGTTGCCACACTGGCAGAGGGTCATCCCATTAATTTGGCCCTTAATACTCTCGCCCAGTTTTATGAATTATTGGGACAAATACAGGAAGGTAGGCCCCCACACCATCTTAGTAGACCATTCAAATTTCTGTACGAGTGGATGGAAGAACAATTCCCTTGTTATGAATACTGACATACTGCAAATCTTTCTTATTCCGACTTTCAACCTGCCCTTCTCAACATTTTCGGTGTTCATCCTAAAACTCTAAGTGTTATTGATGCAGTTGGGATATTGAACGATGCTTCTCACTTCTACTTTGTAATGTATCCTACCCCTCATGGGTCATTAAGAGGTGATAGGAATGGTTATTTAGAAGAATTTTCATATCTCATCAAACTTTGGGATGGGATGCTCACAACTTTTATAGACCGAGTAGTCATTTGTGATCCATACCTCCCCTATCGGTTTTCCAGGAAATTTGAATGCCTTCAACAGACTATAGTGATTCCAGATGTTCAATTAAGGGGATAGTCTCATCCTATATTTCTTCACCAATTATGGCTCATTATGATGCATGAAAGTGATTCTATGGAAGTTATCATCCCCAATATGATAGAATCCACTTTTCTGTCATTGGAATATGCCCGACTGTGGGAAGATTTGTTACCCCAACACAATGATGAAAGAAACAGTTCAAAGGGTGCAGAAAACTTTAACCATTTATTACCCCATCCTTTCCCCAATGACAATGCCACACATTCCTTCTACTATGAAGAGTCTGATAACTACACCATCTACTTCTGTCCCTGCAGTAGTCACGATGGATACACCACATGCTCCTTCCCTTGTGGTAAGAAGATTCTCGGTTCGTTGTCAGAAACGTCTGGGAAGGGCTTCATCGGTACAAACTATTTCAGTGGGGAGTGATTCAGACTACTCCCCTCCTGTAGATACTATCCAAGACCTTAATGAGGCTGGCACCAGCATAGTATCACTGATCACCCCGAAAGATGTGGCTAGTTCTCCGCATCTGACTCCAATGGTTGGACTATATAAAGGCAAAGGGAGTCCCCCATCTTGGGTGGCCTATCTTAGGTCCATACCCACTACTATGACGATAATTCCAGCTTATATACATGTTCTGGTGGGGGAGGATCAAGGTACTGGTGCTGCATTGAGGCACCGGGTAGTGTGAAAGTAGGCATGGGGCCAGCTATGTGCTCTTGCTGCAGAGACACAAATGGCCAATTTTGCTGATGAGGGTGACAATTTTCAGAAATTATTCACTGATTTGGGTTCTAATGGATTTTATTATTGGAACTTACACCTCCTTATCTACCAAATTTCCATTGATTGGGAAGACCTTGACTCCTGTGATAACAAGCTAGCCAATTTCAATTCTTCCTATCACTAGGTGGTGACCTTCTAAGATGTTTCAGAAGAATTTGATCATCTCACAACTGAGGAGATGAAGGATCATGATTTGGTGTACACCCAAGAGGAATAGTTTCAGGAGTGAAAATCCCACACAACAAGGTTTATGGATCAACTGTCCTCTTCACATGCCAACTATGAAGCTGTCCAAAAGAAAAGGTGGGACCTTAAAGTTGTTCTGGAGCGGGTGTGTTTGACGGAAAAGGCAGAAACGGAGGAGAGATATTCTTTGGATAAAACTATTGAAAACCCATGGTAATCACTTTTCTTCCTTCTGGAAAGGGAAAACCAAGACTTGTTGTAGTTCTGTCCCAAATCATGATATGTACTCTTCCTCTTTTTTTTGATAGTTTGGAGATACTCTGAACTGGGGATACTCCTCTATTTTTTTTGAACTCAATGGAACTAATTTTCTTTTAAATAATCTTTATTTTACTTTTTTCTATCATTTAAAGTGATCATAATCAATCATATAAACATCATTTAAATCAGGTATTAATTTTAAACCATCATCAGTAAACTGTAATAATCGAATCGAGATCTAATTTTTGCCTGAGCCACGGGACTCAGCAAGTGTAGTTGGACTATTGCTGAGGTTTTATGGAACACCTCAATAAATTTAATGTCTTTTTTCATTATTACCCTAATTTTTTCCTAAGACTACTTGGCATGGGATTAGTAGGCATAACTTGACTTTTTCTTAGGCCTTCCTTTGTGAGTTTTCGACCTAACAAGATTTGTGCCTTTTTTTATGGCTCAATGTTTTTTAATGAATCAACACTCAACTTTTACCCAAAGGTTCATTTTTTGGATTTTCCCTCTGGAAAGTATGGAATATTTTTCGCTGGCGGTTCAATGTCCTGCCAATCAAACTCATTACTGATATTTTAGGTCGAACAACTTTGACCAAACTTAATGGGGAAGGGTCCCAATTCGGGAATGTTATCTGGGAATGTTCTAATATCCTTCATACATGGGTTAGGTATTTTTTTGGCCCTTAATTTGTGATTTTGGACATGCATGTGGCTCGAAATCCATTTTAGGCGTATGGAAGTAATAGAGGACTCTCCTGGGGAAAAATTTTCCTTTGATTGATGACCATTTTTGTGGGTTACATATGTAGAGCCTCTGGGTTGTGATGTGCATAGTCAATAAAAGGTGTCTTTAGGACACTGGACTTCCATACTCAATGTCCTTGGTAGGATTTGAAACACTTTGAATTTATTTTAATGTCAGGATCCATAGTGGGTGGCAGGACTAAGTAGTGGTGTCTATAAACATTAGGGACATTCATGTTAGCTTTGAGGGGGTGACTGTTCCCATATGGTTCTTACTTGCGTGAGGGAGAGATGGTGAATAATTAGTTTAGTTAGAATTATTTTTTATGTCAGGGGCATTTAGAAAGAGGAAGGTATGTAAGCTGTTATCTATAAGTTTTCCAAATCCGGGGGTGTGATAGAACATGGTTGTCAGTTGAGCATATGAAAACTGGAGAGGACTCTCCCGAGAACAAATTTTCCATTGATTGACAACCATTTTTGTGGGAAACATATGCATAGCCTTTTAGGAATGATGTACATAGTCAAACAAAGGTGTCCGTAGGACACTGGCCCTCTATCTCTGATGGATATGTCAGATTATGGAGATTGGGAACTTTCTGAATACAGTATCTGACCTTCGAAAGAAGTTGCACCTGAACATGAAAAGGGGAATTTCAACTGAAATTCTTTGGGGGAAACCCAAATATGAGTAGGGTCACTATTCTTTTGTATGCAGATCAGCTTCATGTATATGGATAGATTATCTTTAGAAGTATAAAAAGGGACCAAAGATGAATCAGGAATGCATGCTCTAACATATCCAAAATGTGTGTAGGGAGGAAAATGTAAACCATGACGTTGAGGTACCTTGAATGAGGAGGTATGGAACGAGTCTTAGAATCCATTGGGCATAATGAGATAGTAGATGAATCTCCAAGGGACGAATTTGACTTTGATTGATGGCCATTTTTGTGGACAACATATATAGAGCCACCAGGGCATGATGTGCATAGTAAAACAAAGGTGTCTGTAGGACACAGTCCTTTCATATCATATGACCATGAATGATTATGGGGATTCAAGATCTCTTAGAACATGAAGTTTAAGGTATGAAAGGAGTGTATCCAGACATATGGGGGACATTTGGGATGTAATTTACTCATGGAATTAGGTATCCCTTATGTAGATCTGAATCATATGTGGGGTGAGGCATTCATTCCATATTTGAGGTACCCGGTCATTCAACATCATATGGCTAGGATGCATGGTTCCTCTTGGGGAAGGGAATCGTGACATGCCTTTTAGGGTTGTGATGTTAGAACCAAATTCTTGGACTATTTTTCCATAATGTCCTGGTGGATCTCTCGCTAAGATCCCTAAGCTCACGTGAGGTATTCTTGGTGTGAGAAACAAGGGATTATGATGATTCTAGGTCATTTCCTAAGAATAGAAAAATCAACATCAGAGGGAACTTTAGGCTTAAACTAGTGCTATGTAGTTTAACGTCATACAAAAAGGTTGATTTTGGCCTTGCAGTTTAATGTCACCTGGTGAGGATGTGATGATGTGCAGTTTAAAGTCATGAATTAAGGATGATTATGATGTCATAAATATTTTTAATAGTTTTGAGTTAATCAACATCAGTATGTTATGGAATTCCTTAGATGTGATTGATAATAGAAGGTGTAAACCATAGTCTTGAGGGCAACTTGAATTAGGAGGAATGACATGGGGCTTTGAAGCCATTGGGTGTACTGAGATGGGAGAGGACTCTCCTGGGGACAAATTTGCCTTTGATTGATGGCCATTTTGTGGGAAATGTATGCATAGCCTTTGGGGCATGATGTGCATAGTCAATCAAAGGTGTATGCAGGACACTAGCCTTCTATCTCAGATGGCCTTGAATGATTACGGGGATCCAAGTTTTCTAGGGTAGGGATTTTGACAAATAGGAAAGATGTTCCTGGGAATGTAAAGAATACCCAGACCATGATTAACTATAAACCAATGGATCTTCCACATAGGTCTGACTCATATGTATAGGGAGAAGTATGATCTTTTGACTTCTTATGAGTGAGGGGTATGTGCGGGATCTCATGAAATTGAGAATTGGTCCACACATAACTCTTGAAGAATTTCACAGTTTATTTTCATGTGATTAGGAACTTTCATAGACTCCCCATAAAAGTATGACCTATATATGGAAGAAAATGGGAATTTTTTATGGTGGGTGGGTCAGGATGCCAAATCTGGGCGTCACTACTTATCCTGAAAGGGAAAAAAATCAAGCAACACATAGTTTTTAATATTACCTACAAATGTTTGATAAATTTTGTAGGGACATGTGAGGGATTTTTTTTAATGATGGCTGGGCCGGGATGCCAAATCTGAGAATTACTACGTATCTTGCAAGGGAATGAATCAAGCCATACATAGTTATGAAAGCTCCTTGTACCGATTTGGATCAGTCCATGTGTAGGGTAATTTTCGTTCTATCCATCATGGTTTCTAGGTCTACCATGTTACTCTATAGTTTTCTTTTGTAAGATAATTCCTAAAACTGATCCTGAGCTCACATGAGTTACACTCGATGTGATAAACAAGGAGTGATAAGGGTTTACCTTAAAAATGTGGGGAGACAGGGGGCATGCTGGAGGAATTTTTTATGGGGGATGGGCTAGGATTGAGGATCGAGGCCTCTCTACGTATCCTACAAGGGAAAGAATCAAGATGTACATAGTTTTGTGAGAGGTCATGCAGTTTATTTTCAGGCGATTAGGACACTTTGTGTCATGTAGTTTAACGTCTTACACAGAGTACATTAGTCACGGTTTAATTTCATTTTTTAGGGAAGAGTTACTTATAATTTAACGTCATGTGGAAAGGACAATGACTCATAGTTTAAGGTCATAGATCTTGGACCATGTCATGGGGGTTTCATGGTATTTTTACTCATAGTTTAAGGTATTAGAGTTTGGACCATGAATTCTAGGTATTATAACTCATAGTTTAGGGTCATAGAGCTTGGACCTTGGCTTCATGGTTCAATTTCATATTGCATGGACAAATACCATACAGTTTAATGTCATGTGGTCAGGACAATGACTCATAGTTTAAGGTCATAGAGCTTGGATCATAGCATGGGGGTTTCATGGTATTGTTACTCATAGTTTAAGGTCTTAAAGTCCGGACCATGACTTCTGGGTATTATAACTCATAGTTTAGGGTCATAGAGCTTATACCTTGGATTCATGGTTCAATGTCATGTTGCATGGACTAATACCATACAGTTTAACATCACGTGGTTATGAAAATGACTCATAGTTTAAGGACGTAGAGATTAGACCATATAATGGAGGTTTCATGGTATTGTTACTCATATTTTAAGGTCTTGGAGTTTGGACCATGACTTCTGTGTATTATAACTCATAATTTAGGGTCATAAAGCTTAGAACTTGGCTTCATGGTTCAATGTCATGTTTCATGAACTAATACAATATAGTTTAATGTCATGTGGTCAGAAAAATGACTCATAGTTTAAGGTCATAGAGCTTGGACCATGGCATGGAAAATTACTATGTGAAATACGTCTTCAAGAACTTTGCGTTTATAGGAGCCGTGATGATATGTCCTTCCATTGATATTAGGGAATACACTCCATTGGAATAGACCCTATGTATAACATATGGTCCTTCCCACTTTGGTTCAAGATTTGGGGGATTCTTCCCGAGTATCATCGGGGTTCTGAGGACTAATACCATTTCTCCTTCATGGAAAGATCGAAGGTGAACCTTTTTGTTGAAGGCTCATGCAATCCGGTTTTGGTATATTTCTAAATGGTGTAAAGTGTGAAACCTTTTTTCATCTAGCTATCCAATTCATCAAAATATCTTTGGGATTTATTTTCCATGGATAGTTGATCGAAAATGGACACATGAAGTGATGGAACTTGGATTTCTATAAGAAAAACCCCATCTTTCTCGTATACTAGTGAGTATGTGGTCGCCTGAGTAGAGGTACATTTCATGGTTTGGTAAGACCATAAAGCATGAAGGATCTTGTCTGGACATGATTTCTTATCCTTATCAACCATCTTTTGGAGTATGTTGGATAGGGTTTTGTTGAAAGGCTCTATCTTCCCATTGGCCACCATGTGGTAGCAGGATGAACAGTTGGATTTGATTCCATACTCTTGGTATTTATTGTCCGAACCAGTAGAGTATAAGTTGGTGTCATTGTCCGTCAGTATTGTATGAGGGACACCAAATTTGGTAATGATGTTGGCCTTCACAAAGCTAATGATGTTTTTCAGCCCGACTTCTTTAAGGGTTATGGATTCATACCATTTGAAAAAGAAGTTGGTTGCTGTGAGTATAAACTTGAATTGTGTAGATGTGGAAGGAGGGTATGGTCCCACAACATCCAACCCCCAGGCAGAAAATGTCTAGGTGTACTTAGTTGTATGAAGTAACTCTGGGGTTCGGTGTATGAAATTAGCATGAACTTGGTAGGAATGGAACTTATTGGTGAATATGGTACAATCCTGTATCATAGTGGAGCAGTAATACCTGAGATTTTAGATTTAGTGAGAGAGATTTGTTGCTGATTAGTGCACTCCACAAGCTCTGACGTGCACTTATTTCATGAAGTTGATAGTCTCTTCTCCATTAATGCACCTGAGAAGGACTCCATCAATGCCTCGTTTGTAGAGAAACTTATCTTGGTTTACCCCATTGTACAAGAAAAGTTAACTACCCATCTTCGAAACTTTTCCCTCCCAGTCTTATCTGGTGGGAGTTCCCCATTCCGAAGGTAGTTTACAATGGGTGTCATCTAGTTGGTGGTGTGACCATAAGGATTAGAAACATGGATAATTTCATCAATCTCTTCTGTATTTCCCTAGATGAATGGAAATACCATCCATAGGTGGGAAATGCTAATGATCATTTCATCCCGGTTTGGATTAACCATGGTTGTGGCTACATTTTCCAAAGCATAATCTTGGACATTTTGTGACTGGGGGACATAGGTCAACGTTAGTTCTGATGGGAGTTCTGCCATCAGTTCTCAAACATGGTTCATTAAGGGGACAAATACTTCTTTCTTAATGGAATAGTCACCAATGACTTGTTTGATTACTAGCTCTGAATCACCCTTTATTTTTAGGTGTTTGGATTGCACATGAAGTTCCAATTCTAGGCTTTCAATGAGGGCCTGATATTTTACTTTATTATTCGTACATCCTTATGAAAGCAGGAAAGAGTAAGGAAAGATGGACTATTCAGGGGATACAAGTATAATTCCCATTCCCACTTTGTTAATCTTGGGATCCTCCATCCCTTTACCTATTAGGATTCTGGAAGCACTATTGAAATAAATTTCCCACATCTGCGGTCCTCCTAGATAGAAAACACTTCTTCATCTGGAAGTTAGGCATACAACGGTGTTGTTTCTTCTGAGGGGTGCTCTGCTAGAAATATTTCAAAAGCCTAGCCGTTGATGGACTTCTGGGGAACGTACCATATTTCAAACTGTTGTATAATAACTTCCCATCATGATAGGAATTCATTTAGCATGGTACGATTGAGGATATATTTGAGCAGGTTGCAGTGGGAGACCAGTTGGACCTCATGGTACTACAGGTAATGCCTGAGTTTCTAAACCATGGAAATTAGGGCTAGGTAGTTCTTTTCAATTTTTGAATTCCGAGTTTTAGCATCAATTATTGTTCGTATGAGGTAATAGAGGTTGTTATCACTACCTAAATCATTCTTCTATGCGAGGAAGGTTCCTAATGACCATTCCAGGGTGGTTACATACAATATGAGCGGTCTCCCCTCAACTTGTGGCATTAGAACTGGAGGGCTTAGGAGATATATTTTGAGATTGTTGAACACTTCTTGTTAATCATTATCCCTCTCATACATAACTCATTTCTTCATAAGCCTGGTGAAAGTTAAGCATTTACCTTATAGGTTGGTTATAAAGTGCTGAATGTAGGAAAGGTTCCCCTAGAGACCTCTCAACTAGGTGAGGTTGTGAGGTGGGGACATGCCAAGGATGAATTTTTTCTTCTCAGGGTTGACTTCGACGCTATGATGGCATATGACGAAGCAGATGAATTTTCCATAGGTAATGCCAAAGGTGTATTTTAAGGGATTCATCATTAAACCGTGCTATCAGAATTTGTTGAAGATAGTTTCAAGATTGACTAGGTAGTTTGAGTGATGTCGTGATTTAACCACCATATCATCGACATAACACTCGACGAACTTTCCTAAGAAGGGATTGAAGATGCGGTTCATGGCGTGCTGATATGTGGCACCAAAATTTTTTAGACAAAAGGGAATCAATTTATAATAGAACACTCCCTAAGGGGCCCTAAAAGCAGTAATTTCTTCATCTCCTCAGGCCATACAGATTTGATTGTATCCAGAATAGACATCCATGAAGGAGAGGGCTTCATAGCCGGCTGGTGCATCGATCAACAATTCTATGATCGAGACCGAGAAATTGTTTTTTGGGAATTTCCGATTAAGGTCCCTAAAGTCAATGTAGATTCTAATCTGTCCATTATTCTTTTTGATAGGGACTATTTTTCCAGATAGATTGGATATTGGACCTCCCGTATGAATTTTTCTTTGATAATCTTGTCAACCTCAGCCTCTATTTTGGTATCATGCATTAGGTGGGTCCTTCTGGATGCGTGCTTATATCCCTGATGATCTTATGGTAAGCCTAGATGATGATCAGAAACCTTAGGGTCGAGGCTTGTAATTTCAGTGTAATTCTAAGAAAAAAAATCTTGATTCTTTTTTAGGAGTGAGGTGTATGCCTCCTTCTCCTCAATAGGTATAGACACATTGATCAGAGTGGGCCTCAGGTCATTTTTAGTGCCCAGATTTAACTTCTTAAGATAATCGATTATGGTAGAGACACCTTCTTTGAATACAGGAGGATAATCTATGATGTCTTCTTCCTTTTCTTCTTCTTCTTCATCATCTTAATCTTCTCCCTCCTCTGATGGAGAGAGGATTTTTTATATTTACTCTCCAATGTTGGGAGAGAAATCATCATTTTACTTAGGGTGTGAGGTGGGGGCATCTTGAGGTCCCAAGGACAGACCGAGAGCATCTTTGATAGGGATTTTTCTTACATCATGGGAGTCAGCTTGCTTTTTTGTGTCTTTAGACTTAGTGGCCACAATATAGACAATGAAGATGATTGATTTTCCATCCGGACATGCCCTCGTGCATTCAACTTAGTTGATGGGTAATACATATTCTTCCCCAAGATGTTGGAGGGGGTCGGCGGGAGCCGTTTCCAATCCATTTGGAGCTGTAATCCAATCAATGTTGTTGGCTGAAAGATGTTTTTCTTATGAATCATAGAACCCTATGTATATATAATGCGATTCATAGGACTCAAGTGGGGATTTATCGGCGTGCAATGTCCCATTATTCCCATCAGTGAAATATTTGATGCATTGATGGTATGATGACAGAATCGCAGTGTGCTGATGCATCCAAGGCACCCCAAATAGGACATTGAAGGTCATACTTTTGTGTACTACCGAGAAATCAGAATTCGACATGAGGTCTCCGAGCAGAGTTTTAATCTTGATTTGTCCCAGTGGTTTCTTCTCACTTTTTTTATATCCCAAAAAAGTTGTAGTGCAGGGTTTCAAGTTGTCTTCATCATAGCCCAGTCGACGAAGTGTTTTAAATGGGAGGAGGTTGACTCCAGAGATGTTGTTGATGAATATCATCCAGACATCAATTCCATTTATCTTGATGGAAACATATAAGGGTTTTATACCCTTTCATGATTGTATCTCCATCCCTATCTATAAAGGAGATGATGTCATGATATTCTTCAGAATTGGTCTCCATCTGATAGACTTTGACTGCTACTACTTTAGACTCGAACTCCTAGGGACTTAGTAAGGGTTGGATAAGAGACTCCCTAAGATCTGTGGACAATATTAACATATTCTGGATTGAAAAATTTACTGGTAATGAAGCTAGATGATTTAGAATATCATAATTATTCTCTAAAGGCCAGTGATTTCCAACATAGGGTTTCTCTTTCATAGACACTTTAGGGGTTCGGTATTTGGATTGAGATGGTTCGACCTCTATAGCTAGGTTTGGTGGTGTTTCGGTCCTTTCCAAGTTTGGCCGAACTGGTCTGCCTACGTGCCTTGGGAAATTTGATATTTGTTCTTCCCCTGATGGATATTCCAAGATAATTGGGTTTGGATTTCTTCTGATAGGGGTGAAGGAGCATTATGATTTTTGTTATGTCTACTGGAGGGTTCTTCCATGATTTTATGTGATGTTAACAGTTTGATTTATGGAGTGACCAAAAATTTGACTCCTGCAACAATCATGCCTTCCAGGAAACCTCTGGCCTCTGAGGCCTCTTCCTCCGGATCTCTGGTTGGGCGTGGGGAATTCAGGTTCGTGGACATAGTCTATATCTGAGAAGGTTTCCATCAAGTAAATGACATTGATGGAGTCGAAGATCAGTTCTTGATCTGACATTGTTTTTGTCTGACTTTCTACTTCTGTTGGTGTTGTTTGGCAGGGCGGTGCCCGTTGTACCATTTGGTAGGGCGGAACCCGTCATACCATTTGGTGGGACGACACCCATTGTACCAAGACTGTTGGCATGAAGTCCAAAAGCATCAATACTGACTTTGGATGTAGTGTCAGCTCATCTTCTTGATCTTACATTTTTCCCTTTTGGCATTTAGAGGACCGTGGGTCCGAGGAGGATGGTTGTGTTGTATTAAGAGCTTTTGGGGGAACATTTGGTTGTTTCAACTGCACTTGGAGGATTCCATGGACTCAGTTGATGGTCTTTAAGGTCATCCAATTGTCAAACTTTTCTCCTTCTTACTGATGACTATTTTTCATTCCTTTTCTTCTCCTGAGTCTGAGGTGGAAACATACTCCACTTTTTATGGAGGCGGGCCCAATTTAACTTGCCCAAAATCCACCATCTTTTATAGAAGATCATTGAAAATGAATAATTCTTGGATGGTGCATCCTAGTATTCAGAAGTAGGGATAATAATTTGGACGGTCTTTGAAACCCACTTCATCAGCTCACTTTGTCTTTGGTAGCTGGAGCAAGTTGCAATTCATAGAAACTATGAAATATCTATGGACCTGATCATCTCGGAATGCATAATTTTTTTTCATTCATTCTTTGAACTGATTTCTTTTAGTACCTCTTCACTCATATTGCCTAGGTGGGGGTGGATGTTGGCATCCAGGGGGTACTACACGGTTCAATGGGGGGCCTTAAAACTGGAGATGGTGCCGGGGTGACTTAAGCATGATAGAAGCCGCTTCAGCTTTTCCCATCCTTTTCCTAGGGGCTGATAGGGCCACTCAAGATTTGAGATTGGTCTGTTTCAAGGAGTCTTCTATTCTTTGGAAAATGGAAGAGAAGTCTCTAAACCCACTTATATACTTTACCACGATGATCAGTGTTTGCAATTCTTCCCGAAGGTTATTGATGCACATAGAGAGCATTTCATCCTAGAGGAGAGGCCGGTTCAGGGAATAAGTCAGGCCTTTCCATCTAGAAATGAAGACTGAGACTCTTGCATTCTCTCGCTGTTTACAGTTCATGAGATCAATGACTTTCATATTAGGTAGCGTTGAACTGAACTGGAAGAGAAACTGTCGCTGGAGGTCCTCCCAGCTTGTGATTGAGTTAGATGGCATGCTAGTATACCATATGAAAGATGAGACCTACAGGGTTCGTACGGAGCACCTAAGTTTTACTGATTATTTTTTTTTATCTAGAGTGCCCATCATGGGGTCACAATAAGAGGAATAGTGCATTAAATGTTGTTCTGGGTCTCCCAAGACATTGAATACTGGGAATACGTGGTTCCCAAATTTTGGAGATGGTGGAACATTGCTTACCCAATAAAGGTAGGGTTTGCGCTCTGGCTGTATCAGAGTGCGTCGCCCCTCCATGGATTCTAGTCGAGCTGTTAATTACTTGATGGTATTCAAGATCCCTTGATGCATATCCTGTCGGGCTTGAGTTTGTGTTGGTATGGCAGTGGCCAAGACTAGGCATGCTGGCGCTACTAGAATTTGGGGTTGATACCTTGCCAGAGGTATCATTTATGGGTTTACCTAAATATATTTTGGCTAACTTCCCAATGGGAGGAAGTCTTGATGTCCTTCTGGGGCTGGGTTGAATGGTCTTCTAAGCATGGATTCATTTACTAGGATAAGTGCATGTGGTATGGTCACCTCTTCTGGGAGCACCTTTTGACGTTCTATGGGGGGAACACATCAAGAAAGGTAGCTACCTCTATGTAGCTTATCATTAATTCACCTAAGCTCTTTCATTTCTTCACCCTGCTTGGCAAACCTTTCTTCAATAGCGAGGTACACATTTACAGGGGGAGGATAAGGCAGATCAAATATGACCTTGGATTTATTATTCTCCTTGTTGGGGTTTTGCGTGGGAGGTAATGTCAGATTAATTGAGGGGGAACCCAGATTTAGTACTACTCTATGGTTATGGGTATTCACACCATCAGGCTCAGTGTGGGATTCCTCTAAAATGGAACCATCTTCCTTCACATCTTCCATCTCTGTGTTATTTCTTGTGAGATCTATGGGGTTTGTGTTTACCACGTTCACTGAGGCATACCACATTAGGAGTGGTGTACCTAGTTCCAAATGGTAGGAAGGATTTTTGCATCCTCTGTTGGAATTTCTCCTTCCATTTTGCAGTATTCTTTGGGTTTCTTGGTGAAGACTGACCTGAAGGGAACCCTAATCTGACCTCATAATGCGCCTTTGTCATGGAGGATGAGAACCATGAGAAGGAGCATAATGGGTGACTACTTTGTCCATTGTTCTTCCTAGACGATGGAAGAGAAATGTCCACTGTGCAGGGAATTGAGGTAAAAATGCACCCAGCCCTGCATGCTGGGGTTTTTCCTATTCTTCTGTTGATGTGTCACGACCTAGATTTGTTGGTCTTACGAGGGAATTTTGATTTAAAAATTCCCCCATCCCTATGGACTGGGGTTGTTTCTATATTGTGGAGGTATCCACCACTATATCCACCTTTTCAATTTCATGTACTCCCTCAAAGGTGTGAGGCGAGTATGAAATTGGGCTTTCATGAAGTCTATGGTCTTTTGAAAACATGATCACTGCTTGCTAGTTGGCTTCCCTTAGGCGGGAATCATGCTGGATATTCTTGTTTTCCCGACCTAGAAGCTTTTTGATGGCTTGATCTATTCAGTTCTGATGCTTTTGAGACTTACTCTGGGCCGGTTTTTGTTGAGTATCCCTTATTTTCTGAGCAGGGGTTTCACTTGATTGCTTCCCTTGGGTGATGAAATTGTAGTATTTCATTTCCAATGGGGTCTACTAGACGGGATGAGGGGTGAAGTGTAGAGCTCCATGTTCTCCATATCCTCGAATGTGAAATCCAGATGGGGAATTTCCAATGAGATGACACAACTTATACAGTGCATGGAGGCAGGACATTTCAAGGTTGTTCTTTCACCTTTATGATTGTGGATGTCCTGTGGATGGGAGGGATTCCAGGTTTATTAGATGATGAAGCTCCACTAACGTTTTGACATGGTCCACATGCCCTTAATAGAGCAAGAATTTTTATTTCAGCTGATTAATATTCATCCATATATTGAGGTGAATGTCATGTGTACATTCCCCAGACAACTCTCCTGGTATGTCGAAATGAGAAGTGGTTATAGGCTAATACATAACTAGTATATTATCCTTATCTATTTATCTTCTCACAAGAAACATATTCTACTATTATTCTTATAGGGGATCCTCTACTTTATATGACCATCTTGACTGCTTCTTAATAATTTCATTCCAAGAAACCAGGCTGGTGGGAGCCTTATTGATTTGTGGATGCCGCAGAGGTGGCCCAGAAGATGAGTGTGGCCCCGGGCCATCCTCTGGTTGAGAAAGAATATCACTCATTATAGATTGAGTGCATGATGTGTCTGAATCCTTTTTAAGTGCCTCAACATAGGAGTGATTTCTCACATTTGTTCTAGAAAGGGGAGGACATTCCTACCAGTATGAATTTTGGTTTCAGGGAGGACCTTCGCAATTGGTGCTGCAATGGAGAGGGATACTATTGCAACTTGATGACAGATTGCGGGAAATGTCTTTACAGTGTATACCTTGGGGATGACCTTCAGGGCGGGATATAATGAGGGGAGAAACTTCTCGTTGCTTGACGTTACTATGGGGAGGGCCTTCATAGCAAATACCATTTCGGGGAGGGCCTTCTCAATGACTGTCATCATGGAGAGGACTACCATCATGACTTGATACCTGACCGCAAGGAGAATTTCTGTAGTGCACATCCTAGAGAGGGCCTTATGGATGTACTGAAATGAGAGGAGGACCTTCTCATTGCTTGAAATTACTATAGGGAGGTCCTTTATAGAAACTACCATTGCGGGGAGGGCCTTTGCAATGATTGACATCATGGTGAGGACTACCATCGTGAATCGATGTCTGACTATAGGTAGAAGCATAAATGTAGCGTATACCCTGGGGAGGACCACAAGGGTGGAAAACAACAAGGGGAGGACATTATTGCTGTCTGATATTTAGGTTAAGGGGAGGGATACACTAATGCACATCAGGATATAGGCTCTCATGATCGATCATTCCTGGCCCACGGAGTGATCCCCCGTGGGTACTCTATGGAGGAACTTCAGAGTTGCTGGTAGTGACATTGTGGGGAGGAACTTCGTAACTGATACTGCCACTTCCATAATTTGGTAATGGACTGAAAGGGTTTTAATACTTTATTGATATATGTTTGAGGGAATCAAGAACCCCATCTTGCAACAGAACATGATCATGTATGTGCTCTTCATTTTACAGTTGCCTTTGGAACATTTCATTTTTCAGCGCTCTCTTCTGGAAAACTGAGGCTATCTTCTATTGGTAATGACCTTCATGTATAGTTACCTATATTGTTGGGTCTTGTGATGTTGTTGGTATACACCGACGAACATCTTGAGTTTTGGCATGGATATATGCCTACTGTGGAGCGGACACCATGTTGGACCGACGTCCCCCAATTGGAACAAGTATTTATTCCCGATCCGATTGTTCGTATATCGCGGGATATTGCCGTTGACCCTCCCGGACTAGAGTAGGGATGCATAACTGCTCTAGAGTGACTAACTCATTTTTCAAGCGAGTCATTCCACTCAAGGAAACCAGGTCGTGGGCCCGATTTCTCTCCTTTGTCGCCGATGCAATGATATCTTGGCATATTTGGAGGATATGGTTTGGAATCGACTTCTGATCTTCCATCATTTCTAGGATGTGCTGAGATACATATTTGGTTGGAATGGGTATGAAGGTCCATTCTGATATCGGAGAAGAAGTTTACTCCTGCTCCGGTCCTCCATGAGTTTCTAGTAGATACTGGCAGTTCTCATGTGCTGGGACAGAGGAATGAGTCTTCCACCAGTTGTCTTCTCCGATTGCCACCGTATTTGACTAGCGGTCTTCATATTCATGAGTGGGGATTTTTATCTGCTCTCTTTCCATTGTATTTTTATCACGGGATTTGTATGCACCCTTAAGAATTTGACTATGTTCATATTTTCATGCCACCCTTTTTGGATAGCGGTCTTGATATGCATCAACAGGTATTTGTGCCTATGTGTAGCTGAGTGCCGCCCTATTTGGATAGTGGGCTTGAAATGTGTTATCATGTATTTGTTCTTGTGTATAGTTGGTTTCCTCCCTATTTGGTGGATAGGCTTGTTGTGCCTTAGCAGATATCTGCATCTGCCGGTAGTTTTCCACTCTATCTACACAGCGGGACTGATGAGCACTAGTAGGAACATGCATGTTCTTGTATTGTGCCACCTTATTTATGTGGTGGGATTGAGTGGAGGGGGAAGTTTCATATGTCTGCCTATTGAATGCCGCTGCATTAGTACGATAGAGTTTCTCCTCAGGAACTAGGGTGATAGTGTGTTTCTGATTATATATTCTCTACCCTTAGCAGGCATCCCAAGGGCCCCAGGTCTCCTGGACTTTAGCAGGTGCCCTTGACATAAGGTACTATTTGGAAGGAGGAGGTATGGTCGTCCGGTGTTTGTGATGACATTCCCTAGCAGGGGACCATGAGTAAGATCCCTGTGCAGTTGAGATGAAGCTGTTAGCATCGACTTCATCTACCTCTCTAAGAAAAGGGAGGTACTTGTTGTCAATTTTTGGGGAAAGGCTCTTGAAACAATTTGAGACGACCACCGGGGCCACCTTATGCTGTGGTGCTATCCGTGGCTAAGGAGGCAGCTATCATACCTTTGCAGACTAGAGGTCTTGTCTCTTGGAATCCAACGTAGGGATAGTACCATTTATGTGGTACTCTTTGATCAACATGTTGGATTCCCAGCGTCAAAGATGCTAAGTAGGTGAGGGGGTCCTGCTTTTCGTTGGGGCCCTGACTGCTTGTGGGATCACTGATACATATGTATTTATTGGTCGTCAGGATGTAATTTGGATCTAAGGTTTCTCTTTGGGAACCTACAACATACATATATTACATACATACCACAAAACCTCATTAAAGTATCATTCTTTCAAATATATGAATATTTGGTGATTAAACTTGGCCCCCTTCCCCTTTTCTTTTGTTTTAGGGTGAAGAGGCTTGAGTGGGGTAGAACCTCCACCTTGGTTAAGGATTCACATCAGGTTTACCATTTTTATTCCATCTCTGAGGTGGTGTGCTTCGGGTGGAGCAGAAATGGTTCGATGAGGTTTATCACCTATCCCTCTTTTTGGAGATTGTTTCCTATCAAATTCATCATTTCTTTTGTTTCAACCCATTTTGTGTCATTGTCCTTTAAATAGGGTTGGATTAGCCTCACAGGGACTAGAAAATTTACCCCCTTTTCATTTCAAAAGAGATTCCACAGTCAGTCGGTCCCACCAAGCAATTGTGTGGGGTCAAGTAGTTGTGCAATCAGTCCTCCTCAGATATAAATTCCTTAGATGGTCTATAATGGTTTTATTTGTGGATCTAGAAACAAACAATGGCCCTGATATATATGATTCATGGACCTGCTTTCCAAAGGTAGGTGTTTGTTGATTGATGATTCAGCCAACGACACTTGAGGACTATATTGGTTGAGAGGATGGGAAGTCAGGATCACCTCACCCTTACAGGGGAATATTATCACCAGTTCTGGGACTCTCTTATAGATTTAAGTCATGTTCATATGTTCGTGAATCCTTTTTTCATTCATGAAGAGTGTGTTGATGGGATACCCTTAGTTTGCAGGATCATCATAAGCATGCATATTGATTTGATTCTATAGTGGTGATGCTGACTTGAGCCATACAATATGGAGCTCTGAAGTTTATCATCATTCAGGGGAGATGGAAGGTGATTTGATTTTGGGATCAGACCCATAAGATGGGTTTCCTATGTATCCTCAAGTGAGGAATCAGAAACCATGTAGTTTGGAATGGCTGGGGCTTATGCATGGAAGCTTCCCATTTAAGGGGCCATGATTGGGTGTACCCTTTATTAGAGGGAACCCTTTTGATATCAGGCCTTCATGTAGGCAACCTACGTATCATAGTTTGATTAGGAATCGGAGTTCTCATAGTTCATATTGTGGTTAGGGCTTATGCATGGATGCTTCCCATTTAAGGAGATATGATTGGGTGGAACCTTTATGGGAGGGCACCCTTTTGAGCTCGGGCCTTAAGGTAGGCATCCTATGTATCCTAGTTTGACCAGGAATCAGAGTTCTCATTGTTCAGATGTGTTTGAGGCTTATAAAAGGGAACCCTTTTGAGCTCGGTTCTTTAAGTAGGCATCCTATGTATCATGGTTTTATCAAGAATTAGAGTTCTCATAGTTTATATTGTTGGGGATTACGCATGGGAGCTTCCCATTTAAGGATACATTGGAGCTCGGGCCTTCAAGTAGGCATCCTATGTATCCTAATTTTATCAGGAATCATATTTCTCATAGTTCAGATTGTGAGATTGTTATAATCATCACAAAACTTTAAGACCACATGAGTCATGCTCGGTGTGAGAAACAAGAGGTTGTGATAGATCCAACCAACCTCATTATTACTCTCCTTTTGATGGGAGAGGGAGATCCCATGGCGGAAGAGGCTAGGGAGACCATGGGTGATGGCGCAGAGTGATGAACCATTCAATGTGAAATGACATTAAAGGTCATGTGGTTCGACCTTGGAAAATTGGGGACTTACCTCAGTGGGAGGGCCCCAAAATACATTCGGGGAAGGGAAGGAGTGTCATCCTCTCCACGAGGGGGGGGGGGGGAGCAGACATAAACCCTTTTACTGATCACTATTCCCCATTGAATGGAAAAGAAATCGATCACCCTTAATCCCTAGAATGAGGAGGTTAACGTCGAAATCCCAAGGGTGGACTCTGGGTTACCATAAGAATGTAGACCCACAAGCATTTCTGAATCCCAAACCATTGCAGGGAGAGCCTTTGTGACTCCGCTTACCATGGGTATATAGACTCAAAGGGCCACATTGATGCACCCAATGGTTTGATCATACGGGTCTAGTAAATTTGGAGGAGGTATTGGCCTGATTTCGGAGGGTCGGTTAGTGGAGGGACTACGGAGGATTGGACGACAGTAGAGGGGTGAGGTTGGAACCAAAGGAAATAATACCCAAAATACCCCATTCTGCATGCTGGTCTCTTATGCGGGATAGGGGAGACTCTGCATACCATAGTGGTAGGCCGGAAGAGGGGCCATCCATGTACTGATGCGGTACATGATCATGGGTATAGACCACCGCATACCATAGTGGTATGCGGCCCATCATGCTGGTTTGGGTTCCATCCACGTACTAATGCAATACGCGGTGCTGGGTTCAGTCCGCGTAGAGGTACACTATGAGGAGCACCACATTGAAGGAGGGTCCAAGGGATTATCATTCGCGGGAAGTTTATCCATGAGAATTATGTGGTTCATGGTTTCACCATTTAGGTTCACAATTCTATTATTATTATTCAATTCCCCCATTTTATGGTTCACAGTCGGCTATACCTATGAAGAGTGTGGTTCGCGATTCGGGCTCCGCCGATGAATCAAGACTGAAGATGAAATATTCTCTGAACTCTTTCTTCCAACCTCTGAGTCCCCTTTAATTTTTCATTGTCCATCCATTTATCAATTCCTTCTGTGGTCTTTTTATAGAGAATTGGGGAAATTGTATCTATTAGGCCTGAAACACCATTTGCGGAGGCCCATGCAGAGACATCCTGACCCATAGAAGACTTAGTCAATCGGGGTTTGTAGAGGCTTCAATTAGTGATAATGGTTTGCAGAACCCTACTATTTCACTTCTTCCATGAACTGATGAGTTCATAACATGGTATGTGGATGGCCTTCATGCTCAAAATTCCTTCGGTGATGTGGTTCATGGTCCGCCTTATTCACTGGCCATCGCTCCGTGGGCCAGCACCTCACAAATCATTCCGCGTACCTGGTGGTTCGTGATCCAGGTAGTCCACAGACCCTTCCTAGTGATGGTACACTGGCCACTTGAAATGCTTTGAAAACTTTAATCTATTCAAGTTTCTTCTGAAATTTGCAACTCAATTTGATTCTATTCACCTTTCTATACTTATAGGAGTACTTGTTTCCTTCTTCTAAGTGATTGTGAGGGTATTTTCTTCCCTTGGTTGAATTTTCAAGATACTACAGATGTTTATCTACTATTGGTTCAATATATTGATCTAGGTTTGATAGATCTTGATTCGTTTGATTGTGTATCTAGGGTTTAGATCTAGATCATGTTAGTCATCACGTTCTTGGTTAAACAACTTTTAATTGGAGATTCTTTCATTGGTGAGTGTTCTTCATCAAACTTGAGATAGGTAGTCTATAATTGAAATCCCAAAGTATTGAATTCAATTACATGTATGTAATTATAGATTTGATATTAGATGATTAGCAATTGAGTTCTTAATTGAATTAATTAATTTTGTGAATTAAATAATTGAGGGAATTGTGAAATTGAGAATATTGGGATTGTGAATTATAATAATTAATCATTGAATTAATTATGGAGTTATTGAGATTGTGGAACTTGATTAATTAATTTTTGAATTAATTAATGGGAAGGGATGGGATTATAAAATTTATTGATTTAGAATAATTATTTGTTAAATTAATTATGGATAGATTGAGGTTATTGAAATTGAGTAATTAATTATTGAATTAATTATTGTTATATTGAAATTACTGAATTGGAATAATTATTTTTTGAATTAATTATTGGAGATTGTTCTAATTATTAATTTTTTTGGGATGATTAATTAATTTTTAAATTAATTAATAGGGTTGAGATGATTAATTAATTGTTGAATTAATTAATGTTATTAATGTGATGAGTTAATTGATGAATTAACTAATGGAATTGATATAATTAATTAATTATTGAATTAATTAATGACATTAATGTGATAAGTTAATTTTTTAACTAACTAATAGAGTTGATGTGATTAGTTAATTATTTAATTAACTAATGGATTGATGTGATTAATTAATTATGAATTAATTAATATTATTGATGTGATTATTTAATTATTAAATTAACTAATGTAATTTATGTGATTAATTAATTGTTTAATTAATTAATGTTATTGATGTGATTGGTTAATTTTCGAATTAACTAATGGAATTAATGTGATCAATTAATTATTATATTAATTACTTTTATTTATTTGATTAGTTAATTATTGAATTAACTAATAGAATTTAATGTCATTAATTTATTATTAAATTAATTAACGGATTTGATGATAATAATTAATTGGTGAATTAATTGAAGAGATTTAATGTGATTAATTAATTAATGAATTAATTAGTGGAGTTGATGTGAACAATTAATTGGTGAATTAATTGAAGTGACTGAATGTTACTAATTAATTATTGAATTAATTAATGGAGTTTATGTGAAAAATTAACTGGTGAATTAATTTAAGAGATTTAATGTGATTAATTAATTGTTTAATTAATTAATGGAGTTGACATGAACAATTAATTGGTGAATTAATTGAAGTGATTGAATGTGATTAATTAATTGTGAAATTAATTAATGGGATTGAAATGAGCAATTAATTGGTGAATTAATTGAAGGTATTGAATGTGATTAATTAATTGTGTAATTAATTAATTGAATTGATGTGAATAATTAATTGGTGAATTAATTGAAGAGATTGAATGCGATTAATTAATTTTTGAGTTAATTATTGGATTTTATGTGAATAATTAATTAGTGAATTAATTGAAAGGATTGAATATGATTAATTAATTACGGAATTAATTAATAGAATTTATAAGATCAATTAACTGGTGATTTAATTGAAGGGATTGAATGTTATTAATTAGTTATGGAATTAATTAATGGAATTGATGTGAACAATTAATTAGTTTATTAATGGAAGGGATTAAATGTGATTAATTAATTTTTGAATTATTTAATGGAATTGATTTTGATTAATTAATTGGTGAATTAATTAATGGATGTAATTTCATGATTGTTGAATTGGATTAATTAATTGTTAAATTATTTAATGGGTTGTTATGATTATGGAATTGATGAACTGGATTAATTAATTATTGAATTAATTAATGGATCATTATGATTATAGAAATTTCAAATTGGGATAATTAATTATTGAATTAATTATAGAGTTATTGAGATTCTTGAACTCTATTAATTAATTGTTGAATTAATTATTGGGATTGATGTAATTAATTAATTATTGAATTAATTAATGAGATAAATGTGGTTAATTAATTGTTTAATTAATTAAGGGGACTGTTGTGATTAATTAATTATTTAATTAATTAAAAGGACTAATTTGATTAATTAATTTTTGAATTAATTAATGGGATAAATGTGATTAATTAATTTTTGAATTAATTAATGGGATGATTTGAATATGCAATAGTTTAATTTGATTAATTAATTGGTGAATTAATTAATCTGTTATTGTGATATTTATGAATTGAAATGATGAATGGTAATAGTGGAATTTAGTCATGTATTATAAAATATGAATGGTGATAATGACATTCAATTATGAAATGACGAATGGTAAAGATGGAATTCATTCATGTATTATAAAATATGAATGGTAAAAATGGAATTCAATTATGAAACGAGGAATTGTAATAGTGACATTCAGTTATGTATTATGAAATATGAATGGTAACAATGAAATTCAATTATGAAATTATGAATGGTAACAATGAAATTGAGTCATGTAGTATGAAATATGAATGGTAAAAATGACATTCAATTATGAAATTATGAATGGTAACAAAGACATTTAGTCGTGTATTATGAAATATGAATGGTAACAATGACATTGAATTATGAAATGATGAATGGTAATAATGACATTGAATCATGTATTATAAAGTATGAATTGTAAAAATGGAATTCACTTATGAGTTATAAATGATAATAATGACATTTAGATATATGATATCATTCGGGTGTCTTCAGGAACCTAGTGGTTTGTGTGGTTAAGTAAAGAGTAATTGAAAAAATGTAAAATTCTTTACTTTATTGCTAGTATTTATTCTTTATACAACTGCATACACTATTTTGACTGGATATTGTTTTAGATTTCATTGGTGGTGGCCTACTGAGTTGTACTCACACCCTACTCAGGTTTCCTGATTGGTACCCAAATAGATTTCATGGTTACAGGATAGGTTAAGGGAAAATTCCCTAGGTTAGATGACTCATTTTGGATGGAGCATAGTTAAGGTAATTGGAAAAGGTTCGGGATGCTCTTGGGAGTTTTCAGTGTATTTACTTTTGGGTTTCATTTTGAAACTTAGAACGTCTTTGACATGGCATATCCACTGGTCACTTTTGATATTGTTTTTATAGGTTTGGTCATCTTGTGATTGTGATATTGTTTTGGTTATGGTAATATCCTTTGGTTATTTTTATTTATTTTCCAATGGTGTATTACTTTGATAAAGAGGGTATAGTCTCCCCATAATTGATATTATACCCTCACTGCTAGTCGGAAACCTCTGGCATACGGGGAGGCACATCTGAGGTTACGTGGTGGACCAGATTGGGGCACTGGTGTGTGACACCCGGGCTGAGACATTATAGTTTCCTTTCATTTCTTCCATAAGATAATTTTGATTCTCATTTGAATTTTCCTTATGATTGGTTTTATTCTTTCATTAATCTCATTGTAAATGTATTTTTATAACATCTTCTACTCTTTATTCTAATCCCTTTATGTTATACCCCAATCTTGAAATTGTATAAAGGTGATTGTAGTGGTTTGGAATTTTTCTGGTGGTTGTGTTCAACATCAATGGTTTGTTTTGTGTTGGTTCACCCCCCTTATTAGGTTTATGGGTTTTCTTCTAGGTTAAATTTCTTTAACCTCTTTACATTTACTATTTCTCTTTAGTGGTGGGTTTGATGACAAGAATTTCCCTTATATCTTGTTTCTTCCCTCATATATTTTTCTCAATTCTTCCTCCCCGATCTACTCATAGGGTTTCTTCTATGGGGGTTAATTGGGATTGTTGTCTCTTGTAGAAGAATCACATCTTTCATAATGGTGAAATATTCCAAAGTATTCAACATTTTACTTGGGATGTTTTATTTTGGGGTTTAATATTGATACTTCTTCATCTAGTGATCTCCAAATGAATTTGACCTCATATTAGTTATGGTTTCCCAAGGATTATATACTTTCTATTTTATTTGCTTTATGTATTGGTTATTCCGGAATTTTTTTAAATTTCTAAGGGTTGGTTGGATCTCCTTTGGTGAATCCTAGTGATATCAGTACCAACTGGACTTCATTCCAATGGAGAAGATATCACAATGACATGTTAGGATAGATTAAGGTGTGGTTCTCAAGGTTTAGTTACACATGAGGATCGAGGATTTAACTTCTATAGATTTTGATGATAGTGGTGATTGTGACTTTAGATTGGGATTTGTGGGATTTTTTTGGGATGAGATAAAGTAGGATGTATTATTCTAATCCTTTGGGTTGGCATGTGGTGGTAATTTGTTTTTTGGGCTATATTATGGTCGTTAATTTTATTTCTTGATGCGCTGTTTTCTGGTTCCCACTTAACTGCAAAGAGACTATTATAAAATTCAGAAAAACCGAATTAGAGAGAGTGTGATTTTATCCTTGGGGTTGATAAATAGTTATAAAAAGAAATTTAATCTGATATGAACATATTTAATTAAATTATTCTAGTTGAAATTAGTATTTCACACTTGAGAGGTTTTGGTAAATGTGAGTCTAATGAATGGTGATCATTCTATATTATTAAGTAATATTAAATAACAATTTTATTTCCTCACTAATGATAATGAGGTTAAATGGTTAATTATGAGTCAAAGTTAATGTTTTTTAGTATAAATGGAATTATTTGGGGTATTTGGAATATTTTTTTTTGATTTATATTGATGTTTTTAGAATTTAATTGATTAAATAAAACGTGAAAGTGATATTTTACAAGACAAATTTTTTTTTTGAAAATAATGTTAATGAATTAATGAAAAAGTTTTTGGGAATTTTTATGTTATAAACCAATTTTTAGTTGATAAAAATTAATTTTTATGTTTAAAATGATATTTTTGGAAATGATTTATATACTAAAATTGTTTTAAAAATATTATAATATGAGTACTTGTATGGTGAATAAAATTAAATGACTTATGAATAGTGTTTGAGTACCATGAGATGTAGAATTAGTTGAGAAATCATTGTGTGAAATTATAATTTTTTAGTTGTAGTTTTATGATATTTTAATATACTAATTGATGTTTCCAAAGGGTATGAGTTTGTATACACTATAAGGATATCTATGATTTTGACTATAAATTGAATTAGACCATGTGTTTGGTTGTCATGATAGTTAAACCATATGATTAACTATGATGAGAGATTAGCCATATGTTTTCACTATCCCATGAGTTTGGTTATGATTATAGATAAACAATATGCTGGGATAAGATGTAAACTAAAAGAAGTACTGAGAATTAACTAACATTGGATGAAGTAGGTGAAAAAGGTGTCATAGTGTCTTGGTACACACATGAATGTTGTATATGGATTTTATTTTTATTTTTTTAATTGTGTTAAAATCACTATATAACATTTCATCACACATATTAATATGTTAAAATCCAAGAAATTATTAGGGTCTTGGGTGGAATCCTACTGATTTTATCCTCACCCTATACATACACATCTCATGCGCATAAAGTTTTCAATTATAAGGATGAAGGAAATGAAAAGATCCCTATATAGATTAGAGTTTATGGTCAAGATCATGTTTCTAATTTTTGAAGGTATTAGAGGACATATGGAGGTTGGAACATGAAATGGAAGCTGTGTGTATATGCATGTTAAACACTATAAAGGCCCAAGATTTTAGACCCTTTAAATTACTTCCATATTTAATAGTTTGTGCCACATGTAACTATGAACTAACACAACACCTGACTAAAATAAAACTCAGAATAATAATATTACATAAAAAATATAATCATTATTGAGTAAAAATATAATAATCAATTAAAATAATTATATATTATTATTTTTCATTCACTAAATTTAAAAAACGATTCCTTTTGAAGACCCATTTAAAAAAAAGGGTATTATATTTTACCTTAATAGATTTATTTTATCATAGTTAAAATTTTATTATAATAGGTTATATTTAGATTTATAAATTATCATTTCAGTATAAAATTATTTATAAATTTATATAAAATAATATTAAATACACTTCATGTTTAAAAATTAAATTTTCATTAAAAATAATTCATATTTATATTTTGTATTTTAATTTAATAACTAAATATAAAAATTCTATAATTTTAATTCGATAAGAATATTTTTTTTTGAATTTAAGAACTCAAAATTATCTTAGGTTTATTTTTTTATATTTTATGAAATAATTTCTTTTTAAGTGAATAATTGAAAATACATTTTTTACTAAAATCATAGCATTTATGAGTATATCAAGAAGTAAGTGTTACATAAAAATTTATAAAACATTTTAATGATAAGATATTAATTTTATATGTAGAAATATATATTTCAAAATACTATTATGAATTTAGAAAAACTTATGTTTAACAACTAAATAAATATTTTTCCAAAAAGAACCGCTTTTGATATTTTCTTTTAATTAAATATAAATTTTGTAAAATATGGTTTTGGTTTGATTTGAAAGACACATAAAGTTTATTTATTTTATAATAAAATAATTTATATCATTATATTCAATTACCTGGATAATTTTACACTACATAAATTTAAATCGTAAATATATACTTTTTAAAAACTAGTTTTACGTGTTATATGCGCTAATATTAAGATTAATTTTTTTTACAACTTCTTCTTAAATAAAATGTATTTAATATTTTTAATCATCATTTATAAAAAATTTAATTGGTTCCATTTTATTTTTAGGCATTAAAATTAAATTACTCCGATAAAAACTAGTTACCGTGGTAAAATCTAAAATAGTAGAAGTAATAAATATATGGGTAAAGGGATTGAAAGGCATTAAAAACCTATTTTTAATTTATTTTTTGAGATATTATAAACCTTATATCATCACAAAATGAATTATTGTCCATTTTTTGAGCCACTTTACATTTTTTACTTGTGATCTCTTTATATAAATTGGGTATATTTACCAAAGTTCTATTCTCACCACTTATAAAAGGGGCCTCTCACCACCCTTTCAATACCACTCAAAAAATTCAGTTTTATCTTGAAAAAATTAATTATTTACTTACTATATAATCCTAATTCACTAAATATATATTTTTGATAAAATTTACTATCCAAAATTTTTCCATTTTCAAGAAGTACTTTAAGAGAAAGTTCAAAATCTCAAAGTAAGTATTTCTCACTCTCTAATTTTATTCCATCTCTATATTTTAACTTTAAAATTTTATTAAAAAATAATAAATTATAACATAATTATTACATATTTACTTAATTTTTTTTATGTTTATGGGATATACATTATCTACCCTTTCTCTATTCCCTTAAGGAAAGTTAAAACCTCAATTATGCGTATGTGCGGACAACCACCTCCATGATGCAACATGTTTCATTTTACTTAACCAACTTTCATAGATGGTACTAATATTGAATTTAATAAATAATTATGATATTTATGACATTTTTTATATTCTAAAATGATAAACCATATTACCCCTTTCCCCTATTCTATGGAAAATGAAATTATCATCCATGCTTACATGAAAACTACTACCTCCATAGAACAGTGTATTCCATATTTCATTACCACATTTTATATACATATATAATATTATTCTTAAGGAATAAATATGATTTTTATGAAACTATTAAGGTTTTTTTATTCTAATTGGACAACATTTTAACAATATGATCAATAAACAACCATTGTAAATTCAACCATCTAAATGGGTGTACTAAGAGAAAAAATGTTTTCTTTGTACTATGTAATAACTTCACATATGTTATATTATTCTTATAATAATTTAAAACTCTAATATATAAAACTAATAGAAACTAAATTATATCATTATTATTTTGGTATAATGATATTAATACAAAATCACTTCATAATCATTCATTAATTGTGATATATTCTTGTTTGGGTTGGTTTAACCACCTACTTAAGAAATGATATAAATTTATATCATTGATGATCATGAGAGTTTTATTACCAATAATATATAATATAAATAATTAATAATTATTTTATTTTGGGTTTTTAATGGTAATATTAAACTCATTAAATAATATACCAATGTTCGTGTGTTAACAAATTAACCAAAACATGTTATTTGTTGATTTAATCTTTAAGGATCATAACCAAAACACAAATAAAATGAAGTTATAACATTATAAATAATTATAAAACAAAAAATTTAATACCTTTTATGATCTTATAATGATTAAATTTGAGATAATAATGAATAAAAACACCTCTAATATGAAACTAGTTCAAAATGATCAAGATTACTCACACTCGATATTGAAAATGGATAATAAATAAATAATATACATGTAAATAATAATTAAAAATAATGTTTATAAAAAGTTATGTATATGAGTAAGTTTATTAAATAGGCGATTAAAATATTTATATTTTTTATACATGATCTTAGAGTGCATTCGACTAAGTGGGGAAACTAGTTAAGGGTTTCCCATCTCAAAATTTCACCCCTTGAGACTTATTTCTTATTATACATCATGTTTTATTTGGAATGGTATATCTAATTAAGCTTTAATATTTTGTATATTGGTCCTCTAATTATCCATGGTATTTTATTTTTATTTTTAAATCACATCCTTCAAGGTGATTTGACTCAAAAGTTTCAAAGGTTGTAAGGGGTTATTGTCTCAAATTTAATTTCATGAGACATGTTTGATATTTTACACAATTATTTATTTTATATGGTATATTGACTACCCTATTATTTTAAAGTATAAAATATCTTCCATATATTTATATTTTAATTACCATTTTATGATCTTTCTCTCAATCCTATTTAATTATTATGTTTCCTATACAGTAAGGGTTTCATCACCAATCCCATTTTCAAATAGATATTTCTTTTGAAAGATAATAAATATAAGGGAATTTTATTGTTTTATATCTAAAAACACTATCATTTTATTATCTTGTCTCCATTATTGGGATTCTAATCATCTTCTTCCTATTTTATTTTCCATCTTAGATCATTTAAGGAAACCATCCTTACATTTTTTTAATGGGAACTGCCATTGTTCCATGTAAATATTCATTGTATGCTTTTATGAATATCATTTTCTATGAATAACTAATTGATTAATTAAATTTTATACTAATTTAACTTATTTAAAAGCTTTAAATAAAATTTAATGTGTTTTTATGGGTTATTTTTATCAAAGTATTAAAATCATCTCTTTATTACATTTTTTTGTAAACATATCTTCATATCATCTTTGTCGTTTTATATGAAACTTTATCACTACATTTTAAGGGTTTATAAAATAAATTATTTTTATCCTTGTTTTATAAAATATTTTGTTTTATTTTTTTTTCAAAATATCAAGGATATTTGTTATTTCTAAAGTGATTTTTCTGAAACTCCATTTTTTCATATAAGTCATTATCTTTTGACATATCTTATGCTTGATTGAGGGAATTATTCAAGTTTTATCGTCCACCTTATTTGTCTAGATGGCTTATATAATGTTATTTTTTATCAAAGATCTGATCCATCACCACCTTTATCTTTCCAATAATCCTTTATTATATGCATGATATTTCTTCTAATGTATTGTCTTTATTAATACATTGTTTTCAATTTATTTTATTAAAGGGTGTTAACCTAGATTCCATACATTTATTGATTTGGGAAAATTATTAAATAAACTGTATAAATTTTTATCTATACGATTAATATACACTATATGTCATTATTGTTATGGAAGGTTATTTACCTAAAAAGTTACTGAATATATTTTTAGTCATTTATTTTCCATGGTTTTACTTTTTATGATTATGAATGATTTATTTATGTGATTCCATTTGAAAAAATATCAAATCAATTTTTATTTCCAAGGTTTCTTTATGATGTGTTCAATGAAACCCATTTTTATTTTCTTGGTTTCTTTATTATAGGACGAGTGATTGGTTTCAAGTGAAACTCATATGTATGGATGATGATGGGTGGGGAATTATATCACCCTCTAATTCATTGGTTAAGGATTTTTATCTCATGATATAATTATGGGAATCAAGTATGTAATGATCGATCCACTATATTAATTAGGTAGTGGTTATTGATATATTATGTTATAGGAATTAGGCGGTGTTTCTTTCTCCACTATGTTATGAGAATCAATTAGTGTAGAATACTCTACTATGTTATGTTTACTTATGCTCATGTTTGTGCCATAGTCTCATACTTATTCTTATGAATTATTTATTCTTTTATGGCTCATGTTTATTGAATAATGTGCCCACACTCTTGTGATTAGATTTTTATTTTCTTCCATGCCATACTTCATAACTTATTATTTATGATCTATGAATCATGGGGTATAATTTTATTATGTATCCTAATTATACTTATATTCTCATCCAATGATCATTTTTGATATTGTATTATTATCACTTTTGTTTAACCTTACTGAGAATCTAAGTCCACTCCTTTTCTTATGTTTCTATTTCCCAAGGTTATGACGATAAGAAAAGTATGAAATATCTAAAAGAATATATTATGTAGAGAATTTGGGGGAGATTTTAAAGACTTGTTATATATTAATTAGTTTATTATATAGTGGAAAAAATATATATTTGATACAAAGAACATGGGTTTTACTAGTTAAATATCTTTTTTTTAAAATATAAAAATCTATAAACCTAAAAATATCCTTGTAATGTAATATTACATTATTCATAAAATGTCTTATAATTAAGGATGTACATCAAATCCACTGTGTAAATTTTATTATTTTTAGCATTGAATATAGGAGTGAAGGTCTAGGAAACCTTATTTGGTATCATAGTAGGTTTTAGACAACTTTATAGGCAAGGATATTATTGGTTTAAGATAAATTAGGAATGAAAATGTCATTAAGGATTGATAGGTTAAGGTTGATCATAGATTCAAAAGTATAGGCAAAAATTTAAGTTGATTATACCAAGTATTTTATGATGATTAGGGATTAGGAAGAGATAAAATTAGGGAAAACCCAAGAAATAAGTATAAGTATAGGAAAACATCACAAACTTTGGGTAAAGTACAGATTGTGTTGTTTTACAAGCAATTATAACCTTATCTGGATAATATAAGTGGATAATGGCTCTAGCACAAATGTACATATGGTTAATGACCCTAAAATGTGTGTATTGGGTATTAACTCAATCATCACTAGGTGAAAGACAATGAGGCCTAACTCTACATGTGGTTTGAAACTCCCAGGGGATATTCTATGTTTAATTAACATTCAATATAATAAAACATTATGAAGGATGTGAGTATGATGTTAACTAATTAGGTTATAGAACCTAATAGGAAAATGACCATGGATAACCAAAGATGGAAAAATATATTCACAGGTTAAATCAAAATCATCATATTTTAGAAACAATGGTTTCATAGGGGAATATATCTTCATATTGATTTTTTCATATTCATCATTTTTAGGTTATCATAACCATTTTGGTTTTAGTATTTTATTGAATCAAGATCAGGAAAATGAATTTAAGAAAGGTATGTATTTAAAAACCACCGTGTCTTATAACTAAATAAGGGATAATATATAAATGGTTGAAAATTTTAGTATATCCTCATTATGATGGAAAAGGTGAGTTTCTTAATCATAGTTAAGGTAGTGAGGAAGATATATTAATAGAAATTAAATCATGATACTCTTATATATTTTTATTAATGAATGATATTTATTGATGATATTCTGGTATATTATAAAATTTATGGGGATTATATGAAAAATATGAGGATTTTTCTTCAGTAGTTCTTCTTTAAAGGTCTATAAACATATATTAAATGGTATCAATAACCTTGAAAAGTTATTTTATAACAAGTTTATATTTTTGGGTATAACTATTATAGAATGCATGATTTTAGTATGGATAAGTATTTGGTTTTATATATACATGATGTTAATGTAATAAAGGGTTGATTGATTTTGATAAAATTAGTATTAATATCCATTAAATTCATTCTTTATTTCATAAAAAAGTGATACATGATATTGTTTTGTGAATTTTATCTTATTTTTTTTGGGATTATGATATATATTGACTAGTTTGTGATGTTATGAACTAGTTATTAATACATTTGAGGGTTAAAGATAGAGTTAATTTTTGGAGGAATATATAATCTCGATGTGGTTTAATATCATAGATATTTTAATGGATTTTGGAAAGATATGTTATGGAGAATATATAATTAGGGTATATACATAATGGGGTATATGATTGTAAGAATGTTTAATGTTGTTGTGGAAATATAAGTAATATGATATGGCTTAAGAGAGTATGGTATATTTAATATTAGAAGTTATATCCCGAATGATTAATATGTAAAAAATACCCTCACCTACTTTCATCAGTGATTAATAATTAAAATTGTGTGGATGTAATTTATTTAAGGGGGTAGAATGTAATGACCTGAGATTTTAGACCCTTTAAATTAATACTATCTTAAATAGTTTGTGTCACACACAACACCGAACTAACACAATGTCCAAATAAAACAGACCACGACATAATAAAATTACATAAATAATATAATCATTAGTGAATAAAAATATAATAATCAATTTAAATAATTATATATTATTATTTTTCATTGACTATTATTTTTAAAAAGGTCACCTTTCAAAGAACCATTAAAAAAGGGGTATTGTATTTTACCTTAATAAATTAAATTGATAATAGTTAAAATTTTATTATAATAGGTCATATTTATATTTATAATATATTATATCAATATTAAATTATTTAAAAATTTATATGAAAAAATATTAAACACACTTGATGTTTAAAAAGTCATTTTTCAATAAAAATATTTATTTATATTTTGTATTTTCATTTAAACAAATAAATTGATAAAATTATAATTTTAATTTGAAAAAAATATCTTGATTTCTAAAATTATAAATTCAAAATTATATTAGGGTTAATTTTTGTGATTTTTCTGAAATAATTTACTTTTAGGTGAAGAGTTAAAAATACATTTTTTTACTAAAATCGTAGCGTTTATGACTATATCAAGAAGTAATTATAAATTTAAAACTTATAAAAAAATTCATGATAAAAGATTAATTTAATTATTGACACTATACATCTTAAAATAATTTTAGGAACTTAGAAAAACCTATGTTTAATAACTTAAGTAATATTTTCCAATAAAAATTGTTTTTAGTATTTTCTTTTAGTTAAATATCATTTTGGTAAAATATGGTTTTGGATCGATTTTAAAGACAAATAAGTTTTTTTAATAATAAAATATTTTTTATCCTTAAAATCAAATTCATGGATAATTTTACCATATAAATAAATTTTATTCTTAAAATACACTTTTTCAAAAAATAGATTTTTACACTTTATATGAACTAATGTTAAAATTAATTTTTCTTATATATTGAAATTTTATCTGATAAAATATATTTAATATTTTGAATCCATAGGTATAAATTATTTAATAATTTCCATTTTATTCTTGGGCATTAAAAGTTAATTACTTAGGAAAAAATTAGTTACCGTGAAAAAATTTAAAATAATAAAAGTAATAAATCTAGGGGTAAAAGGCTTAAAACATGTTAAAAACATGTTTATAATTTATTTTTTGAGATAATATCAAAATTATATAGCCCCAAAATCAATTATTTTCCATTTTTGGATCAAATATACAATTTTAACATGTGTTATCTTTACATAAAGTGGATATATTTACAAAAATTTAATTCTCACCTTTTATAAAAGGGGTCTCTCACTTCCCCTTCAAGAAAAATATAAAAATACGTTTTACACTTTAAACTCTTACATATTTATTTCCCCTATAATCTTATTTTTCTACCTTCTGGTCACATTACTTTGGCTAAAGTCCTTAATTTCCGATAAGTAGTTTAAGATAACGTTCAAAATCTCAAAGTAAGTACTTCTCAATATCTAATATTTTTCCTTCTCTATTTTTTAGTTTAAACATATATTACTATAAAACCCCAATATTTTTGAAAAGTAAAACTATGTTAAATAGAATAAAATATACGCAACACTGAACATAAATGAACCATGAAATTTTATTATTTAAATATGTCTGTTATAACCTCGCCATTAAATTGGTGGGTATGAATAATATTAACTACTTTATGATATATATATATATATATCTATATTAATTTTCTACAAAATATATTTCTTTTGGATAAGTTCTTAATAAATAATTACTCAATTTTTTGTAAAGTCATTTTATTCATCAAAAATATGTTTTCTTCCAAAATGTTATTTATTTATTTTTCTGAGAAAATAATATATGTGAATTTTAGAAATTTTAGAAAATGTATTTCATAAAATTAAATTAATTTTTTAATTTATCATATAAAAATTAACTTATGGATAAATTTTATGATATTTTGAAAAATATTGATTTTTCTATGAATAGTGAAAAATACTGTTTTATTGTAAAAATATCATTTATTTTCAATAAATTAAGTAATTTAAAGTAACATTATGTTTTAAATGTGATTTAAATTAACATAATTATTAATTAATTATATTTAATCCAATTAATTACATTTTAATCATCTATATATTGGATTTTAATATAAGTTTATTTTTGGGTTTACAAATGGGTCTCTTTTGGAAAATTGTGTTAACGTGCATAATGTTTGTCCATTTTAATTAATTAAAATAATACCTAATTAAGAATAATTTAAATTTAAATTTAAATTATATATTATATATATAATATTAATTTAAATTCATATAATTATTATTACTAGTCATAGAGTTAATATAAAATAATCTTTTTCTTGAAAAATACACTTTTTAAAAACTGATTGTTCTTCACGTTTGTGGGTTTAATTTTAAATTAAATTACTCCACTTCTATGAAATGAAATTTGTAAAATTTATTCCATATTTTTAATTTCAATAATTTATATTTTATAATAAATTCAACTTAATTTTTGGCGACAATGAATAGTAAAAATAGTAAAAATCTTTTACCATGGTTTTGGTAAAAACAGATTTTCTGGGGAGTCAAAGTAAAAATATAAGGGTTAAAATAAGATAAAAACTTGTATAAATTTTATTTTACATAAATATTTAGAATTTATATCATATAATTATTGATAATGGTCCATTTTTGATCCTTTGTTTCATGTGAAAAACATTGACATCACTTTTTCTTTTCAAAAATTCTAATTGTGTCCTCTCTCCCACTTATAAAAGGCCACACCCTCTACTCTCTTCTTAACACATTAAATTTTTTCTGGTTTGATCAATAACTACCTAAATAACTTAAATAATTCCATAAACATGACCTATATCCCATGTTTTTATTATAATTCCTCCATATGAAGGATTTTGATGCTATCCTAAGGAGGTTTTCTGAAGAAGAGGTATTGTACTTAACTAATCATCTTTATTTTGTTTCTTCATACAACCTCATAAAATATTCATTAATTATGATGATATAATAACATAAATATATAAAATATACTAATATTTTATTATGTTAATTTCATAACATAAATCCACCTCCTCTTCCATCAAATGGGAAACAAAACCATCATTCATGTGTACAGTGGACAACCCCCTCACGAACTGATGTAATTCATTTTTCATCACCACCTCTCACATCTTGTTATAATAATGGATTTAAAGTATATATATGATATTTTTAACATAATTATTCTTTTTTAATCATTATATCACATATATATTCTTAATTTTCATTCCATGGTGGATATGATAACGTTGATTGTGTGTAAGGCAGACTACTGCCTCACGAAGCGATGCGATTCATTTTTCACTAACGCTTTACATGAAAGGTAATAAGGATAATTAAAATGAATATATGTAATATATATTAAATAATTATTATATTCATGAAATATATATAATTATAAAAAAATAATATAAAATTTTCTTTCTTACCTTTACACTCACTAAAAAATGATTACATCATTCATGTGTACGTGTGGACTACCACCTCCATGAAGCGATATGATTACTTTTTTCATCACTACATATCATGGATTATATATATAAGTATATTTTAATAAATAATTTTTTATTTATAATATTATTATAATTATATAATTATAAAATAAAACTTACCTTCTTTCTATAATGATTGTTGAAATATTGAAACAATACTCATACGTATGCACATACTACTATCTCAATGATCATAAGATGGTTCATTTTTCATAACCATATTTCATGATTGGTTTTAAAATTATAAATTATGTATAAAATATATAATCATATCATTATTATTATTCTAGATATTATGAAATAATGACCACTTTGACCATACTCAACCTACCGAAGTTATTTTCGACACATAAACTGAATATCATCAAAACTTCCAAAGTGAACTTAAATGATTAATTAATTGTATATATCATGGGAATAGATAAAAAAAGAATAATAAACTTGAAGAAGGTTCTTAAGAAAGTAAATAATTAACATATGTTTATTTTTCAAGAAGATAATGAACATACGTGATGATTTAGACTCATGGTAAGGGAATTTATTTTAGAAAACACTCTTTTATAGTTTTCCTTCCAACTCTTTCTCTTCCATGTCCATGTTTTTAAAAATATTTTATAAATGTTTTTATATGGACATAAAATATTTAAAATTACATTTTATATCTCTTTTTAATTTATTTAAAATGATTTCAAATGTAATATTTTTATGTGTTTTGTACAAAATATTTTGATAAAACGACAAAAAGAATCTTATATTTTAATATACACAATGATAAAAAATTTTCTCACAGCCATAATAGTTATTTGATTTCTAGTTTCCTTTATAATATTTCATGTTTTATTCAATGGAAATTTTCTCTTTCCCTTTTTCTGAGTATTTTTGGTATTGAAAATTATTTTTTTAAAAAGGAAAGGTCATTTCACTATTCAAAAAGTTTTTCATATGGGTTAAAAAGTGTTTTTCAAAGGGTTTTACAATGAAAACGTGCAAGAATAATTTATCTATGATATGGTAGTTGAGAATTTTATGAAAAATGGGTGAGATCCATACAACTTATAAAATTGGTTGATCCCCATTATAGCTCATGAGATATCCCAATATATCATATACTATGGGTTGAGCCCCATTATAGCTCACATGTGAGCTCGATATAGTTTATATGAAGGATTGAACCCTATTATATCTCAAGAAAAGCGGGTGATCTGAATATAATATATATGAAGGGTGAGACCCATTATATTTATCAAATTTATTATGTAATTATTATTTTATTTGGAGAATTATATTTCATGTCAATTGTATTATTATTCTAATTTCAAGGGTTTTGAAAGGGTTTTATGAATATAAAGCTCCAAGTTTCCTAAAAAGGTGTTTTATTTTATTTCTATGGGATTTAAAGGTTTTTTTTTGAGAAAAAAGTGTTTTTTTTCATGTGGAAATGTTTATTTTATATACTAAAATAACTTTAAAGATAAAGGTAAACATTCATGGGATTTCATGCTTTTCACTGGACTAATAGATTACATATTCTTATGTCCCTTACTGAGATTTTTTTTCTCATCACACGTTTTAAAATGTTTTTCATAGGGTTTAATAATGGGTAATAGAAAGAAATAACTCAATTTTAAAATCATGAAGAATTTTCATGGAAATAAAATGTGTTTCTTTTTAAAGTTGTTATATTTTGTGAAAAAATGGATACTGATCAGAAGTGTACACTTTGTAAAATATGGTTTTTTATGTATGATTTATAAACTAATTCTCTATAACTATAACCCTAAAAGATATTTGGGAATATAAGAAAGTTAATTGTTCTCTAAATACACTATAATATGTAATGTATAAGGCTGGGTCCCTATAGTTGGTATCAGAGCCAAGGTTTAGATAGCTTTATAGGTTAAAATGTTATTTGAGATTAAGTTAAAAATTCTTTATAACCACAAAGGTCAGTATTATAAGAAGTACTATGGTTATTTTGGTTGAATAGAAATATTTGAATAGAGTATTACATGTTTAAGGATATATTAGTATTTACCCTCCATATAAGATGGTTTATTATGTTTTATTTGATATTCCCACACTAACTTTTTTTTAATAAATAGTTGGATCTAGCAGTAACCAAATTAAAAATGGATGTAAAGGAAAATGTGGTGGTTGTTTGAATAAGAAACCGAATGGAATTATAGTTTTAGTGAAAAATATTGTGGTTATTATTAACATGATATCACAAGTTATTATAGAAAACTTGGACCTAGGTGAGTTTTCTAATGCACAAAACAAGAGAAAAATTGACTTCCATAGAATTTTAGGTGAAAAAGACAAAAAAGGTAAAAATATTCATTAACGTATGTGTTAAGAATGTGGGAAGAATCACCCAGAAATTTTTTTTAATAGAACTTTAAGATGTTTTTATAACAATAATTTACCAAGGAAAAATGAAGTATTCATTTAATTCCATGAAGGTGAATAAAATTATTCCCAAGGTATCAATTTAAGGTTTTAAATATTGGGAGTTTTTGGAATTATGAAAATAGATATCCTAGGGAATAATCTATATAATATGATCAATAATATTTTATGGATAAATAACTAGTAATTCCTAATGCCACTATAGTTAAAGATGAGGAAACTAAATATGAAATATAAAAGGTATGGATTATATCCTGGCTTATGTTTTAAAATTTTTGTTCTTAGGACATTATTCATATTTTGGTTTGTAGGAAGGATGTATTAAGGAATAAAATAAAAAATAATTGTTAATGGATTATGAAGAATTTTGAGTGATTAAGGTGTCCTAATAAAGGGATTCAAAATTTGTGATGTAGTGGTAGATTTAAGGATGATCATAAGATTAAATGAATTAATACACTTTTGATGTTTTATGTGATGAGAGTAATTTTGGGGATTTTTTTGAGTTTTGATAGATTTTAAGGTATATGCGACCTTAAGTTTTACATGTGAAAATGTTATTTGTGGGATAATTATCTTTTCATTTTGTGTAAATAAGTTTAAAGGCGTTGAATCCTTTAGGGTTTATATGATATTTTCTGATTAAGATTATTTTTGAGTATGTTCAACATATTTATGGGAATTTTATAAGAATTACATTAGTACAGTTTTTGAAAAAAGAAAATCTCTCACATCTAACAAGGCTATAGGTGTAACATCCCGGTTTAAAAAAAACAAAAATTGAATTGCATGAAACTTTATTTTAAGAATATATTTATAACTAGAATTTAATCATAATTTTTTCACTTATATGTTTTTAATTTCAAGAAACTGTCATCTATGGTTGTGATCAGTAAGTTATTTGGAGTCTGATATAACCAACTTGTTTTTTTGTGAATAGTAACATACCCTTATAAATATTAATATGACCCTAATGAATATTAAATTAAATTATTAAATTATTTTCTTATATCTTTAAGATAATGACATCTTGATTAATTTTTCAATGTGATATAAAAGCAGTTATAGTTTTAAAATTTTTAATTTTTGAATAAAGAATGATTTTATTTAAAAATTAAGTTAATAACAATTAAAAAATTATTTTCAAAAAATGGAGTTCATTTTTAAATTCTAAATGTCAAAAAAATGGTTAGGGTGAATTTTTGGGAATTTTCTGAAATTCTAGATTTTTTGATGAATAGTGAAATATGGTAAAATACCATATATTCAAATTATCAGTTTAATACACTATTTATGAAATAATAAGTGATTTAATACCACTTTGTTCGAACTCACATGATATTATTACTATTTTGGGTCACATTAATTAAGACTATTCATAGTCTTGAGCAAAAATATTATAATAATGATTAAAATTATGAAATATACCTCCTCTCCTACACTATATATACTACCCTCATTCCCCTCTTCCTACCACACCTCTAAAGCCTTGAGACTTACCTAAGTTCTGCCCAATACTCCTCCCAAGGCTCTTCAATACGTCTTAGAGGTTTTGGTCTCACCAAAATGCCAAAACCAAAGGCCTTAAGAAGGATCACAAGGAGAAGAGATCAAGAGGTAAATATCCTCTTTTGTTTTCTTTCTTTTCATTCACTTTATGTTATTATTTTTAATTTATTTTAGATTATGTTGGGATATGTCATTAAATATCCCCATTACTTCCCATATTATGTAATAATTATTAGAGATCCATTTTCTCTCATCAAAATATTTTATGAAATTTTAAGCGACGTCGTTAGGCTATGAAATTTTCGTAAGAGATTTCTCAACTTTTCTTTTATTTCAAGATTCCTTTATTTTCTCTTTCTTTCCTCACCTCCCCTTATCCAAGAAGAATGAATGATCCAATATCTTACATATTATTGATTTAATTATGTTTTTTTAATACTCAACATTATACTTCTTCTCATCTTTCACTTATTCAAGAAATTAAAACACTGTTCATGATGTGTTGATTTACCGACATCGTGGACAATGTGATATCAATTTCATTTAAATTATTCAATAATGGCCATGAAAAAAATTTTATGGTTGAACCAGATTATAATTTATGCATTATATATTATATTAGGTTTTGTAATCATTTTATACACATGTTATTAATTTATAAAACATAATGAGTTATTTACGATTGAATAATCTCCAAAATAACCTAAACGAATATCAATAATGATTTAACTCATGAATAATCCTCATGAAATAATTAAAAATTATAAATGGAATAATATATAGTTCTTTAAATATGAAAATACCATCCCATTCCAATTCTAGAGTTTCACTTCCAATTGACAAGAATATCCATCTTGAACCGATCATGGGAACCATATAAAGAACGCACCCAAAACAATGCAAGGAACAAAATACTAACAATTAAAGGGTGAAATTATGGAATAAAATGATTATATAAGGTATTATAAACAATAATATGTTTCTGTAATATATTAATAACACTATTTTAAACATTATACAAGAGTATTAAAACAAGTTTGAAGTAAGAAAAATATGAGGTAAGGGAATTCTTAACCCGATTTCCATTCTTTAGGTTAACCTTCTACACCATTATTTACATGGTATTATTTTTTTTTGATGAAATATGTTTATATTATGATGAATTATATGTATTTATAATATATATATATATATTACACCCACTCCATTAAGTTTCTATTCAATTATATGATATTTTTAAGAGACTTTTCTTTTAAAAACCTCTTTTAAAATTATGTTTTATGAAATTCAAAAGCAATGTTTTTATGAAATTATTCATATTGTATGATTGTGTTCTGTTTTTTAGGAATTGTTTATAATTAAGGGTGGTACATATATCTCCCTCAAATTCATTGGGTATATGTAAGTTGGAGTTCATCCGTATGGTTACTCCAAGTGCAACTGCGGTGGTTACACAATTTGTAAGGTAGCCGTGAGGGTTACAAATTATAAGGAAACTGAGAGGGTTATAATATTATGTAAGTAATTCTCTGAGATACCTTTATGGTTCTACTTATGTTATTATGTTTTGTGGGGATCTTATGGAAATATCATGTTTCACAAAGTAAGTTTATATGGGGGACAAATATGTCTTTTGAAAATGATTTCACATGTTACAAGTATTAATGGACTAATATGTTCTTTCCTTCTTTTCATATCCCTTACTGAGCTTTTTTCGCTCATACCAAGTTTTTAAATGATTTTATCAGGTTATAAGGATGTGTAAGACAAATAAGGAATCCAAGTTAAATGTTTGAAGAGTTTTCAATGAGATCATTTTTAATTGAAATTTTTTATATTTTGGAAGAAAAGAATAATATTTTTATGGTATCTGAAAGAGCACTGTCGTGGGCGCCCTCAAATGATTAGTGTGATTTTTGGGTACTTAGGTGCAGCCGAGTGGCTGGCCAAGGTCGTCTCTCAATGGAGGAAGTGAATTAAAACAACTTTTGAGAGGTATTTTAAAAATAAAATAAAAGATAATAAATAACACTACTTGAAAGGATGTGGGTTGGTTATAGTTTATGAATCTAGAAGAAGTTTGCTGGAAGAATATTGTATTTTTTTTGTTTTTAGTTTTTAAATGAATTTCGATTAAAATGACACAACAAGAAGATGTTTTTTTAGAAATCTATTTTAAAAGGCACAATCGATCTAACTCTACCTCTTAATTTACTTATTAATCATTATCATTTTAATTAACATCCAATTAATTATGATCCCCTAATATGTTAACCCTCGAATCCTCCAGGAGTTAACTTAACCACAAAGATGAAATGAATTAAACCCTAGGCTAGTTTCGGAACATTCAATCTTAGCACCCTACTTTGATTAATGTTATAAGTATAGATTGTGGTCAGTGGTTAATTAGGGAACAAATCCACTCTGAAAATGAGGATTAATTGAGTTTAAGGGTGATATTTGAACTCTACAAATTTATCCCATGTGACTTGGTTTCACAGATTAATTTTGCGCTCGCATAATTTACACAAAATCTCGACCTCACGTGTTTTTGTATAAATTGTTCAACTTCTTGCTTAATTTTATTTAAATTAAAACTAAATTAATATAAAATATTATTAGAATTACATTAGCTCATTTATTCAAAATAAATGAATTAAGGAGGTGAGAATTAGATCAATTACATAAAAAAACTACTCTTCTATGAGCGGTGTAGTCATCGTAGAAACATTTTGCATTTGCAACGGTTTAGAAAGGGTATAAACCAATCTCAATTCCACTCTTGATTTCAAACACAAATAGGAAGATTAATAGAATAAGAAAATTGAAAATAACAGAATAAATGGAAGACAAACTAATAGTTTATTGAGAGAATAAAAGCATTACAACATGAAGAAGAAGAAGGAGAAGAGGAAGGCTTGATGAGGGGATCCTTGCTTCAAGAGATACCCCTCTTACAATGTTTTGATAATTGGAGTGAAACCTATTATCTTCTTCCTTAAACTTCCCAATGCACGTCCCAACCCTTACAAATGATAAAAACTCTAATTTATAGAGGGGAGGGGAGGAGAGGTTACAAGTGGTTTCAAGTGTGAATGTGGAAATTCGTCCAAATATTTTAATCCAACTTGAACTGCCCATTTGACCACATAAACGCATGAATAAGATCTTCTTACAGAAGGATAATATGTGAGGATATGTGTCCTATATCTCCTATCAAACTTTGGGCTCCATCCAATCCCAGATGAAGGAGGTATGGCCTAAATACAGAAGCTTCTCCATTCTAGCGTGTCCATCCCACCTTTGACTTTATGGCACAATTACTCCATACAAATGCATTCTTTTGATCTAGTGTCCTGAATAAAAGTTGTATAACATGAAGTAAGGAACACATTTAAAAAATATTAATTTCAACTAATTCAAATAAAAATATTTAAGATTGAAATACTACAATGATTTTGAAAGGGTAAAACTGGAATTTTAATCAAATATTCAGATGAATGATGTAATCCAAAATACTTTCTAATTGAACATATTTAACAGAATGTGAGAAAATTATATCATTTATTATCAATTAAATATTCAATAAAATAGTGTTTTATCAAATCCCCCACACTTACCCTTTTTCACTCCTGGGTGAAACCTCATATCAAGTAAACATCAATATCAAATCAAAACCAATTTTAAAACACATATCCTTGAGGTCAAACAATTACACACCAAGAAACAAAAGATATGATGAATCATAAAAAACCATTATTTCAAGTTCATCATTTATATCATTCAATATATTTCCACTTTATTTATCCTCCCATTCACAAAACACTTACCTCACTTGAATTTTCTCTTATCACACAAATGTCAATTTCTTTTTGCAATGTCTTTCTCATCCAAACTCATACAAGGGTCACCATAGCCTTGATAAATTCCTACATCGCTTCCCAATGTGAGTCAAGGACATATGTTTATCATGAGAACTTTTCAAGGCTATTCTATGGCTTTTGGTTGGTAGGATATATATGTGAAAAATTCTGAGGCTGAATGAGGAGGGATTGACTCTTTTTGAAGAAAAATTGCATTAATCTAATTTTCACTTAAATATGGTCTCCTCCTCAATCCCCATAGTATCAATTAATCTCCAACATCATGAAAAGTCATGTAAAGTTTACACCATTCATCATTTCAACATCAAAAATGTCAATCTTCTCAAACATGATTTTCTTGAAATCTCCTGATAGGCACAGACTCACTTATCATGAAAGCTCCAGAAAAGGGACAACTTTCAATATAATGATTTTCATCAGTAACAAACACATATCTTCAGAATTTAATTTTCCACCCAAAGTATCACATAATTTCGTAGCACAACACAACATAGCTTCCCCCACACTTAAGTTCAACTAGATTATGCAATTTCAATTCAAGAGTTGGTTGGATAGGGAAAATTGGCTTGTAATGTGGCTAACCTAACAGTCTATGCATGGATTCTAAGGGCTACATGGATTAAATGTTCAAGGTGAGCCATTATAAAAAAGGATTATTTGAAATAGGGGCTTTAATACCAAACAAATTCCTCAATCATTTAAACATAAGTACCTCAAACCCTCAAGTTTTGACAGGAATAGATCAAATTCTGGTTAAATCAAGCATGGTTTGGTTCTCTCAAGAAGTGAGGTGAATGTAAAGAATATGAAAATAATGGTTCATAAGCCTCACAGGAAAGTGATTTCAAATATAAAGACATTGATATGTGGCATGAGATTCAAAATTTAGTGTACTTTTCATGAAATTACTAAATATTTTAACTTGAAAAAAAGTCATTTCATCATTCATTTAAGCTCAGTTTCATAAAATAAACTGGTTTACTCATTGAAACAAGTTTAAAAAATTGAAATGATAATAATTTCAGCTCAATTGTTTAAAAAAACACACAAAACAATTATAAAGAAACACACAAAAGTTTTGGAAACAAACAATTTTTTTAACAAACAACAAATGAAAATCCTAAACTATAAAGGTTCCCTCCCCCACACTTAAAATATTGCATTGTCCTTAATGTAAACCCATGAGATGATATGTGCACATGAAATGCATAATTTTATTTAGGATAAGTAATATAAAAGTGAAAGGTTTAGGAATAGCCTGATATTCTCAAGTGATGATGGGGTCATGCAGTTTGATGAAATCAACTATATCGGTAGGAAGTCCCTCGATGTATTTCTTCAAACATTTACTATTGATTGTAAATCTCCTTCGAGTGTCCTCTTGTGTGATCTCCACAATGGGGGTCTTGTATGTTGTCCTATAAGCCCACAACACATCATCTAAGCACCTTCTCCAATCCTTCCTATTTGGCTGCACAATTTTCTCCAAGATTTGTTTCAACTCACGATTTGAAACCTCAGCCTGGCCATTTGTTTGGGGGTGGTATGGTGTTGATGTTTTTTGTGTCACCCCATACTTTTGAAGGAGGGAAGAAAAATTATTATTGAAAAAGTGTGTCCCTTGGTCACTGATGATGACCTTTGATACTCCAAACCTGTAGAAAATTTAAGCCTTGAAAAAATCCACAACAACATGAGAATCGTCAGTCCTGGTGGCCTTGGCCTCCACCCATTTACTCACATAATCGACTAAAACAAGGATATACAAGAAACCAAATGAACTAGGAAAAGGGACCATAAAATCAATTCCCCAAACATCAAAAATATCACAGAATAAAATGGGCTGTTGGGGCATCTCATGTCTCCTTAAAATGTTTCCAGTGTGTTGGAAAAAAGAGCATGACTTACAAAATACATGGGAATCATGGAATAAGATAGTACAATATAATCTAGAGTCTAAGACTTTTCTAGCAGTGCGTTGGGGTCCAAAGTGTCCACCACAAGCAAGTGTATGACAGAAATGAAAAACAGACTCAAACTAATGATCAGGAACGCACCCCCAAATGACTTGGTCAGTACACATGCGCCAGAGGTATGGATCATCCCACACATAAAACATAGACTCACTTTTTAATTTTTGGACTTGATGCTTCTTCAAATTTACTGGGATTTCAGAGGCAAAAATGTAATTAACTAAATTATCATACCAAGGATGCGTACCTGAGATGGTATAGAGATTCTCATCGGGGAAAGTGTCCCGAAGTGGTACCTAGTCCAAGGTGTCACCCTCTAGTGTGTGAGTAAGCCTACTCATGTGGTCTACCACCAAATTCTATGACCCCTTCTTATCCTTTATCTCGATGTCAAACTCTTGAATAAAGAGCATCCAATGGATAAGTCGTGGCTTTGCATCTGGATTCCTTAGGAGGTACCTCAAAGATGCATGGTAAAAAAAACAACTACTTTAGATCCCAATAAATATGAAAGAAATTTATCTAAGGAAAATATAATATCAAGAAAATACCTTTCTATTGTGGTGTAGTTTGATTGGGCAGAATCCAACATCCTCGATGCATATGAAATCACATGTGAACATCCCTTCGCCCTCTGAGATAAGACAACTCCAACAACGAAGTTAGACGCATCACACATAAGCTCAAATGGAAGGTCCCACCACGGGGGCTGTATGATCAATGGAGTGGTCAGACACTTCTTTAGATCATCACATGATACCCTGCATGAATCGTCAAAATTGAAGTCAATATCTTTTTGAAGTAATCGAGATAAGGGTAGAGCGATCTTACTAAAATCTCTGATGAAGCGTCGATAAAATCCAGCATGTATAAGGAATGATCGAACATCATGCACACATGTAGGATATAGAAGGGATTAAATAATGTCTACCTTAGATTTATCAACTTCAATATCATGTTGTGAGACTATATGACCTAAGAAAATTCCCTTTTCGACCATGAAATGACATTTTTCAAAATTAAAGACCAGATTTTTCTCAATACAATGATGCAACACATCACCCAAACTAGAGAGAAATTCATCAAATGAGGATCAATAAACTATAAAATCATCCATAAATACCTCCATGCATGTCTCAATGAAATCTGAGAAAATACTCACCATGCATATCTGGAAGGTACCTGGGGCATTGCAAAGTCCAAATGGCATCCTTCGGTATGAAAGAGTACCGAATGAGCAGGTGAATGTCATCTTCTCTTGGTCCTCTACTGCAATGGGAACCTAAAAATTGCCATAGAAACCATCCAAGAAGCAATAATGTGTCCTACCTGCAAGTCTCTCAAGCATCTGGTCAATTAATGGAAGTGGGAAATGGTCCTTATGAGTGGATTGATTTAGTTTCCTATAATAAATACACACCCGCCAACTATTTTGTACTCTCACAGGAACTAACTAATCATTTTCATTTTTATAACAGTGAAACCGGTTTTATTTGGTATAACCTGGATAGGTCTAACCCATTGTGAGTTAAGAAATAGGGTAAATGATACCTGCCTCAAGTAATTTTTCAAATTCATTCTTAACAACTTCCAAAAGTGTTGAATTAAGTCTCCTTTGTGGCTGCCTAATCGGTCTTTCCCCATCCTCCAAGAGAATCTTGTGCATGAAAATGGAGGGGATAATACCTGATATGCCTACCAATGTCCAACCAATTTACCTAATGTTATCTCTCAAAATATTCAAAAGTTTTTATTCATGTTCAAAAGAGATATTGTTAGCAATGATAACAGGTAATCTATCACCACTCAACAAGTATGCATATTTAAGATTTGGGGGTAATGGCTTGAGTTCCAATGTAGGGGGGGTGATGTATGGATGGAGAAGTTGATGAAACAGACATATCTGCACAATGAACATCAGTATCAGAATAAAAATCATCAAAATTAGAAAATAATGCATCAAATCCATCAGCACACTCAACAGCCATGTCATAATTAGAGTTTATATGATCAGAATTTGAATCCACATCAAACTAAAATCCAAGAGAGGTTTTTCCATCAAAACAAGATGTGGAAGTACTCTTAGACATCAAAATAGAACCAATACTCATAATCTCCCTAAGTATAGGACAATCAAAATCCTTGGATTTTTTACTTGGTGGTTCAAAATGGGAGATAACAAAAGCAGAATGGTCCTCAGAGGGGTACTTCATGGAGTCCATAACATTAAAAATTACAACTTAATCTCCAAACTCCATGGAAATTGTACCCTCATGAACATTTATGATAGTTTTGCAGTTTTTAGTAAGGGTCTACCTAAGAGAATGGGAGCACGAGAACTTACCTGATCATCCTCCATTTTGAGCACATAGAAGTCTGCTGGAAAGATCATGTCTCTTACCCGGACAAGTACATATTCAAGGACTCCCGCTGGATATGCCGTAGCTTTATTCTCCAATTGCACCACTACTCTCATCGGATTCAACTCACTAACCTGTAAAGAAGAGAATACAGAGTGAGGCATCACATTTATTGAAGCTTCTAAATCACAAAGAGCATCAGAGAAGTGAAACTCCCCTATGGTACATGGGATGGTGAATGTCCCGGGATCCTTGAACTTTGCTGGAATTGCTAGAGTAGGTGTAATGGGTGCTGAGACATTCCTTCCAAGGTTGATCCTCTCATTTCCCTTGATCCCTCTTCGATTGGTGCAGAGTTCTTTTAAGAATTTTGCTTACCTTGGGATTTTTTGATGGCTTCAAGTAGAGGGATGTTGATCTCAACACGCTTGAATGTGTCCAAAACCTCTTTTTTGCATCGCCTCTTCAACCATCTTCTTGGTTTGAACAACCCTATTTGGAAAGGGAAGAGGTTTAGGAGGAACATCATCAATATTTTTCTTACCTTTATCTTTCTCCTTAGGTTGCTCATCAGTTGGTATAGAATGGGGCTTCTCTAGAGTTTAGGTGAATCCCGGTGGAATGATAGGTGAAGAAGCATCAGTTGTTTGCTTCCCGCTTCTCAATGTAATGGCACTGAAATTTCCCTGTGGATTGGGAGTAGGTTGAGAAGGAATATTTTCAGAATTCTTACTTACCAGTTCATGGAGGGTAGTGGCAATCTGGCTCATTTGAGTCTTCAACTCCCTCAACTCCGAACCTTGACTCTTCAGATAATTATGTTGATTAAGAACAATTTGTTTCAAAAGATCATCAGTGTTAGAGTCTACCTTGTGTTGGATATTTCCTTGTTGCTTACTTGTTGATGTTTGAGCTTCGAATCTCCTTTGGGGTTTTTGAAAACCCTATTGGTAAGGTGGAGGTTGCTGGAAGTTTGGTTGAAAATGGGGCCTTTGTTGTTGCTCGGAGCCATACCTCATGTATAATTGATCCTTCCACCCTTGGTTGAATGTTGATGCAAAGGAGTCATACTTATTTTGTGGATGTGGTTGTTATTGTTGCTGATATGGTCTCCCAAGGAATACTGCTGCACAATCTTCTATTTTTTATAGTTAGGGGCAATGGTCAGTTTGGTGGATTGTCTCAGTGTAAATGCCATAAGGCCTTGAAGGAGTGGGTTGGGATGTATTTTGAGCCAAAGCAATCTGCCTCACCATATTGGTCAATTATTCCAACTTGGTATCAATAAAATGACTTTCAAGAGAATAAGGACTTACCTGATGTACTTCCCTGACATGTGGTGTACCTCTATCGCCAAATTATTGGGAGTTTTGGGCCATCTTGTCGATCAATGCACATGCGGCTACTGGTTTCTCATCCACAAATGCCCCTCCTGTTGTGGCATCCACCATGATCCTCTCCATAGGTGTGAGTCCTTAATAGAAGTACTGAATGAGGAGTTGCTCACTGATTTGGTGATGTGGACAGCTTGCACACAACTTCTTGAATCACTACCATTACTCATACATTTACTCCCCTTGTCCTTGCTTGATCCCCAAGATCTCCTTATGAATGGAAGTGGTCCTCGATGCTGGAAAAAATCTCTATAATTAAAGACATTTCAAATCATTCCAACATGTTACATCTTCAGGTTGAAAATAGTACATCCAATCCTTTGTAGCTCCATCAAGTGAAAATGAGCATTCTCTTAATTTGATTTGATCTTCAAAGACATTTCTTGGTTTTAGGGTTGACAAAACCACATTAAATTCTTTCAAATGTTTATTGGTATCCTCACCATAGAGGCCATGAAACTTTGGAAGTAAGTGAATTAACCTAGATTTTAGTTCAAAGTCCGATTCGAGATTTGGGTATGCAATACAATTTGGTTGATAGTTAATATCAGGTGCATACAATTATGGAATGGTTCTATTAATTTCATTTCCATTATTTTCAGCCATTGGTTCTTGTTTTATGTTTGAATTTGAATTGCTTCCAATTTCAATGTTCTGATATTGAAGTAATTCTCCAACTGGTTGAATGTTGAAACTTCCCGTACACTAAGAATATCTGATTTGAGCCCTAAGGCTACGTTCAATCTCAGGGTCAAGATCTAAGAGATATTCGGGATCAGTTTGTGTCATAAATGAAATAAAAATGAAAAGAAATAAATTATACCATAGTAAAAAAAAAATAATAAGTTTGAGTTGATGGTCCAAAAATAAGTAGAAGAAAATAAATGAAGAAGAAAAAACCCAGATTGGGTAAAGAAGGAAGAAACAAGAGAGGAAGAGAATAAAATGTAAAATAAAATAAATACCTCTAATTGGTTGAAATAATTACTTTCCTCCTCGGCAAAGGCACTAATTTTAAAGAGTGTTTTTTTGGGCTCCCTAAAATTATTAGTGTGATTTTGGGGTACTTAGGTGCAGTAGAGTGGCTGACCAAGGTCGTCTCTCAAAGGAGGAAGTGAATTAAAACAACTTTTTAGAGGTATTATAAAAATAAAATAAAAGATAATAAAAACACTACTTGAAAGGATGGGGGTTGGTTATAGTTTATGAATCTAGAATAAGTTTTCTGAAAGAATATTTTATTTTTTTTGTTTTTAGTTTTGAAATGAATTTTGATTAAAATGACACAACAAGAAGATGTTTTTTTAGAAATCTATTTTAAAAGGCGTAATAGATCTAAATATACCTCTTAATTTACTTATTAATAATTATCATTTAAATTAACATCCAATTAATTATGATCCCCTAATTTTTTAACCCTTGAACCCTATGGGAGTTAAGTTAACCACAAAGATGAAATGAATTAAACCCTAGGCTAGTTTCGGAACATGAAATCGTAGCACCCTACTTTGATTAATGTTCCAAGTCTAGATTATGGTAAGTGGTTACTTAGGGCACAAATACACTCTGTAAATGAGGATTAACTGAGTTTAGGGATGATATTTGAACTCTACAAATTTATCCCATGTGACTTGGTTTCACAGATTAAGTTTGCGCTCTCATAATTTACACAAAATCTCGACCTCACGTGTTTTTGTGTAAATTGTTAAATTAATTGATTAATTTAATTTCAATTAAAACTAATTTAATATACCATATTATTAGAATTAAAATAGATCATTTATTCAAAATAAATGAATGAAAGAGGTGAGAATTAGATCGATTACATAAAAAAACTACTCTTCCATGAGCGGTGTAGTCATCGTAGAAGCGTTTTGCATTTGCAATGGTTTAGAAAGGGTATAACCCAATCTCATTTACACTCTTGATTTCCAACCCAAATAGGAATATTAATAGAATAAGAAAATTTAAAATAACATAATAATTGGAAGACAAACTAAGAGTTTATTGAGAGAATAAAAGCATTACAACATGAAGAAGAAGAAGGAGAAGAGGAAGGCTTGATGAGGGGATCCTTGCTTCAAGAACTACCCCTCTTACAATGGTTGTATAATTGTAGTTAAACCTATTATCTTCTGTCTTAAACTTCCCAATTCACGTCCCAACACTTAAAAATGATAAAAACTCTAATCTATAGAGGAGAAGGGATGATAGGTTACAAGTGGTTTCAAGTGTGAATATAGAAATTCGGACAAATATTTTAATCCAACTTTCACCACCCATTTGACCACGTAAACACGTGAATCAGATCTTATTCTAGAAATATAATATGTGCGGATATAGGTCCTCTATCTACTCTTAATATTTGGTCTCCATACAAGCCCATATGAAGGAGTTATGACCCAAATACAGAAGCTTCCCCATTCTGGAATGTCCATCCCACCTTTGACATTATAACCCAATTACTCCATCCAAATTCATTCTTTGGATCTAGTATCCTGAATAAAAGTTGTAGCCCATGAAGTAAGGAACACAGTTAAAAAATATTAAGTTCAAATAATTCAAATAAAAATATTTATGATTGAAATACTACAGTAATTTTGAAAGGGTAAAACTAGAATTTTCATGAAATATTCAAATGAATTATCTAACCCAAAATACTTTCTAATTGAACATATTTAACACAATTTGAGGAAATTATATCATTTATTATTAATAAAATATTCAATGAAATAGTGTTTTATCAGTATCCACTCTATATTAATGTGTAATGTTATGAATGTGTTATCTCCCTTTTCTATAAAGCTATAAACTTAAAATGATCCTCAATGTTAAAGGAAGTGATTTATTGACTGAATTCAAGATTATGTAATGTAATAAGGCTGGGTCCTTATAGTTGGTATGTGAGGAAAGGTTTAAAAAACTTTAGGGATTATAAGTTTTCATTAAACATATGGTTAGTCTCTATGTCTGTTCTTTAAGTTAAATATTTGTTTTATAAATTTTCATATCAAGGAAAGTTAGTTACAAATGGAAGTAGGAGGATATCAAATGAAATTTCTATCTCTTCCTGATGACTTTATTGAAATAATTATTGCAAGGTCATTTCCATATGATTCTAAAAAATTATTTAACATACAACTAACTTGCAAGCAATTGTTTGGGATATCAAAAACCTCCACTATACCTCGATACCATCGTGGATCACAAGTTGTATTTAATCAAATCCTATTTTCTCAATATTCTTATATTTTAAAGAAAGGTAAATATTATCAATCCATTTTAAAATATTTTAACTTATCAGAAGATTTTGAAGCATATTATGATTTTGAAAAAGGTGATGAAGAAGGAGACTCTTGCACAACCTATTTATATTTTCTTTTACAATATAGTCATTCAAAAACTACTTATGGTATTTTAAAATGACCATTGATTGAATGTTTTAAATCAAACTTAGTCTGAATGTTTTATAAAAATCAAGTTTTTTTAGATGTTTTGAAATTATATTTCATACTTGGTTATTTTCTGAAACTATTTTTCTATGAATACCCATATGACCCAAGTTGTACAAGGTGCATTTGGATAAAGGAAGCAAATGATTTTGAAGGATATATAAATCATTATTGAAATGAATGTAAATTCTATTTATGTGAGCAATATGATGATAAAACTAGTTGGACACCATGATCAATGTACCCTCACTTGTTTAATAAGAAAATAAAATTGTAAGGACGCAATTTTCAAAAGGCAGGGATAATGTAACATCCTGATTTAAAAAAAAAAATTTAAATGAATGAAACTTTTTTAAGAAGATATTTATAACTAGCCTTTAATCATAATTTTTTCACTTCTATGTTTTGAATTTCAAGAAACGGTCATCTACGGTTGTGATCAGTAAGTTATTTGGAGTCTGATAGAACCAACTTGTTTTTTTGGTGAATAGTAACGTACCCTTACGAATAGTAATATGAATAGTAATATTACCCTAATTAATTGTAAATTATATTATTAATTTATTTTCTTATGGATTTAAGATAATGACATCTTGATTAATTTTTCAATGTGATATAAAAGCAGTTATAGTTTCAAAATTGTTATTTTTTGAATAAAGAATGATTTTATTTAAAAATTAAATTAATAATATCTAAAAAAATATTTTCAAAAAATGGAGTTCATTTCTTAATTCTACATGTCAAAAAATGTTTAGGATGAATTTTTGAGAATTTTCTAAAATTCTAGAATTTTTTATGAATAGTGAAATACGGTAAAATACCGTATATTCAAATTATCAATAAAATACACTATTTATGAAATCATAAGTGATTTAAGACCACTTAGTTAAAACTTCAAATTCCATTATTACTATTTTTGGTCACATTAATTAAGACTATTCACAATCTTGAGTAAAAATATTATAATAATGATTAAAATAATGAATAATACCTCCTCTCCTCCACTATAAATACTATCCTCATTACCCTCTTCCTCCCACACCTATAAAGCCTTGATCCTTACCTAATTTATTCCTAATAATCCTCCCAATGATATTCCCTAAGTCCTAGAGCTTCTGGTCACACCAAAAAGCCAAAACCAAATGCCTTAAGTAGGATCTCAAGGAGAAGAGATCAAGATGTAAATATCCCCTTTTGTTTTCTTTCCTTTCTTTCATTTTATGTTATTATTTTTAATTTCCTTTGGATTATGTTGGGATATGTAGTTACATATACCCCTTAATTCTAATATTATGTAATAATGATAATATACCCCTTTTCTCTTATCAAAATATTTTATGAAATTTTAAGCGACGCTGTTAGGCTGCGAAAATTTCATAAGGGATTTCTCAAATTTTCTTTTATTTCGAGATTCCTTTATTTTCTTTTTCTTTCATCACCTTCCATTATAAAATAGAAATTAATGATACAGTATCTTTCATATTCTTTATTTCATCATGTTTATGGAAGTCTTAACATTATACTTATTTTCCTCTCCCACTTATTTAAGAAATTAAAACACCGTTCGTGATGTGTCGATTTACCGACATCGTGGACGATGTGATTTTAATTTCATTTAAATTATTCAATAATGGTCATGAAACCATTTTTATGGTTGAAATAGATCATAATTTATGTATTATATATTATATTAGGTTCTAGAATCATTTTATACACATGTTATTAACTTATAAAACAAAATGTGTTCTTTACGATCAAAAAATCACCTAAATAACCTAAACAAATATTAATAATGATTTAACTCATGAATAATCCTCATGAAAAAATTAAAAAGGATTAATGGTATAATAAATGGTTATTGAAACATTTAAATACCATCCCATTACAATTTTTTAGTTTCACTTCCAATCGACAAGAATATCCATCATGAACCGATCATGGGAACCATGTAGAGAACGCACCCAGAACAATGCAAGGAACAAATTACTAATAATTAAAGGGTGAAATGATGTAATAAAATGATAATATAAGGTATTATAAAAATCAATATGTTTCTTTAATATATTAATAACACTATTTTTACCATTATACAAGAGTATTAAAACAAGTTTTTAGTAATAAAAATCCGAGGTAAGAGAATTCTTAACCCGATTTCCATTCTTTGGGTTAACATTATACATCACTATTTATGTGGTATTAAAATTGTTTGTTTGATGAAATTTGTTTATATTATTATTAATTACATGTATTTAAAGTTTATATAAATATTCCATCTACTCCATTAAGTTTATATTCAATTATATGGTATTTTTAAGGGAATTTTCTTTTAAAAACCTCTTTTAAAATTCTATTTTATGAAATTCAAAATCAATGTTTTTATGAAATTATTCATGTTGTATGGTTGTGTTCTAGTTCTTGGGAATTTTTTATAATGATGTGTGGGACCTATATCTCCCTAAAATTCATTGTGTATGTGTAATTTGGAGTTTTCTCATATGGTTACTCCAAGTGTAACTGCAATGGTTACACAAATTGTATGGTAGCTGTGAGGGTTACAAATTATAAGTTATCTAAGAGGGTATAATATTATTTAAGTAATTCCCCAAGATACATTTAAGGTTCTATTTATGTTCTATGGTTCTATTTATGTTCTTATGTTTTGTGGGGATCTTTTTGAAATCTCATATTTCACAAAGTAAGTTTATATGGAGGATAAGTATGTATTTTGAAAATGATTCCACATGTTACAATTATTCATGGACCAATATGTTATTTCCTTCTTTTCATATACCTTACTGAGATTTTTGTGCTCATACCAAGTTTTTAAATGATTTTCATAGGTTATAAGTATGTGTAAGACAAAGAAGGAATCTAAGTTAAATGTTTAAAGAGTTTTCAATGAGATAATGTTTTGATTGAAAAGTTTTATATTTTAGAAGAAAAGAATACTGTTATTATGGTTTCCACTTTGTATTAATGTGTAATGTTATGAATGTGTTATCTATATTTTCTCTAAATATCTAAACTTTAAAATATCCTTAATGTGAAAGGAAGTGATTTCTTGACTAAATTCAAGATTATACAATGTAATAAGGCTGGGTCCTTATAACAGGGCTTGAACCCATAGTTGAAGGATGACAAGGGTTTAGTGCCAACCACTGGCCTATGTGATTTCCTGGTTAGTATGAAATTATGTTTTCACTCATTTTTTGCGAAATAATTATTAAGTTGATTTTTGGAGCATATGTTTTATCATATAGATAACCATGGGATTTAAAAGTGATTTGGTGATTAGTTGATTAATGTTATTTTGGAATAAGTTCATGATTTTGGGAACCTTATATGATTAAGGTTAACAGAACAGTATGATATTTTATTTGAGGCATAAAGGATTAATTATCTTTTTTTACTATGGATTTATTTTAATTCAAGTTATTTATGAAAATGATTAGAATATATTGGAGATTATATGATCAAAGAATATAAATTTTTGTAATGAGTCTTTAAAAGTGATTGGTGTTATTTGGAGATAAATGTTAAATCAATATCAGAAGAACATGTGATAAAATCCTTCTGATTTTTATTTTTTAATCCTAGTTAGGAATATTTTGGATAATTTTAAATAAAGTTATTTATCAAATTATCTTAGCTAAGCTTTGGGTGTTTTTATTTGGGCCCTAGAGATTAATGTTTTATTTCATCATAGGAATGTTTATCTATTTTGGTAATTATTATACCTTGTGTTAACCATTTTGATTTTGGTCAATGTCTAAATATAGGAGGAATATATTTTTACCCTTTTATGGTTATTTTATCCTTTAAAAGTTTATTTTAGTGCTTTAGCCCTGAAAAAATAATCTTAAATACTCATTATTTAGAGAAAAAGATGAGATTTTGGTGGAAATTTATTAAAGGATAAAATTATACTTATCAAGTATATCTCTTTATATTCCTCATTTAGATAGTAAAGGAATTAATCATGTTTTGGAAAAATTATATTATCATGAATCAACCTAGATACCCTGGTACCCTGATACCTAAGCTAGATCTAACATAGCCCAAAGGGTTCTCCCGATCCCCATAGGTTGATGACTAGTTCTTGGCATTATATAAGATCAAGGAGGGAAATTTTTTTAAACAAAAATAACAGAAGATAAAAGATACAAGTTAGATTGATCAAGAATCTAAAAGGAAAACTACTAGAAACTAATTGGTAAAAGAACACCCCAAAAGATAGATAAACATACCATAGAAAAAAACATCAACCAAAAAAAAGTTTTAGAAACACCTATGTAATAATTGGAAAAAAGATTCACTAGTCACCATCATCACTCCACAATCCCCAGGATCAAGAACACTCACCAATTACAAGTGGCGCTTTCCCTTTTCTTAGACCTAATATAGGAAAGCCTAGAAGCATCCAAAAAAAAGTTAGGATTTTAAATATAAATCTAGTAGGGTATCACTAAGTGTTCCATAATAAACACCATCACAATTTACCATTTATGTTATCATTTAAAATAAAACAGGGCATGAAATTTCATTTGCATATTTTAAACCAAAAAATGATTTTATATAAAAAATATAGTGGATATATCAAAATAGATTTCAAATATTATTAAATGAAAATTTTATATAAAATAGTTTATATAAATCAATTTCAATGAATTAAACATTTCAAAAATCATTGTCATGTATAATAAAGTAAAAAATAATAGAAAAGAACCATGTATAAATGCCCCATGTTAGGTCAGTTTTTTAGGTAATAGGATCCTCACACATCTTAATAATGATCTCAGCTTTGTCCAGGCGTGCACTAAAAAATTTGCCTCAATAGGGGATGTAATGACCTGAACTTTTTTAAATAAAATTCCATTTGTGATTGAATTAAATGCCCTATTATGTATTATGGTTATAAAAAACACATGCACATATTTGGTTTTATTATATCCTATAAGATTTAAAAGATTGTTAATCATCATAACCATCTATAATATATCTACTAAAAATTATCATATAATCAGTATATATATAGGGATGCGATTAATCCAATTGAAACAGACAAAGGAAGTGATCGCCTCGACCAGTAGGATCCAACCCTATGAATCCCATGTATTGGATCTTATGAAGGAGATAACATCACTGGGATTTCCCCTTAACCAATCCCAATCCAATATACAACAACTAAAGCATGAAAAAACCATTTACAGGAGAAGTTCAAGCTCATCGAGATCACATCCCAAACCTTGTACGCCGAACCACCTCATGAAAACCTCACCATGACGCACATTACCCTTAGGGTGTTTGTTGGTGTAATAAAGGGATATTTATCAATAACCTATTGATATGAATATTTATATTACATTTTCAATAGAATAATGTTTATATTTATTTATTATTATTGTTACTTTATAAATGAATTTTATTTTGATATGATAAAACACAAATTGTGTTTGAGGGTAATATGTAATTTTAATTAATACATTCCTTTTGATGAATCAATAAATTTTTTAAATAATTTACATTTTAATAAAATATTTCTATTAAATAATTTTTATTAATTATAGTTGATAATATAATTTTACTAAGTCAAAATTAATTTTTATAAGGGTTCAAAAACTGTTATTGTCAAAAAGACGAAGCATTTATCAATAAATTTAAATTTTATTTTAAAAGTGAAAATTCACATATTTATAAAATTATTTGGATAAAATAAATATTATTTTTGAATCAGAATATCAAAATTATACAATGGTTAATTCTTCATAATTTTCCAAGACAGTCAAATTTTTTGGGTAAAAATTAAATATGGTATAAATATATGATGTGTATTATGACATAATAATGATCCAAAAGTAATGTAATAAATGTAATAAATGATATTAATGTTATAAATGACCAAATATATGTTTCAACTTTAAAATAATGTGATTTTGAGGTTATTTGATTAATTTCATAAATCCTTTATGAATCCACCAAAACCTACATTATATTTTACAGTCTTAAAATCATTTCTTTAAGAACATGAATCACTTTCACATCACCAAGTGAAATATTTTAATGAATCAGGACCTTTTAATTATCCAATATTGATAAAAACCCCACTTATTTAGAAAAAATGTGCTAAAACCATGGTAATGGTAATGGTTTTGATTATTTTATTGTATATAGTCCAAAACCTTTGTTCGGGAAATAATAAAGAACTCTTCTCTATTTCCCTATATAAACCCACACAAGATACCCTTCCTCTTCACTCAAAACCCCTAGATCACATCCTTACTCTAAACTCCCCTATTTATATTCCTCCCATGGTTCCCCCAAGATCTTATGAAACTCATCTCCAGATTTTGGAATCACCCTCTCAATGTAAGGGATCCTTTCCTTCACATATTTATTCAAGCATCTTCTTCATTTATGCCTTTTATTTCCAATTACTAATGTTGGTATATGTTTTTAAAAATCCATATTACTATAAATTTGATTTAAAAATGATTAGAGACCCATTTATATCTCATTAAACCATTTTATGAATCCATAAGTACAACTATTATACTACTAAAATTTCACAGCGATTTTCCATGCCAAACCTTTACATTGTGAAGACCATCACTATTTCCACTAAAGAGTATTCACCTAGACATACCTATACATAATTTATTGGTTAATTACATGTATGTTACCCAAAATCCTTAATTTTTTGGTAAAAATTGATGAAATTCATCTTTATTTTATATGATCTATGTGGCACACTTATGCATGTACATGATATGAAAGCGATGGGTGCACATAGAATTATATAGTGCTACAATGAATTGGGTAATGTTTTAGTCTCATGATACATCATTCAAGGGATTGGGTAGTGAACCAAATCCATCATGTAACTTTTTCCACCATGTTATAATTTCTTGGAATTTAGTCTTTACCTATGTTTATGATGTCTTGTTTAAAGTTGTTTCCACTTTCCCATATTGCCTTTATGTTATCATGTTATATTATGACACTTTTTTCATGATTATGATTCTCACCCCTTTTATGCCCCATTGAAATGCCTATTTACTAACATATAATAATTCCCTCATGTTATGTTTTATTTACTCCCTCACTAGGCTTTATATCTCACCCATTTTCTATGTACATCCCTAGGTAATTCCATCCAATTTTAGAGGATTGATTATTTCTAAGAGCATGTTAAGGATGTTTTCAATAATGTCATTGAATCCCATGTTCAAGATGTTATTCTATGTACCTAATTCCAAAAGAAACTATGATTAATGTTATTCTAGGTTTTATTATGCATATTATTATGTAATAATTCACGAATTAATGTGTAATAAAGACAAGGGTTTTCATAGTTGGCATCATAGGAAAGTTTAGTTATTTTTCAGACTAGGATTAGGAAACTCTAGAAAAATAATTAGGGATAATACTAAACATAATAAAACATCCTTAAATTTTTGTAAAGTATATAGTATGTGGTTTCCAAGAAAATATATCCCTGTCTGGATACTACAACTGGATGTGGCTCTGGCATAGATGCACCTAGGGGTAACACCTGAAAATACCGCATTGAGCTAAACTCGATCGAGAACTAGTGAATGACAATGGGACCTTCTACACACCTATTTTGACACTCCTAGGTGATATGATTTTGTAAGTTCACAATCTCATCATGAACCATTATTAATGGAGAAAAAAAGCCATAATATCCTATGTTATAAAATAAATCATGGATAACATATATTGAACCTAGAAATTCATAAGTTAAGGAAGTAAATGTCATTTATAAATTATCCCTTTAAATAAACATTCTAATGTTCACTCAAAGTTTAAATGAATATTAACAAATCTCAAGGGTCTAATTGGGATAAGATGCATAAAGTGGAGTTTAATTTTGTTAGTGAGATGGAGAAATATAACATTTGTAAGAAATTTCAACATCCCTCTTTTCAAAGTTGTGGAAAGAAGCACCCCAGAAATTTCCTAAGGGGGAAAAGAAAATGATTTAGGAGTATAAAGGAAGAGAACCTAACTAGATATTAATGATAGGAGAAACCCACCAATGTAATGGAATAGAGGAATTCTCCAGTAAACCCTCAATCAATTGTCTAATATTTCAACTACAAGGAATAATATAACTTTGCAAACCAATTACCTAAGCCAAGGGTGGTTGGAGACAATCATTTACAATAACCTCCAAGGAAGAAAGGGTGATATTATTCCATTAAAACCACTAAGGTGGATCCTAAAAATGAAGGAGTGACATGTATTCTAGTTATTCATTCAAGGATAGTGAACATAATTTTTAATTCTAGAACAACTCATTCCTTTGTAACATGAAAGTTTAGTAGAACTATTCAAACACCACCATAAAGCATGGAAGTATTTATGTCGGTGAAAACAAAAAATGGTTCAATTATTTCATCATAATTATATAACTCCTCCCCTATCAAATTTTTTTGGATGAACTTCCCAAAAAACCTTGTGATACTCATTTTAGTGGAATTTGATGAAATTATGGGTATAGATTGGATTTCCTTACATAGATCCAATATAAATTGCCCTGAGAAATAAATAAATCTCCATATTATGAATCTTCCTTTGGTTCTATAAAAATTAAAGGAGGTTGATGAATCTTCTATAGAACCAACATCTCAATAATGGATATTATTTCCCCTTGAGCTAGCATATCTAGATAATATTATTGATTTTAATGAAAATATCATCCTTAAAGACATGACCATTGTGAGGGAATATGCCGATGTGTTTCTTGAATAATTTATCTATCTTCCTCCTAGATGATATGTTGAATTTTCAATCAATATTATACTTGGATATTTTCCAATATTCATGACACTATATAGAATGGATATTGTGGAACTTGAGGATCTGAAGAATCAAATATAGGAGAATCTGGATAAAGAGTTCATATGCCCAAGTGCTTCAACAATGGGTGCACTAATACTCTTTGTCAAGAATAATTATGAGTCAATGTGCCTTTTCATTGATTATAATGAGCTCAAAAATATCAAATTAAGAACAAGTATCTTTTTCCATGTATTTTTACTTGTTTAAATAGCTATGTGTATCCCAATACTTATCTAGGGTGGATCTTCGGTCAGGGTATTATCAAAGTAAGGGTGAAGAATGAGGACATCCCCATGACTTCTTTCCATAAAAGGTAAATACACTATGATTTCACAATGATTCCATTCAGACTCATTAATTATCTATAGATATTCTTAGACTTGATGAATACAATCTTTATATTTTACCTTGAAAAATATATGGTAGTATTTATAGATGACATTCTAATATAATCCAAAACAATGGAGGAGTATGAATAGAATCTAAGCACCCTGCTAAGGACCTTATTAATGTAGAATCTTTATGAAAAGTATAGAAAATGAGAGTTATAGTTAAAGTAAGTCTCATTAATGCGTAACATTATCACAATAAATGGGATATCTATGGACCCTTGAAAGATAGAAGCAATTGATAAATTTACAAGACTAACCTTTATGATGGAAATCTATAGTTTACTTGGATTTTATGGATACTATCATCGATTTGTGGGAATTTTCTTACAATTATAAAACCCTATAACCAAGATAAATTTTAAGGGAGTTCGATTCTTTTTGGAATAATGAGTGTGAAGAGAGCTTCAAGGAGTTGAAAAACAGTCTTATAATTGTACCTGTACTTATGCTACCCAAAAATGGGGAAATTTTTTATTTTTTATAGTTATACTTCAAAGAAGGGTCTAGGTTGTGTAACAATGCATATTTAAAAAGTTATAGCCTATGCCTTCATGAATAGAAATACCCAACACATGATCTAGAGTTGGATGTAGTAATATTTACATTGAAAATATGGTTTCGTTATCTTGTTGGGGAGAAAGGTGAAATATATATGGATCATAAGATCCTTAAGTATATAGTCACTAAGAAAGATTTGAATATGCTCCAATGAAGATAGTTGGGGCTGATTAAAGACTATGATAGCCCAATCAACTACCATATTGGGAATGAAAATAAAGAGTAATACACTCTAAGTAGAAAAGATAAAGAAACATTATCATTGATGAGAAATGAGAAGGATCTTATCTTCTTAGTATTAAAAAGGACGGAAATGAGAATCATAAAGGAATGAACATCATCAATAATTTCACAAATTATTTCTCAACTATCCCCTCTGAAGAAGATAAAGGATGCTCAAAAAGATAATGTAGAAATTCAGAAGAAGTTGGGAGCTATAAGAAAATAGGAAATCCTTAGAGTTCAAAATTAATGAATAAGGAGTTGTAAGATTTGGGTCATGACTACATGTACCATCAAATCTTGAGTTAAAAGAGTTGTTGGATGATGCACATAGCTCAAACTTCTCCATCCACCCAGGGAGAAAAAATATGTATTGAGGTCTATGAGATCACTATTTGTGGGAAAATATAAAGAAGGAGATCGTGGAATATACATCAAGGTGTCTTGTATGTTAGTAAGTGAGTGATAAAAGGAAAAAAATCCAAGGGGATGATGCAACCATTACCCACACCTATATGGAAATGGGAGAACATAACCATGGAATTTTTCAATAATATTTCAAATAAATCAAGAGATAATAATACTATATGGTTTTTAGTGGATCATATAACAAAGACAACTCACTTCATTACAATTAAAGAGGACTTATCACTCATTCAACTTGAAAGGATAAACATTAGAGAAGTGGTAAGGCTATATGTAACATCACTATCGATTGTATCTGATCAAGATCCAAGATTTAAATCCTATTTTTAGAAGAGTCAAAAACATACTCTAAATACTGATTTGAACTTTATCATGGTTTATCACCCTTTAACTGATGTCTAATATGATAAAACTATCTATAAAATTAAGTAAATGTTGAGATCATGCTCAATTGACATCAAGGGAGGATGAGATCAACATCTTCCTCTCATAAAGTTATCATACAATAATAATTTCCCCTCAAGATTCCAAATAGATCCCTATAAATCCATTTATAGTAATAGGTGCAGAACACATTCATACCAGTATGAAGTTGGTGAATTCAAACTATTGGGTATTAAAATGATTGAGGAAATGGTGGAAAAGTTCATGACCATTCAGCAGCACATCAGGGCTACTCAGAGTCGACAGAAGATCTTTGATGGAAATTTTCGATGAGACCTAGAGTTTGAGGTTGTAGCTAAGGCATTACTCTATATATCTCTATGGAAGAAAGCCATGTGATTTGGGAAGAAGGTAAATATTAGTCTAAGATACATTAGTCCCTTTTATATCCTTGATTTAATCAGAGTAGTGTCCTATCAACTTGAACTCCCACCTAACATATCTTAAGTTAGTTATGTGTTCTATGTATCTATCTTGAATAAGTACATACCAGACCCCTTATATTTGTTAAATATAGAGGTGTTACCATTTGAGAATGATCTTTTATATGAAGAGAATTCGGTGACGATCTTAGATTGTAGAGAAAAAGTTCTACGAAATAAGACAATGCATGTAGTCAAAGTGCTATGAAAAACAAAATGTTTGAAGAAGTGACATCAGAACTATAAGAGGTGATGAAATATAATTACCCTCATCTATTTTAGTGTGTGAAATTAAAAATTTTAGTGTGAAATTTCTAAAGGGGAGATATTTTAACAACCAAAAATTTTATAAATAAAATTCCCTTTGTGATTTAATTAAATTCCCTATTATGTATTATGGTTATAAAAAACACATACGATTATTTGGTATTATTATATCTTATTAGATTTAAAAAACCATTAAGAATCATAACAATTGATAATTAACCCTTGAACAGTGATCATATGATTAGTATAAATATAGGTTTTTGATAAATCCAATTGACAGAGACAATGGAAGTAATGTTATTGACTAATAGGATCATACTCTATGAAGCCCATTTATTTGAGATTATGAGGGAGATAACATCACTAGGAATTTACCTTGACTAATACCAAGATGATATAAAATAAATAAATCATGATAAAAATCATTTATAAGAGAAGTTCAAGATCATCGAGATCATGACCCAAACCATTTACACAAAACCACCTCATTAAAACCTCACCATTATACACCTTACCTTTAGGGAGTTTTCTAGTGTAATAAAGGGATATTTATAAATAAACTAATTATATGAGTATGTATATTGTATTTTTAATAAAATAATTTTTATATTTTATTGTTATTGTTTTTACTTTTTAAATTAATTTTATTTTGATAAGATAAAATAAAAATTGTATTTTTGGGTAATATATAATTTAAATTAAGAAATTACTTTTGATGAGTTAATGATTTTTTGAAATAAATTATATTTTACTAAAATATAATTAGTAAATAATATTTATTATGGACATTTGATAATATAATTTTATGAAGTCAAAAATAATTTTTATAAGGGTTCGAAAATTGTTATTGTCAAAAAAATACATCATTTCTCAGTAAATGTCAATTATATTTTAGAAGTAAAAATTCATATATTTATAAAATTATTTGGATAAAATAAATATTATTTTTGGAATATAAATGTAAAAATTATCCAATAGTTTGTGTTTTATAATTTTTTGAGAAACTCAAATTTTCAAGTAAAAATTAAATACAGTACAAATATATGATCTGTATTATGAAATCATAATGGCCCAAAAGTGATGTAATAAAAAATATTAAGGGTATAAATAACTGAGTATATGTTTCAACTTTATATTAATGTCATTTTTATGCTATTTTATTTATTTTATAAATCCTTTATGAATCCTTCAAAACCTATATTATATTTTATGGTTTTAAAATCATTTCTTTAAGAATGTGACTCACTTCCACATCACCATGGTTAATATTTTAATTATTTTGGACCTTATAATTATACAATAACGAAAAAAACACCTATTTGGAAGAAATCATGGGTAAAAATCATGGGAAAGTTTATTTTATTTATTATTTTATTATAGATTCTAAAACCTATGTTTGGGAAATAATAAATAACTCCCCACTCTCTCTATGTAAACCCACAAAATAACCCCTCCATTTTCACTAAAAAACCTTGTATCATGTCCTTACTCTACCCTACCCTCTATATAGTTCTCCAAAGGTGCCTCAAGCTCTCAATAAGCTTTTTCCAAGCTTTTGGAATCACCCTCTCAACGTAAGGGATTCTTTCTTTCTCATCTTTATTCGAGAATCTTCTTCATTTTATGCATTTTATTTCCAATTATGAATGTTGAGATATGTTTTTATGAATACCTATTACTTTAAATTTTATTTAAAAATTATTAGATACCCATTTATCTCCCATTTAACCATTTTATGAATCATTAAGTACTGTCGTTATGCTGCCAAAATTTCACTATAATTTTCCATGCCAAAACTTTATATTGTGAATACCATCTCTATTTCCACTCAAGGGTATTCACCTAGACAATCCTATAAATATTTGATTAGGTAATTCCATGTATTTAACCCACACTCCTTGATAATAGGGTTAAAATTTATGAAATATATGCTTATGTTATATGATCTATGTGGCACACTTATGCATGTACATGATATTAAAGCGATGGGTGTTCCTGGAATTATATAGCGCTCCAATGTATTGGGCAATGTTTTAGTCTCATGAGACGTCATGAAAGGAATTAGGGAGTGAAACTAATACACCACAAGACTTTTCCACCATTTTATGATGTCTTGGAAGTTATCCTTAACATATGTTTATGATTCCATGTTTAAATATATTGCCATTTTCCCATGTTTCCTTTAGGTTATCATGCTATATCATGCCACTTTGTTCATGTTTACGATTCTTAACCCTTTTATGTCTCATTGGAATGCCTATTGTCTAACATGTAATAATTAATTCATTTTGTGATTTTTATTCCATTACTAGGATTTATAGATCACCCCTTTCCTATGCACATCCCCAGGCTATCCTATATAGTTTTAGAGGACTGATTATTTCTAAGAGCATGTTAAGGAAGTTTTTAATAATTTCATTGTATTCCATGTTAAATATTTTATGATAGGTACATAATTTTAAAGTATTCTACAATTCACAATATTCTCTGTTTTATTATGTGTATTATTATTTAATAAATCATGAATTAATGTTTAATAAAAAAAGGGTTTTCAAAGGGGAACACATCATTGGAAATCTACACCCCAATAGGGGAACCCATCATGAGCAGTCATACTGCATTTATTCTAGTGACAGTTTTCATCGTCAGTTTATTTCTAGTGATTTAAGGTCATATAGTTCTTGTCCTAAGTACCAATAACTTCACAGGATAACATGTACTTTAATAATCAATTAATCAAATCGGAAATCAATCACTTCAAAACATTTCAAAATACAATTCCATAATTTTAGTTTTAAGCATTCCTTTCTCAATTCAGAACCAAAACCAGGGTTTTCCTCACTTCACGCCTCTTTCAAATCAATTTTAACTTTAAACCATTTTTCACAAGGTTTAACAACCAAATCAATTTATCAAATAAATTTATCAAATAAACTTTAAAATCAAACCATCATTTTTCTCAAATCAGACCCACAATTCCAATTCCATAGAAATTGGAGGTGTAACAAAATTTCCATGAAATTTCAAATAACACATTAAATCCTTTCAAATATGGGTTTTTAAATCAATTAAAAACTCATTTGAATTTAATAAATAAATTTAAGGTTTAAATAATTGGGTAAATAATTATGGAACCACCTACATTTAAATCATAGATCTTGAAATCAACACCTGAAATGAGGAACTCTAATTAAGAAAGAAGGCATAGAAGATCTTGGAACTCAACCTAGAATCAAGATTCAATAAAATAAAGTTTACATTTATCAATTACATGATGATATACCAAAATATAAGGACATAAAGAGATATTGAAGGAAACCACATGAGTAGAGATCCAATTACCTAGAGGAGATCAATTGAGATCAACACCACTTTGATCCACTAAGGAAAGAGTTTGGAGGGGAAAAATCACTTCTTGGGAGCCTCTAAGGATGAAAAAAATCATGTTATGGTTGAATAGGGAGATTATACATCTTAAGAAGCGGTTTTGGGTTTTTAAATTAATTTTCATGGTAATTAAATCCCGCACACATGGTTTACTAGGTATGGCCTCATGATTAGACAAACCATGCACCCTAACTATATAATTCTACTGGACTTCTAGATAGGGTGTACGGTTTAGCCACACTATTTTATTAACCATGAACTAACCATGAAAACCCTCAATATCTAAGGGTGTATAATTTTTAGGGGTTGGGTACATAGTTTAAATAAACCATGTGCCCCCTTCCATCGGCTCTCAATAGGGTGCACGGTTTTCTGGGCCACATCGCATGGTTTTCCCTAACCGTGCGCTAACCGTGCATAGCCCCTTGGGCTTCCAAAATCTTCTAAGTTCTCCCAAAACCACCCCAAAACAAGACCCAAATTAAATTATATTCAAACTATGGTAAATTAATACCTTAAAATGAGTAAAGTTATGTTACAACCTCCCCACCATAAAAACTTTATGTCCCTAGAAATCATGTTAATAAGTTTCCATATCAAAGAGATGAGGATACTACTCTCTATTTAGTGTCTCTCAATCCAATGTCTCTTGAGAATCAGAACCATACTACCATAGAACATAGAACAAAGGTAATATCCTCCCATGAAGAAACTTTTTCTTAGAAACAACAATCTTGAATGGATTCTTAGTCATAGATAAATCAGGATCAACATCTAGATCCTCCCAACTCAAGACATGAGAAGGGTTGGAAATATATTTACCTAGATATGTTACATAAAACACACTATGTATCGATGATAAATTTTGTGGAAGTGATAAATGGTAAGAAACTTTTCCTACCTTCTCAATAACCTCAAACAGACCCACAAAACGAGGATCAACATTCCCTTACCTCCCAATACATCGATGACCCAACTGAGGTGAAACTATCAATAACACTTGGTTACCAACCAAAAACTCTAAAATTAATCTACAACAGTCAACATAATATTTGGAAAGAATCTATGTCATCAACATTATATGATGAATCGATCAAATCTTTACCATCATCTCCTAGACCAAACTCGGTCCAACCAACACAATGGAGATTTATAAGGCCTTTGATAGAAGGCCTCAAAGGAGGATATCTGAATTTTAAACTAGTAATTATTATTATAAAAAAATTAAACCAGTTCCAAATGGACATCCAAAGATCTCCCAAAGTTGAGAATGTAAACCCATAACATATATTCTAGAAAATGTATAGCCCTCTCTGTCTGTCCATCCATTTGAGAATGGTGTTTTGTACTCAGAAAAACCTAAGATCCCATCTCCTACTAAAGTACTTAAAAAAGAGAGGTAAAATGGTCATATCTATCAGAGACTATAGTAGATGGAACTCCATGAAAAAAATATATCTTGCACATAGAGATGTCCCACGTCCTAAACTTTGGTTATATCATTAATGGGTAAGAAGTGAGCCAATTTTTTCAGAAAATATATCAAAACCCATATCAAATTATTTTTATGAGGGGTACACCTCAACCCAATCAAAAATTCCATAGAGATATCATCACACTTCCAATTCAGCACTAGAAGTGGCTAAAGAAAACCCAAATATTTTTTGTGCTCATATTTAACCTACTAAAAGGTATAAAAATGTGAAATAAAGTTAGGTATGTCCCATCTCATACATAACTAGAAGAATAATTTCCACATACAATAAAACAAATTTGCAGTTTTAGGGTGCACTTCTTACTTGGAATTATGAAAATCATCCATCATATATTTTCTCATTGATAGAGGAACAATAAACCTATCCCAAAAACATATGATACCCTTATAAGAGAATGAACACTCACCAATAGTCACCCCAACACAAATAGAGTGCCTAATACCATATAATTCATTATCAAACTTCTAATCTAAAAGAATCATGTTGACAAGATAAGAGGTCAATTGAAAATTTTACAAAATGACCTCAGACACTTCCTCATAGATTCTTAAATTAAACTGCGAAAAAAGATCCATCAAATTCAACTCTTCTAATGATTCTTTCATGGGCTGAGTTGGAAGTTTCCTACTCAAACCATCAACAATGACATTAACCTTTCCCAGAGTATATGAAATGTCAAAATAAAAATAATATAGGTATTCAACCCAATGGGTATACCAGAGGCTCAAATATTTTTGAGAGAAGATATAACTCAAGATTTTGTGGTCAGAATAAATGATAAACCTCTCTCCAAAAAGGTAATTCTAATAACTATTAAGAGAATGCATCACAACTGTGAGTTCAAGGTTATAGTGAAGATAATTATTTTAATGTGGAATAATATTTCTAGAACTAAATTCCACCACATGATCACCCAACATAAGAACACAACCCAAACCGAAACCTAATGCATCAAAAAAGACCATATATCCCTACTCAGCCTATAGAAGAGTAAAAAATGGTGCAAAAGTCAAAATATATTTCATATCAACAATAGAAAACTTAAATTTATCATTCCAAGAAAAATTTACCCCATTAAAAGTGAGAGTGGTCATCAGAGAACCCAACTTTGAGGAATCCTTTATAAACCTATGATAATAGCCCACTAAACCTCAGAATCTCTGAATCTCAAAAACATTTCATGGTTGATCTCATGTCATAAAAAATTCCACATTCTAGGGATCAACTGAAATACCATGTTTAGAAAAAAATAATCCCAATAAAATCACTACCAAAATCCAAAAATCACATTTTAATAGCTTGCAATCGATTTAGTGATTTATCAACATTTCTAGAACTGCTATCAGATGAAACAAATAATCCTCCTCAAACTGAGAGTAAACTAGGATTTCATCCACCAAAAACACCATGAACATATCAAGATAATCATAGAATATTATATTCATTAATACCATAAATACTATAGGATAATTGGTTATACTAAATTTCATGAAAAGATACTCTTAATGGACATAACTTCTCTGGAAGGCAGTCTTTAGATTGTCAAATCCTTTTATTCTTAACTAGTGATAAACAGGTTGAATATCAGTCTTCGAGAACCACTTCCCCCATTCAACTAGTCAAATATATCATCAATACATAGTAACAGATACTTATTCTTCACTATAACTTGATTGAGTTTCTAGTAATCAACACATAGGCATAATGTTCCATTATCTTTCTTCACAAAGAGATCAAGAATCTCCCAAGGTGACACACTCTGGAATATAAATCCTTTATCTAATAGATCATCCAACCACATATTTAATTATTTCAAATCTAATAGTTCTATATGATAAGAAGGAATAGACATTGGTTGATTACCAGATAATAAATCAATTGAAAAATCTACCTCTCTTACTAGTGGAAAACTAGAGAAATCAGAAGGAAACACATCAGGAAACTCGATGAAAATAGGATAGAGATCATCAATAAAATATTCCCTCTCTAGATCAAAAAAAACATTGATATTACTTTCTGAAACTCTAAATAAGAAGGTCCATATCTACTTGACCTTGTGGTCTATTCTCCTTGAAAGACACGACACACCCCATTGGGTGAAGTAAAGGAGACCCACCGAAGATAACAATCAATTTATGCCTTATTAGCAATCAACCAATCCATCATGGGAATGACATCAAGAGGATTCGTGTCAAGAACTAGAAAATTATAGGTAATATCAATTTTTTATAAAGATAAATACAATTAAGATAATTGATACCCTTCTCTCTCTTCATTCAGAGGGGCATAGTAATATCCATTACATAAGAAAAAATCTTTGTAGGAAGATTTAGTAGGTTCATAATATGTGTAGATATAAATGAGTGAGATGAACAAGTATCAAATAAATCAATCACTAAAGATAAAGCTAATGTGAAAGTACCACTCATGGCCACTGGATCTTTATCAGCTTCCTCTAGAGACTCTTCCACTGCATGAAGAAGCTTCATTACAGATGCCTATGGCTATAACCCATTAGATATCAAAGAATATGATTATACTATAGTACTTTTAGGTTCTTATGAGACTATTCCACTATGAAGAGTATAAAAGAAATGATATAATTTCTATAGGGTTCCGAAGTGACCATAATAACTCTAGATCTTAGGTGCCTCAGTATAAACATGTATTGAATGTGCAACCTTTCCACACTAGAAGAAAGTAAAAGGGCCTCTTCCAGGAAAATACATGAGGTATAGAGGACACTTAATATTTATAACCACCATGTGACTCATAATTATTCATATTTACTTTAAAGTAACTCATAGAACTTCCACTGGGAGAAAAAGTAACTCCTATAAACCCTAAATTTTCAAAAAGATAAATCTCAACTATCAATTTTCTATCTAATATGTCATCATATAAAGTGATATTTAGAAAGAAAACTTGTGAATAGATATTAGGCCAGATACCAATCTCAAACTATTAATCCTAAATCTTCTCATTTGATACAATATCAGGTGAAAACCGCCAAGCTCAGCAAAGTGGTTCACACAGTGCATCAGGATCTTGTTAGTCTACTCGAGGTTGAAAAACTCCATATCCATAGCTAGTACCATATATTCTGGATAGATTTGATTAGTGAAAAGTAATCTAAATTTATCCCACTCCAAACCATGATTCTTCTTCACTATTACCATCAAATCCTAACATCTTATTCTAGTCTCTTCCAACTTGAAGTTAACATATTTCCCCTTAAATAGATTTGGGAATTTCTAGGAAATTAAAAAGGAACTCTATTTTTTTTCAACCAATACTTTCTTGAGGATCGTTAGTTCCTTGGAAAGTTGGTGGATTTTGGTGAATAAACTCTTGATCATGATTTCAAGATTCATCCCTTTGAGGTTCCATAACTAGAACCATAATGAGAACATGTGTAGGTGCAAGTCCCAGAGCTTAGACAACACAAACAACAATCTCAACAAGATTCTTGTCCATGGTAGGATCATCTCGCTGTGGTTCCCTAGTAGCTTCCTCATACGACCTATTTAAATGTCTTCTTAGAGGTATGATTCTATGTAAAATCAATAAAAAAACATTGAAACATCAAAATATTATTCAAATTGACAAATCAAACAATATAAATGGAAATATGAATCCCATAAGATAAGATTTAAATATTTGGATTTCAATACACCCAAATCAAAAGTAGAGAAAAGACTAGAATCAGATCAAATTATTCCTCAAGACACCTTTCCCCAAACACCCATGGTGACTTAAGGGTTATCATGATTAGGTCTATCTAGGTAATCACTTATAAATACCTCATACGTTCTAAAAATCATACCTCCTATCTACCAGGACAACCCAAACTGAATACTAACATCAAGGAAATATGTTTAACCTATCCCATCAGATACCACATTGTCACAAACCATCCTGAATACCCTGGAACCCTGATATCCAAGCCAAATATAACATAGAACGAAGGAAATTCTCAATTCCCACAGGTTGGCGATGAAAACTTAGTATCATACAAGATCAAGGAGTGAATGAATTTTCCACAAAAAAAGTGGAAGATAAAAGATACAAGTTAGAATGCTCAACACTTCAAAAGGAGAAAAACCTAAAACAAATAGGTAAAATAGAAACTAAAAAGATAGATAAACATCACAAAGGAAACAAAAACACCAACTAGACAAAAGTCTTAGAAACTTATGTATAATAAGGGGACAACAACCCCACCAGTCATTATAATCACTCCACAATCCCAATGATTAAGAACATCCAAAAACTCAAAGTGGCACTTTCCATTTTCTTATACCTGAGAAACTAAATTATATAAATTCCAAAAGGAAAAGGTAGGGTGTGAGATATAAATTCCATGAGAGTATCACCAAGTGTTACATAATTAATACCATAAAATTTACCATTTATGCTATTAGTTATAATAAAATAGGGAATGGAATTTCATTTTTATATTTTAAGCAAAACATGATTATATATAATAAAGATGGAAGATATATCAAAACAACTTTCAAACATGATTAAATGAAAATTTTATATAAAATAGTTTATATAAATTATTTAACATGAATAAAAAATTTCAAAAATAATTTTCATATACAATCAAATCAACAAATTGTATCATATTACCATGTATGAAAGACCCATGGTAAGTCAATTTTTTAGTTAATAGGATCCTCACACATCTCAATAATGTTCTTGGATCTACTCAGGTGCACATAGAAAAATTCACCCCCTAATATGGGAACCCATCATGTGAATTATATACCCCAATAGGGGAACCCATTATGGGTAGTCATGGAATAGTTGTTTTAGTAACAGGTGTCACAATCATTCCATATACAGGGAGTAAAGGTCCTAGTATACTTATCCTAGTTACCACTGACTACCTAGGACAATATGCACTTCAGTAATTAATCAAAAAAAATTTCAATCAATAATTTCAAAACATTTCAAAATAAAATTTCTCAATTTTATTTTTCAACATGCCTTTATCATTTCAAAACCAAAACCATGGTTTTCATCACTTTATTCCCCTTTCAAATCAATTTTCAGTTTAGGCCATTTTTCTCAAGGTTTAACAACCAAAATAATTTATCAAATAAATTTATCAAATTGATTTCAAAATCAAGACTCCAATTTTCTCAAATTATCCCCACAATTCTAATTCCATAGATTTTGGGGTTTAAAAAAAATTATATTCCATTTCAAATCACACATTAAATCCTTTCAAATCAGGGTTTTTAAATCAATTAAAAACTCATTTCTATTTAATTAAGAAATTTAAGGCTTCAATCATGGGTCAAAGAATTATGTAACCACCAAGATTTAAATCAAATATCTAGAAATAATTACCAATAAATGGGAATTATAATGAAGAATAAAGCCATATAAGATCTAGGAACTCACCCTAGAATACATATCCAATAAAAAGGAGTATAGATAAATCAATTGAATGATGATATACCAAAATATAAGTATAGAAGAAAGAGATATTAAAGTAAATTACATGAGAGGATATACACTTACCTGGAGGAGATTGATCGAGATCAACTCAATTTCTATCTTCCTAGGAAAGGTTTTGGAGGGGCCAAAATTACCTCTTGGTAGCCTCTAAGTATGAAAAAAATCATGTTATTGTAAAATAGGGAGACTAGGCACCTTAAAAATGGGGTTTGGGATTTTTAATTTAATTTTTAGGTGAATTGAATCTCTCATGAAATGTTTACTGGGTAGGGTGACATGGTTAGACAAAATGTGTGCCCTAATCATACACCCCTACTAGATTTCTGGATGGGGTGAACGGTTTGGATGCAAGGTTTGATTAACTATGAGACAACCATGAAAACCCTTAATATCCAAGGGTGAAAATTTTAGATGGGATATCTACACAGTTTGAAAAAACTTTGAATGCCCTTCTAGTGTCTTTCAATAGGGCCTATGGTTTGTTGGGACAAATTGCATGGTTTTTCTTAACCGTGCACCAACCATGCATAACCCCTTGGGATTCCAAATTTTTCCAAGTCCTCCTAGAATGACCCCAAAACATGAACCAACTTAAATGAGATCAAAACTAGGGTCATGTAACACCTGAAAACAAGTATAGAGATTTTTTAGATCTTGACCTAAAAATGTTAACAATTTTTGATAAATTGATAGTCTCTTCTCTCTCTCAAAAAGAAGTATAATGTTATATTCTAAATGAATCTTATTTCCAAATACATATTTTAAATTCCCAATAATTCTTTCTTGTGTGGAAATCTATTTATGTGTTATTCTGGTCAGCCATTTTATTTTCTTTTCTCTCATTTCAAGAGGAATTTTCATTAACCCCTTTTATGACATGACATTTCAAGAAAGGTATTTTCAAATGTAAAACCTTTGATTACCAAGATCAAGATCAAATTGTGAGGATTAATTTTATTGAAGTGTGGGAGGATTTAACGTGATGATATTTTAGATAAATAAAACTATGTTAGATATTATATAATATACTCCACACTGATCATAAATGAACCACAAAATATTATTATTTAAATATCACCATTATAACCTAACATTTAAATTGGTGGGTATGAATAGTATTAATTAATTTATGATATATATATATATATACTACTCAATATAAATAGTTTTATAAATTAGTTGTAAAAAATTACTCAATTTTTAAGAAACTCATTTTATTTATAAAAAATATATTGTTTTCAAAAATGATTTTTATTACTTTTTGTGAGAAAATATTATAATTAATTTTTAGAAATTTTATAAAAATTATTTTATAAAATTAAATTAAATTTTTAAATCAGCATACCAAATTAAATTATGGTAAAATTTTGGGATTTTTTATAAAATATTGATTTTTCAGTGAATAGTAAAAATGATGTTTTTTGTAAAAATGTCATTTATTTTCAAAAAATTAAGTAAGTTAAATGTACCATTATGATTTTTAATATGATTTAAATTAAAATAGTTATTATTTATTTTTATTTAATATACTTTATTAAATTTTATTAATATTTATATTGTATTTTAGTATAAGTTTATTTTTGGGTTTAAAAACGGGGTTTTTTTCTAAAAATTATTTTAAAGTGCATAATGTTTCTCCATTTAAATTAATTAAAAAAAATCCAAAATTAGGAATGATTTAAATAAAATTTATAGATTATATCAAGATAAATATAAATTTATATTCATATAATTATTATTAGTAGTTATGGAGTTAATATAAAGTTATCTTTTACTTGAAAAATACACTTCCTAAAAAACAGATTTTTCATAGTGAAAACAGTAAAAATATTTTACCACAGTTAAGGTAAAAATGGATTTACCAAGGTTTAAACTAAAAATATAAGGGTTAAAATGACCTAAACCCTTGAAGTGTGTCCTCTACCCCACTTATAAAAGGAACCCCCCTATCATATCCTCTTCACACCTTGAAACCCTTTTGGTTTTTCCAATCTCTACCCAAATACCTTTCTTAAATTCATACCAATTAACTACAGGCCCTCTTTTTATCATAAGTATATCCTAATAATTATTTTGGTTATAACCTAAGGAGGTTATCTGGAGAATACGTGTCATTATTAACTGAACATTTTATTTTGTTTCTTCTTATACCTCCTTCAAATCTTCTTCAATTATGATGATATAATAAAAACATTATCTAACATGTACTGATATGTTATTATGTTTATGGAATAACTTAAATCAATATCCTATTATATAAAATGGGGAATGAAACATTTTTCATGTGTACATAAGACTATTTCCTCAAAAACTAATGTAATTATTTTTTCTTTATATTCTCTCACATATTGTTAAAATTATTGATTTAAATTGTTTATATATATATATATATTTTTTATTTTTATCATAATTATACTTCTAGAATTATGATATCACATATAAGTTCTTAATTTCCATTCTGTAGGGGGATTTAATAACACCGGTCCTGTGTACGATGGGCAACCTCCTCACGAAGTGAAGTGATTCGTTTTTCAGTAATACTTTACATGGAACACAATAAGGACAATTTAATGAATATATGTGATATATATGAATTAATTATGATATTAATGACATATTTATTATTCTGAAAATATAATATATCATTTTATTTCTTACCTTTACATTCACTGAAAGATGATAACATCATTCGTGCATACATGTGGACTACCACCTCCATTAACTGTTGTGGTTCTTTTTTTTTGTCACCACATCACATGAATGATATATATAAGTATATTTAAATATTTGTTTTATTATATTATGATAATTATAGAAAGATAAAATAATACTTACCTTTTTTCTAAAATGACTGTTGAAAATGGAAATGATACTCATGTGTGCGTATGACCTACCATCTCCATGATCTTAACAGAGTTCATTTTCCATAAACATATTTCATGAATGGTTTAAAAATTATAAATAATATATAAAAATTATAATTATTTCATGATTATTATCTTATAATTTATGGAATAATGAACTCTTTTACTGTATTCAACCCACCAAAGTCATTTTTGACACATAATCCGAATTCCATCAAAAGTTATGAAGTGGATATAAATGATTATCTAATTCTATATAAAATAGTAAGTGATAAAATAAAATGGATAATAAACATGAAAAAATTTATTAATCAATTAAATAATTAACTTCATTTTATTTTTTAGGCTGATAAAGAATATACATGATGATTCAGACTCAAGGTAAGGGTCTTTCTTTTAAAAAGACAATCTTTAAAATTTTTCCTTCAAACTCTTTCTCTTCATTGTCTCTATTTTTAAAATGTTTATTTTCATATTTTTATATGGAAATAAATATATTTATAAATATAATTTTATTTCTATTTTGAATTTTTTTCAAAGGCTTTAAAAATGGATATTTTTACATGTTTTGTACGGAACTTTTTGAAAAAATATAGAAGGAATGTTATACTTTAACATATAAATAAACAATGACTTTTCCCACCACTATAACCACTATTAAATTTCTATATTGCTTTATAATATTTAATTTTTTATTCAATTAAAAAACCCTATTTCTTATTTTCTTTTTTCTTTTATTTAAAATGAGTTTTTAAAAAAGGAAATGGAATTTCAATATCCGAAAAGGTTTCATACATGCGTTCAAAATTTTCATTCAAAATGTTTTATTATGAAAGGGTTCAAGAATAATTTTTTTATTAATTATATGATACTTGATAATCATATGAAAAATGGATGATCTTGATACAACTTATACGATGGTTTAAGCCCCATTATAGCTCATAGGTGAGCATGATATAGTATATACGATGAGTTAAGTACTATAATAGAACATTGGTGAGCCCTATATATATTATAAAAAGGGTTAATCCCCATTATATCTCATGAAAAATGGGTGAGAATGATATAGTTTATATGAAGGGTGAGGCCCATTATAGATCTCAAATGCATTTAGTAATGATTATGTTATTTGGAGAATTATATTGGAAGTCGACCATATGATTATTCCAATTGAAAGAGTTTTACAAAGGTTTTATGAAAATGATGCTCTAATTTTTCTAGAAAAGGTTTTCATTTTCTATATAGGGGTTTTAAAGATTTTATTTGTGAAAAAAGTGTGTGTGTTTCATGTAGAGGATTTAAATTTCATACGCTCAAAGAACTTTGAAGATAAAGGTAAACATTAAATGGGTTTTCATGTTTTTACTGTACTAATAGATTTATTCTTTTTTATGTCCTTTATTAAGATTTTTGTGCTCATCCCACATTTTAAAATGTTTTTTCACAAGGTTTAAGGTTTTTTAATAATAAGGAAGAAGCCAAGTTCAAAATCATAAATATTTTTTATAAAAAGAAAACAAATTTCTTTTTAAAAGTTTCATGTTTTGGTAAAAATGGATACTGATAAGAAGTGTCCACTTTGTAAAATATGGTTTTGTTATGTATTAATTATTACCTAATTATCTAAAACTCTAAACCTAAAATATATTTGGGAATGTAAGAAAGTTAATTATATTTTGAAGACATTAGAATATGTAACATTTAATTCTAGTTCCTTAGAATTATCTATTGTGAAATTATAACATCAGTATTACCTATATAATGAAATGTTGTTATGTTTAATAGATATAATTTATCTACTCTTTCCCTATTCCCTTAAGAAAATTGAAAACCTCAATCGTGCGTATGTGAGGGCTACCACCTCTATGGTGCAACATGTTTCATTTTCATTAACCACCTTACACAACTGGTCATAATTTTTAATTTAATAAATAAGTATGATATTTATGAAATATTTTTTATTCTTAAATGATAAACCATATTACTCATTTTCCCCATTCTATAGAAAATGAAATCATCATCCATGCATAAGTGCGAAATACCTCGTCTATGGAATAGTGTATTCTGTATTTTATTATCACCTTTCATATATGGTTCTATGATTAGGTTTAAGGGATAAATATTATTTTTATAAAATTATTAAGGTTATAATAAGACCTATTGGACAACATTTTTAAAATATTATTAATAAAAAACCATTGTAAATTCAACTTAGTGTACAAAGAGAAAAATAATGATTTCTTCACACCATGTAATAACTTCATATATGTTATTTTATTCTTCTAATTATTTATAATTTTGGTATATCACACTAATAAAGACTAAATAATATAATTATTATTCTAATATAATGATGTCACTATTAAATCACTTCATAATCATCCATTAATTATGGTATGTTCTTCTTTGTGGTTGTTTAACAACTTACTTGAAAAATGATATAAAATAATATCATGGATGATTATAAGAGATTTATTAATTATAATATATGATTTAAATAATTAAATAAATATTTATTTTTGGTTTCGGAATGGTAATATTAAACTCAATAATTATAATACTAACATCTGTTCGTTAAAAAAATCACCAAAGTATGATATTTGTTGATTTGAATATTAAGGATAATAAAAAAACCAATAGAATGAAATTATAACATTATAAATAATTATAAAAAATATATTCTATTAATTTATATGATATAGGACTGATGAACGTTTGGAGAAGAATGAATAAAAACACCACTAATATGAAACTAGTTCAAAATGATCAAGATTAATCACACCAGATATTGAAAATGGATAAGAACTGATTAATATACATATATAAATTAATTATAAATAAGTTTTATAAAAGGTTATGCACTTGAATAAAATTTTTAAATTGGATATTAATATATTTATGTTTTTATATAGGATCTTAGCGTACATTTGACTGAGCGGGGAAGCAAGGTAATGGTTTATTATCTCAAATTTTCACCCCTTGATATATATTACTTATCATACCCCATGTTTTATTTATATTGGTGTATCTAATTAACATTTAATATTTTTTATCATCATCCTCTCATTTTTAATGGTATTTAATTTTTCATTTGAAATCATATCCTCCAAGGGGTTTTGACTTGAAATATTCTATGGTTGTTAGGGGGTCTTATCTCAAATTTAATTTCATGTGGCCTATTTGATATTACACACCATTATTTCATTTATATGGTGTATTTACTGACATATTTCTTTATAGTATGAAATATATTCCATTTAAATATATTTTAATAACTATGTCATGATCATCCTCTCAATATCATTTGATTTTTATGTTATCATACTATGAGGATTTTGTCACCAATCTCATTCTCAAATAGATATTTCTTTTGAAATATAATCAATATGGGGATTCTATACACTTTTCTCTATAAAAACCCTCTAATTTTATTTTCCTATGTAAATTATTGTATTTTAATTATCTTCTACTTATACCATTTCTCTCCTTGGATCATTATTTACCTAATTAAATAAACCGACACAAACTTTTCTTTTCATTTTTGATCCTCCTTTTCCCATGTTCATATTCAAGGGTTTCTTTTAAAAAATTTCTTTTCCATTCTTCAATAATTCATTAAGTTCATTTTCTAAAAATTTAAATTCTTTAAATGTTTTAAGGTATTTTTTAATTTTTTCTATATGGTTCATTTCCATTTAAGAGTGAAAATTATCTCTTTTTAACATTTTCTATGTAAACAAATATTCCCACCACCTTTTTCATTTCACATAAAACTTTCTCCTTAAATTTTCATGGATTCTAATAAAAATTATTTTTTCTCTTAGTTTTATAAAACAATTATTTTAATTTTTTTTCAAAATATCAAAGATGTTTCTTTTTTCCAAAGTGATTTTTTATAAAACTCAAATAATGTGTTTTCATCTAAGTCATTGTATTTTTCCATATATTATGGTTGATTGATTACTTTCTTAAAATTTTACTATACTACATCTTTCTATGGATGGCTTATATAATTGTGTGTTCTAGAAAATATATGATCCATCACTACCTTTTTCATTCAAAATCATCATCTGTTATGGGAACGATTTATCTTACAATGAATTTTCTATGTAAATACCTTATTTTACATTTCTTTTATTGAAGGGTGTTCACCTAGATTCCATATGATGATTGATTTTGGAAAATCATTGACTAAATTTTATACCTTTTTATCTCTATGGTGTAGATACCCTAAACCTCATCATCTTAAATGAATGGTATTTACCTAGAAAGTTACTGAATATATTTGGTTACCCATTTATTTTCCATGGGTTTATCTTATTATGATTATAAATTATTTCTTCATGTGATTTCATTTGAAAAGGATATGGAACCCATTTTATTTCCATGAATTATTTATGATTTGTTGAATTAAATCTATTTTTACTTCCTTTGATTAATTATGATATGATGAATGATTGATTTCATGTGGCACTCATATGTATTGATGATTATGGGTGGGGTCCTATATCACCCTCCAATGCATTGGTTAAGGATTTATGTATCATGATATAATTATGGGAATCAAGTATGGAATGATAACTTCACTATAGAAATTAAGTAGTGATGACTACTCCACTATGTTATAGTAATTAGGTTGTGTAGCCTTCTCCACTATGCTATAAGAATAAGTTGGTGTATCTTTCTCCACTATATTATGTTTTACTATACTCATGTTTTTACCATTGTCTCATGCTTATTCTTATGATTGTGTTATGATTTTATGGATCATGTTATTGATTAATGTTTCTAGACTCTTGTTACTTATTTATTAGGTTATGCCCTTCCATACTCCAGGACTCATGATTTATGATCCATTCTTTATTGGGTATAAATTTCTTATGTATCCTAAATATACCCATATTCTCATATTATGATCACTTGTGATATTTTATTGTTATAACTTATGTTTACCATTACTATGAATATGAGATCACCCCTTCTTATTTTTGGATTTCCCAAAGTTATGAAGATAAGGAAATCATGAAATTTATAGAATGGTATATTATGTGTATAATTTGTGGGAGATGTTGAAGACTTGTTATATATTAAGTAGTTTCTTATATAGTAGAAAAAATGTATGTTTGATATAAAGAACATGGGTTTTACTAGTTAAATATTTTTCTTTACTCTCTATAACTATAAAAATAAAAAGGTCCTTATAATGTAAATGTTAAATTATTTGTAAAATTTCTTGAAATTAAGGATATATATCAAAGAAAGTGTGTAAAGTATGTTTTTTTTCATTAGATCTGAGAGTGAATGTATAGGGAACCTCAAACCCATTCATAGTGGAATTATAAATTACCAAGGAGTATGAGATTGAGATAATAGGTTTTTTAGATTACTACTTATTGATTTATGAGAAATAAATTTTCACGAGTTAATTAATTATTTATGATTGATATAATGTGGTATTCTTATATTATCATCATCACATAGATACCTGACATATGTGAGAGTGAATTCACTTTTAATTTGATGCTAAATTGATATGAAAATTTGAATTTAGTTAAATATTTAATCACTAATAATTTAATTTTTGTTTCCATGAAAAGATTATTAAATATTAATTAGTATAATAAAACCAATGAGATGAGTATAGTAACATAATTGATTTGAGTTTTTGAATACTTTGTATATATATACCAGATATAATGAATTGTACGATTAATTGGGATTAAAATTTGTGGTTTTTGGTGTTAATTAATGTTTTATTATATAGAGTAATAACACCTAAGAGGCATGATGGGGGAATAAAGAAGAAAATTCTAACTAGAAGTGATTAATTGAATGGTATTAGAAGGAAGAATCTTGTAACAACCCCTGAATATTGAGGTATAATTCAAAGTAATTTTTTAGTCTTAAATTAATTTTTTATGGTTGATTTATGCCATGCTCATAGGGTTTTGGGAGTTTATAGTGATTTGGGGAGGGGTATTTGGGACCCTGCTATTTAAACATAGAAGAAAAGGACATCGGGTACCCATTAAAGGGAATTGGGAACTGGGTGACATATCCAGGGGCCTTGTAGCCATTAAAATCCCATTGTCTAGTTAGTAAGGGTGTGATGATGGAGTACTGGGTACATGGTACTGATAAATCGAGTAGCTATTAGTCTTCCTAGGTGATGTAAATTAATAGAATTTGTGTCATTTCACTGAAACCCCACTTTAATCACCATTTCCTTCCTTCTTAAACCCAAACATATGTTTCCCTCCCATTTTGTTCCATTATTAGATTTATATGCTTCTCAAAGATTTGTTTCTTTCCTATTTAAAGTGTTAGAAGTTGTGATCATTCCCTCTTTAAAATTCTAACACCATGAAAGACCTAATATCCATTTTATTCTACTATTATCTCTTAATATATATTAGATTTCTAATTCAGAGGGTTTTCTTTAGGCTCTCATGTTGCAGTTGATTGATCTTCTATCAGGAGACATATTTTACCAAGTAAGATCCTTGTGGATTAAGATAGGTAGTCCTTAACATATTATATTTTTCATATAGGATTACATGAATTTTCATATATGTGGGTTTATGTGTATAAGTTTTTTTCTTTATCTTTAGGTATTCCTGTGGGTGGGTAGGTTCTAAGTGATACAATGAGACTTATGGAATGTAGTTATGAGTATTATATCTTGAGTGTGGCATAACCGTATAACTTATGGAATAAATTTTTATGGGTTTACCCCATGATTAGATATAAATAAAGTGAGTTTTATAATATTATTATTAATAGAAGATAACTCATGACTTGGTTTTTGGGTAAGTGTTGTAACAACCTTTAATTTGGAAGAGGTTGAGGCTTGAAAATGGATTTTATGGGATGGTTGAGATGGGTTGGGTAATGATGTAGTCAATGGGATAACACCTAGCTGATACATGAAAGATATGGCGAGAGTTAGTGAGTGGATAGATCATGAATGAATTGTGTGTTGGTTTTCAAAATCCATGTCAGTAATATGCCAAGTTCATATAGAACTTTTCTATAGGATATTACATTGAATGAGGGTATTAATTCAACTTTAGTAGGAGTTTGGATATGTTATGTCTTTATTAATTCAAATTTCTATGTTTTTGCTTTATAATATGCTTAACCATGGGGACTTACCTTAGATTAGGGTATTGGTTTGACTCATGCAGGAGAATGGCTATGTTACATCCTCCTCAATCCTATTTAAAATGTTTTTTATTGAATATGATCTAGTAATGGGACCTCACCTTGAGTTATAGGATAGTTAGAATTCTATGGGAGGTTGGATATGTCACCCTACCCCCCTCAATCCCACTTTCTATATAGTTAGTGATGATTTTGTCAATATGAGAAGACCCTTTTATTCTAGTGTTGACTAGAGTAGGTATGGTTAGAATTTTTGGTAGACTAGTTAGTGCATGATTACTTGAATTGGGTTCATGATTATTTGTATTTATTATTTTCTCGACAGTGCATATAGTCCCATATATTTTTGGACTTATGTTACAGGCCTGTTGGTAGTGACCTACTAGGTTATATACTCACACCTTTCATGAGGACCCTGGGGAGAATGTATAATTTTTTTAGGGATTTGGGAGAGGAAAAATCCACCATGTTAGATGGATATATAGGAGGAGATAGTTATTGTATGGATATGATAGTTGGACATAAACTTGGATAATTTTATATCATGGCCACTTTCATTATTTTATTATTTTTTATATCATATATATTGATATATCACCTATGAGGATCATTATTTGAATACTAATATATAATAAAAATGGGTTCATTTTGTTATTAAATGTGATGATATTTATATGGTTAACATGTATCTATGTTTCCATACTAATTTCTCTTATTTATTATTTATTTGTTTATTTATTTTTGGAAGACTCAATACCGAGGGAATAATCTCCCAATGTATTACATTAGCCCATGACTCTAGTTAGAAACATCTTATATACAAGAAGGTGTGAATAAATCGATGTACCACTATAGATCAAACTATTAAACCATGTTAGAGAATTAATAAATAGTATCACTAACCTTTTTTATTTATTTACTATTTGTGGCTCGATCTATTGGAGATAAAATAGTCAAAACTTGGGTTAGAAGTTATTATAGTGTCTAGCCAACAACTATATATTGTAAATTTGATTTTTCAAGGTAGTGGGATTAATTTTATTTTGTTTTGTGGTTATGGTTTTTAGGATTTTCATCAAGTGATGTTTTGAAATTACAATTTATGTATTTTTATATTTACTAGGGTGTATAGAGAATGTGATTTCATGCATCATGTTGGCTTCCAAGATCACATGTCATATTCTCTCTTTAATTTAATTATGAAATTATTTTTAAAGGATGTTTTAATTAATTAAATTCAAATTATATTTTATCTGATTTTTTATAAAATAAATTTATGGTGATATCTAATTAATTAAAATTTGGATATTTTTTATGTTTCTTGCTTTGATATTATTACTATATTTGTATAGGTACAAACAATGGGGCTTAGGCCATGAGAAAATAGTGGGTTTTAGTTCCCTAGTGTATCATAGATTAAACCCTTAAGGTGTGTATATTGGGAAGATTTAGTTGTCTTGGGTTGGTGGTTATAGGTTGGGTAAGGGTTATTATAGGTGTATGCTTGTTTATGCATATATTTAGTTAAGGCTTAATCTATCTATAAATGATATAATTTTATGTTTTGGAATTTTAGAAATATTACCTCGACGAAATCACATGGAGAGACCCATGGATAGTTTTTAGGATATTATCAAGTTTAGAATATTCATATTATACATCCAGCTGATTAGGATGGAAATTTTGAGCATGACCTGAGGTTTCTTAAGAGGGTTGAGCCACTAAAACTTTTCAGTCAAAGTGTTTTTTCAAATTCCAATTGTAAGAGGAGGAATATATTATGGTGGGTTAAACATGGTTGAATTATCCTAATATTTATAGATAAAACAACCAGTAACATTCTAGGTAAATGAAGGTCCTCAAGATACCAATGATTGGATTAAAATTATTTAGAGTATTTTTGAGTTTATTGAGACACCTGATGACTGATGAGTGAGGTTGGTGACTTTCATTCTATAAGAAATCCATAATACATGGTGGGGTGTGATGGTGTATGCTGGGAGGGATGATGGATTATCATGGGATTCCTTTAAGTTCCACTTTTTATTATCTATTTTTATTTATTTTCTAAAGTTGGATTGGTTAGAGGAGTTTATGTAGATCCATGTAAAAGCATTATCAATGATTGATTATGCCACATGATTCTCAGAGCTATTATAATTTTTACTTTGTTAGTTGGAAATGAGGTAAAAAAAATATAGATTAGTGATTTTACTTTAAATATATTTGTGGAAGAAGGTGAAGAAGTTCAATTTGACATCCTATTCAGAGGTAGTTGTATGGATCTCACTACTTAGAAGAACCTAGTACATGGAAGTATAGTAGGCTTGTTCCCTTTCCATGGTGGTTCAAGTGGTGAGCCTTCTATTGGAGCTTTTAGTTTCTATTTTATTGGTAGGAAGAAGATATTTTATGAAAATTTTCAAGGTAGTGTGAGGCAGTTTGTGCAGGGAAAAGGTACTTCACTTCCTCTTTCAGGAGGGGATACCACTGTTTATTATCGGTTCAGGTGTCCGATCTATTTCTATGGCTCCTTTATTAACCTTATAAAGGAGTTATATTCTTATGTAAGGATAGGTAACCCAAAAAAAATTATAAGGATTACACAATATGATTCATTAATAGGATCAAGGAAGATATAATTTTCTAAATTTTGTTTAGAGGGACCTTAGTAGAAAGTCAACCAAACTTCATCTTGGAGTTCATGGTGAGGAGTTGGTTGAGTATCTCAAGGGAATAAATAATAGATTCATCTATTTATTCAGATATTGTGGGGTTAGATCCATGGTTATGTTGAAACTATTATTTTCATATTGTAACAGTATATAGTAATTGGGGTAGATGATCCTTATACCATGAGAGGTATAGTTCTAGTTTCTTATATTATTTCTTATGATCTATTTGATATAGAAGTATCTCATACCTTTTTTATATATTTATCTAGTATCTAGTTTGGATATATCTTTAGGGTATTACTTTGGTTAAATGTATTTTGATATACCTCTTATAAAAAAGTTAGATCATGTTCAAAGTTTCCCTGAGTGTTCCTTATTGGTTGGAAGATATAGGAACTTATGGGATTTCATTATCTTAGGTATGCATAGATTTAATGTTTTCATTGAGATGGATTGGCTCAAAAGTTTTCAAACATTGAATGATTTATACTAAAGATATATGTCATTCATATACCCTATAGGATAGGAGAATAAATTCCTAGGTTAATGGGGTTTTAAGACCATCCCTTAATGCTTCATAAGTTTCAGATAGTCTTTATAAGTGAGTGAGATATGGTTCCATCTATGTTGTTTCCTATAATATACTATTTCTAGGATGTATTATTTGATGATTTATATTTCTTCCCTCATTATAGGTAGATAACGTTCATCATAGATATTGTATCATTTTTTGAGCCCATATTGATACCCTTTTATCATATGGCACTGGCCAAGTTAAGAGAGGTGAAGGGTTTTATTTTTTTGGGTACCTCTCAATGCGTTACTCCTATTTTTCTCACCAAGAAGGGAGATGATAGATTAATATTTTTTTTGTGGATTACCTAAAGATTATATAGGTAATAATAAAGAAGATACATCCATTTCCACAAAATGATAATCTTTTTGATTAGTTGAAAGGATCCCAAGGGTTCTCTTTGATTGATTTGTGACCAAGCTATCATCAGTTTAAAGTCAAGATATGCGATAAAAAAATATAGTGATTAGGAGAAATAATGGGTTATAAAATTTCCTTATAATTACATTAATTTTAATGAATGTGTTGAAATTTCTCATGAATTACATAAACTAGATTTTTTATAATTAACTATACTTATCCATCATGGTGTTTGTTTATGATATCCCGATATATTATTGGACCCAATATTTTCATTTTTAGAACCTCAAGATTATATTGAGTATTATTTGAGTACATTAAATATATTTTAAACACTATAAGTATCATTTTTGGATTCATGAGGTGTTATTTCATGGGTGTGCTATATTGGAGGAAAAAATTCACATTTATTTAAATATAGTGTTGTCCATGACATTTTGTTCCAAACCAAAGAATGTGTTTGAGATTAGAAGTTTTCTTAGCTTGGATGGGTATAATAAATGATTAATTTAGGTTTTATCACACTTGGAAGAACTTATGATGGGTTTTTAAAAAAATTGGGTGAAATTAGAGTTGAATTATTTATGAGAAGATAAATTTAAAGAGTTGAAATTTAAGCTTACATATTCTCTGAATTTTATTTTTTCTGACCTAGTGAAGGGTTATACCATGCATGCATTTTTATGACTCAATTTTTATCATAAGAGTAGTGTTGATGTAGTTGGTTTAGTTGGTCACTTATGTGTCTCATTAATTGTAACCCCATAAGAAAAACTACCATACCCATGATCTAGATCTAACTACGGTGGTCCATTCCCTATAGTAATAATTCTATGATCTCATTAGGGATATATTTTTGGTTTATATGGACCATAATATCATTTAATACATATTTTCCCAATGATACTTGAAACCAAGATAGTGTCATTAGATAGAGTACCTATAGATGTTCTATTTTGAGATGGATTATTCCTTAGAAAAAGAGAACATATTAGTATATTTTCTTAGCAGAAAGAATTAAGAGAAAGCAGTTCAAGTATTTCATGAGGAATATAAGCTGATGTCAATTTTTTCAAAATGGAAACTAGATATTAATGAGGAGTAGGAGGTCATAAATTCTTCCCCTCTAGCTATTATATCTTTGATAGTTGATCGATTGAAAGATGATTAGAAGTTTAATTTAGATTGTTTCATCAAAAGGGATCAACTTTTTGGTATAGAGCTCATTCCAAGATTGATCTAGGATAATGATAGAGTGACTTATGTTCATGTAATGGTGGTGGTCCCATACTTTATGAGATATGAATTAATGAGGGACTCTGACACCTCTAGGTGGGTGCTACATTTGGGGTAGATGAATATTTACCATGATATTAGACATCTTTTTGTGTGTGTTAACTTGAGTATGGACATAACAGGTTACATGTCTTATTTTATCACCTAATAATGGGAAAAAATAGTACATCATTGATTATATGTCTTAATTTAGACACTTTTGGATCCTGATTAGAAGTCGGTTGAGGTGACCATATAATTTTTGAATTACTTCTAAGGATTCCTTAGGGTTGTGATGTTATTTGGGTTTTGGTAGTCTTATTGAAGAAGGTCACACATTTTCTTCCCATTCATGATACCCAGTTAGTAGATAAGCTGGGTAAGTTGTATATATGGTAGATCATACATATTAATGGTGAAATAATGAGTTTCTTTTCATAATGTGATTCCTATATTACATTAATATTCTATCATGGGTTATTGAAATCTATGGGAACTCGGTTAAAGATGATTATAATGTATCACCCATAGATAGATGAGAAGCCTAAGGGGACAATTCATATAATCAAGGACATGCTATGGGATTGAGTCTTAGACTTTAATGATACATAGAATGACCATCTAAAATTAGAAAATTCTATTTAAAATAACTATTATCAAGATTTTATTAAGATATATCTCAGTTATGCATTATATGGATGGTCATGCTACTCACCCCTATATTAGTTAAAGGTGGGAGAGTCAATGATAGTTGGTAAATCTTATTTAAGGATAAAACCAATATGGTGTAGTTGATTTGGAAGTATATAATTACTTCTAAAAGTAGGAAGTGATCATGCATTATCCTATGTAAAAACCCTCAAAGTTTGTTATAGGTGATCGGATATTCTTGTGGGTGTCACCTCTGCTGGATCATCATCATTCAAGGAATTAGAGAAATATTTCACCATAGTTTGTTAGTTTTTTTTGATATAGTGGAGTAGATTAGTGACATATATTTTTAGTTGTATATTTTTATGAGTCGTCATTCCATGCATGAAATATTTTACATGACACAACTCCAAAAGAATGAGCCATAAATATCACACATGATTGATAGTAAGAATGTTGAGATAGAGAAAGATGTGTCTTTTGAAGAGACATCGATGTATATAATTTCTCAATGTGAGAATGTGTTGTAAGAGAAAAAAATATCTCTATTGTGTGTATAGTAGAAGCATGATCAAATTTTTAAGAATTCCTAGGATTTATAATTGGATTTAAATACCAGTGGCCAAAGTTATTCAGTGGTAATCATTAGGGATGCTTGTCGAGGATGATAATCCCTCAGAAGGTGTAATGAAACTAGAATATTGAGGTATAATTTAATTATAATTTTTAGGAATTAAATAATTTTTTATGGATGAATTATGAAATTATTGAAGTGATTTGGGAGTTGAATGTGATTCAGAGAAGGGTATCCAGGGCTCTATTATTGAAACAGAGTAGTATAGGCTACTGGGTACTTGGTGATGGGCACTAGGTACCAAGTGAAAAGTTTTGGGGCCCTATATCCCTTAAAGCCCCACCAACTAGCTAGTGGGAGTGTTTTGGGTGGACGGTGGAGCATTTATCTCTATATTTAAGTAAACTAGGTAGCTTATGGCATACTTGGGTGAATCCCATTAAAGAAACTTTTTATAATTTCACTATAAACCCCCTTTATCCTATTTTTATTCCTCCCCCAACACATACATGAGCGAACCTTCCCTTTGACTCCATTATTGTATTCCTAAACTCTTTCAATCATTGTTTCGTGAATTTTTAAAGTGTTATAAGTTATAATCATACCCTATTGGTAATCATAACACCATGTAATCCTTAATCTCAGTTTTCTTCTAATGTTCTATCTTCCTCTATCTCAAATCCCAAAATAATAGTGTTTTATTTGGGTTATCATGTTATATTAAATTGATATTTAATTAGGATATGTCACTTGGTGAGTTATATTTGTGTATTGGTGTAATAATTTCTTATCATGTTATAAAATTTATATAGGATTAAATTAGCTATCGTGCATGAAGGTTGTGTGTGAGTGTGTATTTTTATTGAATATAAAGTATTAAAGTGGATTAGTAGGTTATAAGTGATAAATTGGTCCATTTGAAATGTATTTATGGGTGTATTATCTTAAGAGTGACCAAATTTTATCATTTATAGTGTTATTTTATAGGGATGTTTTACTTTATTAAATAAGTATAAAGTGAGTTTCTTAAGTCTTTTATTATAATAGGATGACTTTTGAGATATATTATGAGTAGTTATTGTAACCAAATTCAATTGGGAAAAGGTTTAGTCTTAGAAATGGATAGTATGGGATGATTGATATGGGTTAAGTAAGGTTTTAGTAAATGGGCTAACACTTAGTTGATACATGAATAAGACGGATAGTCCTATAAAGTAGTTAAACCATGGGTGACTTGTGTATTAGTTTTAGTAATCCACATTGGTAGCATTATAAGTCTATATAGAGCTTATCCATGTGAACTTAAATTGGATGAGGGTATTAGTTCATATCATGTAGGAGTTGGATAAATTATTCCCTCCTCAGCTATTCTTCATATATTCTTAGGTGTATATGAGACAGATCCATTGGGGAATTACATCAGATAAGGGAAATGGTTTGGATACTGTGGGAAGTTTTCTATGTTACACCCTCCTTAGTTCCACTTCCTATGTTGTTTGATGTATATGAGTTTTCCACGAGACCTTACCCCATGTTATGGGATGGTTCATCTTCTATGGGAGATTGGATATGTTATATACTCCTTTTCATTAATTCCTATATGGTTAGTAATGGTTCTATTGGCATGAGAAGTTTGTATTCTTCTAAAACTGAATTAAGTAGGTATGGTTGATATTTGTGGTATCCTAGTCAATGCATGATAACTTTACATGGGTGAATTTTTATTTTTAGTTATTATTTTTCTTTTATGGAATGTACTCACCTATATTTCTACACATATTTTAAGTCCATGTTAGGGGTGTTCTTCTGAGTTATATACTCATAGCCTATATAAGAACCTTAGTGAGTGTATATAATTTTTGATAGAGATATATGTAAGGGGAAAGACCATATGTTAGGAATATGACTAGGAGTAGAATATTATGGTTTTTAAGTGATACTATGATATACACTGAGATCATTTTTAGCATACCCTTTTTCATTGTTTTGTGGTTTCATATATCAAATGTATTGATATATATACTAAAGGATCATTATTTGATTAATAATATATGCTAAACATGGGATCATTTTGTTCTTACATATGATGTTATTTATATGGTTAACATGTATTTGTGATTCCATATGGAAAGTTATTTCTTTTTGTTAGAAAAATTTAGATGTTATTTTCTAGGCTCCAAATTAATTATTTTCACTGATCATGCAACAATAAGATTTTTAATGAAAATACATGATTCCAAACTAAGGATTTTGATATGGATTTTATTATTAAAAGAATTTGATATTGAAATAAAGGATATAAAAGGGAGTAAAAATATATTGGATGACCATTTAAGACAAATACCCATTTTTTAGTGAAAAATCCCAGACATGTCCACCCATCAAGGAAACCTTTTCCTAATGAGAAATTATATACTATTAGGTGTAAAAAACCTTGGTTGAATGACCAAGTGAATTAACTATATGCTAAAGAAATTACCCATGGGGTTTATTATTATTTTTATAATATTGTGATTGACTCAAATAATTTCATTTTGGATAACCTTTAATTATGGCATGTTGGTAGTGATCAAATAATAAGAAGATGTATTCCCAATTTTTAATTTCTTTCAATTATAATTTTTTTCTAAATTTATGCCATGGAGGTCACTTTTGATCTCAAATAACTACTCTAAAGGTGTTTATTATAGTTTATATTGGACTTAAATTTTCAGATATGATTTTGAAAATTGTAAAACGTGTAAGAGTTTCCAGTTTCAAAGAAATATTTCTAAAAGAAATAAAATTACAAAAAACACATCTTATTATGTGATCTATTTGATGTATAGGGTATATATTTCTTAAGACCCTTTCCCATCTCTTTTGGATACTATTATATAATGCTTACAATCGATTATGTGTTCAAGTGGTTAGAATGTATTCCTATAATAACTAATGATGGAAATGTTATGGATAAATTTATAAAAGAAAATCTATTTTATATATTTTGTTTACCCAAGTTATTAAAAACTGATCAAGGGACCCACTTATATAATAGTACTTATATAAGATATTTTTAATAAATATGGATTCAATCATAGAGTTTCAATGCCCCATCACCTAAAAAATGGAACAGATGAACTACCAAACAAATAAATAAATCAAAATTTAGAGAAAATTGTGCAACCAAATAGAAAAGGTTAGAGGTTAATTCTAGATGATGAACCTTAGGCCTATAAAACCACTTTCAAAAAAACCCAATGGAATGTGACCTTTTAGTTTTTTCTATGAAAATGAATTCCACCTACCTATTCATATCAAACAGAAATATTTTTTGGTTTTAAAAACATGTAACATGAATATGTTTTCTAATGTAAAAGAAAGAAAACTTTTCTTCCAGGAACTGGAGGAAATTAAAAAAAATGTTTATAAAAATTTCAATTTTTTCATAGAGAAAAAAAGGATTTTAATGGTGAAATGAAACTAAAAAATACTTTAAAAAAGGAGATTAAGTGTTACTATTTGACTCTAAAATGAAGATCTTTTCTAGTAAATTTCATATAAAATGGTCACAATCTTTAATTTTTACTCATTTTTCTTTTTAGTGCTATCTATAATTCAAAATTATAAAAATAAACACCATTCATAGTTAATGGGAACTAATTTAATTTTTTTAGAGAATGTTTTCAAGAACCTCTATTATAGTAGGTCCACCTTCGAGAAGCCAAATACAAATAACACCAAGTTGTGTCCTTCCTTCTCATATAAATTTTATTTGTCTAAATTTTTATTATTTTTATGTTTGATATAAAATTATATATAATGAGGAAAATATATAAAATAAGTGTGGGGGGAGGAATGTATTTTGTTAATTTATTATTTTTGCGTGTTCTCATTTTCTTTCAAATTTTATTTTCTATTTTCCTTTTCATCTATTTTTATGCTATTTCTCTTTAATTTTTGTGTTTTTTTCATTAATTTTTATTGTTTTTTTAAATAATTATACAATGAAATTGAACAACATTTTTATGTTTTTGAATCCCAATCCAATGATTGAATTGATTTTCCCAGAGAACTAAAGTTAAATTAATGATTAAATAACTATTTTTCAGATTTAAAGCTTTAGGAATCTCATGAAATGACCACTAAAATTTTGAATCCTATTCCTAAGACCACTATCTATTTTTAAATTCACCGTACTATGAGGACTTTGAAATTTTTTTACATATTATTTACATCCACCTCATTCTTCATAGAATAAAACAATTATTTCTTAACCATAATTTAATCTACTTTAGATAAACCCCCATAGTTTGAGGCACTTTTGTTAAAAATGATTGTGAAAATTATTTTTTGATTTAAAAACACAGTTTTCATGAGAATTTTTTATTTAATACCTCCCTATAAATTTTATCCTAGTAAGACTCTTATAATCCATGAAAATCCTGATTGTTAGCCACATTATAATCCATTTCCCCTATCTACCCTACGATAGAAATTAAAATTTCATGAATTTATTGAATTTAAGTATAATATAGATATCATGTGGTTGGAAACATCATTTTTAAAAAAATTCGGGATGAAAATTATAATATGAATAAACTATTTTTTCTATTTAAAATTTGATTAAGTTGGATCTTTTTGAATATATTTCTATAAATTAAAGAAAAAAATTAAAATTCTATTGGTCTATAGATATTGAAAAATAGAAGAAAAATTATTTTTTATAAATCATTAAATAATTAATTTTATTCAAAATAAAGGATAGAAGTTCACACAAACTTATTTAATTTTGAAAGAACCTCTCTTACCTTCAATATCTCAAAATTATTATGAAAATAAAATCTGAATAAAAACTATAAATCTTTGGAATCACACGATGGAAGAGAGAAAAAATCATATTTTTGTTGATATGATAAATGTGTGGACTATCTCTTAATATTTTCTAGATATTGGATATGATTTATTGATGGGATAATTAGGATATACTACACATGAATGAAAATTGATCATGTATTTTTTCTTCAAATAGATCTAAAACCTCTTGGTTCTGCCCAAAAAAAATTCACATCTAAAGAATTTCAAATGAAATCCTTAGAAAAATTATAAAAAGGTACCCATGACTAAAAAAAATCCTTGACTTGATTATAGTGGATATTTAAGAGTTTATTAAACTTATGGTTACTCTTTCATTTGTTTGGATGAGAAAATATTTTTTGTAAATCTATATTTTTGTGAAGAGGGAAAATTCATGTGAGGTAAGTCCTTTTTTGGGGATGGGAAAATAAATGAATTATAATTATATTGAATGAAAAATTGGAGAATTTAGAATAATGATTGTTTAGGATTCATAATAATTTTTAATTCCTTGTTATTTAATTAGTATATCCCATGGGTTTGTGTTTTTAATTTATTTTGGTGTGATATTTTTTTCTTACTTGTATGGATTTAAAGTCTTATGTGTAGTGGAATTTATATAATTGGTATTTTCATTATTTTTCATGTGTATTTAAAAGAATAAAGCCCCACTATTTTTTCAATTGGAATGAATTTGCATGTTTTTTATACTTTTGGAATATTTTTGGATTTAATTGAAAAAATGAAAAAAATTAAATGCTTTTAGGTGTTTTAAATAATTTCTTAAATTATTTAATCAATCCATTCTTTTTTTTAATTCAGTGAATGATATGAAAATTCATTTTTGGGCTTGAAATAGAAATTTATTCAAGTCCAAAGGGTAATCATTTTTAGAGAAATCATAAGCTATTTTGAAGTTATATAAGTTTTTTTTGAAAACACAAGTCTTTTTAATTTCATAAGCATTTTTGGTATGATTGTAAAACTTGACCATAAGTCTTTTTGGATGATCATACATATTTTTCCAGAATGTAAGTCTTTTTAATTTGTAAAAATATTTTATCATATTAATTCAAAAATAAAAATACCATATGTATTCACATATTATAATACTTAAAAAGGATTATGATGTGGAAATTCATATGATGATAACTCAAAATACCTATGATTTTGACTTTTTGATTTTTTGTAATTAAGTTCTTTGTGCTATATTTTGGATAACCCAAATGGATTTATTTATTGAGGAAGATCATATTCCAATGCTCATGGGATTATTTAAAGGGTATTAAAAGCTTAATGAACATATAAATGAAATTCTATCAACACATGTAATCATATGAAGATCAAATCACAACTAATTCAAATTAGAAGCTGATTTTGAAGCTGCTTCTACATGCATATAATATTTCCTAAGATGTTATTGAAGATATGAATCAAATTCAATTGATTTCCTTCCATTTTCATGGAATAACAAAACCATAATAAGTGGTCATGATTAGATAAATTTGTTCTTGTAGATAGCGGGTGAATGTGCTATGTGATGGTGGGAAATTGTGATTTTATCTAGATATAAGGAATGAAGAAGAAGATGAGAGATGTGTTATCCATGCTTAAATAAAATCCAAAGTGTCCATGGTAATGTAATACAAGGATAATATCTTCTAATTCTTTATATTAAATTTTATCTCTTCTATATTTTTATAGAATCATGTTTTTTAATTAAGTAGATATTCTTCTTTATCGAATATTTTTCTTCATAACTTCCATAAATGGTTGTTCAATTTATAGAAGTAAAAAAAATTTCAAATTATTTAAACTTATTTGGAAATGTATTTCCTTTTACCATAGTTAATTAACTACTTTCATCTTCTTAAAGTTATTTAATCTTTTGAGTCACTTTAATAAAGTGAATAACACTAATAATGAGTTCCTGGTAGAGTATTTTAGAAGATTTAGCTTTTTAATTGGAGTTATTTGGGTAAAAATGTGAAATAAAATTAGATAATCATTTTGAGATAAGGAAGAGGTGAAGGTAAAAAATATCAACACATTCCATGATTTGAAATTTAAAATCTATTTTTTAAAAATTCATTTTCAATTAGTTTCAATTTAAAACTCCCGATTATTTATTTATTTTTTAGTGTTTATTTAAACTCAATAAAAATTCCCAATTTTAAAATTTCTTTAAAGAATATAAAATAATGTGAAAATTTTAAATTTAAGTCTAATAACATCCCTAAGATACAACTCAAAGGATTTCTATATTTTATTTTTAAGGGAAAAATTATTGAGAAGGGATTCATGAAGAAATACCTCCCTAGAAATGAAATCAGTTTTTGTAATGGATTTTTTCATGAATCCCTTATAAATAATTTATCCCTTAAAATAATTTAATATAGATATCCCTCATTTTTTCTCTCAAGTATATTGGTAGAAATAAGTTTCAAAATATCAATTTGTTTTCTATTCATTCAAATAAATTATATAATTGGGGTTTTTTGATTGAGTTTAAATAAACAGTAACAAAATTAAATAGATTATTGGGATTTTTAAATTATAAAATATTGAAAATAAACATATGAAAACAATATTTTAAAGCACCATCCATGGAAAGTGTTTATTATTTTAACTCTCCATTCCTCTATTTAAATTTATTATTTAATTTTGTTTCTTAGTTTTTACCCAAATAACTCTTAGTAAACACTTAAATCTTCCTAAATACTATACCAAGAACTAGGTATAAGTGTTTTTCCACTTATGAAAGTGATTCAAAACCTCAAATAAATCCAAGAAGATAAAAATAATTAACTCATTATTCTCAAAGTCAAGACCTTTCTAAAAGAGTTTAAATAATGAGAAAAATTACATTACTTTCATAAATTGAACAATCATTTATGTTAGTTTATAATAAAAACATTTGAGAAATAAAATTAAATCCTTCATTCAGAAACAAAGTTCCAGTAAAATATAAAAGAGATACAGTTGAATAAAAAGACTCTGAATGGATTATCCATCGATCACACATCCATAGGAACCATGGAGTTTAGTTGATCATGGATAACACATCTCCCATATTATTCTTCCTTCCTCATGGATACATAAGATTGTAATCATCCCATGAGCACACAAAACTTCCTCCCTCTATCTCCATGTACACTATTCTCTAATCATGACCTCTTTTTTGGTTTGGTTCTTCCATGAAAATAAAGGGAAAACTATTTAAATTTGATTCCTTCCTTCAATCTCATCTCAGGAACCTTCATGTGTGTGAAAAAATAGCTTTATAATTATCTTCTAGGTTGTATTAGAAATGTTTTATATTCATATTATTTCAAGTGTTGATATAATTTAATTTTCATGCACACCAAGATTTTAATATCATCTTAATCATCCCAAGAACATTGAACTTTGATATCCCTCTCAAAATTAATTCACACAGGACAAACAAAATACAATAGTGAAAACCTAATTCCTAAAAATTTCACAAAGTGTAGATCATAATTCTTTTGAGTTATCATCATATGAATTTCTATATCATAAGAATTTTAAAGACTTATAATACAAAAACAAATATGATATTTTTATTTTTGAGTTATATGATATTATATTTTTATGAAGGAAAAAAGACTTGTGTTCTAAAAAAATTATTAAGATCGGTCAAAAAGACTTATAGTCAAGTTTTATGACTATATGGATAAATTATTACGTTATATAAAATACTTATGTTTTCCAACAAAAAGTCTTATAGAATTTAAAAAAGGCTTATGCTTTCTCCAGAAAGGATTACACTCCATACTTCCAAAAATTTCCATTTCAAGCCCAATTTTTTTTCAAATAATTCACATAATAAAAAATTAAAAGAATGGTGTAGTCAAATAATTAAATAAATGATTAAAAATAATTAAAAACGTTAAAATTTTCTATTTTCACAAACAAATAAAAAATATTTTAAAATTATAAAATTCATACAAATACTTTCCAAATGAATAAATGGTGGGGATTTATTCTTTTAAATACACATGAAAATAATGAAAATATCAGTTTTATGAAATATATTAATATATAAAAATAAGTAACATCATTTAAATATTGTGTTTCAACCAATTTGTGTATATGGTAGTATTTTTTTTCAATAGTTGTCAACTAAGATCAAAATAAACAAGGAGATGATGGGGAACTCCAAAGTTGTTGAGATTAGTAATTTAGATGATTATTGTCAAAGGTGATACATTGTCTACAATAATGAAACCATCTCATAGATTATTGTAGGTCTTAATTTTATAAAGTGATCATGAAACATCTCACTATTCAAAGAGACCATGCAAGAGCCTACTTGAAGAGACATGAATTATTGCATGAAAGATCATGTGTAGGTTTAAAGATTTAAGAATGATCATACAAAGTTGAGAAGATGATGCCAGTCATTTTTAGTGTTGACTGGAAAGACTAATGTTGCTGGAATATAGATTACTGTTGAAGGGATTCACGAAAAATAAGGATTTATGTATAGGAGTGGGTGAGATGTAGAATGGTGAAGGAAATCAGCAAAGGAAGAAAATTGCGTACCTTGGAGAATGGACCGCATACCGTGTCTAGAAAACGGTTCACAACCATGTACCTGGCAGCAGAAACAGTATGCAGAGCAGTGCACAGAACCAAAAATAGTTCGCAGTGATGGTACGCTGTAAAGGCATACGGTACGCGAAATGATACGTGGTGAAGGCATGTGGAACGTGGAATGCTGTTGAAAATGGTTCGCAGTGATGGTACATGGTGAAGGCATGTGGTATGAAGAATTTTGATGGTTCACCAAGGAAGGAGTTTCAGTACGTGGAATGGATCATTGTTGGAAGAAGAGATACAGTACAAGGATAAGAAAACACATAGTACGCGGTGAAGGTTCATAATTCACAGGAGGGTCGCAGTATGCAGTAGCGACTTACAGTACACGGATGGAGTTCAGTATGCTGTGAAGTTTTCCCATATTGAAAATTTGGGTAAAATGATTTAGAAAAATTTTCAGAGTTATTTTCTTATATAAGGAGTGATAATCCCATCATTAAGGGAGAGTGAATTCGATTATAAAATATCATCTCTGTGGAAGAACTCGGCTAAGTCCAAAATTGGTATGTTGGTGAGATTTTGTGTAGGACAAAGTGGTATGCGAAAGGTGAAATGGTTCAAAAAATTGGAAGGAGTATTCCACAAAAGAGATTTTGTGTAAGAAAAAGTGTTATGTGGGTGACGAAATAATTTTCAGAATTTGAATAAGAAGTTTGCAGAAGAAAGAAATGGTGCGTAGAGGTGGTACGTGAAGGCAGTGCGCAAAGAAGGTATGCTGAGGTAGTATGCATAGGCGGTATGCATAGGAAGTACACAAAGGCGATATACGAAGGCAATATGTGAAGGAGGTACATGATGGTGGTATGTGGAGCATGTGCAGTACGTGGAGCAGGTGCGGTATGCAGAACAGGCGTGGTACGCGGAGAAAGCGTGGTACGTGGATCAGGTGCGGTACGCGGAGTAGGAATGGTACATGGAGCAGGTACTGTATGGGGAGCACGTACTGTATGCGGAGTAGGAACGGTACACGAAGCAGGCGTGGTATGCAGAGGAGGTGCGGTACGCGGAGCAGGCGTGGTATGAGGAGAAGCCGCGGTATGCGGAGCAGGTACCGTACACGGAGCAGGAATGGTACGCGGAGTAGAGGAGGTATACAGAGCAGAGGAGGTACGCTGAGCTGGTGAGGTACATAGAGTAGGCGAGGTACATGAAGCAGGCGCAGTATGCAGAGCAGGCGCAGTATGCAGTATAACGACCCATACTTTACATACATTGTTAATACTTCAAAATTGAAGCACACTTATTACAACATATGACAAAACCACAAAGGACCGTATAGGTATAGTGTCTTTAGAAACTAGGAAACATAAACAACTGGTTCATAAATCTTCTACAGTGTCTCCCATTTATTTCATCATATCTAGGGTCCCTTTTAGCATATTCTACTTAATATCCATCTTCCTGACCTGGGGAAAAGAAAACATAAAAGGGTGAGCTCAAATGCTCAGCAAGGGCAAATAAAGGAGATAAAAATCATATCATATCTTTTTGAAAATCAAAACCTGCAAAAGAGATCATAATATCTTAACATGGAATAAATCATAGAAGTGAAAATGAGATCCCCATAATCATAACATAAAACTTGAAACTTTGTGGCATGCACACATAATCATGGAAAATCATTTCTTGTTAGTCATGACTCATTGCCAAGACTATCTTAGTGGACAAAGTCCCTTTCTGAACTGAGTTCACTCCTCGTTTCAGTCCTGTATCACTGAACCGAAATAACCTTCCGTTCCAGCCATGTCTATCTCATGAGATATAAAGTCTTTACCCAATGCATTGGAGGGAGATATAGGTCCCACCCATCTTATAATGAATCATTTCTTATGTGTGCCACATAAATCATAAATCATACATCACCGCATAACACATGTAATAAAAATGGGATTCTTGAAACATCATGACATCATAAGACAAATCATATAAGGTAAATGACTTCATAAAAATAATTCACTTACAACATAATCAAATCAATGTAATAATAGGGGTAAAAACAGAACCCTTTATTATCTTAGATGGAAAATAATTTTGATAAAACACTTGAACTCCATTCTTGAGGAAAATATCCTTTCTTCTTCAAAAACATTTTTCCTTTCATAGCATGTCATACGACTTTAAAATAAAATAAGTTGATTAAAAATAAACTTGAAAACTTGTAAAGGAAGCTTCTTGTAAATGTTTTAAAAATCCATTCATGCCGTATAAGTTAAAAAAAAACATTCTTCGTACTTTTGGCGGAAAAGTCAAAAAGTACCTCGTACGGAAAAACGACAAAAGATTCCTTTCATATTCTTTACTAAAAACTCACCTAAGGGTAAAATTGGATTTAAACTATTGCAAGTGGATGGAAAAAATATTACATATTGAGGGAACATGGATGTGGATGATAAAATACACCCCAGTAAATACTTACGAATAAACAATCTCGGATAAAAATGAGATTGTGATATTTCCCTTACCTTAGGTCCGATTTGCTTTGTTCGTGTCCGAAGCTCCTGTATAATGGTTTAAATAATGTTATTGACTTATTCCAGAATCATACATATTGATATGATATCATATATGGTCATATTATTAGCTTCTTGTTAGTAATATTTCATTGTTACTTGTTACTCGGGTCTTTATAACTTTTTGTTCTTATGCGTGTTTTGTCGAATAAATTCTTATTCTTATCTTTAGGTTATAGATAATTCATTTCCAGAATGGTATTAGTGTAGTATATACCATATTCATTCATTCAATTCATTTATATAATCATTATGAAATGAAGATCATGTAGAACGAGTCGCATCACATCGTGGAGACGGTATTCCGTACGTACGCACGAGTGATGATATCGTTCCTATGATCGTGGAATTGTATTGAAGTATATATATATTATTTCAGTATCAATATTACTTCATAATAATCATATATAGTTACTCATTACACCATTATACCCATCCTTGTAAGGTGATGGTGGAAAATAGATTACACCACGGCGTGGAGACGGTATTTCGTACGTACGCACGCGCGGTGATTTCATTTTTCCGTAGGATGGATAGAAGGTGAATTAGGGTTGTTTCATATTTATAATAACATATCAGTATGTAAGTAATACTGATGTTATTACTTTATCATGAAACAACTAAAGAAGAAGAAGTTGAAGAAGAAAGAAATTGAAAAGATCGGTAATGGATATTACCTCTTCTTTGGAACGCCTCTGTGAATCCTCCACTTAAGGAACTATGATTGGTCTTTGGAGAAGACCAGGACCTCTAGGATTATTCTAGGGAAGTGGAGAGGAGAAAATGGCAGGGGTTGGCCGAGCTTGAGTGCTCAAATTGGTGTGAGGAGGAGGGGGAGTAGGTGCCCTTTTATAAGGGAGGAGAGGGGCACCTTAGGAATATCTCAAAATATTATTTTATATTAAAGTCAAAATCGGTTTATAATGGTTCCAAAGGGTCTTATTTCGAAGATAAATTGGGGATGGGTCGAAATCCTATCAACCAATAGGATTTAGACAAGTTTAGTGTATTATTTTAACCTTATCAATTAGATTTAACTCTAAGTTAATTAATTTAACTTTTACCGTGTCTTTTTGTTTTCTTTCACTACATGGTTAATACACTTACTATAACATGTCAAAAGAACTCCAAATTGTTTATTATTAATATATATATCCTTATCCAAGTCATTTTGCCGAACCTTAGATTTTTAGGAATAAAATAACAATTAATAATATAATATTTGATTTAAAAACTATTTTGTGTCAATTTTGACACTATTTGATATATGATTTTTGTGAAAGTCATAACAGAATTATATGTTCGAACCAAGTTGATTAAATAAACATTAATATATCATAGTAACCTAGAAAATTAGTGGAATTCATAAAAAGTCTTAAATTACATTTATTTTGGTATTTATATTATCAATTTTGTCAATATTTCATTAATAAGATAATTACTGCATCATCTTTGTGTCATAAATAAATTAAATTATTTGATGTCTAAAAATTACAAATAAAATACCATCATGTATGAAATCTTTTTATCTTTCTAATGAATATTTACAATCGAATTTATCTTATGTATAACCCCATATTAAAAATGATTTACTTATTAAACTTTGATTTTAACTATTTTAACCCTTCTTTAAATAAATTAATAATAAATGTCCTAATCTAATCCAAGTGGGCCTAAATGGTCATATTTTATTCCTAAGTTTGTTTTTGGTCGAATTACACTTGTCCAATAGAATTAGGACATGTGTTAGGGTAATATTGATATCATATTTACCCTTAGTTACCCTATTTACTATTAACCGCGGTAAAAATCGTAAAAAGTTACTATTCACCAAAAAATTATTTTTATCTCATTGAACCACATTTTACTTACTGATATCAACCGTGTCTGTCGGATTTTCGGAATTCCATTCACAGAAGCGGTAAAATTAAGTTTTATGCAAAATTCAGTTTTTAACCTACCACTTAGTGGTTTCACTATTCATCAAAAATTGAAAGTTTTCAGAAAAATACCAAAATTTCACCCTAGGCTAATTTCGATATTCTGAGTCCAAAAATGAAGTCCATTTTGAAAAATAAAATTTATAAAATTTCAAAAAGTGGTTATTACTATTCATAACGGCTAGTTTAATAGCATATTGTTGTTTAGTGAAACTCGGTATTGCGTATGACGCAAGCTATCGAGGAAGGTCGCGATTGCGTGTAAAGCAAGCCAAGCAAGTGTTGTGTAGAAAAAGATTCCTTTGATGATTTATATAACATAAAAGTCTCGGGTGTTACATTCTACCCCCCTTAAAAAGAATTTCTCCCTCGAAATTCGTCACTTTGTAACAAACAGATGAGGATACTTCTCCTTCATCATATCCTCAAGCTCCCATGTAGCTTCTTCAAGTTGGTGGTTCCTCCATAAAACTTTCACCAAGCGAGTGGTCTTGTTTCGTAGGACTTTTTCGCTATGATCCAGAATCTCTATTGGCTGTTCTTCATAAGAAAGATCTTGCTCCAGCGGTACAACTTCTGAGCTGAGTACATGTGAAGGATCTGGTATGTACTTTCTCAGGAGAGATACGTGGAACACATCGTGAACTTGAGAGAGATTCGGTGGAAGGGCCAATCGGTAAGCTACCTTCCCAACACGATCCAGTATTTCTAAAGGACCGATATATCTAGGGCTCAACTTCCCCTTCTTTCCAAATCTCATAACCCTCTTCCAGGGAGATATTCGTAAGAACACTTTATCACCCACTTCAAACTCTAGGTCTTTTCTTCGGTTGTCGGCATAACTTTTATGTCGACTCTGAGCTGCTCTTATGTGTTGTTGAATAGATCTGACCTTTTCTGCCATTTCATCAACGAGATCAGGTCCTAATAGCTTTCTTTCCCCAACTTCATCCCAGCAAGTTGGAGTCCTGCATTTCTTTCCATAGAGAGCTTCATAAGGAGCCATCTGAATACTGGAGTGAAAGCTATTATTATAAGAAAATTCTACCAAAGGTAGGTGTTGATCCCAACCTCCTTTGAAATCCATAGAGCAAGCTCTCAACATATCTTCTAGGGTTTGAATTGTTCTCTCAGACTGACCGTCTGTCTGGGGATGATAAGCAGTGCTGAAACTCAACTCTGTATCCAGAGTATGCTGAAGACTTCGCCAGAACTTCGAGGTAAATCTCGGATCCCGATCAGATATAATAGAAAGTGGTACTCCATGCAATCTCACCACTTCCTTTACATATATCCTGGCAAGCTGATCTAGATAGAAATCCTCTCTAATAGCAATGAAGTGTGCGGACTTTGTAAGACGATCAACTATGACCCAGATAGCATTATTGCCTTTGGATGTCTTAGGAAGTCCTGTGACAAAGTCCATAGTGATGTTTTCCCATTTCCATTCGGGTATGGGTAATGGTTGTAACATCCCCTTAGACTTTTGTCTCTCAGCTTTAACTTGTTGACAAACCAAGCATCGAGAGACATATTCAGCAACATCTCTTTTCATGCCATCCCACCAGAAGTACTCTTTCAGGTCCCTATACATCTTCGTGCTTCCAGGATGAATAGAGAATGAAGAACTATGAGCCTCATCCAGCAGCTCCTTCTTTAATTCGGGGATGGGAGGAACACAAACCCGATTCCTGAACTTTATTATCCCATCACAATCAAGGTTGAATTCAGGAACATTTCTCACCTTCTTTTGTAACTCGACATCTTCTTTCTGTGCCTCTTTAATCTTCACATGTATAGATGGTTGAACATTCATTTGAGAAAGATAAGATTTTTCCCCTTCCATTATAATTCCAAGATCCATCCTTTGTAAATCCATAAATATTGGATCTTTTGTGATCCTCATCATGGATAAACTAGCATGGTCTTGTCGACTTAATGCATCTGCCACCTTGTTTGCTTTCCCAGGGTGGTAATGGATTGAGCAGTCATAATCCTTAATCAGCTCCAACCATCTTCTTTGGCGCATATTCAACTCCTTTTGTGTGAAAATATACTTTAAACTTTTATGATCAGTATAAATATCACACCTTTCACCATAAAGGTAATGCCTCCAAATCTTTAATGCAAAGATTACCGCAGCCAACTCCAAATCATGTGTTGGGTAATTTTGCTCATGGATTTTCAACTGTCGTGAGGCATAAGCTATCACCATATCATTTTGCATAAGAACACACCCCAATCCCTTCTTGGATGCATCACTGTAGATCACAAACCTTTCTCCACTACAAGGCAGTGTGAGCACAGGTGCACTGGATAACCTTCTTTTCAACTCCTTGAAATTCTCTTCACATTCCTCTGTCCAGACAAACTTAACTCCTTTCCGAGTCAACTTGGTGAGTGGATTAGATAATCGTGAAAAATCTTTTACAAAACGTCGATAATATCCAGCCAAACCAAGAAAACTTCGGATCTCAGTTACTGTTGTTGGTCTTGACCATCTTTCGATAACCTCTGTTTTTGCTGGATCCACAGATATCCCCTCTTTTGAGATTATATGACCCAAAAATGCAACTTTTTGAAGCCAAAATTCACACTTAGTAAATTTGGCATAAAGCTTCTCCTTTCTCAGGGTCTTCAATATAATTCTCAAGTGATCTTCATGCTCTTCCTTGCTCTTTGAATAGACAAGAATATCGTCTATAAAGACTACCACAAATTGATCAAGATAGTCTCTAAAGACTCTATTCATTAGATCCATGAAGATAGCAGGGGCATTAGTAAGACCAAATGGCATCACTATAAATTCATAGTGTCCATACCTTGTACGGAAAGCCGTCTTTGGTATATCCTCCCTTTTGACCCTTAATTGATGATACCCTGAACGAAGATCAATCTTGGAAAAGTATTGAGCTCCGCGTAGTTGGTCAAATAAGTCATCAATGCGTGGGAGAGGATATTTTTTCTTGATAGTGATCTTGTTAAGTTCTCAATAATCAATTTAGAGTCTCATTGATCCATCTTTCTTCTTAACAAATAGAACAGGTTCTCCCCAAGGTGACGCACTAGGGCGTATGAATCCCTTATCAAGATTCTCTTGGAGTTGCTTCTTTAATTCCTGCAACTCAATTGGGGCCATTCTATAAGGTGTCTTTGAAATAGGCAAAGCACCCGGTACGAGTTCTATTGAAAACTCAACTTCACGATTTGGTGGAAGACCCGGCAATTCCTCCGGAAAGACATCATCAAACTCCCGTACAATGGGCATATTCTTAATCGTGAGTTTCTCACCAACCATTTGAGATAAATAACCTTCATTTAGTGGAATCAATACCCATAAGATGGAAGAAATTTCCACTGGAAGGTTATGTTCATCCTTGCATTGATAAACGATCGTAGATTGATCTGGAATATGAAATGTGACTTCCCTTCTTTGGCAATCGATATGAGCTCCATGTAGAGAAAGCCAATCCATGCCAAGAATCACATCAAATTCCACTAAAGGAAGGATCAAAAGATTTGCAGGAAGCACTTTCCCACAAACTTCGATCGGAGAAGAATTATAAACTTTTGATGCGATTGATGTGCCATTAGGTGTTGTCACAGCTAACTCAACATCTAATTGTTGAGGTAATATGGTGATACCCTTAGAAAATTCTTTAGAAATAAAAGAGTGGGTGGATCCAGAATCAAATAAAACATTTGCTACTTTAGAGTGGATGGTAAGTGTACCTTTCACCACATCGTTATCGTACTCCACATCGCTGATAGAAATTGCATGTGACTTTCCTTTGTCTTTAGCCTTAAGAGTTTGTTGACGTCGACCATCATCATCAACCCTTGGATTTGGGCATTGATTGGCATAATGACCTATCTCCTTGCACTTGAAACATTGAAGTGTAGTAGGTTCATTCTGTGTATCCCTTCCTTTGTTTGCGTCATTAGACATCTTCTTCCCATTATCACGGCATTCAAATGCCCGATGACCTTCTTTTCCACATTTAAAACATTTACTTGTCCCTTTAAGACAACTCCCTCCATGTTTCTTTCCACACTTTGAGCATAAGGAAAAGCTCATCTTCTTTTCCGTGTGCTCTTTAGATTTTTCTTTGAATTCCATCTTCCTCTTCTTATCAAACCCATGTGACTGATGGGTTACTCCAATCTCCATCTCGACTTTGAGAGCACATCGAACGATTTCCTCGTAGCTATTGAAGTCCCTTATGGCTAATGCCCTTCGAAGACTTGGTTTTAAGCCACTAAAGAATCGATCGATCTTACTCTCAGGTTGGATAATAATACCAGAAGCGTACCTTGCAAGTCTGGTAAAATTTGCTTTATAGGTACCAACAGATTCATCATCCCTTTGCTTCAGTTCAAGGAACTCTTTCTCCATCTTTGTTCGGAGAATACGAGGGAAGTACTTATTGAAAAATAAGTTCTTGAACTCGTCCCATTCCATAGACTCAATTTCATCCCTTTGCCTCGTATTCTTAACAAGATTCCACCATTGATCCACATCTCCTTCCAAACGATACACTGCTAGGATGACTTTATCATGCTCAGAACATTGAAGAACTGAAAATATCTTTTCAGTAGTACTAATCCATTGTTCAGCAACTAATGGATCAGTAGACCCGCTGAAAGAAGGTGGACGCTGCCTCATGAAGGATTCAACAGAATGTTGCTCCCTCCTTTGCTCGTTTGGAAATCCCGCATGATTCATAGCTTGAGAAAGTTGTGTGAGCATGGCTACAAGATTTTGCATTCCAGCTCCCATATCGTTTGGTTTCTCAGGGGGACAATCATTGCATTGCCCATCGCATTCCGCATTAACACGGTTCCTTCGGGTTCCAGCCATTGACTAAAACCAAGAAGAATAGTGTGAGCAACACTAATTATAATAGGAAATCACATAATTCAAGAATAAAATTTTCATGCTTAAGGTCTTATCCTAGGTTATTCAAGGCCATTTCTAAAACACTAAGATTGTGTTCTATGCTTAGACTTATCCTTAGGGTTCTTACTAAGGCTTTCACATCCTAGTTTCCAAAGGTTGACTATACCTTTCCTCTGATACCAACTATAACGACCCATACTTTACATACATTTTTAATACTTCAAAATTGAAGCACACTTATTACAACATATGACAAAACCACAAAGGACCGTATAGGTATAGTGTCTTTAGAAACTGGGAAACATAAACAACTGGTTCATAAATCTTCTACAGTGTCTCCCATTTATTTCATCATATCTAGGGTCCCTTTTAGCATATTCTACTTAATATCCATCTTCCTGACCTGGGGAAAAGAAAACATAAAAGGGTGAGCTCAAATGCTCAGCAAGGGCAAATAAAGGAGATAAAAATCATATCATATCTTTTTGAAAATCAAAACCTGCAAAAGAGATCATAATATCTTAACATGGAATAAATCATAGAAGTGAAAATGAGATCCCCATAATCATAACATAAAACTTGAAACTTTGTGGCATGCACACATAATCATGGAAAATCATTTCTTGTTAGTCATGACTCATTGCCAAGACTATCTTAGTGGACAAAGTCCCTTTCTGAACCGAGTTCACTCCTCGTTTCAGTCCTGTATCACTGAACCGAAATAACCTTCCGTTCCAGCCATGTCTATCTCATGAGATATAAAGTCTTTACCCAATGCATTGGAGGGAGATATAGGTCCCACCCATCTTATAATGAATCCTTTCTTATGGGTTCCACATAAATCATAAATCATACATCATCGCATAACACATGTAATAAAAATGGGATTCTTGAAACATCATGACATCATAAGACAAATCATATAAGGTAAATGACTTCATAAAAATAATTCACTTACAACATAATCAAATCAATGTAATAATAGGGGTAAAAACAGAACCCTTTATTATCTTAGATGGAAAATAATTTTGATAAAACACTTGAACTCCATTCTTGAGGAAAATATCCTTTCTTCTTCAAAAACATTTTTCCTTTCATAGCATGTCATACGACTTTAAAATAAAAGAATTTGATTAAAAATAAACTTGAAAACTTGTAAAGGAAGCTTCTTGTAAATGTTTTAAAAATCCATTCATGCCGTATAAGTTAAAAAAAAACATTCTTCGTACTTTTGTTGGAAAAGTCAAAAAGTACCTCGTACGGAAAAACGACAAAAGATTCCTTTCATATTCTTTACTAAAAACTCACCTAAGGGTAAAATTGGATTTAAACTATTGAAAGTGGATGGAAAAAATATTACATATTGAGGGAACATGGATGTGGATGATAAAATACACCCCAGTAAATACTTACGAATAAACAATCTCGGATAAAAATGAGATTGTGATATTTCCCTTACCTTAGGTCCGATTTGCTTTGTTCGTGTCCGAAGCTCCTGTATAATGGTTTAAATAATGTTATTGACTTATTCCAGAATCATACATATTGATATGATATCATATATGGTCATATTATTAGCTTCTTGTTAGTAATATTTCATTGTTACTTGTTACTCGGGTCTTTATAACTTTTTGTTCTTATGCGTGTTTTGTCGAATAAATTCTTATTCTTATCTTTAGGTTATAGATAATTCATTTCCAGAATGGTATTAGTGTAGTATATACCATATTCATTCATTCAATTCATTTATATAATCATTATGAAATGAAGATCATGTAGAACGAGTCGCATCACATCGTGGAGACGGTATTCCGTACGTACGCACGAGTGATGATATCGTTCCTATGATCGTGGAATTGTATTGGAGTATATATATATTATTTCAGTATCAATATTACTTCATAATAATCATATATAGTTACTCATTACACCATTATACCCATCCTTGTAAGGTGATGGTGGAAAATAGATTACACCACGGCGTGGAGACGGTATTCCGTACGTACGCACGCGCGGTGATTTCATTTTTCCGTAGGATGGATAGAAGGTGAATTAGGGTTGTTTCATATTTATAATAACATATAAGTATGTAAGTAATACTGATGTTATTACTTTATCATGAAACAACTAAAGAAGAAGAAGTTGAAGAAGAAAGAAATTGAAAAGATCGGTAATGGATATTACCTCTTCTTTGGAACGCCTCTGTGAATCCTCCACTTAAGGAACTATGATTGGTCTTTGGAGAAGACCAGGACCTCTAGGATTATTCTAGAGAAGTGTAGAGGAGAAAATGGCAGGGGTTGTCCGAGCTTGAGTGCTCAAATTGGTGTGAGGAGGAGGGGGAGTAGGTGCCCTTTTATAAGGGAGGAGAGGGGCACCTTAGGAATATCTCAAAATATTATTTTATATTAAAGTCAAAATCGGTTTATAATGGTTCCAAAGGGTCTTATTTCGAAGATAAAGTGGGGATGGGTCGAAATCCTATCAACAAATAGTATTTAGACAAGTTTAGGGTATTATTTTAACCTTATCAATTAGATTTAACTCTAAGTTAATTAATTTAACTTTTACCGTGTCTTTTTGTTTTCTTTCACTATATGGTTAATACACTTACTATAACATGTCAAACGAACCCCAAATTGTTTATTATTAATATATATATCCTTATCCAAGTCATTTGGCCGAACCTTAGATTTTTAGGAATAATATAACAATTCATAATATAATATTTGATTTAAAAACTATTTTGTGTCAATTTTGACACTATTTGATATATGATTTTTGTGAAAGTCATAACAGAATTATATGTTCGAACCAAGTTGATTAAATCAACATTAATATATCATAGTAACTTAGAAAATTAGTGGAATTCATAAAAAGTCTTAAATTACATTTATTTTGGTATTTATATTATCAATTTTGTCAATATTTCATTAATAAGATAATTACTGCATCATATTTATGTCATAAATAAATTAAATTATTTGATGTCTAAAAATTACAAATAAAATACCATCATGTAGGAAATCTTTTTAGCTTTCTAATGAATATTTACAATCGAATTTATCTTATGTATAACACCATATTAAAAATGATTTACTTATTAAACTTTGATTTTAACTATTTTAACCCTTCTTTAAATAAATTAATAATAAATGTCCTAATCTAATCCAAGTGGGCCTAAATGGTCATATTTTATTCCTAAGTTTGTTTTTGGTCGAATTACACTTGTCCAATAGAATTAGGACATGTGTTAGGGTAATATTGATATCATATTTACCCTTAGTTACCCTATTTACTATTAACCGCGGTAAAAATCGTAAAAAGTTACTATTCACCAAAAAATTATTTTTATCTCATTGAACCACATTTTACTTACTGATATCAACCGTGTCTGTAGGATTTTCGAAGTTCCATTCACAGAAGCGGTAAAATTAAGTTTTATGCAAAATTCAGTTTTTAACCTACCACTTAGTGGTTTCACTATTCATCAAAAATTGAAAGTTTTCAGAAAAATACCAAAATTTCACCCTAGGATAATTTCGATATTCTGAGTCCAAAAATGAAGTCCATTTTGAAAAATAAAATTTATAAAATTTCAAAAAGTGGTTATTACTATTCATAACGGCTAGTTTTAATAGCATATTGTTGTTTAGTGAAACTCGGTATTGCGTATGACGCAAGCTATCGAGGAAGGTCGCGATTGCGTGTAAAGCAAGCCAAGCAAGTGTTGTGTAGAAAAATATTCCTTTGATGATTTATATAACATAAAAGTCTCGGGTGTTACATGCAGAGCAGGCGCGGTATGCAGGACATGGGCGGTATGTAGAGGAGACGTGGTACGCAGAGGAGGTGTGATACACAGATCATAGATATTCCTTAGAATTATAGATAGTTTGTAGAAATAAAAACATCATAAATGGAGTATGTGAATCTAATGAAAAAAGGGAAGAAGTTCTAGTGCATTCTGTAATTGCAATAAAGAAGAAAACTGAATATAAAAGAGCATCAATTCGGGACTTCGATACAAGTAGTGTCTTGTGCTAAATAGAGACAAAGACATTTCATGTCAATCTGTTGAATCAAACTTCAAGTTAACAAACTAAGTGAGACCTCTCCTAAGGTAGTAATCCAGGGGGAGTCAACATAAGTGATCCAAGAGAAGCCATGGGCTATCAATGAATCTTTGTAAAGGCAATACACCTGGGATAGAGTGACTATGCCCAAAACTTTGTAATCCACAACTAGTGAAGATTAGTGGAATTTGATATGATTGACAACCTATCGGCGTATGCTCCTTGGATGTATCCCTTAGTGGTCAGCCAAATAAAAATTATTGTTTTTTCCTTCTGCATGTGAATGTTTTAATTAATGAACATATCCATCATACATGTTTAAACAAGTTTCTACCAATGTGGGAATAAGATCCAATAAAGAAGAGAAAAAGTTAACACCCTGATTTACCCCCCCCCCCTCTCAGGGTGGTCTAAGGTCCTTCAATTGGTATCATAGGGCACACATTTATGCATTTTGGATACTATTGAGTAATTAGATTTATAATATTATTTGATTTTTCTTTCCTAAAGTCAATAATGATGTGCAGTATTGATGAATATTCTGTCATTTCTGGGAAGAAGTCTACATCTATTAAGACCATAAAAAACATGAAAAAGAAAGAGAAGAAGCAGTTAAAGAAGTCCCTCAAGTCCAAAGAAGATGTAGTGTCTAGTTCTCCATGCCCTTCCAATAATGAAGAAATATCAGGCTTGAAATATAAAGAGATGGTGGCACAGGGTTCTACCATAGGAAAGGAAGACACTTCTATCTCAAGTGATCAGGAGAAATTAAGAACCTATCTGCATGATATGCCTAAAGAAAGGGTTACTGGTATTTATAGAATATTTCAATGTATGCAAGAGGATATCACCCAGCTAAGAAAAGAAGTAGATTCTATAGAGGAAGGACTGGTAAATAAAATTTCATAATGTTATAAGCTCTCTAGAGGTATTTAATCATTTGAAGAAACAAGGAGGAAACATAAAATGAATACAAAAAAATGGTTCAATGAAGTTTAAGAGGAAGATAAAGTCAGAAAGGATCTTGAAGAAGATAACCATGTGTTTGAAGGGAAACTAAAAAATTGCACCGATTTCAAGGGTCTAAAATTGGAAGGTATATCCAAGAAGATCAAGGAACATGACTCTTTGATTTAGAATAAAATGATGTTGCATGAGGAATAAATTGTTAGAATAAAGAAGGATTGTGAAGAGGAGATGACTATGATTGAAGATCAAAAGGTCCTTCTAAATATGAAATTCCTAGAATTGGATGATCAGTTGACCAATCTTGAGAAAACACATGTTGAGACTTCATAAAAGAATGAAATAGTGTCTATTTCTACTCAATTATCACTAAAGGATTATATTGTCAAAAGACCTCCAAAATATAATAACAAGATCATGGCTTCACTCATTGATCTATTACAAGTAGCTGAGAATAATGAGGTACTATCCAAAACATCTTGTACTCATGTTTCTAAATATGTTTCCATAAGAAGTGTAGGATGGAAGAGAAATTCAAAATAAGTATAGATAAGGAAAGGTGAGGAGTTAATTATCACCATATCTGGGGAGAATAAGATTAATAACATGGAAGGTGGTTCTTCACAAAGAGAACAAAAATTCAATAAGAAGGTCCATAAACATAATACAAAGAAATAAAGATTTGTGGGTCAATGTTGGTGCTGCAACAAATTTGGCCATTGTGAACTGGATTGTTAGTACAATCCCACAAATGAAAAAGCATAGTAAAATCTTATATCAAAGGGAAGAAATCCAGAGAAGGATAATCAACATTCGTAGGTCCAGAAACATTTTTTTACCGCAAATATATTTGGAATGCTTGATAACATCTATGATGTATACAATGGTAGTGGTCACAAGGTAGTTACATGCCCATCTCAATATGCATTCATTGTTTATAAGAAAAGAATACCTCTAATGCTGGTTAAGTATGAAGTAGCTACCTTGGGGAGAAATTAGAAGAATATTGTGAACACACATTTCCCGAAGAAGATCTCAAATAGGGAAGTTGATAAAACCCTGGATTTTATATCCATGAAATTGAAGGGCAATTCATCCAAAAGAGAAACTAAGAGGGACGACACTCAGATGAACCCATGTGGAAGATCCAATCCTACTACAACATTTCCAAATGACATGTTGGTCATCTGGATAGAAGAATTGAAAAGATTAAGGAAACTTTAAGATGAAAAGGCCAAGGATGGTAATAAAGGAAAAGGGAAACTCTTACACGATGAAGATAATATACATAAGAGAATAAAAAGAAAAAGAAACACATGTGTTAAAGAAGTTCTATATGAGAGATGTATGAAAACTGGTCACATTGCAAAAGGTTTCCTAACCTTAATACCAGAGTAATAAGAAATCCTTATGAGAAGTAATAATGTATCATCCATAATGGATATTAAGAGCAAGAACAATTCTTCACACAAATCAGAAGTGAATGTAAAGAGATCCATGCCACATCAGCACAGATTAAAAAATATATTCATATGTAAGAGCATGAATACTACAGTAAATAGAGTAACTTGGTTGAGAAAATCATCTTAACCATGCAGTTCATATCAATAAATCAAGGAGGATCCACCTTATTCCCTTAATAATTTTAGTAATGTATTTGTGCTGATAATACAAGGAATTGAAGGAGAAGCATGCTCTCAGGGGGAGAACCTAAGAAGTAGTGAATGTAGTCAACTCTTGATAGCTAAGCTGAAGAAGTTTCCATCTTTGGAAAATTATTCAATTGATATTAAAATATTATAATGATTAAGGATCACCCTTGATAAAGATGACGAGGAGTGTTTCCCTTGAGGGGGAGACAAATGAAGAAGCTTCCAAAATTATTACTTCAATCAGTATCAACTTTAATTGGTATTAAATTCAATTAATGTAAAAATTTCTTGAAGAGAATGTCATTGGAAAAGGTATATCATTTATCAATCTCTTGTCTTTGGTTACTCAGACTGAAGATCATTTTACAGGGGGGTAACTGAATTAATCAGTGACATAAGAAGAATGAAAGTTCTTCAAGGTCACCTATCCTATCAGTTGCACTTGAATGTTTTTGATCTGTTTATTGAAGTGAGTGAAGAAGTTTCAGGTGATTATTTCCTATCACATTCAACATCTTCGGCATGGAATGAAAGTGGAAAACCCTTGAAAAAAAAAAGTACATGAGTTATCATATCATCTCATATCATTATCATCGAATAATTTAAAACCATGTTTTCTAAATAAAATCCTCTTGTTTTCTAGACCAAGCATTGCTCAAGTAGACTTAGAGTGAGATGATTGATGGCACATTGCTTAAGAAAGGACTGATACCCTTTTCCCATGAACATTGTATTTCTTGTCAATAAGGGGGATAAAAATTGAAATGAAAGTTTATAAAGTGAAATGAAAGCTCAAAAGGTAGAGATAAATAAAAATAAAGAGGGGAGATAGAAGATTATCATTTTGATATTGACACATTCATTTGAGGGGGACTTTACGATATTGACAAAAAAATAAAAAGGGGAGATTTTTGGGACCATTTTGTGTATGTGGTTGTATTTGTTGTCAAGAGTTTTCAATGAAGATCAAAATGAAGAAGGAGATGAAAAAGAACTCCAAAGTTGTTGAGAGTGGTAATTTAGATGATTATTGCCAAAGGTGATACATTGTCTACAACAATCAAACCATATCATAGAGTTTTGTAGGTCTTGAAGTTATAAAGTGATCATGCAACATCTCACTTTTCAAAGAGACCATGCAAGAGCCTACTTGAAGAGACATGCATTATTTCATAAAGGATCATGTGGAGATTTTAATATTTAAGAATTATTATACAAAGCTGAGAAGATGATGCCAATCATTTTCAGTGTTGACTAGAAAGACTGATGTTGTTAGAAGACAGATGATTGTTGAAGGGATTCATGAAAAATAAGGATTTCTGTATAAGAGTGAATGAGATGCAGAATGGTGAAGGAAATCAGCAAAGGAAGAAAATCGTGTACCTTAGAGAATAGAACATGTTCTATGTCTAGGAAACAGTTTTCGAACACATACCTAGGAACTAAAATGGTACGTGGAGTAGTGCACAGAACCAAAAACGGTTCACAGCGACGATATGCAGTGAAGGAATGTGGTATGTGGAACGATATATGGTGAAGGCATGCAGTATGTGGAATTTTGTAAAAAATGGTTCTAAGAAACATTACGTGGTAAAGGCATATGGTACGTGTAATGTTGATGGTTCATTGTGGAAGGAGTTGCGGTATGTAAAATGGATCATCATTGGCTAAAGAGATGAAGTATGTGGACCAGCAGACACACGGTATGCGGTGAAGGTTTGTAGTTCATAGGAGGGTCACAATATGTGGATGGAGTTCAGTATGTTGTGAAGTTTTCCCCACATTGAAAATTTGGGTAAAAAGGTTTAACCAAATTTTTAGAGTTATTTTATTTTATAAGGAGTGCTAATCCCATCCATAAGGGAGAGAGAATTTGATTAGAAATTATCATCACTATGGAAGAACTTGGCTAAGTCAGAAAGTGGTAGGCCGGTAAGATTCTGTGTAGGATGAAGTGGTATGAGAAAGGTGAAACAGGTCACAAAATTGGAAGGAGTAGTCCATAGATTCTATTTTTCATAAGAAAAATTGGTATGCATGAGAAGAAATAATTCAAAAAATTTGAAGAAGAAGTCATTGGAAGAAAGAAATGGTACGCAGAGGTGGTACGCGAAGGCGGTAAGTAAAGGTGGCATGCAGAGGTGGTACACAGAGGTGGTACGCAAATGCAATACTTGAAGGGGTACAAGAAGGTGGTATGTGAAGGAGGTACGCAAAGGCGGTACATGAAGGAGGTACGCGAAGGCGGTACACGAAGGCGGTATGCGAAGGCGGTACGCGAAGGCGGTACACGAAGGTGGTAAGTGAAGGGGGTACGCGAAGGCGGTACATGAAGGCAGTATGCAAAGGTGGTACACGAAGGCAATACGTGGAGCAGACATAGTAAGCGGAGAAGGCGTGGTATTCAGAGCAGGCACAGTACGCTAAGCAGGCATGGTATGCAGAGCAGGTGCGGTACACGGAGTAGAGGCAGTACGTGGAGTAGAGGCGGTATGCAGAGCATGCTTAGTATTCTGGGCAGGTGAGATACGTGAAGCATGCAAGGTATCCAGATCAGGCAAGGTACACAGAGAAGGCACGGTACGCAGAGCAGGCACGGTACGTAGAGCAAGCGCGGTACGTAGAGCAGGCACGATATGCATATTAGGCATGGTATGTAGATCAGAGACAGTCCGCATAATTAGTGAAAGTTTTTAGAAACAAAAAAATCATAAATGTATTTTGTGATTCTAGTGAAAAAAGGGAACAAGTTCTAGTGCATTTAGTAATTGCACTAAAGGAGAAAACCGAATATAAAAAAGCATCAATTTGGGATTTCTATACAAGCAGTGTCTCATGATGAATAAAGACAAAGACATTTCATGTCATTCTGTTGATGCGACCTTCAAGTCGATAAACTGAGTGAGACCTCTCCCAAGGCAGTGATCTAGGGGGAGTCAACGAAGTGATCTGAGGGAAGCAGTGGGCTATCCTGAAGCCTTTGTAAAGGCAGTGTGCCTGGGACAGATTGACTATGCCCAAACCTTTGTAATCCATAGCTATTGAACATTAGTGGAATTTGGTACGACTGACAACCTATTGTCATATTATCCTTGGATGTATCCCTTAGTGGTGAACCAAGTAAAAATTGTGGTGTTTTCCTTCTGCATGTGAATGTTTTAATTTCTGTAAATATCCATCATACAAGTTTAAATAAGTTCCTACCAACATGGGAACAATATCTAGTAAAGAAGAGAAAAAGTTTACACCTTGATTCACCCCCTATCATGGTGGTCTAGGGTCATTCATATTGATGTATGACTCACATAGGCACTTTTTGTTATTATATGTGATGTGATTTTTATGGTTAATATATCAATGCAATTCCATAGTGTTTTATTCTTTTTATTATTTCTTCTATTTGTTTTTCTGTTTAGATAAATCGATACAGAGGGTATCATCTCCCCAATGTATTGAATTGTCCCTCACTTTTAGTTGAAAACCTCTTACATGAGAGGAGGTATGCATGAGATCATGTACCACATAGGTCTAAATTCAGTGAACTAGGTTGGGGCATTACAAGGATGAACATGATCCACCTATAAACTCTATTGATTATATTATGAATATACATATTATAGGAAGTCTTATTCATGTTTTTCCAAATCAGGAAAAGTTTTTGATAAAATGGGAGGTAAAGAAGGTATTGGATATTCCTAAAGCTTTTCAAGTACATCATCCTATTAATTTTAGAGGATATTTTAGACCATGGGGAACAAATGAATGATTAGAGAACACTAAAAGAAAATTCAATATGATTTATTCCATATATAAATTAAAAGTTAAGCTTATGTTTTTATATAGGAAGCATCAACAAGATAATACTGATATGTTCTAGTGAAAGTGAATATAGTTGAGGAGTTAACTTGGGTTGAATTTCAAAAAAAACATGAGTATATCTACCCTAACACGTTTATTATGGATAATTTTAATGAGTTTACCAATTTTTTATATGGATAAATTCTTGTCTTAGTGTATGTATCTAAATACACTAATTTACTTTTCTTTTCTTTGACCGTGGGAGGAATTGAGATTTCAAAGGATTGGAGGTTTGAGTGAGTATTGTTATCAAATATTCAAGCTTGAGTGATACAATTTTGTTTACCTACCCATATTGAGGTGGTAAAAAAAGCACTCATATTGGAGAAATACTTGGGGGTTAGTCAAAGAGAAGTTATGGGCATGTGTAGTTCTATGGGTAGATAGAATAAAAAAATTAATGAGTTTCTAAAAGGTATAGAGGGATATTGGATCCATGGGAAAACATTTTACTCACCTCATTATCTAGTTAGTACATTGTTTTAGTGTTTTTAGTATGGTTATATAGGATATACTTGATCATTTATCATAGTGAACATATGGAGTTTTGTGGTAAATTGGGATTCCTTCAATGTTTTTATTGTAGAAGAGCTCAAAGGAATGATGGTCAAGGTTATAATGCAACTCAAGTATGTCATATATGGATATTAAGACCTTGTAGGATAATTAATTGTATATATAATATGTTATATAGAAATGGTAGTTTTGTAATTTCAAAGGGAAAACATCAGCATGGTGGTGTGGATCAGTGAAGTTAGGTTGTTCAGGGTCCAGACCATAGATCTGGTACTAGTTAGTTATTTGTAAAGAATTGGGTGACAAAAGATTTCAAGGATATATTTTTTATTATTCAATATATGATTCTAGTAAATTATACCTTGGATAGTGTTTTATTTGATTTGGGTGCATCTCATTCCTTTATTTTTCTCTTTTCTTGTTTATGATTTGGATTTTTATTGTGGAGATATTTTCTAGGGTGATTAAAGTGGACACTCCACTAGGAAAGAAATAAATTTGATCAAGATATGTCGATCATGAACAATAATAATCAATAAATATATAAGTATTTAATAACTTTATACCTTTGATATGTTGAGTGTTGATATGAACTTGGGAATGGATTTATTTCGATGTTTTTTGGATCACATTGATCATTACTAGAGATGGGTGATCGTCTTTCATTATACAGATGATTGTTTTACTTTCATTAGTGAATGGTATTTTTATTATATTCAAACTGGTTATGATCTTAGTTAGCTAAAAACATTATTTATCATATAAAATTTGTTATTGATTTGGTAAAAGAGAATATTGGTGTTTTTCCCTCAAATTATTGATCATTTCCATGATATGTTTCCTGAATATTTCTTAGGTTTATCTCTAGAGAGGAAAGAAAGGTTTCTTTTGTATCATATAGATCAAACTAAGCTTCATGAATTAAATATTTAGTTAGTGAATTATGAGTTTAAGGGGTTTATTAGGTAGATTATTTCTCCCTAGGGTAGTATAATTCTATTAACTAAAAAGGATAATAGAAATTTGAGGTAGTTTATAGATTATTAAAAGATAAATTAGGTGACTATTGAAAAAAAGTATTTATTACCTTGGGTAAATGGAATTTTTATTAGTTTAGGGAATCATGTTGATTCTATAAGATTGATCTTTACTTGGGTTATCATCAGATCAAATTATGATTCAGGGACATGATGAAGAAATATTTTATAAGTTTATATAGTCATTTTAATTTTTTTATTGATGTCATAAAATTTAATGAATAACCCACTATGTTTATGTATTTGATGAAATGTATTTTTAATCCTTATTTAGACTTTTCTATGATTGTGTTTATTAATGATAAAAAAATTTATTCATAAACATAGCAGGATCGTAGTGAGAATTTGGATATTATCCAGAAATATCTAACAATATATGAATTTTATTCTAAATTTTCTAAATGCAACTTATATAATAGAGAGGTTAAATTTCTCAAGTAATTAGTTTCAAAATCCAGTATTTTAGTGGATCTTGAGAAAGAGGTGTTAGGTATGTATTATGGAGTAACCAATAATGTTTATAAGATATGAAATTTAATAGGACCCATAAGTAGAGTAGATAATATATTTTACTAGGAAGGGAGTGGAATTCAATTGGAATAATTCCCATGATGCATCTTTTTAGGAAATAAAAATGTGTCTCACATAAAAACCTATTATTATCTTACATATATGAGTAAAAGTTATGATATTTATTATAATACATATGGTGTGGGTGTGGGATGCATTTTGATGCAATTAGAACCTATTTTATCTTATAGATTTAGATATCTTAGGTTGCATGAAAATAATTATTTGACTCATGATCTTGAGTTAACTTTGGTTTTTCATGATTTGAAGTGATAGTGACATTATATTTTTAGTGAATTCTTTATTTTATACATTGATTGTAACGACCCAATCTTTTTGAGTAGTATATTAACTTACTCTTAATGATTTAATAAGATGTTAATAGTTAATGCAGAAAGAGGAGTCGATGGCTTCATCCAGTAGACTCGACCCTTATGAAGCCCACTTATCAGAGCTTGGGAAGGAGGTAGCATCTCTGGGCTTCGCTTTGGACCAAGCCCAAGCCAAACTCCAGCGTCTCAACCTTGAATGGAAATGCCTACGGGAGAAGTTCAAGTTAGTAGAGATTACTACTAGGGCAATGTTATCTGAGCCTCCCTCAGATTCTCTCACCATAGCACACCTTACACTTAGGTCTATACCGGTGTTATAAGGGGCTATGTGACGAGACCCTAGATTCCTTGTGTAATCCTTTCGGGTGAATAAATTGATATATCATCCTTTAGTGATGTTTGTGGATTTCCTTTTGTCCAGATAATTTTAGGATATATTTTATTGATGAATTTTTGAAAAAGGGATATTTTAAAACATTTGTGTAAACCCTAAATAACTAATGATGTGTAATGATTTTCAAAAAATGGTCTTCTACAAAAGTGTTCAGTAAGGAATTTGGAGTCTAATAAGATCAACTTAATTTTTGATGAATAGTAAATTATGAATAGTGATTTTACGCTTAGGATTAGTAATGTGACCAGATGGATTAGTAATTTCACTCAAAGAAAGTTTTAATATAATTTAGACACCTAGATTAAGTAATGTGATTCAATAAAATGGGTAAATAACGGTTTCATAAATGATTAATCAAGTATTAGTTTTTTCGGGTGAATAATGTTTTTTTAATTAAAAATTTAATTAAAAATAATTAGATAATTATTTTTATAAAAAGGACTTTATTTTTGAACTCAGAGCATCGATATTATGTTAAGGTAAATTTTGGGGATTTTTCTGAAAAAAATGAATTTTCGATGAATAGTGTTTTTATTTAAAAATTAAATTAAAAATATTTAGAAAATTATTTTTATAAAATGAATTTCATTTTTGAAATCAGAGAATTGATATTTGGTTAAGGTGAAATTTTGGGATTATTCTTAGAAAGTTGAATTTTCGATGAATAGTGAAAATATAGTTTTTAAGTTACGGGTGTTTAATGACATCATTAAATGATGTATTAAGTATATATTCAATATGGTCGAATTATGAATAGTAATATAAGGTATGAGGTGTCCCAAGTGGCCAATACCATGGGAAAATACCGTGGGCAAGCCCATGGTTTTGCCAAAACCACTAATGAGGTGTCCCTTGACCATTATTGCCTTGTCCCCTCACTTTCCCTATAAATACCCACCCTTTCCTCCTTTAGTTTTCACTCCCAACTCTTCCCCAACGAAGTTATGGTCTCCTTACCTTCCAAGGTGTCCTACCAAGGTTCCCCCAAGCCCTCAAGGTCCAAAACATTGAGTTTCAAGAGTCACGTTTTAAGGTAAGGGATCCGACCTCTCTCTTTCTTTTCATGTAATCCTTTTTATGTCATTCCTTTTATGCTCCATGTTCTTATGTGAGAGGATGTTATTTTATATTCCTCTTACTTCCCTTTTCATGTTTATATGATGAGAGATCCCCTCTTAATCTCATCATTTCATTTTATGAATGTTTAAGTGACGCCGTTAGGCTGCCGAATTTTTAAGGGATTCTTTCACCCTTCTCATTTTTCAAGTTCGATTTTCATTTCAAGTCTTTCAAGTTCCTTTTTATGATGGGATATGATCTCTATATCTATCATACTTATCTCTTATGATCATATGATTAGGGACCCTATTTTATCTTGTCAATTATTTTTTATTGAAGTTTAAGTGACTCCGTTAGGCTGCCGAATTTTATAAGAGAAATCTAATTTTTGTCTTCCTTCCATGTTTTTCATTTCAAATGGTATGTCCTTCAAATTTCATTACCATGTCCATATATCCTTCTTATTCTGTCCCCTTACTGTTTTATGGATCATTTATGAGTGGGTGACCCATTTCCCCTCTCTTTTCAATGTTTTCTAAAACCCCAAAACATAGCCGTTATGCTGCAGAATTTTCGTCTCAAAATGCCTCTCTCTCTTTTCTCAAAATTATTTTATGTTATAAAGTGAATACTCAAAGATATTATTTCTACAAGGTTATTCACATATATATCAAAATGTTCTATTTTAAATTCTGGGATTTACATACATGAGACCCACTTTCCCTTCCGTGGGTTTAAAGTGCCGTAAAGATCATGTCTTTAAAGCAGTTTTTAAAACGTTATGACTATGAAATGAAAACCATTTATTTTATGCTATGTGGGTTATTTATGAAATGTTTGATGATGATATATGTGGCTCACATGATAATAAAGGCAAATTTAAGGGGTCACCCTGATAGCGCTCCAATGCATTGGGTAATGATGTAACCACTAGAGATTACAATTTTCACGATAACTTGGTGAATAACCTTGGTAATTTTCAAATGACACCTTGGGGATGGACCTTGGTGATATTTTCATGATTGTCTATGTTAAATGATGTATCCACATCTTCAAGTTATGGAAAATGTTATTTTTATTATGAAATGCCTCGTGATTTCTTTCTCATGCCTTAAAGTTCTTTTCATGTCCTTATTGAAGTATCTCAAGTTCACATGTAAAATGTTCCTCTTGTTTCCCTTACTGGGCCTTCTGCTCACCCTTTCTTTTGATGTATGTCCCCAGGTTATGAGATGCAGTAATGAACCTAGTATGAACTTAAGGATAAGCCTTTTAAGTGTTTAAGAAGAATTTTTTATGTTGTTTTCATGTATTATGTTCCTGGTTTCCAAGACACTAGACCTTAAAGATCCTCAATTTTGTGTAATGTAATGAAAGTTTATGTTATAAAATGGTGGGATGCTATAGTTGGTATCAAAGGGAGGTTTAGTTATTTGTGGAAATTATGATATAAAAACATTAGGAAGAGCCCTATAGAAAAGTTTAAAAATAGGAAAACTTCCTGGTATTTTGGTAAGTATTGAGTAAGTGGTTTATCAAACAGATACATCCCTGTCTGGATACGAGCAGGTAGAGGCGGCTCTGGCACAGATGTACATAGGGGTAAAACCCGAAAACACCACTTTGAGCTAGACTCGAACGGGAAATGGTGCACGATAACGGGCCTTGCTGCACTCTTGGTTACGACACTCCTGAGGGATATGTTTGGTTAATCAGAAGCTTTTTATGAATCATTATGAAGGAATTATAGAAAAGTGTAATTGTCTAAGCATGAAGTCTTAGTTAAAAGATCCATAAATGAAATAAGTTTCTCACTAAGGTTTTTTTCTTTTAGAAAATGGAGGGCAATAGGAGGAACCGTGCCGATGGTGACCGCAATGCACCATGTGCTGAAGGCCCTTCGATGGAAGCCGGAATGGAAACATTCATGCGAATGATGAACCAACTGACTCAAGTTATGAGTAATAACTTGAATCAAGCTGAGAGGCCGACCTCACCACGAAGGGAACAACTTTATGTTGAGTCCTTCATGCGCCAACGACCACCAACATTCAGTGGATCTACTGACCCATTGGTTGCGGAACAATGGATAAGCTCTATTGAAAAGATCTTTTCTGTACTTCATTGTTCGGTACAAGAAAAAGTCACCCTTGCTGTTTACCGCATAGAGGGAGAAGCTGATCAGTGGTGGTCACTGATCAAAAACACGAAGCCACGAGGAGAGATGGAAGCTATGGAGTGGGAAGAGTTCCGGGGAATATTCTTTAATAAGTATTTCCCTCGTTCGATGAGAACAAGAATGGAGAAATAATTTCTCGAGCTGAAGCAAAAGGAGAATGAATCAGTTGGAACCTATGAGATGAACTTCACAAGGCTTTCCCGTTATACCTCAAGCTTTGTCATGTACCCTAATGGGATGGTTGATAGATTCTTTGGTGGACTACGACCTCATCTGCGGAAGAATCTAGCCAACAGGGACTATGATAGCTATGAAGAAATAGTTCGAAGTGCCATGAAAGTTGAACTAGAGTTTGGGGAGACACAGTGGTCTCACAAATCTAATGAGAAGAAGAGAACTCTAGAACCAAGCCTGGGAAGAAGTTTTGATCAGGAAAGAGGTGGAAAGCATATGCAACATGCCACATGCAATAAATGTGGGAAGAAGAATTCGGGGAAATGCTTGATCGGAAGTGGTAAGTGCTATAGGTGTGGAAAAGAAGGCCATATTTCTTGGAATTGTCGTAGTGATGTGAAGCCTCAACTTCCCAACACTAACGACAGAGGAAAGATGGTTCTGGCTCTACCCGAAGTCACATGCTTCAAGTGTGGACAGCTTGGGCACTTTGCTAATCAATGTCCAAATCTAAGGGCGGTGGAAGGGAATCACCATCAACCTCAGCAGAGGCCAAGGGAGAAAGGTCATGCTTTTTCTATCACAACAACTGAAGTTGAAGTTCCGAACGATGTGGTAGCAGGTACTCTTGTTGTCCTCTCAAAACTAGCAAGTACTTTATTTGATTCTGGTTCTACGTATTCCTTTATTTCTTCCAAGTTTGCAAGGAATATAGAATCAATCCCCGAACTGCTAGAGGTAGAGTTGTCAGTCAAGACTCCAAGTGGGATTATCCATGCATCAACAGTGTTTAGAGACTCTAGTGTTTACTTTAGTGAGCACAATCTTATCGCAAATCTAGTAGTCATTCCCATGTTGGAATTCGACGTTATACTAGGGATGGACTGGCTCTCAAATTATAATGCTAAGATCAAATGCAGATGTAAGGAAATCTCAGTAGTCTTGAATAAACGACCTACAGTTATCTTCCAAGGAGAGATATCCAGAACTGATCCCTATCTAGAAGCACCTCCCATATCTTTCTTTATGGAGTTAATCGGTGATGATGAAGAAGGGAAAGGGAGCATACAAATAGAAGATGTTCTGATTGTTCAGGAATACATGGATGTATTTCCTGAGGAGTTACCTGGACCTCCCCCAGAAAGAGAGGTAGAGTTCTCCATTGAACTCGTACCTGGGTCTCAACCGATATCAAGGACTCCGTATAGAATGGAAAATGTGAAGTTGGAAGAGTTAAAGAAACAACTCCAAGACTTGTTGGAGAAGGGGTTTATCCTACCGAGTGTGTCTCCTTGGGGGGCACCCGTTCTCTTTGTGAAGAAGAAGGATGGATCAATGCGGCTATGCATTGATTATAGAGAACTGAACGGGATCACAATGAAGAACAGATACCCTCTTCCAAGAATTGATGATTTATTTGACCAACTTCGTGGGGATCAATTCTTCTCTAAGATTGACCTTCGATCTGGTTATCATCAACTGAGGGTAAAGAAGGAAGATATTCCAAAGACTGCCTTCCGATCAAGATATGGGCATTATGAGTTTACTGTTATGCCTTTCGGCTTGACTAATGCTCCTGCTATTTTCATGGATTTGATGAATAGAGTCTTTAAGGACTACCTTGATAACTTTGTGGTAGTTTTTATTGATGATATTTTGATATATTCAAAAAGTCGTGAGGAGCATGAAGATCATCTGAGGGTTATTTTGAAAACTCTACGGAAGGAGAGGCTCTTTGGGAAGTTCAGCAAGTGTGAGTTTTGGTTACAACAAGTGGCTTTCTTGGGGCACATCGTAACCAATGAAGGAATCTCTGTTGACCCTGCAAAGACAATGGTTGTGGAGGAGTGGCCTCAACCCACAACAGTAACTGAGATTCGTAATTTCCTTGGTTTAGCGGGATATTATAGGAGGTTTGTGAAAAACTTTTCACGACTTTCTAATCCACTAACCAAGTTGACTCGAAAAGGGGTTAAGTTCATCTGGACAAAGGAATGCGAGGAAAGTTTCCAAGAGCTGAAGAAGAGATTGTTTACTGCACCTGTGTTAAAACTACCCTCTATCGGAGAAGGATTCGTTATTTTTAGCGATGCATCTCTGAAAGGGCTTGGGTGCGTCCTCATGCAAAATGACAAGGTAATTGCTTATGCATCTCGACAGTTGAAGATTCATGAGCAGAATTATCCTACGCATGATCTAGAGCTGGCGGCAGTTGTTTTTGCTCTAAAGATATGGAGGCACTATCTTTATGGGGAGAAATGTGATATATACACTGACCACCAAAGTCTAAAGTATATTTTCACTCAGAAAGAATTGAACATGAGACAAAGAAGATGGTTGGAGCTTATTAAATACTATGATTGTTCAATTCATTATCACCCTGGAAGAGAAAACAAAGTCGTAGATGCGTTAAGCAGGAAAGATCCTGTTGTTCTGGCAACAAAGAGGATCCTAGGGGATCCCTTGATTAAAGATCTAGTAAAATTGGACATGGGAATTATAAGGAAAGGGACATCATCAACCCTATCCCAAATTATTTCTCAACCTTCATTACTAGAGAATATCAAGAAGGCTCAAAAAGAAGATCCTTTGCTGCAGGAGAAGTTGGAGGCTGTAAAGGATGGGAAGTTCCCTGATTTCAATATTGATCAAGAAGGTGTATTGAAATTTCGTACAAGACTATGTGTTCCATCTATTCCGGAGATAAAGAAAGAACTGATGGATGAAGCTCATAGCTCTACTTTCTCTATACATCCGAGAAGCACTAAGATGTATAGAGACCTTTGTGATCATTATTGGTGGGATAACATGAAGAGGGAGATTGCTGATTACACTACAAGGTGCCTGGTGTGTCAGCAAGTAAAGGCAGAACGACAACTTACTAAGGGGGTATTACAACCGCTACCCATACCAGTATGGAAGTGGGATAATATCACTATGGACTTTGTAACTGGTCTCCCGAAAACATCCAAAGGAAACAATGCGATATGGGTTATTGTGGACCGTCTCACCAAGACAACCCATTTTTTTCGAGAAGATTTCTCTCTGGATCACCTTGCCAAGATATACGTGAAGGAAGTGGTAAGGCTGCATGGGGTACCACTATCCATCATATCTGATCGTGACCCAAGATTCACATCAAAATTCTGGAGAAGTCTTCAACATGCTATGAATACTGAATTGAATTTTAGTACGGCCTATCATCCTCAAACTGATGGCCAATCTGAAAGGACTATTCAGACACTCGAAGACATGTTGAGATTATGCTCAATGGAATTTAAAGGTGGATGGGATCAACACCTCCCATTAGTGGAGTTCTCCTATAACAACAGCTTCCATGCGAGTATTCAGATGGCACCCTATGAAGCTCTGTATGGAAAGCGGTGTAGAACTCCTACTTGTTGGGATGAAACTGGTGAGGGGAAGCTTCTTGGGCCTGATCTCATGCAAGAAATGACGGAATAGGTTCATGCCATCCAACAACACATAAAAGCTGCTCAAAGTCGGCAGAAGAGCTATGCTGACAATCGTCGAAGGGACTTGGAGTTTGGTGTTGGTGACAAAGTCTTCCTTCGAATTTCACCATGTAAGAGAGTCATGCGGTTTGGGAAGAAAGGGAAGCTCAGCCCTAGGTACATTGGCCCCTATGAAATCCTTGATAGCATAGGAGCAGTGGCCTATCGTCTAGCACTTCCACCGAACCTAGCTCAAATTCATGATGTCTTCCATGTATCTCTCTTGAGGAAGTACATACCCGACCCTTCGCATGTACTGAACCTAGAGGTGGTACAACTGGAACATGACCTCTCTTATGAGGAGCATCCAGTGGAGATCTTGGACCGTAGAGACAAGGTCCTACGAAACAAGACTACCCACCTTGTGAAAGTGTTGTGGAGGAATCATAAAAATGAAGAAGCGACTTGGGAGCCTGAGGAAACAATGAAGCAAAAGTACCCTCACCTTTTCGACTAGGCCTCAAGTGTAAATTTCAGGGATGAAATTTCTTAAGGTGGGAAGAATGTAACAACCCAATATTTTTGAGTAGTATATTAACTTACTCTTAATGATTTAATAAGATGTTAATGGTTAATGCAGAAAGAGGAGTCGATGGCTTCATCCAGTAGACTCGACCCTTATGAAGCCCACTTATCAGAGCTTGGGAAGGATGTAGCATCTGTGGGCTTCGCTTTGGACCAAGCCCAAGCCGAACTCCAGTGTGTCAAGCTTGAACGGAAACACCTACGGGATAAGTTCAAGTTAGTAGATATTACTACTAGGGCAATGTTATCTGAGCCTCCCTCAGATTCTCTCACCATAGCACACCTTACACTTAGGTCTTATGCCAGTGTTATAAGGGGCTATGTGATGAGACCCTAACTTCCTTGTGTAATCCTTTCGGGTGAATAAATTGAGATATCATCCTTTAGTGATGTTTGTGGATTTTCTTTTGTCCGGATAATTTTAGGATATATTTTATTGATGAATTTTTGAAAAAGGGATATTTTAAAACATTTGTGTAAACCCTAAATAACTAATGTTGTGTAATGATTTTCAAAAAATGGTCTTCTACAAAAGTGTTCAGTAAGGAATTTGGAGTCTAATAAGATCAACTTAATTTTTGATGAATAGTAAATTATGAATAGTGATTTTACGCTTAGGATTAGTAATGTGACCAAATGGATTAGTAATTTCACTCAAATAAAGTTTTAATATAATTTAGACACCTAGATTAAGTAATGTGATTCAATAAAATGGGTAAATAACGGTTTCATAAATGATTAATCAAGTATTAGTTTTTTTGGGTGAATAGGGTTTTTTTAATTAAAAATTTAATTAAAAATAATTAGATAATTATTTTTATAAAAAGGACTTTATTTTTGAACTCAGAGCATCGATATTATGTTAAGGTAATTTTTGGGGATTTTTTTGAAAAAAATGAATTTTCAATGAATAGTGTTTTTATTTAAAAATTAAATTAAAAATATTTAGAAAATTATTTTTATAAAATGAATTTCATTTTTGAAATCAGAGCCTTGATATTTGGTTAAGGTGAAATTTTGGGATTATTCTGAGAAAGTTGAATTTTCGATGAATAGTGAAAATATAGTTTTTAAGTTACGGGTGTTTAATGACATCATTTAATGATGTATTAAGTATATATTCAATATGGTCGAATTATGAATAGTAAGATAAGGTATTAGGTGTCCCAAGTGGCCAATACTATGGGCAAATACCATGGGCAAGCCCATGATTTTGCCAAAACCACTAATGAGGTGTCCCTTGACCATTATTGCCTTGTCCCCTCACTTTCCCTATAAATACCCACCCTTTACTCCTATATTTTTCACTCCCAACTCTTCCCCAATGAAGTTCTGGTCTCCTTACCTTCCAAGTTGTCCTCCCAAGGTGCCCCCAAGCCCTCAAGGTCCAAAACCTTGAGTTTGAAGAGTCACGTTTTAAGGTAATGGATCCGACCTCTCTCTTTCTTTTCATGTAATCCTTTTTATGTCATTCCTTTTATGCTCCATGTTATTATGTGAGAGGATGTTCTTTTATATTCCTCTTACTGCACTTTTCATTTTTATATTATGAGATTTCCCCTCTTACTCTCATCATTTCGTTTTATGAATGTTTAAGTGACGCCGTTAGGCTGCCGAATTTTTAAGGGATTCTTTCACCCTTCTCATTTTTCAAGTTTGATTTTCATTTCAAGTCTTTCGAGTTCCTTTTTATGATGGGGTATGATCTCTATATCTATCATACTGATCTATTATGATCATATTATGAGGGACCCTATTTGATCTTGTCAATTCTTTTTTATTGAAGTTTAAGTGACGCCGTTAGGCTGCCGAATTTTCATAAGAGAAATCTAATTTTTGTCTTCCTTCCATGTTTTTCATTTCAAATGGTATGTCCTTCAAATTTCATTAAAATGTCCATATATCCTTCTTATTCTGTCCCCTTACTGTTTTATGGATCATTTATGAGTGGGTGACCCATGTCCCCTCTCTTTTCAATGTTTTCTAAAACCTCGAAACATAGCCGTTATGCTGCAGAATTTTCATCTCAAAATGCCTCTCTCTCTTTTCTCAAAATTATTTTATGTTATAAAGTTAATACTCAAATCTCTTATTTCTACAAGGGTATTCACATATATATCAAAATCTTCTATTTTAAATTCTGGGATTTACATACATGAGACCCACTTTCCCTTCCGTGGGTTTAAAGTGCCGTAATGATCATGTCTTTAAAGCAGTTTTTAAAACGTTATGATTATGAAATGAAACCTATTTATTTTATGCTATGTGGGTTATTTATGAAATGTTTGATAATTATATATGTAGATCACATGATAATAAAGGAAAATTTAAGGGTGCGCCCTGATAGCGCTCCAATGCATTGGGTAATGATGTAACCACTAGAGATTACAATTTTCACGATACCTTGGTGAATAACCTTGGTAATTTTCAAATGACACCTTGGGGATGGACCTTGGTGATATATTCATGATTGTCTATGTTAAATTATGTAGCCACATCTTCAAGTTATGGAAAATTTTATTTTTATTATGAAATGCCTCATGATTTCTTTCTCATGCCTTAAAGTTCTTTTCATGTCCTTATTGAAGTATCTCAAGTTCACATGTAAAATGTTCCTCTTGTTTCCCTTACTGGGCCTTCTGCTCACCCTTTCTTTTGATGTATGTCCCCAGGTTATGAGATGCAGTAATGAACCTAGGATGAACTTAAGGAGAATCCTTTCAAGTGTTTAAGAAGAATGTTTTATGTTGTTTTCATGTATTATGTTCCTGGTTTCCAAGACACTAGACCTTAAAGATCCTCAATTTTGTGTAATGTAATGAAAGTTTATGTTATAAAATGGCGGGATTCTATATTGATAATAAGATATTAAAGTATATTTTTTCTCAGAGATCTATAAATATTTGGTAGAGGAGGTGGGTGGAGTATCTCCAGTCACTTAACTTTGAGATGGTGTATACTCTAGGAAAGGAGAATATTGTCACTGATGCACTTTATCTAAAATATTAGTTTCATTTAATGAAAGAATATAAATATGAAGGATAAATTATTTATCTTTTCTATGAGTTATAGTTAGATATAATAGAGGATAAGGGCCCATTTGTATTAATACCTTTAACTATTAATTTATCCTTGATTTAAAGGGTAAAAAGAGTAAATGTGTTTAGTTTTAGCACCAAGTAATTCAAGAAAATAAATTATGGTAAATAAAAGGAATCTAGGTGTATTCTGGGTTCTAGATCTATCTTGTCTATACATGAGTGATATGGTTCCATTATATATATGAGATAAGGTTATGTGTGATTTTCTTATCTCTTAGATGTTGTTTTTATTTTTTTCTTACTAAGATATATCATAGTGTTTGATGAAAATTTTCTTGGTCAGGTATGGAGAGAGATATCATAGGTTTCTTCTGGATATATCCAGCCTTTCAACAAGTAAAGGGAAATTATTAGATACTAGTGGGTACATTACTACCATTTTATATTCCGCTATAAAAATGGTATCAGTTTTTTCTAGTTTTAATGAATATTATTTTAATATCATTTAGAGGGAAATATGTAATTTGGGTGACTGTTTATCCATTAATAGAAGTAGATCATTTTTTACCAATCAAGTATACTATGAAAATTGATGAGTTTGTAAGGTTTTATATTCAAGGGATGATCAAGATTTATTGGGTTTCTAATAAAATTATATCTAAAAATTATTAAATATTCAATTTTCATTTTTATAGGGGTTTATAGTTTCACTTGTGTACATATGTGATGTTAATCATTTCATTTCATCCATAGATTGACAAGAAGTCTGAGTAAAATATTCATATTCTAGAAGTTATGTGGTATGCATGTATTCTTTATTTTAGTGATACTTGGTATGCTCATATAGATCTGGTAGTGCTGAGTTTTTACAATAAATTCCAAGATTCTATTCATATGGAACCATTCAAGGTGTTGTATGGGATACCATTTAGGCAAAATTTGTGTTTAATAAAGGTAGGTAATGTGTAGTTGATTGTGCCTAGCTTGGTGCACATGACTACCAATTTGGTTTAGTTGACCAGTAAGTGGTTAACTATGAATTAAAGTAGACAAAAATCATATGAAAATAAAATATATTAAAATATTTAATTTAATATTAGTTATCATGTTTTTCTTTAGGTTTCAGCTTGATTAAGAAATAGTAAGTTGTGAAAGTTAGAAAAGCTAGCACCTCATTTTGTGGGTCCTTTTGAGATCCTTGATTTGGTTAGAGAGGTTGCATATTGATTGAATTTTTTTATATGGTATAGTGAGATGCATGATGTATTACATGTACCAAATATAAGGAAGAAAAACCTAGAACCAAATCATGTTGTTCATTATAATTACATGAAATTGGTAGTTGATGCATATTTTATTGAGCACTTGATATATATTCTCAATTAGAGAGAGAAGATCATATAGGTAAAGACAAGATCTTTGGTTCATGTGTTGTGGAAACACAATCTTTATCAATAATAAACATGATAAAAAGAAGTGTAATGAGGTCTTAGAGGCTAAATTTGTTCCTTGGATATTCTTAGTGATGTCTCTTAGGGATAAAAATCCTAATTGTAGGGAGTTTATAACAACTCAAGATTTTTTAGGATAGTTTTAAATTTATTTTTGGAGTTTTTAACTTTTTTAACTATATTTTTTAGTGATTATTAAAGTTATAAAAGTGGAATAATAATATAGAGTTTATTATCATTTTAAGTATAGTGGATAGTAGTTGTGGCTAGCGGGAACTTGGTGGGGGCACACTGAGAGTTTGGTGATCCAATATAGAGGCACTGTATGCCTTTGGATAGCACCAAAAGAATAATGGTGAGATAATAATAATTCTATGGTTTTTATTGGAATCTTGATGAACTTTCATGACTCCTATTATAATAGGGTATATTTTGGTAAACATGCTAGTAGTTTTTTATATTTAAACACGTTTCTCTTCATTTATGGATAAATATTAACCCAAATAGAAATATCTAAATTATCACTAATTTATTTTCCTCTAATATTATCATTTATTAAAAAATTTCCCAATACATAAAGTGAATTGGATTCATGAAGGCAATTCAATAAAAATACCTATGGTTTCATATTTGATTATTTAGGTTTTGACATTGCTTCACCTAAATCTTATTTGTTTTCCTTCTAATTTTATAATAATTCTAAAATATGTTCATTAATGAGGAATCAAAATTCAATTTATTACAAAAAAATAATTTGTTTTATATCATTTATGTGACCTTGATCCTATCATTATTTTTAATTGAATGATTTTATGTGTAATATGTTGATGTCAAGTGTGATTTTGTCCTTGAGGTTACCATATAGATATATAAAAAATGTAGTCTTACAAAAACATGTTTAATTAAATTATTATAATTGAAATGATTATTTTTCACTTGATAAATTATGTAAAATGAGAGTTTAATGTATAGATTATGATTATTACTAATGTTTAAGTGAGGTTAGATGATGATTTTCTTTTTTTAGTACTGGTGATGAGGTTAAATGGTGGGTTATGTGCTGAAATTGATATATTTGATTATCTAATGAAAGTGCCTAGGGGATTTGGAATCATTTTTGATTTATATTTTTGTTTTATAAATTTTATTGATTTAATGTAACCCGTATGTAAAAATTTAAATATTGAAATTAATTTTTGGTGGATATAATTTCAATAGATTATAGAGAAGTTGTTTGGGTGTTTTAATTCTTTAAAATAAAATTTAAATGATGTAATTTTTTTTGTATAATTAAAATGAGATTTTAACATGTTACACAGTGAATTTATTTTATAAATATGATTATAAGAGTACTTTTGTGGTAAATAAGGTTAAATTGTTTATAAATAGTGTTTATCTATTTTGAATTATTGAATTAGTTATGAAATTAGTGTATGAAATATTTATTTTTATTATGGTGGTTTTATAGTATTTTGAAATGATAATTTGTATTTCTAAAGCCTATTTTTTTGTTATGATATATATAAATCTATAATTTTGGTTATAAATTTAATTAGACCATGTGTTTGGATAAGATATGAGTTATGCCATGAATTTCACTATAATGAGAGATAAGACATTTATTTGGAAAAAGAATGAGTTCAGCTATGATTGAGATGGTTCATGTGTTTGGATAAAGTGTCAAATAATATAAGTACTAAAAATTAACCAAAATTAGTCAAAATAGGTAAATAAGGTATTGTGGTAGCTTTGTAAGCACACGATTATTTGATATGTGTGTTGTTTTTATTTGTTCAAATGTGTTAAAATTTCGATATGGAATCCCATAACAAACATATTAGCATATTAAAACCTCTAATATTATTGGGATCCCAAGTAGAATCTTACTGAGTTTATTCCCACATGTTGTATGTATAAATTTTGTGCTGAAAAATATTTCAATATTTATGATGCTTTTATAGGTAAGGGATATATGTAGCTCATAGTTGGTGATTGGGATCACATTGATGATTTCAAGAGGGATTAGAGGAGTATTTAGTGGGGTTGACTCTACAGTTTATTTTGCTTTATTTTAGTTGTATTTCCTATTGATACAAATAATTCAATATTTGTTTGACTTGGTGTTATTGTATGATATCCATTGGCTTATATTAGACCATTTAAGATATTATTTTGCAGTGTTTAGTAAATTTTATATTATATTCTTTTATCTATTTTATTTAATGTCATTAATTATATGAGATTATTCATCAGAGAGTAAATCATACTCAAAGAGATGTATTTAAAATCTTGGTGTTAGTTAGTTGCCTCTAGTGATCTGGGAGTGCACCTGAGCCCTTATTGATTTTCCTCTCGATAAAATGATCATGCTAGTGTGGGGTGTTACACTAAGAATTTATAACTCTTTATCATCTTTCACATTTTACTTGACTTCTAAAGAATTTTTAGTAGACTTTGTTTGAATAATTTCTCAAAAAAAAATTTGTGGGAAAATATATTTCTCAAATAAGATGAATTTTTTATAAAAGGAAACATGTTAGGATAACAAGAGACTTATTTGGATGTAATTTCAAAGAAGGATATAGGCCAACTAGATCTTTCTTTGGAAATAATTCCTTAGAATATACTATAGGGACTAACTCCATCTTTGGAATTACTTATGAAGAAAGGGTTAATTCTGTAGATGCCTTCTCTATTTCTATTTTAATAATATTAAAAATAAAAAATTTACATTCTTATTAATCATGTTGAAATTATTTTTTTTTGTAATATTATATTTTTTGATTTTTTCATTAAAAAATAAAAATATTTTTCATAAATTAAAATATTATTTTTAAAATTAATAATTGGAAAAAAAATATTCAATGAAATATTTAATATTTTTAACATAATTATAATAATAAAAAATATTTGAAAATAATATTTCATTTTTTAGAGTAATATATAATTAAAAAAATTATATATAAAATTGTATCATTATTGATCGAATATTAATTATTATTACTATTATTTTAACAAATATGAATATAAATATTTTAAAACCAATATATATAACATTATTATATATATAATATTGAAATATAAATATTTTATGAATAAATTATAATTATTTTTTAAAATCTATAACTCATTATTATTTAAAATCTAATGACTATGATTAATATTATTACTTCATTGAGTATCAATAATTGCAAAAAAAATTAATATGTCTAATGTTTTTAATAAATTATTTTTTTAAAAAATAAATTATATATTTATGTGGAATATAAAAGAAGTTTAATAATATTTTAATAAAGGATATAATGTAATTTGAAATTAATATAAATTCAAAATGAGAATTTTCTACAATTTTCATTATATCACAATGTGAATAATTATTTAAAAGTATAATTTTAATAATTTAGTGAAAATGAATATATTTTTTTAAAAAAAATAATATTTATATATATAAAATAAAAATTAAAAAAATCATATAATATAATAATTATAATGGAATAAATATACAAAAATAAATACAACATTATCAATGATGATAAATATACAAGTTTTTTGTATTTATGCTCTAAAGTTAGTTAAGTATTGTTAGCTTAATGTCATTATACGTCATATATTGTACATCAATTGAAATAATTTATCACTCATTTATTTTTTCTATATAGAACATGATAGTTTATATGATAATAACCCCATACAATATATTTATTAATAGGGTATCCCTGATTTATGATCATCATGCTTAGTTGTGATGATATATTAAGATCATTGTGAGTAAAATCACTTATATTGAGATGAAACTAATCACTTGTAGAATACAAGTTGGAAAAATTTTATGTGGACTAATATACTTTAATTATACCACATATAAAATCATATATTTCATTGGTATTACTCAAGTGAACATTTACTATGGTTACTTTTACTTAAAGTTATTAAAAGGTTTCCTACTTTTGAGTTTTTATACATTGATGACTATCTAAATGTCATTTGAAAATTTGACTTAAAAAAATGTGTCTGATTAGGCTATCATTACACCCACATGCCCAATACACTCTAAGATGGTAGTGAATTAGAGTGTTCAATTCTTCTTTTATTCCCATTGGATCTTGTTCTTATGTTACCAAGAACAACATGAGCTTGTTAATATTCAAGCACGCATAGTATTTAGTTGCAGAAAATAAAGCAGGAATATGCAGGTTTTACTTGGTTCTCTAAAAATGTGTATTATAAAGAGAAAACAACAATGGTGTTTCAACATAACCAAGATTAACACTATGCATTGTGGGTGTTTCAATTATTTCACAACAACACACTACCGATCTAGGGGTACTCCCTCTTCTTATATGTTGTGTGCTAATTTGAGATTAGAAAAAAGGTGTGATACCTAAATCAATTAAAAAAATAATTTAACAAATAAAAAACACCAATACAATGATGGTGTTGTTGTTGAGTTTCTATTTATTATTTAACTTTAGATCTTTAATAAAATTATCCAATAATAGTATTCCCTATCACTACTCTTCCATATTTTCAATATTATCTCCTTCTCTCTATTTTTCCACATATTTTATTTTTCTCCACTCATTTCCCTCTTGTTAATCCCCTTTTAAATTATAGATAATTTCTAAATAAATGTATACCATTAATTTACCACATATATCCACTTAACAGGTCTTCAAAACCACAAAGTAACCACTGATTAAGTCAATGGTTTTCTTCCTCCTAATCTACCCTAAAAAATCATTATGAGATCCTATATTATCTGTAATAGGACAACCACAACATGTTTATACAATCACCATGACATAGTGATTTATTCCAGATGAAATTCCCACCAACATGAATTCCACCATGCACACCAAACCATGTTGTATATAATCTTGAAATCCCAATGGTAATTATGTCTACCTATATGGTGACCAAAACACCCTTGTTTATGTTCCTCATTTCACACAGGTAATTTGTAATTAAAAATAGTATTTTCCACGATGTGGTTCTCTTTAGGTACTCATTTTTCATCAATATTCTATACTCCTAGTATGACTTCCAAAAAACTATTTGAGACTCCTAGTGTTTCATATGGATTTTTTAAAGAAAAATACTATTATCCATGGAATGGGTAATATATTCTCCCTATTTCGAAGTCAGAATGATCTTGAAAATGGTGTGGGCTTCCTGTTTTTTATTTTTAGGATCTTATTTTGAATCTATATAAAATATATAACATATCCTCTAATCATTCTATGTATTCAAGGATACACCATGCCTTTTCCATTTTTCAATATTTCTATAGTTTTCTTATACATCACTCTTGAATGTCCTTAAAAATACAAGGCTTCTTATGTCTTCCCCAATTTCCATATTTCCTAGCCATCTTATATATATAGAGGATCCTTTAGATTTTTCCATTTTTTCTCCTCATATATGTTACAAATACCAGGAATTTATCAAATTTATAACATGTATGTGAGACACCATGACATTGACAATGGAGAGTACATTTTTTGTTGTTTCCCATAGGTAAAGTTATGAACTGAAATGGTTTTGACCATGAAATGGCCAATATGATTATTTTATACCAAGATGCCTCAAGTTTTAAATGACATTAAAAATTCCCATAACTTCTCCACTCTAACTATTTTTTAATCCACTATCTCATACCCATATTCACCATTAGATGTAGAATGATGTGAAAAAGGATTCCTTTAAAAAAATTCTCACCAACTCATCAAAACTTCACATAGGCTACAAGCTTCTTTATATGTGTCTAATGAGTTTCTAGTTGAAAAAAATTCAACATATTACAACTTATGGTTTAAAACCCCCTACCCACTTTGTTTTTTCAATCCTCTTTATTTTTCATTATTTACTTTAATAATTATTCCCTTGTAGTTTTTCTACTTTTGAACCTTAAATATCTCTCTCACTTTGATATTGAAATTCAAAAGGATATTTTATTCTATTTCAATCAATCGTAATCATCCTTGAAACTGCCACTACTCTAGAAACTAAGTAATGATATTTTAATAATTTCTCTAAAACTTTGTGAGTAAAAGATAATTATAGGAAACAAGAGAAATAATTAATTATTTCATTATTTTTAATAATTTTCAGATTAGCCTCCTCATTACCACTATTTACCCTGAGATTGTATCTCTCTATTTCTTCTACACCAAATAAAAATTATATTCCTATAAAAATAAAAAATATAAAAATAAATCATTATATTCAATGAGGATAATGGATATTAAAAACCTCCTCAGGATAAGGGAGGTGGTTGAACACAAATGTTCAACTAATTATTTTTAAATTCTAGTGTGGCCAACTATTTTGTTAAGATGTTCACCATTTGTTAATTTTTATCCAATTACTCCAGTCTAAGAATGCCCTGATCAACAATCTATTTTAATAAAGTGATACCTTATTTCAATATTCATTACTTGGGAAAATTTTAATAGATTCTACGCTAGATCTATCACACTTTGATTGTTACAATGAATCTCTATGTGAATATTCACCTCTTATCCAAGATCCTATAATTTTTGTTTCATCCATTCCAGTTGTGTGCAATATTTCATTAATCTGATCAAGGATCTGGTACATCATTACCAAAAAAATACACTAAACCATAATCAATTGTCACCTGAATATACCTCATGATCCACTTTACATCCAAAATATACTCCTACCAGGGGTAACTTTAGTAGTAGGTAACTAATCATGTTATATATAATATATCTAGTATTGTTGTTGTAAGATACAAAAAGATTACAATAATCCTTTAGTAGAGTGTTAGACTAAATTATTTCCATTTCTAATGTTTTATCAACTTAGTTCCAACCATAATTTGTGTTGAAAATGTCTTTCCATCATATATTTTAAAATTATTTAGCAACTCCTTTTCATATTTATCTCGAGAAAGACAATGCACATAAGGATTATGTGGTTCAAGAATGGTGTCATACATACATGGGAGAATAGTGAAATATCTTTCATTACATTAGAAACAAGAGTACATATGAGTTACAAGGTTAATAAACTTCTAAAAAACATACTTAGACTACTAGAATAAGTTTCACAAATGACTTAGTAGTTTTATTTTTTATTCTACCCCTCTTGGTCTTCTACCTTTGAGAATTCAACCTCTGACACCTATAGGTGCCTAGGTGGGCTTCTTCTAGAGCCACCAAAACAATTATCAGGATCTGTTAGTGTCTTATAGTCATTTTATAGTAAATTTTTCATAGGTTGACAAATCCCACAATTTATAAAGGTCTCATATAGTTATCTAGTCAAAAAATATCTGACTTTTGTGGATGAGCCTCTATTTTGATTGCCTATAACATTAATTAATTTGGATAAAAACTATAAATTAATAGCACACATCATATAAAATTCATTCCAATTACTTTTATTAATATATTTTTTTTATTTCATTGGTAGAGACTTCCACATCCCATCATTAGAGTTCATAGAACTCATGTACTGATGTACTTCCTTCATCTGCTCTAAACAATTTGTTTAGATATCAGAAGTTTCCCCTTCTATTCAGTTCAATCATTTATTTGAAATAATGATGGAATCCCTAAGTTCATTAATCAAAGGATCCTACAAAATATTCCCAAACTCCAATTCCATTGTGCTCCATCCACAGAACTCACTCATCCAGTAGTTCCTTCTACATCCATTGAACTCACACTATCCAATGTATGGAACCTCTTTCTAGTTAATGTACAATCGAGAATAATTTCACTAATTTAACACCTTGAGGATGCAATATAACTATCATTAAACTGATGATTCTACATATAATGAAAATTCCAATCCAAATCCTAAAATTCTAGTGTATTTACTTTTTCTACATGAACATAAACTTCTATAGTGTTGGTGTACTCCCTTCATCTATGTTCTCCAAAGTATTACTTATGGTGACTGAACTTTTGGATCTCTGAAACTTGAACTAGAAAATAATTCTCACACTAAACCCAAAAATAATAAACTTAAGAATTGTTTTCATAGGATAAATACAACAATTTCCCAGCCAAAGACTATTCTCACGCTCACACCAACGTCTCACTGGCCTGCTTCTATTCACCCTCCTTTTGAAACACATACATGGTTATTTACTCCATGCTACATCAAATTATCCAGCATAAAAAAAAAATTCCTCGTTAATTATCATAAACCACAATATGGAAATCAACTAAAATTGTGAAACATGTCTGAATGCCTCAATGAAATCTCTCTAAAGAAAATAAGAACTATGATTTAATCCTATGACTGTTGAAATTTCATCAAAAAGATGCATACCGTGTCCATGGAATAAATACATTATATGTATAATTCCAACACTTTTATTTACCATGTTCCAAAAACCTAAGATCTTATCAATGCATCAAAATCTAGAAAAATCATTGAAACTAACCTCCATATAGTATCTTCTAGAAATTATTATGTCATCAATATGAAAAACTCCCACAGAAACTTTTGATCAGTGAAACCAAGACATGAATGGATCTTTTAACCCATTGCATCTAGCCTTAGTTCCAAATCTTTGAGGTTCCCACCTCCATTATAGGGGTCATTGTATTTATCTTATGATCTTTCAATTATTTTTGACATAATATCATAAACTTTTATAAAGAAATTCATGCTAGGACTTAGGTTTTTACTTTATCCAGCTTTAGCATAGCCAAATTCAACACCTTCTATAAACTTCACAGATAAGAGATCACAATTTTTATAGCTTCCAAATGTTTGGTTTATCCTATATGATATCCTACACCCAAAAAAATAATCCACCCACCTCAAGTTTTAGATGAACCAAAACTTATTATATTGGATTCAAAAAATTCTTTCAGAAAATGAACATCCACTCCATGACACCAATTTTTGGTGTTCTAAGTCAGTCTTATTTAATAACAATAAAACTCATTCCATAGTCTTCCAAAACCTCTTCACTGATCTAAAAAATATCATCTTTTTTACTATCTTCAAGTCCACCTACATCATAGTTCTTATAGATTATTCAATAATGGTACATTGAAGTACAATTAATTTCTATGAGATAAACCATCAGAACTTGAACACTAGTCATTAACACCAAATATTTTACTCTATTGCACTGAGTTATAATAAATATTCATGCAAATAAGAATTTTCATCCTTCCTACTCTCTGCCTTTTGTGTTCTCATGATAATTTTGAATCCATTTTTTGACCATCTAGTCCTTTGAATGTCAAAAATTATTTCAAACATCTCCTTTGGTATCTTGAAAACTATATACACATGTAATCACCATGAATCCCCCAATATATATTCCCAAAACCTTCCATAATTTATATTGTTTTTTATTTGAACATATCTTATGATGCATCAGGACTATACCACACCACATCTATTTCTATATGGGATATAAAAAACACTTGGTAACAACTTCAATCAATCCCTATCAACTATAGGTTTGTGGAGCCTCTAAAATTCAATCCTTATAGAAATATAAATTTTGATATTTGATGATTATCCTTAAATGGAAATTCCAAATGAATTTTTCATCTGATGAAACTACAAATCCTCCATGAGAAACACAACCGACTTCCTCTAAAATATATATCTTCCACCATCAAATCATCAAATCGTTCACATCCCATGAAATTCTATCCTATATAGATGTGATATCCCAATTAATCTAGTCAATGTGAAGAATCATTAGATTTTATTGAAATTTTAGTAGTCTTACACCAGGATGCAAATACCACCTAATGAATAAAACATGATGCATGAAACTTTCTGATCAATTAGCCTTTCGATACTCCCAGAATACCTATGGTACCACTTCCATTTTCCAATAATATTCCTATGGCAACCTAATCGACCACATGAACATGAGAACCAAATAGTATTCCAACCAAGATTTCAAAGTCCCCAATCAATGGGACACACCCCAAGACTCATGATAGTTAAGATAACATAGGATATCCTAGAGTACCTCTGGTTCCATCAATGATTTCCCATCAATATCCTTCCAAGTCCTTGATAAAATACTCCACCATACATAGTGATACTATTCTATACCACCAAAATCTGTAACAAAGATCTAATTCCACTTGTATGGGATTAGGAATCATTAAAATAACTCATTATAATTCAATTTATTAGTGATGGGGTGTAGATTTATATCATTATAATTTTATACTTCTAGTTCTCCACTATAGTAGAACTTCAACCATTGAAAGATTATTCATCTGATCAAACACCCCCATCACTTCAAAGACCATAACTAAGAATATAGAACTCCCATACAATGAATCAATTCATACTCTACCGATAGTTATGTTCACCTTATGATCCTCTTTCTATAGAATTTATAATCAAATAATAACATGAAAAAAAATGAAAGCACAATGTACAAACACAATGCACAAAAAGATTTTGTGGTTCAGACATGGTGTACTGAATCCATGGTAGAATGAAAAAATATCATTCAGTACATTATATTTAGGTGTAAACATGAGTTTCTAGGTCGTTGAAATTTTATCAAACCTAATTAGACTACTAGAAGAAGTATCACCAATGTTTTAGCGATTTCATATTCTGGTGCTCCTCCTCATAGTATTTCACCTTTAGTATTTTAGCCTTCAATACCTAGATGCACCCAGGTGAGATTCTTATGGATCCACCTAATCATTTGTTTCAAGATCCATTAACATATTTTAGTCGTTTTATAATGAAATTTTAATAGGTTAACCAATCCCACTATTTATAGTGGTCCCAACCGATCATCCAGTTAGCTCCACCATTTGACCTTCACAAGTGACCCTCCATTGACATAAGAAAATTATGATCTACTGTATCATTAATTTCTTTGACTACCAAATCCTAGTATATAGTAAAATAATATCTACTTAAATATAATGAATTTTATGAATATCCCTTTTCCATATTCACTAGTAAATATTTCCAAATCTTATCATCAGAGTTCATAGAACTGAACCTCTACACATCCTTCACTAGCCCCCAAAAATTTATTCAGCTATTAAAAGCTTCCCTTTCTATTCAAAACACTCATTTATCCATTAAAATGATTCCCTCTCTGAGTACATTTATCTAAGTATCTTCCAAATCATTCTTGTACTTAAACTCTACTATTCTCCATCCATTGAACTCACCCATTCAACTGCTCCCACTACATCTAATGAACTCACAACATTTAGAGCCCGGGCCCACATTCTGATAAATATATGGTCTATTGTACTTCTGATGATATTAAACCTTGAGGATCTCATTAAACTTATATTCAAATGATGTTTTTGTATTTGATGAACTGACCATTCCACCTACTGAATTTTTAGTGAACTAACTTCTGATGCCTGAACATAGACTTCAGTGGTACTTGAATACCATCTTCATATATGTTCTACCAAGTGTTAATTTTAGTGACTAAGCTTTTGGATATATGAAACTTGATCCAAAATATAATTCTCACACCAAACCCAACATAAGATCCTCTACTAATTTCTTATTTCTCCTTTTAAATATGATTCCATCAATATATAGAATCACCATAAACTATTCTTATTTGGTTTATTTTATATTAATAATGTTATAAAATCATCAAATTTTAAATTCCAACACCTTTAATAATGCATCCATCAGAGTTTACTAGGCTTGAGGTGTAACACCCAAATATTAAACACTATATATTTTATTTACTTTAGAACCTAATGTGTTTGATAGCTTATGACACACATAACACCAAACCAAAAAACGAATAGTGGAATAATATATGATCCTTAAAATGAATTCATAGAATTAGAGGTTAAAAATATATATAACTAAATAATGGAATATATGTGTGATTAAGAATAAATTCCATGTCCAATGCTAAGGCATTGATAAATTAAATTAGTTTAGCTAAATAACTAATAAGGATAATTTATATTTTAAAATGTAACCTTTCTAAATAATTATTTTTTATATTTTCTAATAAAATAAATAATTCATGGATAAAATATATTAATAATAATAATAATATATTAAAATCAATTTTATTAGTAATTGATTGGAAATAAGAATAAGAATAATTTTTGATGTCATTTTCCTATGAAAATAGTTTTAATTATATTTTTATGTTTTTATTTAGGAGTTAAATTATAAAAATTTAGAGTTTGATTTTGACAAAATAAAATTACTTTTTATATTAATAATTTCAATATTATCTTAATATGAAATTTTTATATTTTTCTGAAATAGTTGATTTTATGTGAATAGTGAATAATATAGTTTTTACCAAAACTGCAACTTTTTTGACTTTATCAATATATAATCAAGACCTATAAGTTTATAAAAACATTTAATCAATAAAATATTTATTTAATTAGTAATATTATACATTTTTAAATACCATTATCAATTTATAAAACCTATGTTTAATATATTTTATACTTAATTAATATTTTTCTATAAAAACTATTTTTGTTCGCTTATATTAAAAATCAGTTTTCCAGAACTTATAAAAATTAAATATATAAAAATAGAAGTATTATTTTATATCAAAATGATCATACTATTTAATAAGGTAAATTTCATTTTTCTTTCATAAAATTATTATTACTAAGACTGAAGTTAATGACTATGATAATAGTGAAAGAGTTATTTTCAAAGAATTGATTTATTAATGTTGTGTAATTTTTATCTAATAAATTAAATTGAAATATTTAAATTAATAAATATAAAATTAATTTTAAACACATATATAATTATATTAACATACATTTATTTTATAATCAATGTCAAGTAATATTATGATCTCATAATGGTTCAAACATCATTTTTCTATAAAAATCCATTTTTCAATATATAAATTTTTTATATTTAAAATTTAATTTTATATTAATTATAAATTGAATTATAATAAATATATATTAAATTTAGGTTCATGGAGCTCTAATTTTTAAGAGTTTTTTTATCTATTTAGTAAAACATAAGTTACTAAGGTAAAAACTAGTTACCTGGGTAAAAATAAGAAAATGGTAAAATTAAAAATATAAGAAAAATGACTTCCAATATGTTAAAAACATGTGTGTAAATAATTGGTTGCATATTTAGAGACCCAATATCATACCAAACTCCATTATTTATAAATTTTTTATTCATTTTCCCTTTAACAGTGTTATGATATCATTGAAATGTAAAGGGTATGCACAAAAGTGACATTTTCTTCACTTATAAAATAAGACACTTCCACTCCTTCATGCCACACCAGTTACTTAGAATTTATTCCTAAAAAACTGAAATTTTATCCCCCTAAAAACCTATCTAATTTTCATAATACTCTGATCTCATTTATTTATCCTAACCCCATCATTTCCATGGATACTTCCAAGATAAAGTTCAAGTCCCTAAAGTGAGTATTACTTAATCCTTGTCTTTTTATTCTTCTTATTCCCCTTAAAAACCTATCCTAAACATAGTTATATAATTAAATAAGTTTCATTATTATGATTAATTTTTATTATATTAAAATAAAGACCCTTATTTATTTATTTCCATCCACTTAGAAAAATGAAAACATATTGATCATGCGTTGTGAGAACTACCGTCTCTACAAAGCGACATCATTGGTTTTTCAGCACCACATATCTTCACTAGTTAGAATGATAGAATTAAAAAAATAAATATTAAATATATAATATAATTATTAATATTAAGATATGATTTATAATCCACCTTCATTTCCTATCATTCTTTGGGAAATTAAAATGTTAATCGTGCATTGTGTGAACTACCGCCACCACGAAATAACATTTTTTATTAGACTTAAAATATGAATCAATAAATAATATATATATATAAATAATATCATTATTCTTCTATTATAATGATATTATGTAAAAATAAAAAATTTCTTAACCATGCACACCCATTGAATTATAGTTTGTTCACACTTGGGTTGGTCTAATGACCTACTTGGACAATGCTATAAATCTATATCATGTATAACTAATGGAAATTAAATACTAATATTATCAAAATTTAATAATAAAATCATTTTTTATGGTTCTATAAATTTTATATTAATTATTTTACTTATTATTAAAATATTATATTTGATAACTAAAATTAACAAAAATTGGCCGACATCAATTCTATTTTCAGACAATACAACTAAAACACTAATGGAATGAGATAAGAAATTTATATATCAATATATATTATCTAATATCTTAAAATAAATTATCTAATAATGATTAAATTTGGGATAATAATTAAGTACAACACCGCTATTGAGGATAAATGGTTTCTCTCTAAAAAAAGGTGAGCATCTCTCTCTTCGATTTCAAGGGGATTTCTTCAAAAATATTAGTTATTCATTGAAGCTTCTACTAAAAATAAATAATAAAGATGATATTTTTAGTCAATTTTATTTTTTTCTACTTTCATTAGGGGAAATGGTCATGTCGATTCTTGGAATGCAGCTCAGAGGGATCTGCTTGTGGGTGATCCTAGGGATTATGGTGGGTCTCTGCCCTGTGTGACCGGTGACAGAGGGCCAATATTGATGGTGTTGGATGTTAAGAGTGATTAGAAGTAGGGGAATGGAAATAGTTCCTTGATGGCGACTGTTGATGATGTCACCTTGATTATGTAGTTTGATGACAATGCTTAGATGGCAGATGGTGGTGATGTGATGATGGTGGTTGGTGATGGTATGTCGTGGGGTCAAAATCAGTGATTCTGCTTTTCTTTATAGGGATAGATGGTGTCGATCTTGGTTCACATGACATCGAAGGCCACAATAATTAGGGTCATCAGGTGGAGACCTAATTTTCATTTTGAGGGAAGACTGGTGGTAGGCTTGAACAACATTAAGATGGTGATAGATCATTAGAATCAAGTGGCATGGTGACTTTGGGACCCCGGCGACAATGTTTGGGTTTGGTGATGGGAAACTTTTATTTGTAGTATAGGGGATGAAGTTATTGTGTTGACTGTACCTATTCCTTGTCTAGCTTGTGCACGGTTGACAAAATTCTTGTGCAGCGATTTTGGTTTTCAGGAGTGCTCTAGCCAGCATGTTTGGTATCCCAGTGGATTTGATTGGGGATCATCAATGATGATGGTTTAGGGAGCGGAACACTGGTGATGTACTCTGGATAACCTTGATATTTTAAATAATAATTAAATAAATATAAGTATGGAGATAACCTTGGTAATATTAAAGTTGACCTCAGGAGGCAGTGATGCAGCTGTCGGCAACCCTAGCTCAGGTTGTTTAAGGTGGGGTGTCCCCAGGCATGGTTTTTGGGCCATTTTTTGGCCATTTCTATATATTTGGGGAATTTTCTTCCTTTTTTGATTTTTTGCACCATTATATTTTACTTGTCTCATTAATTCATATAGTATAGCTTGTCGGGGAACATGCATGGTGTGGAAATCATGAGTGATTTTCAGTGGTTTGGGTGCTGGTGAGTTTCGATTCTCATGGTGACCATTAGTGGTATGGGAAGCTGAAGGGTATAATGGCCTATAATCACTTTATACATTGGCGGCATGGGACACTAATGGGTTTTTTTAACAGGTACAACTTTGAAGTGAAAGTTCATGGATGACGTATTAGTGGCGATGCTAAGGGCCCAATGACAAAATTGGGGTAGAGTCTGATAGACAGGGACACGACGATGTATGGGTTTCAGGTGTGAAGGGGTCTTCTCTAGTGGTGGGATCATGATGGACACTTGGGATCCTACAGTAGGGATTCATCTTAGTTCCTAGGATTGGATTCGGGTTAGTTTTGTTATATATTGGGACATGCATCTTGGGGGTGCTTAGATTTCACTCTAATTAGGCCTCTTGTTGGCCACTTTTGTATTTGGGGGTAACTTTTGTGCCCCATAATTGTTTCTTTGTACTTTAATTTTTATTTTTAATAAATTTTAGGGACCATTAGTTAAAACTCAATGAATTCACCATTTTGATTACACACCACTATTATGAAATTTTTTCAAAACGATCAAGATTACTCTCACACAATATTAACAATAGATAACAACTAACTAATATACATGTAAATTTTATTATAAATTATGTTTATAAAATTTTATAGATATGAATAAGGTTTTGAAATAGGTGATTAATATATTTATTTTTGTTATACATGAGATTCAATCACTTTAGTGGAAGTCAATAATTCACATAAGGGATTCTTGGTCTCAATTCTTAATCTTTGAGACATATTGCATTATGTGCACCATTTTTTCATTTTATATGGTGTAATTTTGATTTAATTCAGATCAAATTATTTAAATATATATTTTTTATAATTCATGGTTTATAAATATTAAAATCAAGTTCATTTGTCTATTCATATTTTGATTCAAGTGTTTCCCACTTCATAAGGGTTTGTACTAATTCCATTTTCTTCTATCGAGTTAAAAACTTTATTATTTAAGAATATTGTTCTAAGTTGGATTTATTCTACCAAATGAATGATTTGTATTCTATTTACCCCTGTCTTTATAGGTTCCCAAAATTATTCCTTATAACCTTGTTATCAAATTATTTATACCTCAAATAATATGTTACTTGAAAGGGGTTTGTTGTCTGACTTTTGACCCCTCGAGACAAATTTATTATTATACATCATGTTTTATTTATAAATTTGTAACTAATTACCCTTTAATATATATTTTATCATGTTTCTATTATTATTCCTGGTATTAAATGTTTCGTTTGAAATTATAACCTTCAAGGGATTTTGATTTGAAAGTTTCTAAAGTCGTAAGTGTTATTAGTCTCTATTTTGAATTACATGAGACATTATTGATATTGTGTACCATATTTTGTTTTATATGGTGTATTCACTTACCTATTACCTTCATGTATAATAAAAATCTTTCATTTAATTATATTTTAATTTTATATTATCCCTCTCATATACTTTTGATTCTTATGTTATCATTATCGTAAGGGTGTTTGCATCTCAATTTTGCTTTATTGAGATATGATTCATATTTTAACACTTGTTCTATTTTTATAGTGTATATATTGGGAATGGATTAATTTATAAATTCTCTCATACTATTTCACTCTAGGAGATTAAACTTTCAGAAATCTATCACTTCCTTTGTCTTTCCAAATAATCCTCTATTATAGGCATGCTTTTTCTTCCAATATTTTTCCAATGTAAATACCCTATTTATCATTACATTTTTAAGGGAATTCATCTAGATTTCATTAATTTATTTATTGGATGAATTATTAACTTAATCACATACCCATTTCTCAATCTTTTGGTTTTACTTTAAATACATACATATAAAGCTATTCCATTTATTGATTAGGTTAATATTAACAATCAGTATACTTATTTTTTCAATATGAATGTTAAATGATTACTAAATAATATTGGTTATGTATTTTATATTTTATTCATTCTTTAACATGATTAATGAATTATAATTTATTTAAAAAAGTGTGTCCTCATATAGATATCCCCTTGATGCATCAATTTGTATTATGAGACAAACTAGATTGGGTATTTTGGTGCATGCCAACCTAGAATAAAATATTTCCTAAACCTAGGGAATTGATGGTAAGATCATGATGTATTGTATTAGGGAATGGAATTAGTTGTCCAAAATTATGAATTAAATTGATAAGGAACTAATTATTGTTATACATGTGTTTATTTGTTGATATTTCAACCACAGATATGTTATGATCATAGTTTCTTTTATTTATCAAATTATTTTTATTATCTATTACTACCATATTATTTATGCTTACTTATGATATTTGATTGTTACTGTTTATGTTTACCCTTACTGAGCATGTGATCCCACCCATTATCATCTTTATATTTCCCTAGGTTATGAAGTAATTTAGTATACATGATATTTCAAATATAATAGCTTGTTTGGATAATTCTTTTGATATTTTTAAGACTTATTATTTATTAAGTAGTTTCTTATATAGTGGAAAATTTTCCATTTATTGAGATATACATGGGATTTATTTGTTAAATGTTATCAATAACTCTATAAAACTATCAACCTAAATTTTACTTTGAATATAAATAAATCAATATTTTTTATCAATATTTTAATTATTGATGGTTAAAATTGGTTTTCTATGGTTCATTTCAATGTTATTATTTAAATAACGTGTTTATGTGTACTTGATCTAGGATTGATAGTCCTATTCATAATAGTTTTAATCATAGGATAATTTATATAACTTTAGAGATTAGGATTTCATAATTTTAGGATAATTTAAGAGTTATAAATTTCATTAAGGGGTGATAAATTATGTTATATTATATTATAAAGGGTATAGATAATCCTTTAAGTTAGTTGAAGTAATATTGAATATTTTTGGGATTAGGATAAGATATATTTAGTGAAAACCCCATGGATAAGTCTAAGGGTAATTCCTAAGTATAAGATAACATATTGATGTTTTGGTAAAGTAGATATTGTGTGGTTCTCCTAGAAATTACATCACTTTATGGATAATGTTGAGTGGATGAGACTATAAAATATATTCACCTAGGGGTTATCACCCCTAAAAAGGTTGGTTGGACATTTCTCAATATTCACTATGGTGCATGATTAATGGGCCTAAGACTACAAAACTTTATAGACACTCCAAGGATATATTATTTGGTGAATCACATTATCTTTACATGCCATTATGAAGGATTTACTATATTATGAAATTGGGTTAAGGAATATGAGAGAACCCAACTTATAGAAATCTATATTTAACCAAGAGTTATTTTGGTTGAATAGAAATATAATTTAATAATTTCAAAGATTAAGAGACTTTGAGATTTAATTTAATAATATTACAATAATTCTCTTATATTTTTAATCACTCATGTTAACTCCTTTTAGTTTTAGTAATTGATAAATTTTAAAGGAATAAATTTAATAATGGATTCCATAAAAAATTTGGATATTTTCCTAATGAAAAAACTTACAAGATAAGAAATATATTGATAAATATTTTTATTATACAAAACTAACTATTAAAAATTATGATTAATAATGTGAACATATTTGAATCCCCAAATATATTGAAGAAGAGAAAGGCAGAGTCTCATGGATGTTTTGGTAACAAAGGTAATAAAGGAAATAAGATTCAATTTTCTATGTGTCAATAATATGGGAATAAAATCATTAGAGATTGTTTCAAGGGAATGGGAATTTTCTATAAGTGTGAAAATAAAGTTCATTATGCTTATGGGTGAAAGGGATAGTGATATGTTACAAAAATTCATTGCTTTAATTTCAAATAAATTGGGAACTATACACATAAATGCACTAATCCAATGGATAATGGGGAAAATAGTCACCAAGAGCCACCTAGACCATGGGAAAAAGGAAAATCCTATGAAAATACTACTATTTAAGGGGATAATGATTCTTCACTATATATTTTACAATGTCTTATTAAATGTATATTTTCAACAATAATTTAATATTGAGTTATTAATAAAAAACCTTATAGTATGATTATTATTAAATCTTTTTATGGTTTTTTGAAGTTACTTATTATAGATCTAGTTTTTTTCCTTAATTTTTTGTGGTATTAAGAATGGATTATCTCTCTTTATAAATCACTCATATCAATTTTTATATTGGGAAATATCACTACATGTCTTAAATCAACCCATTATAATTTGTAGATGTTAACTATGAAATTCCTATGAAAATTACTTTTATCATATATGTCTTGATACCTAATAAAGAGTTTCTTAGTATCTAAAATAGTAAGTTAGATATCTCATTAGTAATCAAATCTTAGATATTGTATATCTTATGGATACACTTATCTATTTTTCTTAGAGACAAAGAATTAAAAATTAAAATAATGTAATTTATTTAATTGGGAAGAATGAAACACCCTAATATTAAAGATTATATTTTTTATTTCCCTTTAATCCTAATGTTTTTGATATCTTGTGATGCATGCCATACTGAGCCAAAAAAACAAAGAATAATATATAACCGTTAAAATGTAGTTGTAAAATTTCTGGTTAAAATTAGATATAACTGAATTATGAAATATATGTGTAAATTAAAATAAATGTCATTATCAATTATAAGGTATTGATAAATTAAATTAGTATGTGTAAATAACTAATAATACTGGTTTATGATTTAAAATATAACCATTTCTAAAAATTGAAATTTTATGTTTTTTCAAAACTAAATACTTTTTGGATAAAAAATATTGTTTATATTAATAATATATTAACAAATATTTGATTAGTAAATGATAAATAATAATAATAATAGTTAATATTTTTAAAATTTTAATTTTCCTATAAAAATTATTTTAATTATTTTTTATGTTTTTATTTAAAAGTTAAATTATTAAAATTTAAAATTTAAATTTGATAAAATAAAATTTATTTTTAGATTCAGAATTTCAATATTATCTTAGGATTAATTTTTAATATTTTTTATAATAATTTTAGTTTTATTTGAATAATGAAAAATAGGTTTTTTACTAAAACCTATAACTTTTATGACATTATCATTATATAATAAAGGAATATAAGTTTATAAAATATTTTAATTACTGAAATATGTATTCAAGAAGTAATAATAAAAATTTTTAAATATCATTCTAAATTTAAAAAATTTACATTTAACATTTTATGAACTTAAGTAATATTTTTCTCTAGAACCCGTTTTTGTTCGCTTATATTAAAAATCGGTTATCATCAATTTTAGAAATTAAATATTTTAAAATGGATTTCATATTTTATATAAAAATCATAATATTATGTAATAAATTAAATTTCATATTTTTAATAGAATTATGATCACTATGATTAAGGTTAATGTCCATACTAATGGTGAAAGGCTTATTTTCGAAGAATTGTTTTATAAATGTTGTGTAATTTTTTTCTAATGAATTAAATTGATAAATTTTTAATAATGAATATAATATGATTTGTAGACATAGATATAATTATATTAACACACATTTAATTAGTAATCAATGCTACATAAATTACTATATCATTACGGTTAAAACATTATTTTCCCTCAAAAACAGTTTTTCTATATAAAAAAGTTTTAATTTAAAGGTTAATTTGTGTTAATTATAAATTGAATTAGATTAGATGGATATTAAATTTAATTTTAAAACATTCAATTTTTTAAATAGGGGTTATTTTAATTGTTTAATAAAATGTATGTTAGTTGGGTAAAAAGTTGTCACCCTAGTAAAAAAATATGAAGTAAAAATATAAGAATAAATGACTTCCAATATGTTTAAAACATGTGTGGAAATAATTTTGTGTAGATTGATATACCCAAGTTCACCCAAAAATTCATTATTCTGAATTTTTAGATTCATTTAACATTGAATAATGTAATGATACTATAGCAACCCCGACCTTAGTAGCCTGGAGTCGGTTTCTTGCTTTATTACACTCACATAAATACAATGGGTCAAATCCAAAAGAACCAATTAGTTTACTAGTTTTGTATTACTACATACATATATGATACCCATTTTATATTGGGTTGTGAAAATAAAACATAATACCTAAAAAATGAGCTTCCTCCTTGAAAATTATTCAAATATATCTTCTTCATATTTTGGGGAAAGGAAACAAAATAAGGGTGAGCTCAAATTCTCATTAAGGGTTAAATACATTGGAGGATATAATGAATCATTAAGGAATAATAAAAATGTAAAGGTAAATAAAAAAATACACATTCCATTTAAATAACTTGACTGCATGAATAGAGAAGGAATAATAAAAGTGGAAAGGTTAGTAACAAAATACGCATGCCATTAAAACAATAATCTAAGAATGAAATAAATCTAGAGATAATATAATTGTGAAAATACTATGGAAATTAATAATAAATTAATTGAATTCTTAGTTATTGGATTTCATGTTTCCCAGGCACATGATACCATTATTTTCAAGATTTATCCTTAAGACAGTTTAAAACATACTAGGTAAAAACCTATCTTATTTGGCCAACTGATTCGTCTCATGATACCATCGATGCATCAAGGGAATTACATCAACCAGTTCACAACCCATGTATTTCATGTCTAAAACATTCCTAATATATCAAATAATCGATTTAATTTATAGAAAATGTGCCTTATTAAATATCAGTATTGAGTAAAATATATGAATTTATCAATATTTCCCTAGTTAATAAAATAACATTGAAAGTAAAAAATATTTATAAAAATGGAATATGATTTAGGAAATAATAATATCCATAAAATAATAATATAAATATTTAATATAAATTTAATTTCCAATAAACAATTATAATAATAAAGTGATTGTTTCAAGATAAAGTTAACAATCACAAAAGAAAGTGAGATTACACAACAACTCTTACAATTTAGTAATTTTCAATTCAAATCCACTTGGATAAAATAAATAAGATTTAAACTTAAAATAACATGAATAAAAAATTATTCATGATATTAAAGGTTAAATGGTTATTATATACACCACATAAAAGTGAATTTGTGCACAATAAGAAATGTGTCTCAATGGAATGTAAATTGAGATAAAATTATTTACCTCACGATTCCTTTTGGTTGAATGTTATTTAACATAATTTAAAGTGGTTTTAAACATGTTATTAAATTATTATATAACCATATTAATATTTATAATATTATAAATTATTCTTTTATATCATCTTATCATATTTTCTTTAATAATCTTTTATTATTTTCAATGATTCGGGTGATAATTTCCTTTTTTTCTTCATGTGTGTTTTTTCATGAAAGATTAGGTTATTTCACATATTATATAGTTTAATAATTTAAATAATAATAATATTTACATAATTTTAATATTTAAACATCAATTATACTTTTATGAAAAATCATGAATGATGGTCATGAAAAATTAAGTAGGTTACGATCATGGAGATAGTAAGTCGTACGCACGCATGAGTAACGTTTCAATTTCTTAAATGACCACTATGGAAAAGAGGTAAGTGATATTTTAACTTTATATAATTATAATAATATCATAAATACCACATTATATACTTATATATATCATCCATGTGGTGTGGTTATCAAAAGAGAGTCACATCACTTCATGAAGGTGATAGTCCACACGTACACAAATGATGTTATCATCTTTACATGAGTGAAATATAAAGAAAGAAAATGATATATATTACCTTTATATAATGATAAATATTTCATTAATAACATTATTATTTTATTTATATCACACATAATCATTAACTTTATCTTTATTACCTTCCATGTGAAGAATTAGTGAAATATGAATCACATTGCTTCGCGAGGCGGTAGTCTGCCTTACACACAATCGACGTTATTGTATCTCCTACATAATTAAAGGTAAAAATATGTATATGATATAGTGATTCAAAACATATAAATATTTTATAAATATAATTTATATCCCTCATCATACCCAACCATTAGAGGTGGAAATGAAAAAATGAGCGACATCAGTTTGCGAGGCAATAGTCCATCGTACACACAAACAATGATTTCATAACCCATTTGATGGAAGTGTAGATGGTTTTAGGTAATGAAATTATTATAAAAATATAAAATTATATGTAACATAATGATCTTATTATATCATCATTATTTAATAAAGATTTAAGGAGGTGGATAAATAAGTAAAATAAAGACGCTTTTTAAAGAACATTACCTCTTCTTTGGGCATCCTCCTTAGTTTTGCACTAATGCCTTAATAGGTTTTATTTCCTATAAATATAAGGATTATATGATGAGGTTAGAAAATTTGGTAATTTATTTGGGAAGGTATTTACCAAATGAAATAGTTTTTAATTTGTGAATTAGTGGGAAGACTGAGTGCCCTTTTACAGTTGAGGAAGAGTGGTATTATTGTAAATTCTCAGAATTATTCACTATTAGGATGTAAATATTAACTAAAGTGGATCAAAAATTGATAATTAAAGAGTTTTAGTAATTATATAGTCGATCTAAAACTCCACCATGTAATAAAAAACATTTTTTAAACATTTTTTCCTTAACTTCTAAGTTTCCTTATTTTTACCATTTTAGTTTTTCACTATGGTAACTAGTATTTTTACCCTAGGTTATATATAAATTAAACCTAAAATAAAATGATAATTATTAGAAAATTTATACCAATTTATTCTAAATACCATATCTTATTTATTAAATATAAATACTATGAGTGTAAGAAATTAATTTTAACACAAGCGCATGTAACGTGGAAAAACAATGCTTTAACCTTAACCACACAAATAGAGTTTTTAACATTTTGGAGTCAATATATTCATTATAAAAGGTAAATTGGTATATTAATTGAAGATATTTGGTATTTATTACCATTTAAAAATAATTTGGAAGAATATATTATTTTTAGTAATTTTAAATCATTTAATAAAATATCATTTATTATAAAGTAACATTAATGTCAATTTTAACATTATTCATTTAATTTGAATTTTTAAAAAGATCAATACAATGATAGAATTAGAATATATTATGTTCAATTTTTTTAAAATGAAATATTTATCTATATAATTTTTAAGAACCCAGACCTTCTTTTCAGGTATGTTTTTCCTTTTCTAGTCATTTCTAGGAAAAAGAGGAAAATCTGGAAATTTTCTAAGTACACATCTTGTACTTTATAAGTACATGCAGTTTTATTTGATGCTGCTCGAATCCGTGTGCTAACCGTGTCATGGCCACACACACAGCCATGTAGGGGTGACATGGAGGCCGCCTAAAGCGGAGTATGGAAAAGCCTAGTACACGCCGTGTACTCAAAAAGTACACGCCGTGTACTTTCTTTTTTTTCATTAAATGTGCCGAGGTCACGTCTTAACCCCGGAACCGTATTCGTATCTATCTTCTTCGACCAAGATCATTCTGTACGGCCACAGATCTTCTCCAATCCCCCGAGTGATCGTTCGTCCTCCGAATCTAACTCCGTTGATTGCTTTGGAATCACATCGGTGAGTTATCTCTTCTACTGGAACCTCATTTCATGATTCATTCTCTTTTACAAGTTATCATGGGTTGAACGTTTTAGATGTTTTTTTAGATCTATGACGTTCCAAGGAGAATCAAGCTTCAAGGTTCAAGTATATCAATCTCCTAACATCAAGGTAGGTGGTTTGTGCCTTTCTGTAGGAAGTCTTTGGGTATTCTGTGTAAATTCCACCAATACCCTTGAATGAGGTATTGTGTGTTTCCTGTTTTGCCCTTATTGTTTTCATGCTTTGATTATATGCCTGAGTAGAAAATATTGCATTTGAATAGGGTAATTTACCATTCTTTGGATGTTTTTCCCATGCATTTTTGCCTGTTTATGACCGTTTGGTCTAGTTTTTCCTCTTAGGATTTTTCCAGTTCCATGCCTAGTTTATAGGATAGTGTGACTGTTCTTCCATGCTGAGATGCTGTAGAATGATAACTAAGTAGTTCTTGAGGATACTTTGGCTGTTACGTGATGCGATACTTGCTGACTTTACACAGGGCTGTGAGAACCTAGTGTAGTAAACCATAGGGAGAATGGATGTAAGGGATTCTCCAGAGTGTCTTTAATTTACGATGCAAGGCCACATGGGGAATTGATGTTGAGTTCTTCCTCAGAGTGTCTGTAGTTCCTCAACGTGGGCTACAGGGGGAATGAGACATTGATTGCTTCCCCAGAGCGCCTTTAGTACGATATGATATTATAGGAGGAATTGACGGTGAGTGCTTCCCTAGAGAGTCTATTCTTTCTTTAGCTGAACCAGAGGGGTGAGAATGTGTGTTCCTCCCAGAGGGTTTCTAGTAGTGGAAGGTAGAACTATACGGGTTAGGCTGTGAGAACTACCCAGAGGGTTACCTGTTTTTTCTTCTTGCTTGAGTGGATACTTTCTTGTTTTTACATTATATGCTAGAGACTATGGATTGTTTTATGCTGAGTATTATCTTGTTTACTGCTTGCTGTTTACTGCTTACTATACTTTACCTACTATATACTCACTGACTGTTAGGCATAGATCTTCGGGTGGTTGCGTACTGGGATTTTTATCTCACACCCAGTTTGGGTCATGCTATTGGGCCCAAATAGATTATATTTTTGCAGGTATAGATAAGGGAAAACACCCTTCTACTTTAGGTTCTTGATTTCTTTGGAGCTGGAGAGAATGGGGTCAAGCTGAGGCTTGTGATGCTGAGGAGTTTATCTGCTTTCTTTTGTACTTGGGTTTTGTAATGTATTTCAGCATTGTGACTTGTTTGGATATTTTTCCTAGACGCATTTTTATCATGCATCATTTATATATTTTCTCCAGTTGTTTATTTATTAGTCGTATGCTGTTTGTTGTTATTGTTGTTGGATATTTACTGCTTCCGTTGTTGTATGTGTTTACTACTTCTGATGTGTACTATTCCAATGAGGGAATAGTTTCCCCATTATCACACCCAAGGCCCTTGCTGCAAGTCAGCAGCTTCTGGCATTCGGGGAAATGCGCTTGAGGCCATGAGACTAACCAGGAATGGGGCGCCTCTAGGTGGCTTCCAGAACCGGGACTTTACAAAGTGGTATCGAAGGCATTTCTTTTCTCTTGAATTACTGTTTGGAGCCTTTAGCTAGGGATAGGACAGAATAGGTACTTGAAAATAATCTGTGCCTGGGAGTAGCTAACCCTTGTACAGGGAAAATACATACTACCTCGTTTATTGCAATTTTACTAGTTTGAAATTTTACAATTGATTTGATTTCACCTTGAGTGACTCACATGATGTGTCTTGTTACTATTGATATTTTTGTGGTTCTATTTCTTTTGCAACCTTATGAGATGAGGGTATTCCATCTCATGCATCATATAGGCACTTTCTAGAAATCACCTGTCATGCATTTTTCCTTGCCATCTAGGATGCATTAGTGATTACATTTTGTTGTGATAGATGATGTGTAAAAAATGCATACTATTATGATAGTTTCCTTGATAGAAATACCTGCTGTTTGATAAGATATTGTTTGTGTAGAGATTATTGGAATGAATTCCAAATTTTGATTCGTGAGGTTTCATGGGCCCTCATGAATCAGAACTTTGTGGATCATTGACTTGTTTTCCTTATATATGATATATAGGAGATGCGAAGCTTTGATTCACGGGGAGTATGGGCCTTCACGGATCGGAATTTGGAACCTTCATGCTTGTTTCTTGTGTTCTCTGGGATTCAAAGCAGTTTCTGAGCTACTGCCCAGAAAAACCCAGAATACACGGCGTGTACTTTATGAATACACACTGTATAGTTTTCAAACCATGTTGCTGACTATGGGGGTAGAAACACGGGGTTGTGGAAAATCTTGTAGGAACACGCCATGTACTAGTTTAGCATGCCGTGTAGTTTGAAATAGGTACCCCGACCGTGTCACGAACAACAGGGGTCGTGATATCTTTTCACATACACGCCGTGTATGAATCTTACATTCTGTGTAGTCTAATCTAGGTACCCGACCGTGTCATGAACAACACAGGTCAGTGTTACCCTTTCTTTTACACGCCGTGTCCGCCTGGAACACACCATGTAGTGTTAGCTGTGTGTCAGGCCATGCCACTAACAACACGGGCCAGGTAATGCATGTCTAGTACACGCCGTGTCTGCCTTGAACACGTCGTGTAGTGTTGGCTTAGAGGAGCCGTGTGACCTAGCCATGTAAGGAGACCCGAGAAGGATAATATAGTTTAAATAAACGCCATGTGTTAGAACAACACACCGTGTATTTGGGGTGTTATATGACCAGTTGGGGAAGAAGTACACACTCATGTAAATGACTTAAGAGAACACGCCGTGTAGTCATGTTTTGTAAAACTTGAATGTTTCTTCCTCTTGTTCAACTCTTGTACTCTTGTGTTCAGTATTTTTTAATCCTAATCTGATGTGTGATTTTTACCTTTCAGAGTTATAGCACCAAGACGTCCTCCAGTTGTCCGTCAGTTGCAGAGCAGTGATCAGACGCCAGATATGGCTGATGAGGGACCTCCTGCAGATCCTCCTGCTATGCCAGCCTTGGCACCAGCAGTTATACTAGTCGCAGGCACTGATGCAAAATTTAGGGAAGGTTTTCTAAGGATTATGGAGACCTTCTAGGGAGCACCACCTCCTTCCTCAACTATGGAAGACTTGACGTAGGTTTTCCAGTAGCAACATCCTCCCACCTTCTCTGGGGAAGGAGGACCTCAGGCTGCAGAGTCATGGCTAGAATCCATGATGACGATCTTCAAACATATCGATATGCCTCCAGAAATGTGGGTCAAGATCACTACTTACATGCTACGAGACTCCGCCAAGAGGTGGTGGGATGTGATCTCATAGGAGGGTAATCATTAGGTTATGGCATGGGAGGAGTTTCAGCCTGTATTTTATGACTACTTCTATCCAGAGACCCTGAGGGCTGACCAAGCCTGGGAGTTCATGAGCCTAGAGAAGGGTAATCATTATGTCATTGATTATTCCTCTCATTTCACTGAGCTTTAGAGTTTCACACCCCTCTAGGGCAAAGATGGGTTGTTCTTGGCAAGGAAGTTTGAGGATGGTCTGATATGGGAGATCCGCTCACTGGTGAATATCTTTAGGCTAACTTTCATTGCTTCCATTATCAACCAGACATTGATTGCAGAGTGCAATCTGAGAGATTCCAAAGCTGAGAGCCAGGGTGGTTCCACTTCCAGTGTTAGTACTTCACTAGCTGACAACATGAAGAGCCATAGGGAGTCTATGTGTAGTGATACGAGGCAGAGAGACACATCTGAAAGTATCCAGGTGGTATGATAAAAATCTGTAAGGGTTGGGCATATGAGGTCGTAGTTCCATAGAGACCCAGTGGAGTGCCGATCTTGCAGCAAGATGGGTCACCTACAGTGCTTCTGTCAGGTTTTCTAACCAGCAGCTGGTGATAGGGGTTCTTCTATGAATCCTCGTTTAGAATCAGTGCCACCGGTTTCTCAGCAGTCTGGGAACTAGAGTTCTTCTAGCAGTTCGGGCAGAGGTGGAGGTCAAGGCCGTAGTGTTCAGTCACCGGTCATTTAGTGATAGTAGGGTGGATCAGCTCAGAGCGGTCAGGCACGGTCACATGGCTGTGGTACAAGTCAGGCTTTTGTGGTGGAGCAGACCCAGCAGGATCAGGATCTCGGACCCTCTACAGTTTGAAGTAGGATCTTATTGGCCTCAGTTTTGTCTTCTACTCTTTTTGATATGGGGGATTCCAATAGATTTATCTCTATTTCTTATGTGGAGAGCATTGGGCTCTATATCTTTTCCTCTATCGATGACTTGACTCTAGAAACACTATTGGGGACTAGTATGGCTTGTGTACATCAGTGCAAGTAGTGCCCTCAAGTGGTGGATGGGTATCACTTATTATGGGACCTCTATTTCCTAGAGATGACATGATATGATGTCATTCTCAGAATGTACTGGCTCATTCCCTTCCAGGTAGTCGTCGACTGTTATCACTGTAGAGTGAGTTTTGTATCACTATAGGGTGGTTCCATTTTTCTTAAGGGCGAGTGGGATGTTCGGGAGACCAGAGCAGGTCTAGAGCATCATGGGTTGGGAGCAGTTATAGCCCAGATTTCTAGCCATTATCTGGATGACCAGGGAACTTCACAATTAGACTTTCCTCCAGTGGTGGGTAATTTTAGAGATGTCTTTTTAGAAGACTTTTCAGGGTTACCTCCGAAGTGTGAGGTAGACTTCTTGATTGATCTCGTGCCAGGAGCGGCACTGGTGTCCATTCCTCCTTATAGGATGGATACACCAGAGTTACAGGAGCTCATGAAGAAGTTGGAGGAGTTACAGGTGAATGGTTTTATCCGACCTAGTACTTCTTATTAGGGTTCGCCTATCCTGTTTGCGAAGAAGGCAGACGACTCCCTTAGGCTTTGTGTGGATTAACGGAAACTGAACGAGTTGACGGTCAAGAACCGATATCCCTTTCCTACGATTGATGACCTCATTATTCATCTTCGAGGAGCCTGGGTGTTCTCAAAGATCTATTTGAGGTCCGATTATCATCAGTTGCATGTTAGACCATATGATATACCTCTTACAGCCTTTAGTAGCAACTATGGTCTATACGAATATATGGTTATGTCGTTCGGTCTCATAACCACACCTGCAGTTTCATGGTACTGATGAACCGAGTGTTCCATCCATACTTTTAATCCTTCATGGTGGTCTTCGTGGATGACTTCTTGGTGTACTCTCACACTCGACATGACCATGCTATCCATCTTGAGATCGTTTTGAGTACGCTGAGGGAGCATCAGTTATATGCTAAGCTCTCAAAATTCCACCTTTGGATGGACCAGATTCACTTCTTGGGTCATGTTATCTCAGAGGAAGGAGTATCAGTAGACCCAGAGAAAGTGAGAGTTGTAGTTTCTTGGGAGCATCCAAAGAACGTCTTTGAGGTGTAGAGTTTTCTGGGGATGGCTGGATACTAAAGACGTTTCATACATGACTTTTCACACCTCGTAGCACCGCTGACGAGTCTGACCAAGAAGGGTGCGAAGTTCTTATGGTCATATTTTTGTGAGTCAACCTTTCAGGAGCTGAAAGGGAGGTTGACTTCAGCACTGATACTAGTCTTGCCATATCCAGGCAAGAGCTACATTGTCTACTATGATGCTTCTGGTATTGGGCTAGGAGCTGTGCTTATATAGGGAGATGGAGGCATTGCGTACGAGTCTCGGCAGTTGAGGCCACATGAGAGGAATTACCCAACGCATGATCTGGAGCTAGCAGCTGTTGTTCATGATTTGTGTTGTTGGAGACATTATCTTATGGGAGAGCATTTTGTGGTTTTCAATAACCACAAAATTCTCAAGTACATCTTCACTCAGCATGATCTGAATCTGAGAAAGCTCAGGTGGGTCGAGTATCTTCAGTCCTTTGACTTTTAGATTGCCTATACATCTGGGAAAGGAAATTCTGTGGCTGATGTACTGAGCAGGAGGACTCAGATACAAGCATTTCAGAAGGCCAGCAGTGAGTGGAAGCTTGTGGCTCTATTCCATAAGATGCATTTGGAGGTTCACGACAGACAGGGGTAGACTTTCCTATCTTCTATAGCTGTTACCTATACTCTTCTTGACCGGGTACGAATGAGGAAGCTATCATATTCTGAAGGCCTATTACTATGAGAAAGTGTGTTAATAGAGAACCCTATTCTTGGATATATAGTAGGCAAGGATTATATATTACGCTTCCAGAGACGTGTATGGGTGCTGAAAGACATACACGAGGAGCTGATGCGGGACTTTCATTCCTCAGTTTGGACAGTTCATCCTGGCATCACCAAGATGTATCGCTATCTTCACTGTCAGTATTGGTGGTTAGGTAAGAAGAGGGATGTTGCTTGGTTCGTCATGAGGTGTCCCACTTTTCAGCAGGTGAAAGCAGAAAATCAGTTTCCATTGGGGCTTATACAGTAGTTACCCATTCCCGAGTGGAAGTGGAATGATGTCACGATGGACTTTGTGACCGGGTTGCTGAGGTCACCTCATGGGAATGATGCTGTTTAGGTTGTCATCGACAGACTTACGAAGGTTGATCACTTCATGCTGATCAAGGAGACCTTCAGTATTGATGAGCTGGGACGGTTGTAAATTGAAGATATTGTACATATAGATGGAGTTCCACACTATATTTTTTCAAACAGAGACGTGTGCTTTACTTCTCAATTCTGGTAGGGGATTCAGAAGGCTTTGGGTACACATGTACTTTTGAGTATAGCTTACCATCCCAAAACAGATGGCCAGTCTGAGCGGATGATTCAGGTGCTTGAGGATATGCTCCGAGCTTGCATTCTGGACTTTGGAGGGTTTTGGGAGAAGCATATACCTCTTGTGGATTTTTCCTACAATAATATCTTTCAAGATAATATTCAGATGGCACCTTACGAGGCTTTGTACGGTAGGCCATGTCGATCAACTTTATGCGGGATGGAGGTAGGAGAGGAAGCTTTGTTGGGACCTTATCTTGTTTAGGAGACCTCAAAGAAGATAGATTTGATTTAGAAGAGGATGACTACAACACAATCTCGACAGAAGTCTTATGCTAATCAGTAGAGATGATCTCTGGAGTTCGAGGTTGGGGATCAGGTTTTCCTGCGTGTCACACTAAGGTTGGGACACAAGAGAATTTAGAGACATGGTAAGCTTCCACCGAGGTACGTTTGACCGTTTGAGGTGTTAGAGAGAGTTGAGCCGATTTTCTATTGCTTGCAGTTACCTCAGAGGTACCAGGCTATGCATGAAGTCTTTCACGTTTTTCAGCTCCGACGTTACTTTTCAGACCCGTATCATGTCTTTCAACCTGAGGAGGTTGAGCTCGAAGCGAATTCATCATTTGAGGAGAATCCTATCTAGATTTTTGATCGTAGTACAAAGGTTCTCTATGGATGGTCTGTTCCTCTAGTATGGGTGCTATGGAAGCACGGGCGAGTACAGGACGAGACTTGGGAGAGGGAGGCCGATATTCGATGGTAGTGGCCAGAGGTGTTTGGGGTTTCTTCTTATACACCTCACTAGGGAAATTCAGGGACAAATTTCTTTAATAGGGAAAGTTTGTAAGAACCCATACCTTCTTTTCAGGTATGTTTTTCCTTTTCTGGTCATTTTTGGGAAAAAGAGGAAAATCTGGAAATTTTCTAAGTACACGTTGTGTACTTTATAAGGACATGTCGTGTACTTTGATACTGCTCAAGGCCATGTTTTGGTCGTGTCATAGCCACACACACGACCATGTAGGGGTGACATGGAGGCCGCCTAAAGCAGAGTATGGAAAAGCCTAGTACACGCTGTGTACTCCAAAAGTACATGCTGTGTACTTTTTTTTCTTAATTAAACAGGCCAGGGTCATGTCTTAACCCCAGAACCGTCTTCTTCTCCAGCTTCTTCAACTGAGAGCGTTTCATACGACCGTGGATCTTCTCCAAGCCCCCGAGCAATCATCGGTCCTCCGAATCGAACTTCGTCGATTGCATTGGAATCACATCGGTGAGTTCTCTCTTCTGCTGGATCCTCGTTTCATGATTCCTTCTATTTTCCAAGTTATCATGGGTTGAACATTTTAGATGTTTTCTTATATCTACAAATTTCCAAGGAGAATCAACCTTTGAGGTTTATGTATATCGATCTCCTAGAATCAAGGTAGGTGGTTTGTGGATTTCTGTAGGAAGTCTTTCGGTATTTTGTGAAAATTCCACCAATACCCTTGAACGGGGTATTGTGTGTTTCCTATTTTTCCCTTGTTGTTTTCCTGATTTTCTTATATGCCTGAGTAGAGGATATTTCTTATGAATAGGGTAATTTACTGTGCTTTGGATGTTTTTCCCATGCATGTTTTCCTGTTTATGACTGTTTGGTCTAGTTTTTCCTGTTAGGCTTTTTCTAGTTCCATGCCTAGTTTATAGGATGGTGTGACTGTTCTTCCATGATGAGATGATGTAGACTGCTAGCCAAGCAGTTCTCGATGATAATTTGGCCGTTACACGATGTGATACGTGCTGAATTTACACAGGGTTGTGAGAACCTAGTGTAGTAGACCATAGGGAGAATGGACGTAAGGGCTTATCCAGAGTGTCTTTAAATTATGATGTGAGACCACATGGTCAATTGATGTTGAGTGATTCCTCAGAGTGTCTATAGTTCCTCTATGTGGTCCACAGGGGGAATGAGACGTTGAGTGCTTCCCCAGAGAACCTTTAGTACGATACAAGACTATATGAGTAATTGACAGTGAGTGCTTCCCTAGAGAGTCTAATATTTATTTAGCTAAACCAAAGGGGTGAGACTGTGTGTGCCTCCCAGAGGGTTGCTAGTACTGATAGGTTGAACCATATAGGTTTGGCTGTGAGAACTACCCAGAGGGTTACCTGTTTGTTCTTCTTGCTTGAGTGTCTACTTTTTTATTTGTACATTATATTCTAGAGACTGTGGATTTTTTGC